>BNCR01000003.1:31005515-31750515 GCA_014656515.1 Oryzias celebensis | reverse complement strand
CAGATAGGAAGGGACAAAGCAAAAAAGACGAGCGGAATAAAAAAGAGACTAAATCCTTTAGTGTCTGGAAAGGCCAAAATCTGAAAGGAAATTCGGGAACTTGTGAAGTTGGTGAACCCCTGGGCAAAGGGGCTTGCGGGAACTTATCCGAATGCAGTGATCAAAAAAAAAGAAAAAAAGACACTCCAGTGAGGAACAGGGTTCTTTAAAAGTCCTCTAGCCACAAAACATTTTAGGTATTTTATGAAATTCTTTTCTGACCTTTTTTTTTTCTTTTTACTTTTTTGTTTTTTTACTTCAATAACATTGTGGGTTTATTTTTTATTTGTCTGGAGTCACTTTTGGTTCAGCCTTAGAAAAAGATCTCAATATTTATTCTTGTTATGTTTTGTTAAAAAATGAAAAAAAAAAGTTTTATGTTTGTAGGGTTGGTAGGGTTTGTAGGGTCCACTAAAAAATCTCCCCGTCATTTACTTTGCTTAATACATTTATGTCTTATTGGGGACTTAAGAGTGTGGCTCTTAGTTAAAAGTAGTAGTATAGTAGGTTTTACATGTCCACGTGTATTAATTTGATTTGATAAGTTTTTTAACTTTTGTCATTGTGTGTTTTTATTCATTTTTTTAAATTATTTGTTATGTGGAAAGAATGACCTCAGAGTGAGTAAATGGAAAAGATGTTATGAGAAGCGATAGAATTAATGAATGAATGAACGACTACTAAATGGATGAATGAAGAAATGAGTGAATGAATGAACAAATTAACGAACGAAAGAGCAAATGAATAAATGAATGAATGAAGGAAGAAATGAATGAATGAATGGTAAATGAATGAAGGAATGAGTGAATGCATGAAAGAATGAATGAATGAGTGAATGCATGAAAGAATGAATGGTAAAGGAATGAGTGAATGCATCAAAGAAAGAATGAATGCATGAATGAATGCATGAATGAATGAATGAATGAATGAATGCATGAATGAATGAATGAATGAATGCATGAATGAATGAATGCATGAATGAATGCATGAATGAATGAATGAATGAATGAATGAATGAATGAATGAATGAATGAATTAATGCATGAATGAATGAATGGTAAAGGAATGAGTGAATGCATCAAAGAAAGAATGAATGCATGAATGAATGAATGAATGAATGAATGAAAGTCTGAATGTAATGCAACCACAAGGGAGCACAAACCAGTGCTCTGTTGTGCTGGTCCCAAGTCCAGATAAATGCAGAGGGTGGTGTGAAAGCAAAAACAAATCTCAGCAAATGTGTGTGTGTGTGTGCGTGTGTGGGTGTGTGGGGGGGTGGGGTGGGGGGGGGTGTGAAAAAGGGCTCCGCTCTCCTCCACAGCAGTGCGCTCCTGCTCCTCCTCATCGCGACTCCCGCTGGCAGCTGCACATCCGGGTTCTCCGGGCCATCTCTAAGAAAAAAATAGCAGCAGACTCACTGCCGGGTTGCGACAACGTTAAATCTCACTCCCATACAGTTTTATGCTTTTACGACCCTTTACTGAACTCACCCAAGCACTGAAACGAGTCTCCTGCTACATTCACTCAAGCTCTCTGCTCTGCGCACAGGCTAGCTGGAAGACGTTCTGGTGGTAGCGTGCCTCGTCTGCAGGTGTGGGTGGCTTCATCGTTGTCCCTTCCCGGCGTGCGCTTGCCAATCACCAGTCCCGTCTCAGCGTGGAGATGGTTTCATCTGTGCCTGAGCCTGCGTCTCCAAGTTCGCTCCCCTTCGCATCTGCTTTGCACAAGTCCCAAACTGTCTTTTATGCTTGACCAGGTGTGACTAAGGACAGCTGAGTGTCATCATGTCATCAGTCTGTTTAGTCCCAATTCCATTTAAAACCAACTGAAAAAGTTAACCCTCTTATAGTAACTTGCTGACATTCTGCAAATGTCTTAGACCAGACCCTCTCACTTGCCGGCACAATAATCTTGAAAGCAGACAAACTTGGGTGACAATCCTGAGCAAGGACAGACCAAAGGGGCTCAATGATGTTCATTCCCAATTTATCCTTATCAGGACTCAAGCAACCGTCCTTCACAATGATAACCCCTTTGTCTACAATTTTACGTTTCCTACCACACAGTTGGCCATTGCATACCTAAGGTAAGGAATCCTAAGACCATTGGCAGCCTTCAGATTTAACCATGGCACTGTGTATGCACAAGCCACCCGTGTACCTTCCAGATTCCTTTGGAACAACCCCAGGCTCACTAAGGTTACCTGGGACCCAAAAATGCACAAACAAGAAAAATAATACTAAACAAGTGAAAACCATTTCAATAAAACACAATGAGTTGCATGGCTAAACATTTACTTTCTGACATAAAATCAGAGAAAAGTTATATTTTTCAACAAAATACATCTGCTGTTGCTGAAGAAAGTGAGCGCAAAGCATTCACTGTATTGTATGAGTAATTTTAAGAAACTATTTTTGCTTTTATTTTGAACATATCTATGCTTCATCTTATTCAGTTACATTGATTACATACCAATTCCTGATTAAAACAAGAGCATGCTCATCTCTTTAAGAAGCAAGTCTTAAATAGTTGGCTGCATTGTACAACCTGCAGTTGTACAAGCAAAGTAAATCCAGGAATTCACAAACCTGGAGCTTTTTCTGGAGCAGTTTGTAGCTGAAATTTTAGGGAAGCTTTTTGTTACACAAATCCTTGTCTGGGTTTCATGGCCACTAAAACTGATATGATTCTGTTTGTTCTAAAATTGAACGATCCCCCTTGAGTTGGTCTTTGCCACTGGCAGGTTTGTGCAATATTAGCAATGGTTTTCCATAATTTTTCCAAAACTTTTCAATGAATTTCCAAAACTAAAAATAAACACACTTCTGTCAGACTATTGTAGCTGGTGCTGCTAAATCAAACCATGACACATAGCAAAAATAGAAAAAATAAATATACATATGTATATATAGCAATATTCACAAAAAATATATCCCAAAAATCACAAAAAATAATAGGAAAAATTAGATAAAATGATAGCGAAGTTGATCACACCCACAACTTAAACGTCCAGCAGGTCACCCACAGACTTTGTTGCTTTTAGTCCAATATTGTCATAAAGATTGACTCACACATAAAATAAATAAACAGTTCATACTGGTCAATGATTGACCTTTCCCCAACATTTTGCTGTGTAATGTTTGTGGATAAAGTTGTAAGAACAAGAAAGATTTGGCAACACAGTGATGAGCACGTAAAACGAATCATGTATATGACAGACACATTGTGGCTTTTCAACTCCTAATTGTAGCTCATCTTATAGATTTTATGAGCAGATGAGGTTAGAGCCTAGCCTGTTTGTAGTTCTTTTCTTTTTTTTTGCTTTTTTATTTCTTAAAAATATTAAGGCAAAGATCATGGAAAAGATTTGAGTGATTATCACCTGGGATGTTTTTTTTTTTTTGATACAAAAAAAGATCACCCTTTTTTTTTTTTTTTTAAGGGCCGATGTTGCAACCAGCACAAAAAGTGATGGAAATGTATGTTGGCCTCACGTAATATGTGCTGCCAAGATGCACATTGCTGCATTGCCCGCACATATTTTAAGGCTAAATGTTGTTGGTTCGAACGTATTAAAAGTCATAAGTTGAAGTCCCATTAGCTGTGAAATGTATTCTCCACTGTTGAGCCCTCCCCTGGGGGAGCAGTGAACTGCAGACACAGCTGCACCCAGGAACCATTTGGTGTATTATCCCAACCCTAAGCGTAATCCTAACCTAAACCCTTCTCATGTGGCCAAGAAAAAAGTTCAGCACTGGCCACACGTATTTAGAAAATCACTTTCTTCTTTTTTTTTTTTTCTTTTTACTGAATGCAATAAGCTTCCATAATTACGCCACCATTACCTGTTTTTAAAAATTCTCTGACCGACTGGTTTCTGCAGCGTTTAGCAGCCATGTTTCTTCCCTTTCATGTGACTCACCAGCTCTGATTCTCCCATGTCAAAGGACTTGGAGCAAAGTGTGTACTCTGCACATTTCTGATGAGGGTCTTTCAGTACCCACTGTTGATACCTCTACTTAAAAAGCCACATGTTGTTAAAGCATTCCACAATCCATGTTTGATATAAGATTTAAAGCGCCATGCGCCGAGTTGATGAAAACTCGACCTGCTTTACAGCAGTGTAAACTCTCATCACAGATTGCGTGAGATTGAACTTCTGCCACAATTCAGGAAGTCGTAATGGTATATTCCATTATTTCATCTTGTCCCCCTCAACAGTGGTCTACTGGATTTTGGTCACCTCAACCGTCTTGACGCGACATGTGATCAAAGTGACCCAATGTTTGTCACTATAATTGTTTTCAGGGATTAAAAGTCGCTAAAATGGTTCCCAAGTGCAGCTGGACTGCAGGTCAGTGCGCTCCAGGTTAAAATGCAGGGAAAACATTTTCCAGAATCCAATCTGTGACCACCAGACTGGGACTTTTAAAGAAACACGCATGCTCAATAGCAGGTTAAGGCCCGAACCTGTCTGGGACCGTTTCCCTAATTTCCTCAACCAGAGAAAGAATATTAGTTTAAAAGTTAGGAGTTCTTTTAACAGTCTTTTTTCTCCAATGAAAGAAAGTAGTTAGAACTTTCACAGGAACACCAGGGATGGTTGATTATTAGCAGCATATTGGATCAATCTGTCTCTGAAAATCTATCACACCTTCAGCTCAGCAGGTAAGTTCAGCACATTAGAGTCCTGAGGGTAAAGAAATCCTGAGCTTCAAACATTACTAACAGAGAAACAGGCGGCTGCTGTTAAAGCTATGGTATTCCTGAGGGCTGCAGACCTGAAGAGCAGTGTTTTTCTCCCAGACAAGTTTTTACTGAAGAAAACAAACTGTGGCCTGGAGGTACAGAGTGGGACACTCATTTGTTCTGCAGGGCCAAAATATAAAAACCTTTGTCATATTTTACAAAACAAACTCAGAATTCTGCTCTCAAACACAGCTAATGTACACAGCAGGCCCCTGCCAACTTCCATCAGTTTCTTCCAAAGCTGTGAAAGAACCCGAGGAAGGTCACACTTGATATTCAGGAAGAGCAGCAGGACAGTTCCTCGCCACCAACGGAGGCCGACAGCTCTCAATCGGTAGAAGCATCAACAGAATGAGAGTGGAAATTCCTCAAGCATCAAAGTCTGAAGAGGAACTCTGGGGGTTCACTCAGTGAGTGAAAACCACCTCAGAAAAAAAACAGGTGATTGAGGCATCGTTTTTCCTTAAGTCATCCCCTCAAGCTGGGAACTCATCTTCATGACATGTTTGCTAACAAGACTTATTCCTTTGTTAACTGTATGTTTCTTGGAGGTAAACTGCATTAATGTCCTTCCATCAGAACCACTGAGCTTCAACCTGAACTCTGAATTCAGCAGCTTCCTGTTTTCCTGTTAAAGTTCAGTGGGATCAAGACTGTTTTTCTCAAATTTACTGTTTACTGATCCCACAACCCTCAAGAGGTTTTCAAGGAGCCTGGCTGAAATCCCATCAAACCAAATGCATCATGGGCAGTGAAGTTTTTGTCAGTACCATTATTCCTTAAACTTCAGCTGAGCTCTAAACTGCATTCTTTTACTTGTAAAATTATGTTAAAACAAGACTAAGTTCAAATCTTTAAACCAATGATCTAAGTGTTTGTCAAATGCTCTGTATTAACAAAGAGTTTTTTAGTACACAATATAAACCTCTACCTCTCTGAAATCAAAAGAGCTTTGGGCCTTTATGTTGACAGTGTGAACAGTATGCTGCGGCGCAGCGGTGGAGTGGACAACCTCTGATCGCAAGATCGCAGGTTTGGTGTCCGCCCTGCCCATTAAAGTGTCCCTGAGACGTACACTGAACTCCTCATTGCAACACCATTTACCACAATAGTGTCAAGAAATGAAGATTCGAATTAATAGTGTGATGTCAACAGGTAATCCCACATTTTTAATGATGTCATTAGAAAATATTTTCTAACATTTGCATTCTAAGACAAAAGGGAACAAGATGCCTTATATAGAACATATTTGTTTTGTAACAGTAGGTAAAAAAAACTGAATTTAATACAACAATAAAGAATAAATTAAAGTGTCAAACTATGAAGATGAAACAGATCAAAGACAACAGAACTCTGAGCAGAACTTTGACCATTTAAATCCACTTATTCAATAAACTTCAGCAACTTCACTATGTGTTCATCATAGCACTTTCTAGTTTAGGCATCAAAGGGGTAGGGGGTGCTGTACATTGCTGTACATTTATTTTCAGGTATGACTCATGCTTTAATGCTGCAATCAATCTAGATAAATACCAGCTTTGCTGGTATTTACATTGAGCTGGTTTTGAAGAAAAATACTGGAGACAAACTCTAAAACCTGATCAGAATGACTTCATGCCTGCTGCACTGCTGGAGAACTCCACACAGATGTGCGTGCAGACTCACAGATCTGTTCTTCACTGCAAAAAGCATTGATGTGATGGTTTTTATCAGCCTTGTTAAGTTAAAATCTGGATAAAAAGTCTCAATAAAAGACATTTTCTCTCTTTTGTAAAAAGTAAAAAAAAAAAAACTCTGTTGCTGTCACAAACAGGCAGACGGCTGGTTCCATATGCAGCAGGTTTTATTGACTCAGACAAGTAGACAGGAGCAAAGGTCAGAGTCCAGGCAAAGGTCAGGGCAGGCGGCAAAGAGGCAGAGTCAAATACGAAGCAGGGTCAGCTAAACAGGTGATCTGTGCTCTGGGGAAGCTGGGAGATGCAGTGCCAGTCGTCAGGAGATGGCTCCCGTCGGTGACCAAAGAGGGAGACAGAGCTCAGACTCCTGACAGTTGCAGTTGGTTGTAACTTTGTAGCGATGACGATGAAGCATGGGATCATCACAATCCTCAGTTCACAACTACAGCTCTCCAGGTTCTTCTTGAAATGCTAGAAACAATCCAGACTCATCACAGGCCTGCCTAAATGAATGTGCAGAAACTGAGCCCCCCTGCCATGTTGTTAAACCCCAAAACCAATCAATATCGAAATCATTTATGACAAGAATCAATTATTCTGTCCAGTTCCTTCACCCTCAAGTGCTGTTTTCAGGAGTGTGGGGGGTGGAGGACATCTAGTCAGTGAACATTGATCCAACTCTTCCACATCATTGAACTTTCACTTTTATCATTCTCTGCTAAATGAAAAAAACAAATCTTTGTGTTCTCAGCTGGGTAATTTAGGGATGCTTGGCGGTACTTCTGGTCTCCTTTGTTGTTTAAAAGCTACAGAACTTTATCGACTTTTTGTTTAGATGCTGAGCCTCAGTGTTTCGGCTCGCTAGAAGTAATTAGTGAAGGTTTTAGCCCTGGGCTTAACCAAGGAGCTCCTAGGGCGAGGGTCGATCCCATCAGGGAAGGTGACGCTTTCACTAGCGCGTCACAGATCTGATTCATACCCAACTTTTAGCTTTGAGGCGCCTCACCCTTTTAACACAAAAAGAAACACACCAACACATGTAATCCGTCTTTCACAGTCCAACACTTTCTCATCACTCCCTAAAGGCCTCAGAAGCTCAAGGACAGAGACTGAATGAGGAAAGATGACCTCACTAATGTTGTCCTGAAAGAAAAGCTGCTGTTTTCCCAGTGGATCTTCTGTTTCCTTTCATTCAAAGTGAACAGATTATTATAATACAGAATATCCTAATCCTATCTACAGCCGTGTTGTTGTTGAATTGCTGGTGAGGCCGGATGAACTTTTGGAAAACTGACTTTTGAATTTATGAAGGCGGATGTGTACATAACCGCCTCCGCAGCCTCCAAGTTTTCTCCCTGTGTCTCTGCAGCTTTCAAGGTCAAGCATGGCGTCACGCCTGAACTGGAAGACAGCAACAGAAGTGTTTGTGTGCAGAACCATGTGGCAAAAAGCAGGGCACCTCCTGTCTTTCAGTGTTCTCACTTCCAAGCAGAATCTGCGTCAGTCACCATAAGAAATATGAGCCAAAGTTCTTCACAGTTCCCACAGGAATCCAGATGTTTGGAAAAAAATATTTAGGTTCAGTTAAAACATTATAAACATTAAAACTCTGCATATTACAGAACCATCTACAAGGAAGCTGCAGACCAGTCTCGCTGAAGATCAGCATGAGGAAAAGCTGACAGATGGGTCTGAGCTGTTTTAACTTCTCATTGGTCTTTCTTGGTGACATTCTCCCTGTTGATGCTAAACAGAATTGTTTAGTGCAACAGACCAGTATCAGGCTGTGGACCGACGTAGGTCTGTGGATCAAATGCCACCGGGCCATGGAAGAGATATTAAATGATTTTGTTTTGAATCCTAAATATGTTTTATTACAGATAAATAATATCCATCAAATCGAACTTTATTTATAAAAAGCGCTTCTCATACATTGCGCAACCCGAAGCGTTGTACATTTAAAAACAAAATCATTCACAATAAAAACCCAACCACACATGTTAACACATACAACCCATGACCCCACACATAACGCATACCCACGCATACTGAAAAATCACTTCTTAATGAAACCTATGGAATAAACGCTTGGAATAAGCTTGGCTCTGCTGTGAGGAAACAGTATTGTGGAATCTGTCATACCAAGAGCAGGTCGGCCACAGGAACATCGGCACAGTTCCCACCCTGATCGGGACAGCAATGGGGTCCACTTCACAGCCAAGAGGCTGCAATGTAAACCTCCAGCCGCCCCAGCAAGGACGACAACCGCGGCAACGACCCAGACCAAGCTAGCAAACCCTGGAACAAAAGATCCCCACAAAAACACTGGAGTGAAAACCATATTAAGAGATTAAAATTAAATATGTAAGATGTATTTAAAAACATGAAATTGAAAGTAAGATTACATGCATAAAAAATATATAAAGACTAATAGAATAAATAAGCAAATAAGATCAACTAAAAGCTAAATTAAAAATCTGGGTCTTGATCCTCTACTTAAAAACCTCTATGGTCTCTGCAGCTCTGAGGTTCTCCAGCAGGCTGTTCCACAGGCGAGGACCATCACGACAGAATGAAGCCTCACTATAGGTTTTGGTCCTCCCCTTAGGGACAACTAAAAGGCTCTGGAGGACCTCAGGGTCCGCAAGGGTTCATCCTTTAAATGAAGATCCCTTAAATAAGAAGGCTCAAGACCATAAAAGATTTATAAACCATTAAAAGAGCTTTAAAATCAATCCTGAAACGCACAGGGAGCCAATGCAGCCATTTTAAAATAGGAGTAATGTGTTCCCGGCCTTTGGTCCTTGTCAGAACTCGTGCAGCTCAGTTCTGTAATAGTTGTAAGTTTGTAAGACACTAATCTAACCGACTAAAAATAAAAGTATCAGCACCTCTGTTCTGGCAAAAGAGAGGAATGAACGGACTCTGGCAATGTTTTTAAGATGATAAAATCCTGTCTTAATGACATTTTTAATATGTGGGATAAAATTCAGCTCAGAGTCAAAAAGAACGGCCAGATTTCTCATGCAGTGAGAACGTTTAAAACTCTGAAGATGTGGTAAAATCATCTCTCTCTTGTCTTCGGGACAGATGATTACAACTTCAGTTTTGCCCTGGTTGAGCTGAAGTTCTCTGCCATCCATGACTTTATATCTAAAATACAGTTAAAAAGAGTGTTTACAGGTTCAAGGTCATCAGGAGACACAGTGATGTAAAGCTGTGTATCATCAGCGTAGCTGTGAAAGTCAACACTGTGTCTCCTGATGACATCCCCAAGAGGCAACATGTATAAATTAAAAAGTATAGGCCCTAAAATGGACCCTCGGGGAACCCCACAACTTATTTGATGGATTCTTGAAGAGAATGTATCCATACTTACACAAAAGTGTTGATCGGTAAGATGGGAATAAAACCCCTTAAGAACATTTCTTAAAACCAGATTGATATTCTTCTAAAATGTTTTTGGTATTTAAAAACTCATGTAGTTCAGTAGCCACAGTTTTTTTCTGTAATTTTACTAAAAACAGTAAGTTGGTTACAGGTCTGTAGTTATCCAGAGTATCAGGATCTAAATGACTCGTCTTCAGAAGGAGCCTCACCACTGCTGTTTTACAGGCAGAAGGAAGACACCCGTCTGAAGAGAGCAGTTGTTTAAAAGCTCTGACTCAAAGAATCCATCAAATGTTTGAAACAGTGAAGTGGGAATGGGATCTAAAAGGCAGGTTGTGTTATTTGGGATATAACTCAACCAAGCATCTTTGCATCAACCAGGACAAAACTCCCCAGAGTTTCCTCTGGTAAAACCAATGCTGGTGATGTGTTAAAACCAGAGTATGGTACAGATGAAATGTTAGATCTGATTGCATTGATGTTACCATGAAGTGGTCTGCAAAGTCCTCACATGCAGCATTAGATGATGACATGGAGGACTTGTTGAAGTCTTTTAAAAAGAAATCTGGGATTGTTTCTATTTTCTAAGATAAGATTTGAAAAATCAAGAGTTCTGGCCTTTGTAACTGAGTTCTTGTACATTTTGAGTTGTTCTTTTAAAATGTCTTGATGAATTGTTAATTTCGTCTTCCTATATCTCCTCTTTGCTCGCCTGCAGATCTGTTTCAGATGCTTAACGTCTTCCATGGTGTTTTATTAGTGGTTCTTGTTGTTTTTGTCTTGATTGGAGCCATCGCATCTATGGAAGACTGAAGTCTGTGATTCAAATCAGCAACAATATGATCACAGGATGCAGGTAAAATCTGAGCAGGAGTTTCTTTAAAAATATCAATAAAACCTGCAGCCTCTTCAGGAGTTAGAAACCGTTTCCTCACAGTTCTCACTGAGGCTTCCTGCTGGATTTCACTGGTGACATTAAAAACACACAGTAGTGGTCTGATATAGAGGAGTCAACAACAGAGGAAACTCCGGCAGACAACAGTATGTAATGACAAGATCCAGGCGTTTCCTCTGTTGTGAGTGACCTGTTGTTTAAAATCCATGCTGATCAGAAGATTTAAAAACTCACAGGCATAGACATCATTACTTTATCAACATGGAAATGAAAATCACCAGTTAGTAAAATCCTATTATACCTAAGATGAAGATATGATAAAAATTCAGAAAATTCTTCAATACAACAGGAAGGAGGGTTTGGTGGTCTGTACACTGTGACAGATACAACAGGTGAGTCACCGAAAAGGAAAGCATCAGGAATATTTGCCAAGTACAATACGTTAAGTTTTTATTGTTTGGTGAGTGATCGATGCTGTCCCTCCACCTTTCTTTCCTTCCCTGATAGAAAATAAAAAGTTCAAATTAGGTGGAGGAACCTCAGTGAGAAAAACTGGTGCATCAGTGCCAAGCCAGGTTCCAGTTAAAAACAGACAGCTTAAGTCATGGTCTAAAATCAGATCATTAATGATAAAAGACTTATTAAAAATTGACCTGAGAGAAAAGGGGAGGTGCACGGCTCGTGCAGGGGGCAGGGGAGGGTTTTTTTGAGTTGTAGTTATGGGTTTGAGTTGTTCTGAAATGTTTTTGTGTTGAAATGTTTCACCAGAAGCTATAATATGGATCTCAGGCGGTATTCCTCTGTCTCCACTTCTGCTGGCCTGCACACAGTCTCCAGAGTACTGAAGCTCCTCAGCTGTCTCTCATCACCCTCACAGTATTTTGCCAACACCTGCAGCTCTGCTTAGTGTGAAGCATTGTTTATTCCATGACAATCCTGAGCATTCATCCTCTTGTTCCTGAATTCTCTACCTCCGCTCTGAACCCACTTCTGCCTCGACCGTCACCTGTCCCTGACCATCACCTGTCCCTGACCATCACCTGTGCCTGAGCATCACCTGTCCCTAACCGTCACCTGTCCCTGACCATCACCTGTGCCTGAGCATCACCTGTCCCTAACCATCACCTGTCCCTGACCATCACCTGTGCCTGAGCATCACCTGTCCCTGACCATCACCTGTGCCTGACCATCACCTGTGCCTGAGCATCACCTGTCCCTGACCATCACCTGTGCCTGAGCATCACCTGTGCCTGAGCATCACCTGTCCCTGACCATCACCTGTGCCTGAGCATCAACTGTGCCTGAGCATCACCTGTCCCTGACCATCACCTGTGCCTGAGCATCAACTGTCCCTAACCATCAACTGTCCCTGACCATCACCTGTGCCTGAGCATCACATGTCCCTGAGCATCAACTGTCCCTAACCATCACCTGTGCCTGAGCATCACCTGTGCCTGAGCATCAACTGTCCCTAACCATCAACTGTCCCTGACCATCACCTGTGCCTGAGCATCACCTGTCCCTGACCATCACCTGTGCCTGAGCATCACCTGTGCCTGAGCATCACCTGTCCCTGACCATCACCTGTGCCTGAGCATCACCTGTCCCTGACCATCACCTGTGCCTGAGCATCACCTGTGCCTGAGCATCACCTGTCCCTAACCATCACCTGTCCCTGACCATCACCTGTGCCTGAGCATCACCTGTCCCTGACCATCACCTGTGCCTGAGCATCACATGTCCCTGACCATCACCTGTCCCTGACCATCACCTGTGCCTGAGCATCACCTGCTCTTTTCTTGTCAATCCCATGCCAGTCCTGACCCACGCCTGCCTGACTATTGCCTCCTGATTACGCTTGCTGTGTTTTCCTAATAAACACTGCAGATGGATTCAACTGCCTCTGACTTGTCATTACAATGGAATTTCTAAGTAATCTGATTTGTTTCTTATTCAGTATCAATTCTAGATTTCTTTGGTTACATTTCGTTACTGTTTTTAACCACTCCTGACACCACAGTAAATTAAGAGGCCTTAATTACCAGTATGTTTGCTTTTTGTTATGGTTTTTATCAATCCTTCAAAATGCACGTCAGATGACTGAGTGAAATGATAATCAAATCTACTGTCAGAAGTGTTTATTACATTGAAAGCATATGTTCTTTTTCAGTTATACTGTTTCTCTGTCATTGCACCCCCCAGCCCCCAAGCCGCAGTAAAATCCTCATGGGTTGACCAGTTTGCAGCCACAAAAAAGGTTGGGGAACACTGAACTAGACCACGCGATTCTGGATGCTATTGATGCGATGGCTGAAGTATAAGTCGGCCTTCAGGGCAGTTCAGGTGTGTTGAGCAGTTTCCTTGAGGCTCGTACAGCCACTCTAAGGAACATCATGAAAATGAAAGATACCATTATCATTTGTAAGGGTATGTAAGTTACACATACTTATGACGTACATGTGATGCTGTTGTATGATTACACAGTCTTTAGTAAACTGTGAGTACTGGCTTCTTACTGACCGTGCACAAATGCTGCATACATGGGGTGTGCACATGATACATAAGTGCTTGTAGGACACCTGCAGGATGTTCAAACTACACTCTGCCTTATTTCCTCATTTCTAATAGTTAGGCTGCAGGCAAGGAGCACAGGACCAGTACTAATGAGTTGCTTCCACAAGCCGCAAGATTTTGGGGGTTTAAAAAGAAAAAAATCTGTTGTTTTCTAGGAGCTATGCAGCCGTACAGTTTTGATCCCGATTCCAGCTCAGGAATACAAAGATGTACATGGATCTATTTGTTTGCAAGTGGATGCATCAGAATGGAGAGGAGCAGGGAGATTGTGACCCGCCAAGCGTATTTTCTACGACACCACAAATCTTTTGCAAACGTCTTTTTTTGTCTGCTTCTCATTTATAGCATTTTGAACAAAGAAATACTCAGAAATGCAAATTTGATATTAATTTTCTTTTTGTAATATATGTCCTAAATCATAGAAATTGAATGTCACAAAAACATTAAAAGCAACAGAAATACAATTTCCATCAAAGCGGTCTTTATAAATCTGAAGCAGAAACTGCTGCAGGAATCCATTTGGAACTAAACAGCATACGGTCAGCATTGCTGCTCAGAAAAATTACAGAAAAATATATTTGTATTCCAGAGGTGTTGTTTGTGGTAGAAAAGAAACGCTTTCCTTTCAGAGAAATCTAAGCAGGACAAAGTCGGTTTAAGCTGCAGAATGCCAGATAAATACGCTCAAACGTGCTGATAAGCTCTGTGGGTCTTCTCTTATCAGGCAGGAAAGAAGACAACAGATAACAGACCAGCGACAACAGCTCAGGGTTTGAAGTTTAACTGGGGAGTGGGGGGGCACACAAATCTTTGAAATGACAGAATTTCAATACAGATGAGAGACGCCACAAACTCTCCATCTTAATGATGTCACTTTGTGTTTCTTCTGCTTTCATTTAAAACACCAGGCATTTTCTTTTTAAAAAGTTTCCTTGGAAAAGGAGAGCTGGTTAAGTGGCAGCCTTAGAATTTACAAACAGCAAACATCTTTGGCTATGCCCCTCCTAATTCTCTCACTACTCTCTAACCCCTAAAAGACTACATGGTGTGGCACTATATAATGCCCTGAATTTAAACATAATTCAGACACAACTTTGTTAAAAAGGTAAATATGACGACAACCATTTGCCAAAAGAAAAACCTAATATTCATCTATCTAAACATTTTCCTAATTCGCTATATCCATTTTGAGCTCACGGGGCTGCCAGAGCTTAAATTGGCTTTTGTTAGGTGAAGGTGGGGTATGGCCATTGACTCTATATGAGGACTGGACTGAGTTAGTCCAGTTCTTTAAGTTCAGTCCAGTCCAGTTCGCAAGTTATTTAAGTTATAAACTGGCCAATATGAATATATGACTACCAAAAAAATTAAATTGTAAATAAGTGTTTTTTTTTTATTTTTTTATGAATTTGTCACTCGCAGCTCTGACCAGGGTGGCCAAGGCAGAAAGGGATGTAGCAGCCATCTGTGGCAATTAACGTGACAATGTGTTAAGTTTAAGATTATTTATTCATTTCAGTGATTAAATACACAATTTATGTTCATTGAAACAGTCCCTGATCATTACTGTTAGTTAAGTGTTTAATAGTCAATTTATAATGTCATGGAACCTTTAGTTGATCTTGTTTCCGTCAGGACTGGTATTAGTGTAACACGTTATACATCCAGCGTGCACCAAGAAAAAGGAAGTCGCAAGCAAGGAGTTGATTGCATTGTTTCGAGTAACAACACCCGTTTAACCCCTTTTGGTATTGCAGCCAACAAGGTATGAGAATTTATGTCGTACGTGTGGTATATATTTGAGTTATGTCGTTCTCTGTGAGAATGTTTACATATATATTTATATGTCTGTACAGTTCTCACAGCATGTTTGATGGCACCTGCCTGGAAATAAAGGCCCGTCCATAAGAACGCCTTGTGTCGTGAAATGTCCAGAAGGGAGTTACAAGGAAGAGTGAGGGGTGTGAAGGGTCGGTAGATAAGACTGCTACTGTAGCTCTGCTACTTCATATCACAAGGCACGGTTTGGCACCCCCAAGTGCGGACCTCCTGGACACCTCATTGTCCGTTCACACTGGACGCAATTCGCGCGTTAAATTCGCGAACACAGTCTTTATTGGCATGGGTCTAAGTTTCTGCTTGACGCTTATCCAAAAGTGCGTTAACCTGAAGCTCCCGCCGCGTGTGGGAGGAGCTCCTGACAAAAGCTTTTCTCAATCCTCTTATGGGAAGATGCAGATGAGAGATCAGGTTTATTTACGTTAAAGAGCTCTACAAAAGCATTGGTGCAAGTCTCCACGAAATGATTCAGAAATGTTTCATGAACTTATTCAGAGACTCTTCTAGTGAGGAGCAGCAGTTCATTGATTTCACAGATGGGCTGCTTGGACATTTGGGCTGGTGTCTCGATCAATAGAAATGCAATCCCACCTTTCAGGGTATGCCAGCATTTAAATTATACAGAGCTCTCTGCACACATTTGATGTGTGACTAAAAAAGAAAGAAAGCAAAGGTGGAGCAGAGAGTGCTGAGATCAACCATGTTGGTGGTTTACGGACTGTGCAGCAGAGCTGGAGATAGTAGTGCAGGTAGCACTCCTGTGTGGGAGTGACCAGGAGGGATCAGGAATGACTCCATCAGAAGAACAGATCATGGTGGATGTTCTGGAGATAAATGCAGGGAAGCAGATGAAGATGTTTGGACATGTTGAGAGGAGGAACAGTGATGATGTTGGTAAAAGGATGCTGAGGTTGGAGCTACCAGAGCATTGGGTCTGGAAAAAGGAAAGAGAATGTTCATGAATGTAAAAAACAAGGACATGAGGGGGATAGCAGAGACAGGTCCCAGCAGGATCCACATAGGAGAGTGAAGAAGTAACTTAAATATTTGCTTCAGTGTTTTTTAAGTAACTAAATGCAAACTGGCCCCAGACAGAAACTCTCAGGCTGAAAATGTGTCTCCTTCAGTCCTGGGAAAGGCTGAATGTTAAACACATATTGTTTAAGGATGCAAACATTATTTTGAATACATGACGAAAGGATCATTTTTAGTTAAGACTTTCAGCAGCAATTGAATTCATAATTCAGAAACAATTAAAAGAAAAGATTTATTATCATTTCAAATGTCTCAGGAGTTTTACTGTAACAAATGTTAGCCTCTTATTGTGAAAGTATTCAGTCATGTTTACAGTGATAAGTAGATAGATGTCAGACACAATTTATTACAACTCACTGCTAAATGAACTCAACCTGTTCTATTATAGGTTTGACACTGGTAAAAATGACTATGTTGCTTTTCCTTTTCTTTCTCTGCACTGAGCAGTGTAATTTTACTGTTACTCAAGAGGATGGAAGGAAAGTGTTGTCCAGAACTAAGGTGAAGAAAGCAGCTGGCTCTGATGGTTTTTGTCTTTGCTGCTCCTGACATTGAGTGTCCGTTTTGCTAATATCTAACTTAGTGTTATCTGGTTTGGTATTCAGAAACATTATAAGGTTCTTCTTTAGCATTCTAGTGAGTAACTACTGTGCTAACCACTGAAGATAGTGGCAGATGTGTTAAAAGTAGCCTTATTTTAGACCTGGAGGCCAGGCTTGAGCAGCTAGAAGCGCGGCTACGCACATCGGATGCTAAGCCTGTTAGCCAGATTATTACCCACAGTGCAGCTCGCAATACGGGAACCAAACTGCCGAGCACTAAAGCCCCTCCCGTGCAGCAGTCGGGGAAAACTCAAGACGGGTTTGTACTACATAATAAGTTTTCTCCCCTCTGCAACACGCCAGATGAACCGTCAACTCTAGTTATCGGCTCCTCTGAAGTTAGACACGTGAAGCTCCCGACGGCCACAGTCAGGTGTTATCCGGGAGCCAGAGTTGGTGACATAGAAGGAAACCTTAAAATATTCGCTCAGAGTAAACCCAGGTTCCGTCGAGTTGTGATTCAGGCGGTAATGACGCCCGACGGAGACAATCAGAAGTCCTTAAATTAAACGTTGAGTTTGTGTGTAAACTTGCTAAGTCGATGTCGGACACTGTTATTTTCTCTGGTCCACTCCTGAATGTGGGGTTTTTACCCCGCTTTAGTTTGAGTTGTGTTTTGGTCTCCACTTCCGGTTTTATTTTGTTATGGGTCGTACTTCCTGTGTTCTCTCCCCAGTGTGTGTGTATTCCCTCTTGATAGTCACACCTGTTTCCACTTACCTCATCCCTTCCTCCTTGTTATAAGTCTTCGTCTCCCCTGCACTAGTTGTCGGATCGTTTTGTTGCTTCTCGTGTTTATTGAGAGTTTCTTGTTTGCAATAAATACGAGATTTTTGCATTTCCGATCCCTGTCTGCATTTGTGTCCGCCCGACAAACCCTGACACTGAACCTAGTCAGGGATGAAATGTGCAGCCGCTTTTCATCATTTAGCCGCTGGTTAGCCAAATGGTGCCCACAAAACGGGGTTGGCTTTGTTTGGGGAAAGCCCGGTCAAATGAAAGGAGTGAAACACAGAAACCTAAAAGTTAATCCAATATTTCTTTTTAGTACTATAGCCAGACTGACCAGCTACTAATACTCTCAATAGCAACAAGAAAAATCATGATGTCATTAAATGTGGGTTACTAAACGTTAGCTCAATGTCCTCAAAGTCCTTTTTAGTCAATGAGTTAATCAATGATAACAAACTTAGCCTGCTAGCTCTAACAGAAACCTGTTTTCAACAGGATGACTATGTTAGGTTGAATGAAGCAACCCCCCCCCCCCCCCCCCCCCCCCCCATTATAATAACTATCAGAAATCCAGGATTTCTGGGAAAGGAGGTGGGTTAGCACTAATGTCACAGTCTAGCTTACTTCCTAACACTAAATCCAAAAACATTTATAGTTCCTTTGAAAACATCATATTGTCTATAAATCACTCAAACAGGAAAACTCCAGAATCTGTTTCATTCATAATTATTTATCGTCCTCCTGGCCCGTACTCTGAATTTTTAACTGAGTTTGCAGACTTTCTATCAACTATTGTTTTAGATTCTGATAAAATAATAATAGTAGGGGATTTTAATATTCATGTTGATGACTCTAGTGACTGTCTAGGAAATTCTTTCTCAGCTTTATTAGATAATGTTGGTTTCACACAAAATGTAAAGGGACCCACTTACTGTCACAAGCACACCCTGGACTTTGTTTTAACTCATGGTATTGAGATCAGCTGAGTGTGCTCCCTCATAACCCCAAACTCTCAGGTCACTTTCTAATCACCTTTCAGTTTTTTCTAGAGAATTCCACCGCTCCAATAAATAAAGAACAGCTCAGAAGAACATTAACTGACCGTTCTGTATCTGAATTTAAACTTACAGTCCAACCAATATTTAGTAACATGCTGAGCAAACACTCTGAGAGCAGCTCCCACAGTTTCAATCCCAGAAAAAATTATCAGTTTGTTGATGACTCCATGGAGGCCCTCAGGAGAACACTTGATGTTGTTGCTCCTTTGAAACCAAAACTATTTAGACAAAACCAAGTATCACCGTGGTATAACACTGAAACACGTTCCCTTTAACAAGTAACCCGTAAGTAAGAAAGAGAATGGCGCTGATCCGGCTCAGAGCAGTCCCTTAATAGCTGGAAATATAGCCTTTTAAATTACAAAAAATCTCTGCGTAAAGCCAGAACCCAATACTATTCAGCTTTAATAGCACAGAATGGACAGAATCCGAGATTTCTTTTTAGTACTATAGCCAGACTGACCAGCAGTCACAGCTCAGTGGAAGCATATATTCTTGCTACTCTCAGCTCTGAGGAATTTCTTTCATTCTTTGATTGTAAAATCCTAAATATTAGACATAAGCTGAACAAAGTTATCCCTGCTATCATCCCAGATCAGGCTAAAACAGTAGAAACAAAGGCATCTATAAAAACCTCTGTATCATTAGACTGCTTCACTGTTGTAGATCTAGCAGAATTAACATCACTTATTAAATCCTCCAAAACCTCAACTTGTCTTTTAGACCCAATCCCCACTAAGAACCATGTTCATACCTTGGACAAGATTTTTGCTTTAAAAATGTATAATTATTTTATCTGTATTTATGTCCCTTTATTTAACCAGATAAGTCTTATTGAGATAAATAATCTCCTTTTCAAAGGAGCTCTGATAAATGAAAGACAAGAGGATCTTGTTTGTGTGAAGCTGTTTTTCCCTTTGAGAATTTATACGAGTGGAAAAAAGTAAAGTAAAGTAATGAGTAGTGAATTACTTTTTCAAATGAGTAATGAGTAAAATAATTTAATCACAATTTTGATCAAATAACTAAGCAACGTAATCAATTACTCTTTAGAAGTAACTTACCCAACACTGAAAATAGTCAAGCATAAAGCTTAAAAATGGTCATGGAAAATTGCATGGCAACACATAAATGCATGAGTTTTGAATGCTTTTCTAATTTCCCAATTTAAAAAGTAATTCACTGCTTATTACTTTACCTTTAAATTTTGATTTCATTCATTTAAAAATGTTATTTAAAACAATGTATAGAGGGAGTAACAAAAATAAGGCAACAAGACAAAATAACCATATATATATATATATATATATATGGAGAAAAGGAGTAGGAAGAAGTTCAACTTTTTTAATCCTATCCCTAAGCTTATACCTTGAGTTTATACAATATAATCTCCATCAAACACCAGCATTAAATACATTAAGGTGTCATCAAACATCTGTCCAAACAGTGACTGTAAATGTGCTGGTTTTACACTATGTATTGCTTTGTATATCAGCTGTAATATGTATTACAATTAGATCAGAAAGTTTGATGTTAGAAACAACTGATCAGTGTGAGGACGATAATTTATTTGATGGGTTATTCTTACTGCTCTTTTTTGTAAAATGGACAAGAGGTTTTGCATGTACTTTCCCAGATTTCTAAACAATAGGTTAAGTATGGTAACACAAGAGAATATTATAGTATGCATTTTTCTACTTTCATACAAATTCTTAAAAGAATACAGTTAGCACATACCATATACCGTATCCACAATATAAAAACACAGAGACTACAGAACAACAATCAGATGTTTTAGCACCACCTCATTAATTTCAACACATGAACATGAAAAAATATACATTGTATAGTAGGCTACATAATGTATAGAAAGTTTATCAGTGACACGACGGCAGTGGAAAGCAGTTCATCTCCAGGACATTACTTGAATTTAACTGAAATTTTTTTGCCTTTGATTTCAACAAATTGGAAATAATTCAAATATTGTCTATTGCTGAATGCCCACAAGAATTCCTTAGAGTCTATATTTCCACTCTTTTCATCTTACTTTGGCCAATCTCCAACTCTACATTAGTATGCATGCATCAGTAACACTTTTTTAAGTTGCAATACTTTTTATTTAATTTTATCTGAGTCTAACTGTGTACAAAAAAAAAAAAAAGTTTTATAATCACCTATAGTTTCACTGCATCAAAATGTGAGTAATGAAGTAAGAAGGGTTTCTGTATTCTAGTAATTGTAATTTCATTACTGAAATTTGAAGTGAAATTCATTACATTACTCTGTTACTAATAAAAATAATTCAATTACAGTAATTTGTTACTTTTATTGCATTACCCCAACACTAGCCATTGAGTAGGTGTTGCAGAGGGAAGTGTGAACGTAGCCCGAGTGCGTTTGTACACTCACTGGCCACTTTATCTGGCAAACATGTCCAAATGCTCATTAATTAGCCAATCACATGGAAGCAATTAAATCTCCAATTAAATCTTGTAATTTAGTGTTGAAGCTGAATTTTTTCTGGAAAAGCCAGCTGCTCTCAAAGTAGTCCCACTGGAAAGAAAAAAATGTGTTGGGAATTTTTTACAGGTATGGAATGGAAGAGACAAGTGGGGCCTGCAGGAAGCAGAAGAGGTGACCCAAAGAGGAAATGATGGGAAACCCAGAAAGACAAAGCAAAAGCAGCCAGATTAAAAAAAAAAAAAAAGCAGAGCTCCCTGCAGGAGGTGATTCAGCTGTGGGAGGAAGATTTCTCTTCCATTCAGGTAACACAGAGACATTTCAGAATTTAACAAGGCTGAACAGAAGATTGGCTGCACCGACAGCTATGCACTGCTCATGACACCATGGGGGAGCCAGGACCTACTCACAAGAAAAGCTGGAGTAAATTGGAAATGACTGTGGGTCTCAGATAAAATCAGCCCTGCCAGCTTATTTTCAGGTGACAGTTCTTTGTAGGCGAAGGTGGATTTCGACAGGAAACAGAGAGGAAAACATCCTGAACGATGGAGGTGCAGAAAAAATATGAAGAGGCAGAGCCATGAAAGAGCTACAGACGGACAACTTCCAAAGATTATGTAAGCAAATTAACCAGAAGAATGATTTAATGCCTGCTCTGCTCTGGCAATGAGTTAACATTAAAACGCTGTCCCCCCGTTGGGAAGGTTTCTAGTACCTCCCCAGAGGCCGGGTACTTTGAACTGCTGCTTAGCCTGGCACCTAGGACCACAGTCAGAGATCTATTTTCCACCTAAAGGCACTCTCTCATCCACCGGAAAGAACTCCAACACAGTGCATCAGAGCCATGGGCTCAGGTTGAGGACTACCCACTGCCTTTGACCATAAGCAAATTTGGTAGAGTCCAACCCCCTTTTGAAGGGTGGAGGTGAACCTGACCATGTCTAACCGGTACCGCTTGACCTCCCACACAAGCTTGGGCTCCTTCCCTCTCAGAAAAATGACATCCATGGCCGCCCAAACCACATTGTACCGGCCCTCCTTGACCTCTGCTACACATGGGAATGATCCTGTCATCTTGTCGGGCTTGATCCATAGGACGAGCCTTGTCCACCAAGTGATTGTCAGGGAGTTCAAACCACTGGACCAGCTTCAGAGGGGGGCTTTAATGATGCCAAACCGTGCAATGTATTTAAATGTTGTCGCTGATTCACAACGGGGTCTGAATCATTCCTTGATGTGTCTTCCATGGAACACCCTACGAGAGGCATTATCTTAGATTCAAAATAGTTTATTTCAAGCAATTAAGCAAGAATAATCCAATAATACAATCAGTCAATCAATAGAGATTTACATATATGAAGACATGTCAAACATAAGATAACTAAGCATCAAGAAGAAACAAGAAATCACATGGCTATATAAATAGATATAACACCTTTTTCAGACTTTATCAGAGCATAGGAAGATCAATTCATAAAATTCAGAAATATGTGCAGTATATTTTTCTTAAAAAAATAATTCATATAAATCATGTATCAAAAATACGTGCAGGGATGTCTTCTGCCTTCGCCCCCTGAGCGGCCAGGTTAGGCTTTGGCAGCCCTGTGACCCCGAAAGGGACAAAAAAAATGGTATAGAAGATGAATGAATGAAAGAAAAAAAAAGAATAATTGTTCATATGTCTGTGATCACACACTTCTTAAATTTTTCCATGTTGTTGATAACCAGTACCTTGGACCAGTCCGGTGGACCGAATGGTTTAACAAAAATCCTGGAATTCAGCACCCAGGTGATCTGCTTTTGTCGCCTCAGAAGCTTGGTGTCCTTTGCCAGTTTAGCATTTCGTCTGGTTACACAGTTGTTCAAATATACATTTGTCACTTTCAGGTGTTTTCTTTGGTTCATCAGAGCTATCTTGTGGTTTTGATTCATAAACCTGATAAGAATCGCTGGTTTATCTGAATCCTTTTTTCTGGGAAGCTGGTGGAAGATCTCAATAGTATTTAAATCCAAGGAAATCCTTTTAGACGTGAGAAATTATCCAATTTGGCTCTCCACGCTCTCACCTGCTGTAGCAATAGTGCCGCTAGCATCTGTGCTAACGTTAGCTGCGCCAGGCCTAGACCAGGGTGTGAGTTTAAATCAAATGAGAATTATATTCTTACTTGTTGACCTCCAGGAGGTCAAGGCTATTACCTTGTTCATTTCAAACGCAGTACCATCGGATCTCCTCCTAGAGTTTCATCAGAGGTGTTAGCTTAGCTTTGGGTTTGAAGAAGAGAAGCAGTTGTCAGGGTAATAAGGGGAGAGGACTTGACAACAACCCCAGAATGCAATGACCCAGAACCTGAGTGGTTTAAAAGAGTTTTTTTGTCCACAAGTCCTCTGCAGTTCGTTATGCTCTCCAGTATGGATGGATGGCGCTAGCGAACAGGCTGGGTATAGGGGCAGGAGAAGAAGAGTGGTGGTGCAGGCTTGCGAAGACTTGATAGGTAGAAGCGGCAAGGCAGACTCACAAAGACTTGACAGATTGAAGCGACGAGGCAGACTCTTGAAGACTTGACAGGTTGAAGCCGTGAGACAGGCTTGCGTGGCCGTGGCGAGAGCTCGGAGAAACAACGACAACTTCCTGGCGAAGAGGACTGGAGAGGAGACAGGTTAAGTAGTTTGTGGAACAGGTGGTAAGTATGAGACTGATTGCCTGGAGGGCGGACCCGACAGCGGTTTCCAGTTCAATAAAATTTAACATAATCTGATTTGCTTTATTCATTTGAAATGCTTAGTGATTAAAAGTTTGAATGAATTTGTAGTTTGCATAACATACTGTGTAACTCTGATTATTCCATAGAGGTTGAAATGATTTTATAGGTCTGAGCTTCTCTTTGAGGAGAACTGCTGTTGGAGCTGCATTTCAGCTGGTGCAGAGGAGCAGAGGTGTCAACAAGAATGTGGGGTCGTAAACCAGCTCATCTGGAGGATGGTATTCACAGACCAGTGGAAAAAACCAGTCCATCTGGGAACAGAGTCCATAAGAAACTACAAGTGAGGAAGGAGGTGTGAAGGACCAATCGGAGAGGAAGACCCAGCCTACTGTTTGCTTATGCATAATCACTGTGTTTAAATTGATGGGTCAAGGGTCAGGGGACGTGTTCTTCATTGTGCCTGGTGTTAGAGGGTCCATTTAGACGGTAGCATATAGGGACATTTTGAAGACGCAGAGCTCTGTTATTAGCACTTACATGTTAGGAATAAATCTTTTGGTGGAAAACCTCAAAATCGTTCCAGACCTCGATCCTTGAACATGCACTTAGGCATAATCTGCAAATTATAGCCTACAGGTTCCATCAGTAGAGTTAGCTTAGCTTGAACGTCATCCAATAGTTTTCTGATCTCTGCAATTTCAGATTTGTCTTGGTTTCACTTTGGGGCTATGGTCAGCTCTCCATATTACAGAATTACTACTTTTTCACAGTAATTCTGTGATAACTCATGATTACACTCACTTCAAGACAACGGAGATGAGGAAAATTGGACACATGCGTCCGCTTTTGACCTGGAAATGGAATTAGGAGGATGAGAGGCAGTCAATACTTGGGAGAGGACTCCCTCTGGTGGCTGGAGGGGGATATAGATGGTTGAGTCCTGAAAGTCAGTAGGCAGTGATTGGTCTGAGTTGGTCTGATTCATAATTGCTGTGGTAACCACTCTTGCCAATTAGGAGTGAGCTTGTTGGAAGGCCACACCCCTACCACTTGAAAGTAGGCTAAATAAAATCTGTCAATCAAATATTTTGAACATTGGATGTGGGGGCCAGAAGGCTCCACCTACTTTTATTGAGGCATCTGATTTACCAGTTTATGACTTAAATAGCTTTCACTGCAGAAAAAAAAACCTTAATGAAAAAAAGAGGATTGTCAAGAAGATGTTAAAAAAGTATCACAGTAAGAATGGTTATTCTGACATTTAGAATAACTGAGTAACAGCTGTTTATTTCTCTATAGACGTCTGTGAGAATTTGGCTTTTGGCTTTTGGCAGTACTTTATGTTTGAAATTGGGGGGGTCACTCTGTCCAGCTCTCATATGCAGTCAATGAAACATACACGTCACCCTTGGGAGGTCAGCCCTCAACAGCAACTCAACTCGCTTATTTCCTTCTGATTAGAAACAAATAGGTCTAAAGAACTAAATATGCTTCAGTAATTGCTGCTCATCTGGATCAGGTGTGTTCAGTCAATCAGAAACTGGGCTGATTCAATCCAGCTAATCAGCATCTACTGAAGCAAGGTTAGCTGCAAAACAAGCAGGGCGGTAGCTCTCGAGGAACAGGGTTGATGACCCCTGCTCTAGCAGCTTCTATATCCTCTGTTGGATTGACTCCACTAAACCTGGACCTGCACACAACAAGGGGAAACACACACACAGACAGACAGGCCTGAAAGAGGGGAACACTGGGGTCGTAACAGCGTTAACACACACGATTAGTTTAAAAAAATTAACCAATTAATATATATTTACACTGATTAATTACACTCTGTGAAGGAACCATCTTCAGTTCAGGCTTCTGTGGCGTCCATCAAATTCTGAATGCAAACTTCGTCTGGCACAATCCCGCTTTTAACATGGTCATCTACAACAATTATTTTTTTCATCGATTTGTAGTGCTCTATTCTTATTTTTTCGGTTTAGATCACATTCTCACAAAAGGCAAACTATTTGATACTTAATGCGGCCTGTTGTCACATTAACAAGTCAAGGCGTCGCGGATGTGGCAGGCCTTGATTGCAGCGGCAAAGAAAAGCGATATATATAAATGCTGATCATCACGATAGGATCAGGAAAGCCTCAGTTCAGTGAGAAAGTTCACCTCTTACTGCTTGTTTTTGTCCACATCATGAAGAAAAAAGAACTCTTTTGAAGAAGCCTGCACATATAGAACATTGTTACCAGAATTTCTTCTGGAACACCAAGCTGCCAATCAGAATATTTACCCGGACGATTTAAAGTGCAGAAACACAATGTTTTTTCTTCCTGCTTTGCTACAGTGCAGACGTACACTGCTGAATATTTTTCCTTTTTTCTTTTTAATCACACCAGCAATAATTTTTGAATACTTTTAAACTAACAGGTCATATTTTTTCTTTTTTTTATTTAAAACAAAATGAATTTTTTCTAACATTCCTTTGTAATTATCTTATCTTAAGCGCTACATGTGCGTGGCCCATACACACAGCTGAAACCGGATAAACGGTGTAGCAGCTAACTCAAGGCTAATTAGCAACAAAATGCCTTCCCTCTCCACAAAGGATTACCAAGATCTTCTCCAGAAGATAACGAGGCTGGAAACAAAGGTTCGCCTCATTGAAGTGAATGTAGAAGTAAATGCACTTTATGGAAACAACACTACTTTGCCACTACCTCAGCTCAGCAGAGAAGATGAAGCTAACGCACAGCTAAAAGGTACAGATACCACGATGGAGAAAGAAACAGCATCTGTGCACAACAACAAAGTATCGAGAGACAATCCTCCCTGGAACCATCTTGGTGCAAAGCCAAAGAATAAATCATTCAGCTCGAGAATTGAAGGACATGGGAGGACAGACTCAACACGGAGAGCTGAAGACTTTGATGAGGCCAACTGGCCTCCTCTTCCAACGAGACAGAGGACCTGTTCTACTCCTGTGTGTGGAAGGACTGCAGAGAAGAAATCTGTGAATGGAGAAGTGAAACTGCATAACAGATTTGCAAACATCAAAAAAGGGGAAAGACTTTTTATCTGCCTTCAAGCGCCTGAAAAGCACAAACGAGGACGACGGATGTTCGTCACCCTCCTAAACACCACCAAATGAAATGATTTAACTTAAGAGGTCATATTACTCATATAGAAAAGTAAAGTATGGTAAGCCTTTATTGTCATTATTTTAATGTCTATGGCTTTCAGTTTATGAAACCCCCAAATTTAAAATCTCAATAAGTTTGTAATAGTGTGAAAAGGAGCTATGTTCTTGGCTCAAAGCGTCCTACTCAAACCAGCAAACTAATCCAAAACATCGCAAAGGGTTCTTGTCATTGAAGCAGTAATAATGTTGATTCATAATTTTGAACCGTGGTTATTCTAGGAGGAAGAGATGGTGCTAAATGGAAAAAGTTGACCTGCTGTGGCAACCTCTAAGAGGAGCAGCCAGAGACATTAAAAAAAAAAGTAGTATTTGCAGGATTATTAACTTCAAAGGCTCCACTGTCTTGGTTGATGGTTTTCCGAGCAAACAGGAAAAACTCCCTTCTGGGGCTCCCAAGATCAGCGGCATCTTCAGCGTCATGTTCATCACTGGCAAATGTCAGTCACAGCATGTCACAGCTCTCTGCAAACCTAGGTCTTTTGAACCTATGGAAAGCTGTTGACCAGACGTTTGCTCGACTGATGTGGATTATCCTTGTTCCTGGTTGTCACTGCAGCAGCAGCAGCCTGCCTGCTGCCAATCAGCTGTTTCCCTCCGGCAGCAGCCTTCTTGCTGCCAATCAGCTGATTCCCTCCACCTGTGTCTGCTAATATATCTCTCCTTCTGTTCTTCAGTCTCTGCTGAATCGTTACACTACTGACTTCCAGAGTAACCTCCAGCAGTGCTCATGCTCGGCCTGCTCCGTCAGCTCGGCCTGCTCCGTCAGCTCGGCCTGCTCCGTCAGCTCGGCCTGCTCCGTCAGCTCGGCCTGCTCCGTCAGCTCAGCTCAGCTTGCATGCCCCTGCCTTTCTCCTGCTCAAATTCCTCCAAAGCCTCGTAAGTCCCCGCACCTTCTCCTATCGCCTTTACCTGGAGCTACGCCTTCCTTGCTGTACAGAGGACTCCTCTCCTCCTCTTCCCTGCAAGTCATCACTCCTCACCTCAATCTGCCATTGCTCTCCAAGGCCTGGGAAAGAACATCTGAGTGAAAGACTTAAATAAACCTGGTTTACTTCTACTCCTGAATTAGTCATATTTTGGGTCCCTGAAACACATCCTGACACTGGTGTAATTACTTTCTCACTATGTACTCTGAGAAGACCAGACATTTCTTCCTTGTTCAGATTGCCATAAGGCCTATATTGAAAATAGAAAAAAACATGTCATTTTTAACCAACTTTACAGCTACAAACATGCGCTCACACACACACCTCAATTGACATTGTTTTGTTATTGGACCTGACACAAAACTAGTCCAAACTGAAAGCACAGCAACCTTTTGCAATTCATGTTTTATCCCTGAAAAAATAAAGAATTCAAAAACAAGCTGACTGAAACAGCACTGAATCCATCAGACTCCTCTAGAAGACTACGCTGAATTGCTTCTTCTAAAGCTTCATCTTCTAGATGAACATGCCTGACCATTTAAATTAGAACAGTATTAGTAAAAATTTAACTTCAAACAATATGCATATTTTTAAATGCAGCTTATAATGAAAGAAATGCTTTGGAAATACAGCACTTCAACAGAGCAGATACAGAAATTAAAAATGCTTTTCTACAAACAGAATTAGACCTTACACAAATTCTGCAAGGTTATACTGAAACAAATGTCTCTATAGTACTAAAAAGAAATCTCGGATTCTATCCATTCTGTGCTATTAAAGCTGAATAGTATTGGGTTCTGGCTTTACGCAGAGATTTTTTGTAATTTAAAAGGCTATATTTCCAGCTATTAAGGGACTGCTCTGAGCCGGATCAGCGCCATTCTCTTTCTTACTTACGGGTTACTTGTTAAAGGGAACGTGTTTCAGCGTTATACCACGGTGATACTCGGTTTTGTCTAAACAGTTTTGGTTTCAAAGGAGCAGCAACATCAAGTGTTCTCCTGAGGATTTCCATTGAGTCATCTACAAACTGATAATTTTTTCTGGGACTGAAACTATGGGAGCTGCTCTCAGAGTGTTTGCTCAGCATGTTACTAAATATTGGTTGGACTGTAAGTTTAAATTCAGATACAGAACGGTCAGTCAATGTTCTTCTGAGCTGTTCTTTATTTATTGGAGTGGTGGAATTCTCTAGAACAAACTGAAAGGTGACTAGAAAGTGACCTGAGAGTTTGGGGTTATGAGGGAGCACACTCAGCTGATCTCTATACCATGAGTTAAAACAAGGTCCAGGGTCTGCTTGTGACAGTGAGTGAGTTTGTGTGAAAACAACATTATCTAATAAAGCTGAGAAATCATTTCCTAGACAGTCACTAGTGTCATCGACATGAATACTAAAATGCCCTACTATTATTATTTTATCAGAATCTAAAACAATAGTTGATAGAAAGTCTGCAAACTTAATTAAAAATTCAGAGTACGGGCCAGGAGGACGATAAATAATTATGAAAGAAACAGATTTTGGAGTTTTCCTGTTTGAGTGATTTATAGACAATATGATGTTTGGCTTTAGTGTAAGTAAGCTAAATTGTGATATTACTGCTAACCCACCACCTTTCCCAGAAATCCTGGATTTCTGAATGTTATTATAATTAGGGGGGGGGGTTGCTTCATTCAACCTAACATAGTCATCCTGTTGAAGCCAGGTTTCTGTTAGAGCTAGCAGGCTAAGTTTGTTATCATTGATTAACTCATTGACTAAAAGGGACTTGGAAGAAATTGATCTAATGTTTAGTAACCCACATTTAATGACATCATGATTTTGCTTGTTGTTATTGAGTGTACTAGGAGCTTTTACTTTTAGGTTTCTGTATTTCACTCCTTTCACTCGCCTTTCAGTACATAAGCTAAAGTTAGGAGCTGCTGGGCTGACTATGTGCTGTGCTGGGGTTTGCACCAGCGCTCAAGGGAATTCAGAGGAGAGTTTTAAACTGCTGCTCTGTACCCAGAACCTGTCCCTGGGTTGTCAGGTTGTACGGCTAATGCTAGAAGAAATATTCTTGCCATCTCTCCGCATGAGACCGGGCTTTCCCCAAACAAAGCCAACCCCGTTTTGTGGGCACCATTTGGCTATCCAGTGGTTAAATGAGGAAAAGCGGCTGTACATTTCATCACTGACAAGGTTCGGGTGACGAGCCAGACAAAGAGCAGTTCACAAACTCCTTTATGAGAAAGCACATCAAAGATTGAGTTACGTCTCCCGGATTGGCGTTACCGGGGCCTCACCCTGGGGCCAGGCCTGGGGTTGGTACTCGCAGGTGAGCGCCTGGTGGCCGGGACTCCTCCCACAGGCCCCGGTCGGGTAAAACCCGAACGATTGACGTGGGATCACTACCCAGTGGGCCCACCACCTGCACGAGCGCTCAGAAGGGGCCGGTGCAATGTGGTTTGGGTGGCAGTCGAGGGCGAGTGCCTTGGCGGCCTTAACCCCGGTCATGGAACTTGGCTTTTGGGACATGGAACCTCACCTCTCTGGGAGGGAACGAGCCTGAGCTTGTGCGAGAGGTTGAGAGGTACCGGCTAGATATAGCTGGGCTCGCCTCTACGCACAGTCTGGGCTCTGAAACTCAGTCACTCGAGAGGGGTTGGACTCTCTACCATTCTGGAGTTGCACATGGTGAGAGGCGGCGGGCTGGGGTGGGCTTACTTGTGAGCCCCTAGCTTAGCCGCCAAGTGTTGGAGTTCACCCCAGTGGACGAGAGAGTTGCGTCCCTCCGCCTTCGGGTGGGGAACAGGTCTCTGACTGTGGTTTCGGCTTACGGGCCGAACAGCAGTTCGGAGTACCCAGCTTTCTTGGTGTCTCTCGGAGGGGTACTGGAAAGCGCCCCAACGGGGGGCGACTTCAATGCCCACGTGGGCAATGACAGTAGCACCTGGAGGGGTGTGATTGGTAGGAACGGCTTCCCTGATCTGAACCCGAGCGGTGTTTTGCTGTAGGACTTTTGTGCTCGTCCTGGTTTGTCCATAACAAACACCATGTTCCAGCACAAGGGTGTCCATCAATACACGTGGCATCAGGACACCCTCGGCAGGAGATCAATGATCGACTTTGTAGTCGTTTCAGGCGACCTTCGGCCGTGTGTCTTGGACACTCGGGTAAAGAGAGGGGCAGAGCTGTCAACTGATCATTACCTGGTAGTGAGTTGGATTCGTTGGCAGGGAAGGAGGTCGGAAAGACTTGGCAGACCCAAACGTACTGTGAGGGTCTGCTGGGAATGTCTGGCTGAGCCCTCCGTCAGGGAAATCTTTAACTCCCACATCCGGGAAAGCTTCAAACAGGTACCGAGGTAGGCTGGTAACATTGAGTCTGAATGGACCATGTTTTCCACCTTCATTGTCGCTGCTGCTGTTCGGAGCTGTGGTCGCAAGGTCTCTGGTGCCTGTCGTGGCGGCAACCCCTGAACCCGTTGGTGGACACCGGAAGTAAGGAATGCTGTCAAGCTGAAGGAGTCCTATCAGGTCTTGCTGGCTTGTGGGACACCAGAGGCAGCTGACAGGTATCAGCAGTTTAAGCGAACTGCGGCTCAGGCTGTAGTAGAGGCAAAAACTCGGTCCTGGGAGGAGTTCTGTGAGGCCATGGAGAAGGACTATCGGTTTGCCTCGAAGAGGTTCTGGCAAACCGTCCGGCGCCTCAGGAGGGGGAAGCAGTTTTCTGTCCCGGGGTGTCCTGTAGAGGGTACTTTGGGAGTATGGGGTCCGGGGAGCCTTACTCGGGCTGTCCGGTCTCTGTATGACCAGAGCAGGGGCTTGGTCCACATAGCTGGCACTAAGTCAGACCTGTCCCCGGTGCATGTTGGACTCTGGCAGGACTGCCCTTTGACACCAGTTCTGTTCATAGTCTTTATGGACAAAATTTCTAGGTGCAGCCAGGGTCCGGAGCGGGTCTGGTGTGGGAACCACAGGATTTCCTCTCTGCTCTTTGCAGATGATGTTGTCCTGTTGGCTTCATCAAGCCAGGACCTCCAGCATGCATTGGAACGGTTTGCAGTGTGAAGCGGCTGGGATGAGGGTCAGCACCGCTAAGTCTGAGGCCATGGTTCTCGACCGGAGAAAGGTGGTTTGTCCTCTTTGGGTGGGTGGAGAGCTCCTTCCCCAAGTGGAGGAGTTTAAGTATCTTGGGGTCTTGTTCACGACTGAGGGAAGATCGGAGCGTGAGATCGACAGGCGGATTGGTGCTGCGTCCACCGTCATGCGGTCGCTGTACCGGTCCGTCGTGGTGAAGAGAGAGCTAAGCCAGAAAGCAAAGCTGCCATTTTACCAGTCGATCTACGCCCCAATACTCACCTATGGTCATGAGCTCTGGGTTATGACCGAAAGAACAAGGTCCCGGATCCAAGCGGCTGAAATGAGCTTCCTCCGTAGGGTGGCTGGGCGCTCACTTAGAGATCGGGTGAGAAGCTCGGTCACCCGGGAGGAGCTTGGAGTAGAGCCGCTTCTCCTCCACATCGAGAGGAGCCAGTTGAGGTGACTCGGGCATTTGATTCGGATGCCCATTGGAAGCCTCCCTAGGGAGGTGTTCTGGGCATGTCCCACTGGGAGGAGGCCCCGGGAAAGACCCAGGACACACTGGAGAGACTATGTCTCTTGGCTGGTCTGGGAACGACTCGGGGTCCCCCCAGAGGAGCTGGAGGAAGTGGCCGGGGAGCGGGAAGTCTGAACATCTTTACTTAAACTGCTGCCCCCGCGACCCGGTCCCAGATAAGCGGAAGAAGATGGATGGATGGATGGATGGTATCATTATGATTTATTATTATGGGGTCAAAGGGCACCTGTCAAAATGAGTTTGATTGAAGGTTTATTGTAATTCTCTCTTGCGGGCTATGTTTTCTTTCAATAGTTGTTAGATTTTGGTGAGGTAGCCCTAGCAGGGAGCTCCGACTCCAACGGTTGATGGGGCTGGGTCTTTTGTCTCCCTGAGTATTTTTATGTTTTGCAAAAGTTACAATACCTTTGTTTTTAACTTTGTGTCAAACTCATCATTTCATTTTGTTCTTGCTTCACAGGACACAGAATTTCCATGCACTAATAAACTTTGTTTCTTATTATCTAGGAGTCCAGTTCATTTAGTGTTATGGCCCCTTTGTGGTTGGTTCCTCTAGACCGAGGCAGGTGTGCTTGTCGGTGCCCTAATAATGTAGTAAAACTAAAGTTATAACAAAAATCGTTAATCAATAAATTATCTTTTTGGCACAGCAGTGACCAACATTGCAATTAATGTAATGAATAACTGACTTGTAAAAAGCTAAGCATTGAAACTGTGAAGCAGTGTGATTTCCTTGCCCTGGTACATTGGTATATTTCTTCAATTGAAATATAAAAAACATAAATTTCATTACATTTTCTTGAGCATTGTGGCAGATTTGTTAAAGGCAAATACTGCAAAATGTTCTTAAACATATTTTACTTTTTTAACTTAGCCATGAAATAATGTTAACAATGTTTAATCTATGTTTCTATGTCTGCCTTGTGTACAGCACTTTGGGATTCCTTGGCTAGTGGTGGTGGAAGGTGCTCAATTGATAATTTGAATGAATGAATGAATGAATGAATGAATGAATGAATGAATGAATGAATGAATTCTGCGTCCCATCTAGGTCTTCTGTGAATAGGGAATAGGATCAGATCTGTTGTATCATAAAAAGAAGAAAAGTTAACCATAAAATAAACGTGGCCTTTGCTGAATGGTAATTATTCAAACAATTATTAAAGACATTTAACACATTTTCATTATTTAATACCATACTGTGCACTCAAAGGTTGACTAATGGATAATGTCCTGTATGTGTGCATAATAATACATTAATATACCATGTGGAAGCAATACTGTCGGATGTTTGATTAGGCTAAAGTCAATTAATTTCTTACTCTTCCTTCGCTTATAATTACTACCTCAAAGGGCATTATAAAAAATAACCTGATGTTTTTGCCAGTGTCATGTTTCAACACAGTCTTGTAAAATGTTGCTTCATGATAGAACAATAATAAGCTCTCTTATTTATTTAAAAAATAAATAAATAAAAGTAAAATGTCCAATACTCCAAAAGTTTTAATAAAAACCAGGAGCTGGTTCATGGCGGTCCCAGGGCCGACCTAAGCAGCTTGTGCTGTTCGTGTTTCTTTAAAAGTTTAAAAAAAGAATCAAGAGTTGCCCCCGGGGATAGCTTTAATATCAAAAAAGTGAGTGAAGAGGATGAAATAGTGGCTCAAAGCAGAGGTATGTCTGTTTTATTTACATTCTACTACATTTAAATTAACCCCCTTCCCTGCCTTCTGTCAAAACATATTCTTGTCTTTTGTAGAAAAAAAATGACATAACTGGCTATTTTTTTTTCTATCTATAAATCCTTAACATAAGCTCAAAGAGTTTAACAAAGGAGATAGTAGATCTACAAGTAACATTGAGTACCATGGTGGTGTTGTGGTTAGAGCGATGAGCTCCATCCGCCCAAGATTGATGATTTGAGTCTTGTGAACTCTGTTTTTTTTTTGTTTTTTTAAAATACAATAATCACAACTGATTCCTACAACTGATGTTTTGATAGTTGCAAAAAAGATATTATTGCCACATTGTTCAAGCAGTTACTTTGTTTCTGTTGGTTTCTGGGTGTTTTGGACACCGCGGGTCCACAAAAATAATTCGTCGCCGTGGCGCAATGCAGACCAGCCCAGTGCCGGGCCTGAGTGGGTCAATGTTAGGTTCAAGACCTAGACATTAGTAATCTGCAAAGAAACACAAGAGAGTTGAGTATGGTTTTTTTTTGCCTGCAGGGAGAGTGACAGAGACCTTAATTACAAGATTCTCCAAACACTCTGCAGAAACTCTGTCACTCACTGCTTTTTATTAGTTAAGCCTGCCCTAGTTACACAAGGTTGCAAAGGCAAATACACAGTGTTCCAAAAGATAATCATAATCATGGGGATGAAGCAATCTTGCATGACTCAGATAGAAGAGGAAACATCCTTGAACAGCAAAGAACAAACACGAGGGTGTTCGTGCAGGCAAGGAGCTGAAAGTAGAACATGGCATAATTTTTGTACAATATTCTCAACAGTTTTTATAACTAACATTTTGGTGATTGATGAAAATTGCTGTGGTCCAGCATGGTATCCACAGGCCATTAAACGCCAATCCAATCAACAAATTCCCATACCTGGAAAATGTTGCGCATGCGCACATTAAGAAACCCTGCGCGACACTTTACTGCAGAACGTTACTTTTACATTTACACGTCGTCATGGGCAGATTTAAAAAGGGACGAAAACTTTGTAAGATTGACTTATGGAGTTTATGTGGAGGACTAGACAAACTAATCAAAGTGTTCTGCAAAAATAACATTAAGAAGAACGCCCAATGGAATTCAAAAGTATGGTCGCAAGTATTGATCGCTGTTTTTGGAGAAAACAGATTACATTTAAAAAAATGGCTTCATGTAGTTTGGACAGCAAACAGAAAAGGAGTCAGAACTCGTGTTTTAAAAATACTGCGTTCTGGGACTGGTACAAAGACTGATGGAGAGTGCAGCAAGCCCCGAGAACTGGACCAAAGTTTCTAACACAGGTCAGTATGAACACTTAATTTCTCTAATCAAGAACAATTAAGAGTAATCTCACTGACATGGCAGATGCAAAACTTATTCTCTAGGCTAAACATGAAAAAAAAACAAATCCTACATCTGAAAGCTACAATGATACATGCAATCGTCTGTCATGCATATTATGGCAAATATTTTTCTTTTTTAAATGTCAAGTTGAGTGTTGTAATCAATTATACTCATTGATAAAAATGCTTTCGCATTAAGCAATACTTTAATCTTCCTCCTCACATCTCAATTAGGGGCTGTTGTAACACAAATTTGGATGGTGGCAGTTATAATTGTTTATAAAATGTTATAATTGACCCCAAATTTGTTTTTTAAATAAATGTATGATTAATAATGGATAATTTTTGATTAAAGCTTGTCTCTCATTCACAGTCTTCTAAAAGTTTGGCCTACTATCAATAACCTTTTGACATTCAGAAGTGTCCACCAATGTAAAAGTCAATGGAAAGTCATTGAAAGCTATGGCTAAATTGTATTGTATTTCCCAGTTACACTCTTCAGAGTGTAAAGCAAGGACCAAGTTAGGAAAACATCAATCAAGCTTAAACAACTTGATTAAAGTGTCGATGAGATACTCAAAAACACTGGCAAATTGTAAACTTCATGGATTACAAAGAACTATTGAAAGACCATGTCAATATATGACATACCTGCCATGGCAAAGACAACCCTTTCAGAGGCATCCTGGCATGTTTATTTTCCCCAGGTATTAAAGCGACATTTTAGGAAAATTTGCAAATCACTACCACAATTATTGACCTAGCTTGTGCCTCGATTTGCCACTTGGAATTATTTTAATTTTGACAGTTCAGTTCTTAAACAAGATGATAAAAAAAAGTGTTTTTAAGACATATTTTATTCCCAACAGCAGCTTCCCAGCTCATTAGATATACAATAATGGTTTGTGAGCGTGACTGTTGACTTGTAGAAATGTACGGCAACTATGGGGTCATTTGTAACATTTCACTTAGCATTTTGGAGATCAAAGCTTTTCTTTTTGGTTTTTTCTAAGGCAAACACTACATCTTGTCTGACAATATACATGCGAATAATTTTAGTTATAACTTTATAGTAAATGTGCATAAATTACATGATGTCATACACATCAATGTAAGAGTTTTTATAATATTCATTGTATCACCTACATACAGATAGTGATGGAGAGCGCGACTGGAGCCCACAGCCTGCGGACCAACAGACACTGGAAGAAATTAGCGACAGTGATGGAGAACGCGACTTGAACACAAAGACAGTGCAGCATTTCGAAAAAAAATACAGAAAGACAAGTCCTGGACCAAAATCATTCAAAATTTACATTTCTCAAAAGAAATGGAGACAAATCAAGCCTTTGAAGGGAAGCTTAAAATTTCAAAAATCATTTACACACATTAGTTATGATAAATTCTGCCAAAAAACCCATGCTGCACATTAGTATTTACATATCAGCATATCAAACTCACACACAGTCGGAAAAAAAACACAGCATATTGTATGATGAAAGATGTGTGCTCTTTCAAAGGAAGCAACGCACACTACACCTTACAAGTAAGGAAAAAAACCAGGCACATGTGACCTAACAATTCCTATATATGTTACAAGGATTGGCAGGGTGACACATTTTCAAGGATAATTCTGTTCACGCCCTGAAGTTACTTAAAATGAGGAAAAATTACGAGGTCAATACACAAAGGCATTAGCAACACATATAAGAATCTCCAAAAAACACCAGTTCCTGAACTTGTGGCTGGAAACATCACAAGATGTTTGAAGAAAACAATTCTTAGTTATTTCTTGTGAAATTAAGAAGAGCACAATACTTCATGATGATGTGATGCTTGAACTAATTCTGACACAGAACATTTTAAAAACCACAGACATTTCATACACATTTTGGCCTGGATATATCCAGCATCTTCAAGTGGATCCTTTTGGAATTCATCTGTACACAGAGACTGGTCTTCTTATTTTGGTGCAGCACCTGCGTAAAGGACTGCCTATTACTCTTCATTTAGATGCTACAGGTGGTGTTGTCAGTAGAATACCAAATCAGCCCAAAAGGGTGTTCTACTACAGCATCACTCTACCAGGAAACGGGAAAGACAAGCCCCCTTTGCCTGTATCAGAATTAATAACAAACGACCACACTATTCCAAATCTGTCCTTTTGGCTCCTTCAGACACTGGCAAAGGTCAGGAAGCTGACAAAATACAGCATTAACCAGGTTGAGATGGATCATAGCTGGGCACTCATCCAGAGCGTTCTGCTGTCATTCAATAGGCAAGACATTCTAGCATACCTGCTGTCATAAAAAACGACACTTCACCTGTGTTCTGCACATGTAATTAAGGCCATTCATGGAGCCTTTGCCAAAAAAACAAAGGACAAAGGCCTGAAGGAGTTTGCCACTCACTGTGTGGCACAACTAATAAATGTTACAAATATGAAAAGGGCATTGCATATTTTCAAAAACATGTGCTATGTTTTTAACACAGAAAAAACAACTACAACAGTTGAAAAATGTCTGGAAGAGCTTCACAAAGAAGTTCAAGGAAGAACTCTTCATCAAGACACACTTCAAGAGGTACAGGCATTTGAAGAGGATGCCACTTGTGAGGGAAGCACAATATTTGCCAGCTCACCTTTTAGGAAGGACTTTTCAGATGTGCTTAAGGCAGTCATGTCATCTGTCGAACCTGAGGAGGCTGAGGAATACAAAAAAGATTACTGTCCTGAAATACTTCATGTATTTGTAGGGTTTTTGGAACCAGGTCGATTTATTAGTTTCAGTTGCAGTCATTTCCGGTTTTATTTTGTTGTTACTTCCTGTGTCTTCCGTTTGTCCCAGGTCACTTGTCAATTCTCCCTCAGATGTCCCCTCCCCCCTTACACACCTGTTTTCCATTTGGTCATCCTCTCTTTTCGTTATATACCCTCGTCTCCCTTGCACGGGTTGTCGGGTGGTTTTGTTTGCTCTGGTTTAATGTTCCTCTCTCGAGTCATTAAATCTATTTCTTCTTCATTTCGAGTTCCGTCTGCATTTGTGTCCGCACGTCAACCTTGACATTACCACCCGACCAGTATAATGGACGCAGCAGACGCGGAGACGTTACGGGCATTACTCCGCCAACAGGAGGAGCAGATGTCATGCTTAAGACAAGGATTACTCGAGATGTCGAGCCGTCACGAACGGCAATTCGCCGCACTGGGAGAACGTTTTGAACAACTGACGGAGCGTTTTCAACATCCGCCGGCTTTTCCCGCGGCACGCCCATCGCCTCCCACACCGATCCAGGGGACCTGGGAGAGTGTTCCGGTCGCTCCAACCGCGCAATTAGCCCGGCCAGAACGTTTTTCGGGAGATTCTGGGGACTGTCGGGCTTTTATTACCCAGTGTGAGCTCCACTTCCAACTGCAGGCGCCTCACTATCCTTCGGACCAAGCTAAGGTGGCCTTCATCATATCTCACCTCACCGGGAGAGCAGGCGCATGGGCGACGGCTGAATGGCAGCGTGGAGCACCGACCTGCGCGTCTCTCGCGGCATTCCTGGAGGCATTTCAGCAGGTGTTCCAGCACACCAAACCGGGCCGAGAGGCAGCTCGAGCCCTTATGCAACTTCGGCAACGGGGCAGAAGGGCAGCTGACTATGCTATCGAGTTCCGCACCCTGGCCTCCACTAGTGGTTGGGACACCACTGCGCTCATGGACGCTTTCGTGGAGGGACTTTCCGAGGAGTTAAAGGACAGACTAATCGCTCTAGAGCTGCCTTCCTCCTTGGAACCTCTTATTGCCATGGTCATCCGGATCGATAACAGACTTCAGGATCACAAACTGGAGCATAGCAGATCTACACCCCGCTTCCAACACAGTTCTGTTGGACGCAGGAACTCAGACTCACCTGATTTTGCTGTTTCTCCCACAGAAACCCCGCCACCTTTTTCTGAGGAACCTATGCATCTTGGCCGGGGTAAACTGACTGCTTACGAGCAACAGCAACGAATGGTCTCAGGTGAGTGCCTTTACTGTGGTAAGCGGGGTCATTTCTGCAGGGAGTGCCCAAAACTCCTCTGCTCGTCAGTAAGAGTGGGCGCGCTGACGAGCGGCGATTTGGCGCTCACTAATAAAAGTCCTACTGCCTGTTTACTTAAGATACAGGTTATGTTTCAGGGTAAGGGGAGATCTGTTGAAGCTTTAATTGATTCAGGAGCAGAGCAGAACCTCATGGATGCCGAGCTAGCTAAACAAGTCGGACTTGCTTATGAGCCACTACCTCGGCCGTTACAAGTAATCTCCCTAAACGGCCAAGAGGTAGCCACCATTTCCCACATAACCAAACCAGTTCATTTGATTATCTCTGGCAACCATCATGAATCCACCAGGTTTTTCATTTTTTCCTCTGCGCAGAACCCATTGGTTCTGGGGTACCCTTGGCTTCTGGCACACAACCCCGTCATTGATTGGTCCTCCAGTCGTATCTCCGGTTGGAGTGAGAAATGTCATAATTCTTGTTTACGCTCAGCTCGGCCTCCTGGGGAAGACCCCGCTACCCCGGTTGGGCAGCCGCCCTCACCTGATCTATCCGGAATCCCACCGGAATATCATGATTTAGCTGAAGTATTCTCCAAATCACGAGCTCTCTCTCTACCCCCCCACCGACCTTATGACTGTGCTATCGAATTACAACCTGGCGCTACGTTACCTAAGAGCAGGTTGTATAGCCTGTCAAAGCCCGAGAGAGAGGTCATGGAGAAATACATCGCTGAATCACTGAATTCTGGGATTATCAGACCTTCGTCATCACCAGTGGGATCCGGGTTCTTTTTTGTGGGGAAGAAGGACGGGTCGCTCCGACCGTGTATAGACTATCGGGGGTTAAATGAGATCACGGTCAAGAACAGTTACCCTCTTCCATTGATGAACTCCGCTTTTGAGGCATTGCAGGAGGCTCGGATTTATTCCAAGTTGGATCTCCGCAATGCTTACCATCTCGTGCGGATGAGGGCTGGAGACGAATGGAAGACCGCCTTCACTACCCCTTTAGGACATTTCGAGTATCTGGTCATGCCTTTTGGTCTCTGTAATGCCCCTGCTGTTTTCCAGGCTATGATCAATGACGTGTTAAGAGACTTCATTCATCGTTTTGTGTTTGTGTACTTGGATGACATTTTGATCTTTTCCAGGACTGCCAGCGAACATAGGCGGCATGTTCGTCTGGTTCTCCAGCGATTGCTCGAAAACAAACTTTTTGTTAAGGCGGAGAAGTGTGAGTTTCACTCTCCATCTGTTTCTTTCCTGGGGTTTGTCATTTCTGAGGGTGAGGTGAAACCCGATCCGGCTAAGGTGAAAGCGGTGGTGGAGTGGCCTACCCCTTCTAACAGGAAACAGTTACAACGTTTCCTGGGGTTTGCCAACTTCCTCCGTCGCTTCATCCGGGGTTACAGTTCGGTGGCCGCGCCGCTCACAGCTCTCACCTCATCCTCTTCCCCTTTTGTCTGGACTGAGGAGGCAGAGGCAGCTTTTAATAAGCTTAAACATCTTTTCACCTCTGCCCCTGTTTTGGCTCAACCAGATCCGTCCAGACAATTTGTTGTGGAGGTAGATGCCTCGGACACAGGAGTGGGTGCAGTCCTGTCCCAACGGGGGGCTTCGGATAGCAAGATGCGTCCTTGTGCTTATTTCTCTCGTCGGCTCTCTCCAGCCGAACGCAACTATGATGTGGGGGATAAGGAGCTGCTGGCTATTAAGCTAGCACTCGAGGAATGGAGGCATTGGTTAGAGGGGTCCACGGTGCCGTTTTTGGTCTGGACAGATCATAAGAATCTGTCCTACCTACGGACTGCAAAACGGCTTAATGCCAGACAGGCTCGATGGTCTTTGTTTTTCAACCGTTTCTGTTTTATTGTTACTTATCGACCTGGTTCTAAGAATGTTAAACCGGACGCCCTATCCCGTCAGCAGGAACCGGTTTCTCAGGATAGCCAACCGGCCTGCATTCTTCCCCCCTCATGTGTGCTGGGCGCCCTTTCCTGGCAATTGGAGAGAGACATTAGGTCCGCTCAGACTCAGGAACCAGATCCGGGGGGTGGCCCTCCCAATAAACTGTTTGTACCCAGCTCTCTCAGATCTCGAGTTCTCCAGTGGGCCCATGCCACCCGTCTCACCTGTCACCCCGGGATCCGCAGAACAGAATCCTTTCTGCGTCGTCGGTTCTGGTGGCCCAGCGTGACCAAGGACGTCCGGGACTTTGTTTCTGGTTGTCTGGTGTGTGCTCAGAACAAGGCGAGCACACAATCTCCTGCTGGATTATTACACCCACTCTCCATCCCGGGTCGGCCTTGGTCACACATTGCTTTGGACTTTGTGACCGGCCTGCCGTCCTCCGCTGGAAAGACCGTCATCCTGACTATAGTGGATCGGTTCTCCAAGGCCGCCCACTTTGTGGCCTTGTCTAAACTCCCTTCAGCGGCAGAGACGGCAAAACTGGTGATAGAACATGTATTCAAATTACACGGCATTCCTGCAGATATGGTTTCTGATCGAGGACCTCAGTTCATCTCGCAAGTCTGGAAGGCGTTCTGTGGGGCATTCGGGGCCACTGCCAGTCTCTCCTCTGGTTTCCACCCACAGTCTAACGGGCAGGCGGAGCGGACCAACCAGGACCTGGAGGCTGCGCTCCGGTGCGTATGTTCCCGACACCAGGCCTCCTGGAGCACGCTGTTGCCGTGGGTGGAATATGCACACAACTCCCTCACCTCATCTGCCTCGGGTATGTCCCCTTTCGAGTGTTCCCTGGGGTACCAACCCCCGCTGTTCCCCGAGCAGGAAACGGAGGTGGCGGTTCCATCGGTGCAGCATCTTTATCGTCGCTGTCGGCGCATATGGCGGGAGACTCGGGCAGCCTTGTTGCGTTCCAGGGAGACCAACAAGAGACTGGCGGACCGCCGGCGTACTCCAGCTCCTGAGTATCGACCGGGCCAGTTCGTTATGCTCTCTACTGCTAACATCAAGCTTCGGACGGAGTCCAAGAAGCTGTCTCCCAGGTTCATTGGACCATTTGAGATCGTCAAGGTCATCAATCCTGTGGCAGTCAGGCTACGCCTGCCCAGGACCTTGCGCATCCACCCGGTCTTCCATGTCTCGCAGATTAAGCCTCACGTCACGAGTGTCCTTCAACCGCCGTCCTCTCCGCCACCTCCTCCTCGCATCATTGATGGCCAACCGGCCTACACCGTCCGTCGCCTGTTGGACGTTCGGCGACGGGGTCGTGGTCTTCAATACCTGGTGGACTGGCAGGGGTACGGACCTGAGGAACGTTCCTGGGAACCCGCTTCTCGCATCCTGGATCCTGATCTCATCAGAGACTTTAATCGGCGGCGCCGGAACCAGCCTCCTTCTGCGCCAGGCGGCGCACCTTGAGGGGGGGGTACTGTAGGGTTTTTGGAACCAGGTCGATTTATTAGTTTCAGTTGCAGTCATTTCCGGTTTTATTTTGTTGTTACTTCCTGTGTCTTCCGTTTGTCCCAGGTCACTTGTCAATTCTCCCTCAGATGTCCCCTCCCCCTTTACACACCTGTTTTCCATTTGGTCATCCTCTCTTTTCGTTATATACCCTCGTCTCCCTTGCACGGGTTGTCGGGTGGTTTTGTTTGCTCTGGTTTAATGTTCCTCTCTCGAGTCATTAAATCTATTTCTTCTTCATTTCGAGTTCCGTCTGCATTTGTGTCCGCACGTCAACCTTGACAGTATTAATGAACGACTACATCCCAATATATCCTCTCTGGTCAGGAATTATGCTGGGTGATCTGCGAAGACACACCACTGACTCTGTGTCTTATGACTGTCTCAGAAAACATGACACAAACTGTCATGCGGAAAATTGGTTCAGTATTTATAAAACCAAAATACTTCAAAAAACACTGAATCTCCGACCAGCAGCATTTGTCCAGAAAACGAATGCATCTCTTCAGGGGAGATACAGGGAACATATTTTAAGGAATGACTTACCTGAAAGATTGCTGGAAAAGTGCTGGACTTTAAAAAAATCTCATTTGGAAGACTCTGAAGAGCGATGGTCAAAAAAGAGGGCAACTGAGAGCAAAGAAAAACAAAATACTTCCATCCACCTGAAGTTCTGCCCTCTCCAAAAGAAAAAGTAAGCATTATTTATGGACAGCTCAAGTGTAGAAATAAATAACCATCAAAAGAGATAAGGCATATTCACGTTGGCTCACTTTCGTCTATCCTTGCAGGCATGCACAGGACATCCAAAACGATAAAAGAAACTACAAAGTACTGATTTGGATTCCACAAAAACGATCACATCACAGGTTAGAACTTTTTAAATGAAGAGAAAAATAGAAAATTTTTATTTTTGAGACATTTGCCTATAGCAACATACATCTGTTAATTCCTTTTACAGGCAATGGAAGAGTCACACAGACAGCAATGTAGTGCAGAGAAACCGACCAAGGCAAAGCTGACAATCGGAAAGATGACATTGTAGAGGTAAAAGGTTTAAATTCGTATTCACTCTGGGGGATTTAGTTTAATTATTAAAAGTTCTTATGGATAGATAAACTTTTTTTTTCCTTAAAATTATGTACTTTGATGTAAAGATTATATATGCAATTCTAATTTTTAAAAAAGTACATTTTAAAAAAGCCATAGATAACATTTTTGCTTATTTTTTTTATTGTCTGAGATGATTTAATTTGTAAAGTTTTAACTTTTTAATGCACACAATTAAATTGTACACAATTTAATTTGTGTGCACAAAACACATCAACAGTAAGATAAGCAGAACTCAAAAGAACTGGTTTGACTTTCGTGTCTGCAGTATCTTTGTAAGAAATCAAAGATGATGATACACAGCCGTAAGAAGCAAATATGTTTTCATGTGTTTCTGCACTGTAATGGTCCAGTTAAATACTCTCTCTGATTGGCTGCTGGGTATTGATCCAGACCTTAAAAAAAAGTTATGGTCATGTGTCACAAATGTCTTCACTGCGCAGTCTTCTTAAAAAGAATTCCAAGCAAAAACAAACATTAAGATTTAAACTTTCTCTCTGAACGATAATGAACCCATCTTTTGCAACTGCAGAAGAGGTGTATCAGCCCAGTTATGTATATTTTATTTTTCCCGTGACCATGGGCAGCGCCTTATATTAAATAGGATGCTTTTAATAAAAGGGTAAGCGGTATAATGGTATATAAGTAGTCTAACGCTAAGTGGAAGACCATTGTTTAAGAAGTGTAATTAATAAGCATAAATTTAAAATATTGCGTTAACCTTTTTTATCTATCGCATCCGTTACAACCTTAAAGCTGACATCCATTTTATATATATATATATATATATACACACACACACACACACTATCTGAAATCCCTCAAAGATCTTAAAAGGAAATTCTTATTTAAATACTTTTGTTATTTATGGATATGATTATTGATAAGTAATTATCACAGTCTTTTTTCAGTCCTAACAAGGCTCTTTGGAATTTGAAAAAAAAGAAGTCGTGGTTGCTGTGATAAAAACAGCTGACATGATCGCTCATACACATTGCACTTAACAGAATTTAACACCCTGAAACCACATAGCTGCTTAGCTGGGGAGGTAAGCATTTTATTATCATATATATACAATTTTCATATTTTTTTGTTATCAGAGTCAAGTGACTGTTGCCCTTTGATAACAACACATTAAATTTTTTTTTTCATATTTCTTTGTCCATATAATAAAGTTTACATGTTTCAAAATTATTAATTGTAGAATAATGTTTTCAGTTTTTTATATATAATAAATATGTAACTAATTATACAATATACATTTTTTTTTCAACATCAACATGTTGAACCTCTTAAAATAATGTACTAATTTGTTTTTTCCAGACAATGGAAGTCTACTTACAAGTGCTGCTGAACACCAACAATATTGAAAGAAAGATTTTCTTAATCAATCACTACTCTGCCGGCGTGATTGTCTTTGGTGATAGGTCTGCACTAAGTAACCATAGTTACAGAAAGATGAGACTGTTTGAAAAACATAAACTGAAGAATAACAAAAATCATAGAAACATTAAAAGTAACATGTAAGATTTCCTATTTGTATGTCAACTTCGAAAACTATGAGGCTGTCATAGGATTCATGCTTGTCGATTCCAACCACTGGAAATTCCTGGTAAATATGTAATGCTCCTGACTTGTTATGTCAGCATAACATCATATACGTAATAATAAACTAAGCCCAATTACTCCATGTAATAGAAATAGAAGTACTGATGAATGCACATGAATATAGAAATATTGAAATAAAACATGAAATTCTGCTTTCAATTTCGGCTTTTCCCTTCAGGAGTCGCAACAGTGAGTCATATTCCTCCATCTTATACTGTTTTCTGCATCCTCTACTCTAACAACAGAACACGTCATGTTATTGAACTGTGGTCTTCGTCAAGACCTCTTGCCTGGCATCTGTACATTTAGCATCTTTCTGCCAATACATTGACTGTCTCTCCTCTGGACATGACCGAAACGTCTCCTTCTGGCCTCTGATTTTATCTACAAAATCTCTAAAATGTTTTTTCCCTCTGATGTCTTCCTGCTCTTTCTGATCCTTTCCATCCGGGTTACTCCAGAGAACATCAGCATCTTCATCTCTGCTACCTCCACCTGTACTTCCTGTCTTTTCCTTAGTGCCACTGTCTGTAGTCATCGAAATGGCTGTTTTGTTCACCTTTCCTTTCCATTATTTGCAGAAACTCTTCTATCACACATCACACCTGACACTTTTCTCCACCCATTTTAACCAGCCTGCACTCACTTCTTTTCTACACTCTTCATTAGTCAGGACTGTTTATCAGAGATGCTTCACTCTTCCTCTTGGGTCCCTCACAATCACACACTTGTACTCCATCTTGCTGTGCCTAACCATCATTCATTTTCTTTTCCAGGACAAACCTGTCTAACCGGTCTAACCAGTCTAACTTTACCTGCCAGCCTGTTCATCATCATTGCAAACAGGAAGGGGCTCTGAGCTGATCAAAGATGTAATCCTATGTGACGGGGTTCTTCACAGTGTCGAATGCACTCTCAGAAAAACATAAGATGACCAAGCCAGCAGACGTTTAAAGGTGGAAACAATAGCATTTTATTATTCCCCAAAAACGACAATGCCACAATACACTAGAGAACGCTTGTTGCCAGCACTGCAACCAAGACTGTGCTCTCTCCATACTGCCAGATTCCCTTCTTATAAAGGCTTAGCCCCTCCCACAGGCCAATTAACCAAACATTTACTGAAATAAAGTCCTGCCTTTAAACCTGTGAAATTAGTGATACATAATCCAAAGTAGAAATAATTAAACATTTTTCAACCTGTGAAATACAGGACAGAGTTTGAAACAAAAATTATATAGACAGAAGAAAGAAAGAAAAAAGAAAACTTTCAACTCAGACATATGAGGTCACTTCCTGTTTCCTATGTATATGATGATGTGGACAAATGCTCTGGCTCTGGTTTGAATGTTGTGGTCTAGATGGTGAGTAGAACTCTATTTAAAACTGTGTGTACCCTTAGAAATAAACAGAATTTGGGCTATGATGTTGTGAATGATTTGTTTGCCTGTATGTGTGCATGTGTCTGGTGCAAACTATAAACTAAAGGACTATGAAATGACAAAAACTGAGACTGGTGTTCAGGTGCTGTCCTGCAACCTGTGACGCTGCTTTGTCACATCCAACCTACACCTTGACCTCCTCTGTCACCCCTACAGTGTTGGGAATAATTTTGCTCTTTCCTGTCCTTGGGGTCGGATGGGCAACGTCGCAAGGTTTCCGTCCAGATTACTTGAAAACTGTCTTCGGAATGTCCTCAAAAACTTGATTATAACCAGATTACTTGAGAAGTATTTTCGACAAAGATTCAACAAATCTGTTATTGGAACAACCAGTGACTCCTCCGGTAGAATTTGCCAGAATCACAGTTGTGTCTATTACAATGGGAGGGACACTTTTGAACTATAAGAGACGGGACGAGAAAGAATTCGGGGGTTTCTATCGATGATTGGGTTGTGAGATGCTGAAGATCTTCTGAGTTTATTCTGGAATAAACAGACCCTCTGAGCAAACAGCAGATTTCAGTTTTTTATTCTGAGTCCACTTTTTTTTCCTGAACAACAGCACACCTCACCACTGTCTTCCAGTCCTCATACATGTCCTGCTCTAACATACTTCTGTCACTCCAAACTTCCTCATACAATACCACAGTTCCTCTCTGTCCGAAGCTTTCTCCAGATCTACAAAGACACAGTGTATCTCTCTCTGGCCTTCTCTGTACTTCATGTCAACATCCTCAAAGATAATTACACCTGTAGTGCTCTTTTTTGTCACAAAGCCATACTGCTGCTCACAAATGTTCACTTCTGCTCTTAGTCTAGCTTCAAGAGTTCTTTCCCATACCTCCATTGTTTGGCTCATCAGCTTTACCCACCTGCAGTTGCCACAACTCTGCACATCTTAAAATTGGTCACCATCAAAAAACAAAAAAAAACTACATATTTTTCGATAAAAATTATGTTTTTTTAAAGGGTCATTAAATTAGAAAAATGTTCCTTTTATACAATATGACCACATTTAGTTACTTTATTCAATAGTATATGAAAAACAAATAAAAATCAAATATCATGTTAAGGTACAATGTCTGAGGAATAGTTATTTAACATTGAAATTCTATATATAATAAGGCAATAATAAATTTTCAATGTGAAACATATTAAATTATTTCTATTTAGGTACCTTTTTAGCTTTTGCAAAAGACACAACATATATTTTTTTATAAACTGCAAATTAACAATAAAAGATGATATTAGTATCTCAACAAGACACTCAAGAAGGTTTTTGTGTTGGATCCCCTTGGAAATAATGAAGAAAAAGATTCAGAAGTAGCACCTTCAAGATTCAGGTATAGTACTTAGGGGGTGGGGGGTGTCAGACTTTCCTTCTGATCCAATTTCATGACTTTTTTTGGTGGGATTAATTTTTATTTACATTTTATTAGTATATTAAGAACATAGTTGTAAAGTATTTGAGTAAGTAGACTTAACTTTACTTGTAGCATTACCTCCGGATGTTTTTTGTCCACTTTGCACTTGTACTGAGTATGAAAAATATAAGCAACTTTTACTGTCTCCTCGAGTAAAGGTAATGATTGAATATTTGTGCTCTTAACTACACTACATCTCAATGGAGACTTACATTTACTCAAGTAAATTACTCAAGTAAACATAATGCATTCTCCTGAACTGGTTATAGTTTGAAAGAAATTGTGAGTTGTGGTTCAATTATAAATTACTACCAGAAATCCATGCTCGGCAATACTTCAAAATGCGACAGATCCGTCATGGAAAGACAGACTGGGTTGATGTAAAATGGATAGATGGTGTCTTGGATCACACCAAACAGCAAGATGGTTGCAGCTGCGGAGTTTTTGTCATGCAGGTACATTCATTATGCTGTGATAATATATGAAGCTATATTGATAACATATTTAACTACTATGTTTAATGTAATTTTTGTATATTAATGTCATAGATGGCAAAGGAGGTAGTGGATGCTTTTCCACTTATGCCATCAGAGATGAAAATACCTTCCAGCAAGCAACTCCTGGCAAAGTTACGCAAAGAGATGGCTGTACAGATCCTAAAAGCATCAGGTATGTTTAATGGAATCAGATTTCAATATAGTGATGCATTTGAGATGTGTCTGAATTTACACTCAAGAGCTGTGTTATCACCAAAGGCAATTCGCTCTGTGAATTCGACCCGGCCGCCTCTCTTTCGCCACTGGCCAGAATGTCTTCTTTTAGGCTCGAGTCCCCTGCTGCAGCTAATTTATTCTTTGGATAGATTGCTAAATGGAGCGGCGTCTGTGTTTATGTCATTAACAATTCATGGAAGACACAGATGATGTGTAGAGATCTGTTTCGTTTATTTCTGAGCTCTACAAAAACATTGGTTTTCATGTCTCCTCCATGTTTGGGTACATGACATCATTTAAAGCAAGGGTACTCACATGGTGGTAGATCTCAGGCCATCAAAATTAAATAAACCAAAATAAATAATCTACTTAGATAAAAAGCAAAAAGTTACCAAATAGCAAACACTCGATCATAGTCATCACATTGTGGCGACAGCCGTTTGTCGTTTGCATGTAAATCATGAACACCCGAAGTAACTGTGCTTCAATCCCACAACAACTAAGGCAAAACGTTTAGATAGATACAGTAGATGCATTTCATTAGGCATACAAAATAATTGTTTTATTCCTGTAAATATCAGTTTCAAAACATTTTTTTAAAAAAGTCTTTCAAAAACTGCATTTATTTGTGTTAAAAAAGTGTTACTAAAACAAATGAATGCCTATCAAGAGAAGACATTCTGATTATGTTTAAATCTATAGAATTATAGATTATATAGAGTATTATGTTTTTGAATAATATTTACATCAAGAAATTTTGATTAATAAATAAAAAAAAAAGTAGTATTCCAAGAACTATTAAAGCTGAATGTGGGTCTTTAGTAGCCTCGTGTACATGAGAATCAGAGAAGTATTTTTCACTAAATAAAGTCAACCACCCAAAAAATGCTGAGTGTAGGTGTTGTTTGGGTTGTCACGAAAAGATTTATTAATCAATGGATTCTTCATAGTTTTTAACAGGAAACAAGTGATGCTGTTGCAACAGCATGTTGGTTGTTTATTCGAGCACTTAAAAATGTACCCACATTTGCAAAACAGTTGTCGGGACGGGTTCATGAAACCACCCTGCTCAAAAATGGAGACAGCAGGTAAAGAAAACAAATGTGAAATCAGAAGAAACAATACATCATGTTGAATGTGCTTTATACACGCTCTCAATGAAAACTTTGCAGAAAGTGAAGTCCCTGGCTGTTTTGACCTGCGCTCAAATTGCACTGTTGCTAGACCTTTGCACTGCACCAGTCACGCTGCAGGACCTGAGATTGCGTCTGTACCATGACTTAACACTGAAACTTGCCGCCGAACGCATTCGGCGTGAACGCAGCTTAACACTGTAGATACTCTCAACTAAAATGAGCAGCAGATTACTTATTTAAATTTTCCTAAGCATTTCATGTGATTATTTACTTTGGCTTTATTTTAATAATTTAATTTTTGGAATATTTCATTTATATATATATATATATATATATATAATTTTAAGGACGGACATGAAAAAAATATGAAGAATAGTGAACTTCATATAATATTTTTCTTTTTATCATGCACTGAACTTCAGAATCATACCTTTTTGGTGTATAATTACTCCATCCACACCAGGATGTATTAAAAAATGAAAATAGAAACAGTGCATTCTGCAAAGTTTGCAGCCTCCTCTCAAGCTTTGACACCAGCAGACACAAAGAATATATGTAATGTTGTACTGTTTAGGTGACATCCAGAGTGATTGGATGTAATGGCATTGGTTTGTATTTGATTATCTATTTTAAATATTAGATGATATTGTCTTATATTAGAGTTGGTGATTGTTGAATAATTAATTATTTTAATTTATGTTTTTTGTGATTTAATAGGCTACTATGTTAATAAATATCTTTACAGAATTCAACTCAATGGAACATTGCTCCACTTGTGGTCAAGAGACTCCACCAGGACATGTTGGTCCCAAAACATGCGTTTGTATATTTTCATTACTAAATTGACTTTAAATCTTTTTTTGCAACAAATACATGTAATGTAATTCCGTTAGCGAAATCACATGAAAAAGAAAATATTACTGACGGTAAAGACTTGAAGGTATAAATATTACATAAATATTAATTTAAAACAAAGACTCTACTTCATGACTTGTACATATTTTTAGTGAAAATATATTTCACACTACTTTTGGGTGTTTTAGGGGTCCCTAAGATAACATCAATCCTGAAATTGACCACACCCCCACCAAGAATGTTCTTTTTGATTTAAAGCAACACTGTACGACGATGGTAGTAAAAAACGAAGATGATCATCAGTTTTAGTTGTACACATTACCACAAACACAATGTAAAAACAAAGAGGAACCATTTCATGTAACATAAAAACAAGAGAAATTGTCCAAAGCTTGTAATTATTAATATCTACATGGTTATCATTTTTACTCAGCGTGGAATTCCATGAAGCATTGGTGGTCACGTTGTAAACAGAGGTCTTGATTGCATTTCTTGCACATACTTTTGGTGTATCATTGCACCTCGGCACCTTCATCATCTTTTTTATACCGGTCATTGTTATCCAGAGGCCAGAATAATCAAAGTGAACATCCAGGACTGGAACGGGAGTTTTGGGTGCTTTTCTTAGTCTTTTCATCATAGCTTCCATCAACTGAGTCTGGGACAACCAGTTGTCTTGTCCAGGCGCTTCACACATTTTTATAGGCACTCTGCAATGTAGGACTTAAAGAAAAAGAGTCAGAGTTAAAATACAAAAAGTATAATAATATTATATTATAATATAATATAATATAAGATCATGCGAAAAGTGCCCATGCGATTTGTAGATGTCATTACTCATTGTTTAATGATAAATTGTATAATACATTGTACAAGACTTTAAATTAAATTATAATTATCCATGTCAAATATTGTTCTATTAAAAGTTTTGCATGATTATAATGAATTTTTAACATGTGTAACTCAACAACAGATTGAGTGCACAAGCTGTAGAAGATGGTATCACTCCATCTGTTTGAACATGACTGACCCTGAAATAGACAGCCTGAAAAGAACAGAATGGTTGTGCAAAATCTGAAGTCCCTAAAATGTGTAATACTACATAATAATTTTAGTCATTGTGTTATATTTATTTTTACCTTTGACTTTCTTTTGTTATTTTGGTGAACTGCAGAAATGTAGTGTAATGTAAATATTTGCTTTTTAAACAATGTGTGTTAATTATTTTATAATATTCAACAAGTGATTTATATTTTTTTGGTTTATTTAATTTTTTAAATTTTTACATTTTTTTTTTTTTTTTGCAGGAAGAATGTTCTTTTGAAGACATTAACATTTATTCAATATTTCAATCACAAAAACAGAAAATTGTTTTGTCTTTAATACACAAGAAAGTCTATGATGGTAAAAGTAAGAAAATATTGTAAACATAATGTTCTTGTTTAAATTCAAAGAAGTCTTCCAATAGCCATTGTTGATGTTTAATTTTCATTAATGTAGTTAAAGCAGATTCTACTTATTTTGTATTATTGAAATTACAACATTGTTACTTTTTTTAAACAGATTTTAAAACGTAAAGTTACATCTTTTTATTATTAATGGTGCAAATACTGTCAAAAATGGTAATATAAACAAAAATTATGTTCATTTTCATTAAGAAGAGTGCAATGTTATTTTTCATGTCTGTGGACAAAATAATTTTTTTTGTAAAAGTAAATAAATCTTTTCCTGTGTTGAGTGGGACTATGATTTTCACAATAAAAGCAATTGCAAAAAGAAGGTTGAATTTATTATCAAAATTGCAGTTTTGATCATTGAAGCAGAAAATAAATGGTTGTGAAAGTTGCGTACAAGCTTCCTGTATTGACTGAGGCTACTTTCATGCTGCTATGTCTTTCACAATAAAAGCTATTGCAAAAGGATGATTAGTTTTGGCGTGCATTTCCATATTTGAGCTCTAGGGCCTGTGGGGCAGGCGACTTGATGAAGGAAATAGTGAGTCATTTGAGAACCTGCAGGAATTTGTTAACACTACAGACTTTGATGCCACCTCAGTGATTCCATATTTTAAGCAACATTTTTCGTCACTGATGGGATTCTTTACAAAGTACTTCCCTGAAAACAGTTCCCAGTATGACTGGGTGAGAGATCCTTTCAATAGAGCAGCTCCAACTGGTTTCAGCTCTGCAGAGGAGGAGCAGTTCATAGATATCACATCTGACTCCACATTGAGACTAAGTTTCACATCCCAGACACTGAGTGAATTCTGGCTGAATGTGGAGAAGCAATATCCACTCTTAGGACAAAGAGCTGTGCACATTCTTCTTCCATTTGCAACTTCTTACTTCTCTGCTGTTGCTGCTCTGAAAAGCAAATACAGGTTCCAGCGACACATTGAGCAGGAGCTGAGAGTTGCTGTGTCCTGCTTCAAAGCTCGCTTCAAACAGCTGTGCTTTGCAAAACGTGCTCATTGTAGCCATTAATCCAGACATCATCTTTGATTAAAAAAAATCAGCACAAATGATTTTATATATTTTTGTTTTGCAGGTCAAAGTTTTTTTTAATATTGTCCTCATGAGTTAATGTTGGTGACCAGTTTGAATGCATTATTATTTATTGATTTTATGTAATTTTATTTTTCAGTATCATATGGTTTAAAATGGTCAAAAAATTTTTAACGTTGAATTAAGGATTCGATTTTATTTTGGAATGTCAGATGCACTTTTAATCTTTTCTGTTACAGTTAATAAAGCTGTTCTTTGTGAGTTGGTCCATATTTCTTTTTCTTCTCTTATCTGTTAATAAGGATACAGTGTTATGCAGAGGTGTACTTTTATAGACAAATGATACTATTTATAGTCACGTGGGGGGGCGCGAGATGTTTTATTCTTCTTAAGGGGGGGCATGACAGAAAATAATTGAGAAGCACTAGATTATTGCAAGTTACATCCTTCGTAATATCGTAATCGTAATAAACAATGACATTTTCAAGATTCACTTTTTCTGAGTTGCTAACTTCTAGATTATAATTCTATAGAATAAAAGTAACATGTATTCTATAGTCAGAATTCTATGGGACTTTTACTGCAGAAAGACTTTAAATGAAAATGAACACCTTGTACAGACAGATAAATCAAGAGGAGGAGGAAAGAAGTTATACTTTATTCAAAAATAACAAAAAAATATCAGCTTTTATAGAACAGTCTACAGTAAGAGTACTGCATCAGTAGACAAATATTACTTTGTCCCAGCAGGGGGTGAATGCCACACAGCAGAGCTGGTGCGTTTAAAATACCGAGGCTTGCTCTTATAAAATATGTTCTCAAGTTTTGGTGGTTCAATAATCCCAAAGAAAGAATCTAGATCAGGGGGGTTGAAGTATTGCTTCATAATAATCTGCTTCAGATTGGGACCTAGAAGAAGAACAGATACACGTTTCTACACAGCAAACAGCAAGGAGACCTGATGTACAACTCTAAAAATCCATCAAGTGTACCTTCTGCCCAGGAAGGAATGGGTTTCCTAGGAGCTGATTCGTCATCTGTGGAGTCATCACTGTTTTGGTCCATCCCATAATCGTCAAGATTCTTTGAGTTCACCAGCGGTTTGTTGGAACCTTTTGGAGTGATGACGTACGACTGTGGCGAGGAATGCTGCAGGAGGAAAACATATACCATTATCAGCACGTAGAGTATGGAAGCTTTAGAGAAAATCCAAAGTGTCCAAACATTCATTACCACAATATCCACAGTGACATTTAGTCCTTTTTTGTCAGGTGTGTTCAGGACAGACTTCTGAAAATATGAAATAGAGAACATATTAACTAACCTCCCAACATGTAATAGACACAAACTGAAACCCATGTATAGTCCAGCGCGACAAGTGAGGACATTTCAAATAACTAAAAATAGTTTTTAAATAAATAAACATGAGATTTGAGGAAATCTTCCTCTCAAGTATTTATTACTAAGCAACCATTATAAGCTTGTGCACTGAAAAGCTCAGTTCTTACCTCCAAATTTACAGTCACATTCAAGCCAGCAGCGGTCTATTTTATGTGAAAAAGAAAACAAAAAACGAGAAAGTTAAACCTTTGTAAAAAAAAAAAAAAAAAACCAAACAAACAATTTTTAAACAGTGAAAAACCAATACTTTCATTAATTTTAACAAGTCATAGCTGTGCTTCAGGTTTATGTTGATTTTAAGTGAAATGATGATTAATTGATCGTAAACATAAAAATTGATTATGCAGCTTAAGAAAAGCAAAACTGAAGAAACTGATGCTTCAAATGCATTTTTAAAAGTACAGTTATGAAATGGCAATTAGACTGAATGTTGACACACTTTCAATTTTACACAACAAAGCTAAAGTCTGAAACACTTAAGACACAAAGAATGAGTTCAATTTGATCAACAGATTTACGTTACTGTTTCAACATTTTTTTTTAATACCATGACCCAACTTCTGAGACCGGAAGTAAAAGTGCCATTTTCAGTCAACCAAAAATTAAAAACATTTTCCATTTTAAGGGAGAAAAATGTCTGTTCAATATATAGATCTATGTAAATCCAGAGGGGTAGGGGTAGGGGTGGGTATAAAGATTAAAGCAGCTATTTGTTGGATGAGCAGTACTTTATCTGTTTGACTTAACCCTGAGTTTACCTTTTTCTCAGCAGCAACCTCGTTCAGTTTGGCCTCTTCTCTCTCTTTAAGAGCTTTCTCTTTTGCAGCCGCCCTCTGCTGCTCCTCCTAGAGGATGGAAACAGTGCCACACTTTAAGCATTGAGTTTTGAGAATTACAGTGCGTCAATAATAGGATTCAATGTAAGACGAGAAAGCGTCTTTGAAAGGCAAGAACAGCTGTTGATCCTTCTAACTGCAAAATCTTTGCTTTTTGGCGATACATAATTTGCTTTAGAAATTTTCTTACCAGTTTTCGTTTTTCCTCCAACGCCTTCCGTCTTTCCTCTAGCTCCCGCATTTCTTTCTCTCTCGCTGCTCTCTCAAGTTCTCGTTGAAGGGCAAGTGCTTTTTCCTTTTCTATTCTTGCCCTTTTGAAAATGAAAAGCTTTGTTTAAAGCTTTGTTGTATTAAAAAAGGCCTTTTTTAATAGAAAATAGAGTATGATGTGAAAGTGTTGCTTAAAATAAACAAGAAAATCCCAAACCTTTCAGCAGCAGCTTGCCGTTCTCTCTCCAGCTCACGCTCCTGCTCCCTTTTCAGCTCAAGTGCTCTGCGAACTCGTTCTTCTTCCTCTGCCTTCTTCTTTGCCATCAACTCCTGCTGCCGCTTCTCCTCCTCCTGAGAAAGCCAAAGTGAACAGATATGTTTAGTCTGGAGAATGAAGTCGAAGCACATGGGAGTAAACGCTAAAATCCAAAACAAGACCGTAACCCTTTAATCTGAGCAATTAAACTAACTAACTAAAATCTATTGCTTAAAAAATAGTTGACACAAAATGTGGCACAATTTAGCAACAAGAGCATTATCTTACCTGCTGCTGAAGTTTCTTCTTTTTGGCTTCTTCTTCCAGCTTCTTTTTTAGCTCCAGCTCCTCTTGACGTTTCAAGGCCACTTTCTTCTTGGCCTTCTCATCTGCCAGTCGCTGCAGGATGGTAAAGGATCCCAAATGAGAAAAGTCTTTGTAAGAAATTCAACGTTACACCGACAGACAGATGTTCTTAAATACCTTGTCGTTTTTCTCGTCAATCTGTGCCATCTTTTGCTCAATCTTCTTTTTCTTTTCCTCCTCCCTTTGCTCCTCTTTCACTTTGGCTTCAAACACCCTTCTAATCCTCTCCTCTCTTTTCCTGTAGCAGAATGTTTTAAAATAAAGTTTCAATTTTGCACAACAGCCCACTAAAATGTATTTAGTGTTAAAAGATGAATGACTTTTTAAGTTCTTCTTGTTTCTTTCTCTTCTCCTCCTCCATTTTTCTCATCCTTTCCTCCTCTTGCTCCTGCTTCTTTTTAAGTGCCTCCAGTTTATAACGTTCCTTTGTCTGGAAAAAAGACAGAAAGAAAAAAAAAATGACAAAAACATACACAACAAACAGAACTTATTGTGTGATAGTGATGCCTTTAGTCTAAAAAACTTTAATAAGAGAACAAAAATGAGCTAATTCTTGGTCTAGTTACCTATAGATGATGATGAAGGTTTTTGAAAGAAACAAATACACCACCACAAGGATTCAGGTTTTAAGAACTGGTGCAAAAAAGTCACCCATGATGTCACAACAAGAATGTGCCTCTCAGTGTAATATTAAAGCAGTTGCACCTATGATCAGAGCTTTAGACACTACTGATGAAGTAACGGTCTGTTAAGGAGCAATGTTAGTAAATGTGACATTGAAAACAAAGAAAAACGTGCTATTAGAGCAGCCCCTCACACACATGTACTATTTACTTCATTTATAATGTTGATAATTGTACACGTGCCTATAAATTGACCACAAACATCTCCTAATTTGTCATCTTTTCTATGAAATGTTGTGTTTGGAAAATCCATTAAAGTCCCACTCCAATCATCTTTTGATCTAGCAAAAGAGTTCAAAGTGGTATTTTAATCATGATTAAGCTGTAGCCAAAAGAAAAAAACAATTATCATTTACCAGGACATGATTTCTGCAGAGCGACAGTATTTTATTAGAAATTCACCTCCGAGTTGTGGGCAGGATTCTCTCCCGCTCGTTTACAGCCCCTCACATCCCCAGCCTAACATTACTGCTGAAGCAAAAATGGCAAACAGCATTGGAGCCATCCAGCCGTACAGCTCTGAACCTGATACCAGCTCAGACGAGGGAAATCAAGACGTACATGGATCTACTTATCTGCAGGAGGCTGCATCAGAATGGAGCGGAGCAGGGAGCTTGTGGTCTCCTGATTGTAACTTCTACGCCACAACTATAAGTTTTTTTCAAAACCACATTTGTTTTTTCTCCTCCTGATTCACAACGATTTGAACAAAAATTCAATTTTAATCTTAATTATCTTAACATATGTCCTCCATCATCAGGGAAAAAATCTACAAGAACATGTTAAAAAGACAGAAAAGGCCATTTTATCAGAGTGGGTCTCTAATGGTGGCAGTGGGAAAGGGGCTTATCTACAGTGTGCATTTCAATGACCACACCAGGAGCTCCCCACAACACGTTACACTTACCACAAAACCAACACTCATCTGAAGGGGAAGAAAACATCCATATCAGAGGGTCATGTCACAAAAAGAAATATTTAACTAGAGATGCGTTAATAGACTGCGGTAAATCCCAAAGGGAACCTACTGGGTATGGAGGTGCTGGTACATCTTCAGTTTTACCAGTTACATGCCTTTAGATTCATCAGGTTGTCAGTAGAAACATTAATGTTTACAACTAAAATTTGACAGAAATTCATTTTCAAGTCAGAAAATTAGGCCAAAAAGTATAACCACATCTGGATTGTCTGCATTAGCATGTCTAGACAAGAAAAATGGGGTTCCCCTGATAAATTTGGTCAGTTGTTAATGTTAATTTAATTGGGTGGTCTTATCCGTTTCTGTGAATAAACTTCAGTTTACCTTGGAATCAATTTTCAAAGGAGTGGTGTGCTTGATGAAGGATTTGATGACACCGGTACGGCCCAGAGAGTTTGGAGTCATCATTAACAACTGATTCTTCTGCACCGTGTGGAGAAAAGATCGCATGCTGGGCTTAACTGCCTGCACATTGCAGGAAAGATGTTCAATTATTCAACAAGGTCAACAACATTGATTAGTTTGGTTCATTATTTTTAACCACATAGTGCAAATCTGTGCAACTTACACTTTGAGTTTTTTTGGGAGGAGATAACCTCTTTGTTGGACTGTCTTCTGTGGTATCTGGTGCTTTACGTTTAGTGCTGCGGCTTGACCTGAAGCCATAAAAGGAAAAAATAGAGCAGAAATTCTATGGTTTACTTAACCTCTTAAGACCTGCATTTTGGGTTATATTTCCACAGTAGTTAATTCTGCTTAACTGGGCCCTGTGACTACATGTTTAGTTGGTTAGCAAATATTAGCTCAGGTCCTAAGAGGTTAAAACACAAAAGTCCTGTTTACATATGTAGTAGACATTAGAGGTTACATTTTTTAAAAAAAGACAAAGAAAAAAAAATATAGGTTAACAGTATGTGTGGAGCATGAAAAAAAAAAAAAGCTTCACATTTAATGAGAACTTACCGTCGAACTACCTGGGACATCTGTTGGTCCTCACCGTAATCTGAGGAATGGAAAACAATCCTAGCAATTAATTCATGGGAAAACCGTTAATGAACTCACAATAATAAGATTTTTTTAAAAAGGCTCAAACCTGTTTCAACTGGAGAACTGACTTCAGCTTTACTGGTCAGCAGTGCTGAGGAGGCAAGCCTATCTAAATTTGCAGCCATGGAGCGAGTGATTCGTTCAGGAGGTGTGTTTATGTGCTCCTTGGTTGTTTTGGGGCCAGGAGTTGAAATACAAGCACAATTTTAAAAACCCACTTCATTAAAAACAATTCTAGTACATGTGGCTGGTTAATGAGCTGTTACCTGTGAATTGTCCTTGGAGATCTCCGGTACAGCCTCTACAGATGGAGCCTCTCCAGGTACAGCCTCAGTTTCAATATGGCTGTGAACACAGAGCAACATTTTTTTTAAAGGTGTTTGTTGTAAACACTAAGAACAATAAAGACCTGCAGTCCATTTATACAAGTGATGTGCATCTAAAATCTGAAAAATATCAGTTTTCAGCTCCTAAGACAAATAAATCCTCAGAAGGGATGTGGGATTTTTTTGTATCAAAAATCAGTCTTAAAGAAGCTTTTCACTGTAACCCAAAGAATACTAGATGACTTACACATCATCATTTTCATCAGCAGTATCCATGGGAGAGTCCTCTAATGGAGCCAAAGCAGAAGGTGAATGATTTTCACATAAAAAATGTCAACATTTAGTAAGGACAACTGTTTGTTTCTTACCATCAATATCGCTGCTACATGTGGAGTTATTTGTGCGAGCAGCTTTTCTTTTTAGCATAGAGCGCTGTGAGGCGCGGTGCACAGACGCCTGGGTCATACTGTGCCGAAGGCCAGCCAGTGAATGGCGCACCTTGAGGGAGCAGCGCACTGAGCTCCGCCTCGTCTTCCGGGGAGGTTTGGCTATGGGGACTTTAACTGCTTTGCGGCCAGGAGAATCCTCAAGCTTTTGGATCAACTCAGCAGACAAAAGCTCTTCATTGGAGATTCTTACAACCACCTCAGGTGAGGGTATTTTAAGTGGAGACAGAGCGGCGTCACATGCTTGTTCATATGTGACTTCTTCAGCATTTGTATCTTCCTTTTTATCCACATCTTTGTTCAGAAGAACCGGCTTCTTGTTCTGCACTGCTTCTGCTTCATTGTTGTCGACTGATGTGTTCTCATCCTCTGGCACATCAGGCTTTGTTTGCTTGTTTTTGCGTGTGGTGCGCTTTGGTTGCGCTGTGCTGCTCGCTTCAGAGCTAGACCCTTCCGGGATGGGCTCTTCAGCAATCAAGTTTAGAGATTTGACAGGAGAGCCACGGAGGTTGCTGCGCCTTCCCTTTGAAAATCTGCGTGGTCAGAAGAACCAAAGAAATTATTTTAGATAAAAGAAAATGAAACTTAAAAACTGATTTTTCTTCTCTTCTTTTAAGCTTAGTAGTTCTGACAACTGGCCTTCTTCTCGTTTGATTTTCTTCCTGACGGCCCAAAGAAACACGCTTCCTTCGACTGTTCTTTTTTTGTGATGGCGTTTTTGGCATCAACTCTGGGGCAGCATTAAAATCTCTGAAGAAATCATAAGAAAAATAAATTAGCTAAATTAAAATAAGCAAAACTAAGACCATATAGACAAAATTTCACAACATCAAGTCAAACTCACCGAGAAAAAATTCGATTCGCTTCCTGCTGGATCTCCTCCAGCCAAACCATGTGAACATTGTCGATTTCAATGATAAACTCCTTTGCTTTGCCCTCAAACATTTGCATTAAAGAGTGTACTGATGATAATACAGAATTCATCTTGGTGACCTGAAAGCAAACTGATAAATTAAAAAAAATCAATGGAGATGAAATGAAAGAGTTTACTTATATGGATACTTGTTTTGTTGGTGAATGGTGATGTCCTGTCTTGCACACGTTTAAAACAAGATCGATATTTTCGACGACTTGAAATATTATGAACTAAATCATAGCTGGCCGTATTTTGAAAGCTCGTGAATTGATTGAGTTGTAATTGTTTCCAAAAAATATGGAGGAGACCGTTTTTAAAACTTAAAATAAATTTAAAAAAATCAAATTCGAAGCAAAAACTTCTGAACCTGACATTCGTGTAACAGGAAAACCACAAACAAGTTAAATAGATGATGAGTAGTTGAGGAAAACCTACTAAATGCATTCAATTTAAGGCTTGGGTTGAAACACCAACCTAAGTATTGTAGAGACAACAATTCACCGTAGTTTTAAATATTAAAAATGTACTTAAGTAAACTACGGAGCTTGTAGGATGTTGGCTAATCAAAGCTAATGTCGACTAAGGAGAAAAACAACACGAATCGTTTAGTTATAATCTCAAGAACAAAAACTACCACTAAGACAAATCTAAGACAGTTTGATTTCATCGCTAAAATAATGCTATTATACGCTGACAAACGCCAGCACATTAGCATGCTAACAGCAGGTAACAATGCTAACATGTAAGAGAGCCAGAAAAGCGCTAGAGTTCTTGAACACAAATATTTGTTTCTGCTTTGCTCCCTGAAAGCTGAGGCTTCTTCCTAACCGTAATAAAATGAACGCGTTAGTATTTTTTTAAGTGTACAAACCCGGCTACATAGACGTCTCGAACAACAACAGTGCTCCTCCACAATAACCCGCTGGAACCGTTTAGATCGAGTTCAAACCGTTCCAGCTAATCAGAAAGCTCGATAGTAGTGGTGGCTGAGATTGTTCACCGTGTTGTCCGAAGGGGCGGTGTTTACATGGGAAACAAAAGCTTCCAAATCGTGCGGAGAGTGGAAACGGAAGGCTACGGCATAACAGTGACATAAAGCAAACGAAACTTTAGGGAGGAGCTGTGGCAGCACACCGATTTAAACCAACCAATTATGAATTAGGTTGACACAGTTTTTCTCCGCCCGCGCATGCTTGCTGAGTAGAGAAAGATTGAAGTGGATTTTGGTAAAGTGGTATTATGATTTCAGAGGTTTACAGAGTGACTACCTAACAGAATAATGCTGTTTTGATCTGTCATAATTTAAAAAAAAGTATATGTTTTTTGTCACCAAACTTATTTAGATGAACTTTATTTCAGAGGACACATTTTTACTGAATATAATCTACTACCTATTAATTGTTTCAACACTTTTAAAGCGTTTTGAACTTTACACTCACTGCCACTTTAGTAGGCACACGCTTCCAACTGCTCATTAACATATATTTCTAATCAGTCAAAACATGGTAACAACTCCATGCATTTAGGCAGGTAGACATGGTCAAGAAGATGATCTGCTGCAGTTCAAACTGACCATCAGAATGGGGAAAACATGTGATTGAAGTGACTTAGAAAGTATTTTAGAATCTGCTGATCTACTGGGATTTTCACACACAACCTTCGCTAGGGTTTACAGAGATCTGAAAAAGAGAAAGTGAGGGGCAGTTCTGTAAATGAAAAGGCCAGAGGTCAGAGGAGAATGGGCAGACTGGTTCCAGCTTATAGAATAGTTATAGTTATAGACAACAGTACCTCAAATACCCACACGCCCACTTTGAGGTAGATGGGCTACAGCAGCAGAAGACCACACCCAGGGGACACTACCGTCAGCCAAGAACAGAAAACTGAAACTGCAATACACACATTTCACACCTTGCTCTGCAGTCTGTACTCGTAAGTTGGAAAACGTATACTGTGACCCTTACCCCTCTCCTTTATAACAAGGGCCGGTTTCAAAAACGATGTCTTTGCTTTGAGAGGTGAATGAACTGACCAGGTTAACAGAGACTGGCTGATCTGAGGTCACCTGGCGCTCCAGCGGAACCTCCATCACCATAATGTTTGGGTAGAATCTGTGACAGTACAAGGACTGTGAGGCTGTTGCATTGGCTGAGGTCGAGGTGTGGGTGAAAATCCCTGCATAGTTTTGAAAAAAAAACAATAAAAATGCAAGTCTCTTGTTTTGTTTTTCTGTTTTAATCAGAACTAGCAGCTCTGCGGGTTTACCTGTGTGGGTGTTTAGGCTGTAGACGTGTTGGGCAGCATCTTCCACTTCAGCCTTCACAGCTACAGGACAGGGAACATCTGCTGTGTGGCAGTGTCCACCCTCTCCATTGTAGACACCACCCATGTGCAAGACGCTGTTGAACACCCTCCAACCCAAAAGCCTGTTTGCCAGGGGAGGAAGGAAACGGGGATCTGAGGGTAACGTGTCAGTGGAGAAGAGGTAAGGGTCCAAATCAGAGGACATGGCCAGTTGGTGATCCCTCCACACTCACGCAGGGACTCCTCAGCTAAGAGAACAAAACAAATACAATAAAAGTATCAACAAAAATGTTTTAAATCCTTTCTTCCACGTCTGCAGACTGATTGATGTCTGTACACTGTGTACTTTGACACATATGTGACATGCTTTGACAGAATCAAAATTTCATGCAAATAGTTGAAGTAAAGTTTCTTAACTGAGACATGCTTATACCAAAATGTATTTTCAACACAGTTTCACAAAGTCAAAGGAAGCTGATTGGTTACTGTCAGCGCTCTAAGCAAACATACCTTGAAAGTCTCAGCCTCACGTGAACAGAAGGTAGTGTCAGTTTCTGCCCCCCAAAATAACATAAAATAAAGCAATGTGGTTGTGAGGAAATGCAGACGTGTCCCCTTTAGTTTCCAGACAGCTTCTTCTTTACATCTTCATTTTGACGGAAGGAAAAAAGCTTCTGGAACTTCTAGAACAGTTGAAATCTAAAGTGATCCAAAGTTGTAAAGGAGAGTCAAAAGGCCTTGCAGAGTCCAAAGAAGTTTGGTATGTTTATTACTAAGCAAAGTATCACACTTTTACTAAAGTTGCACACTGTTCTTTTCATCAGCAAAAAGTAGTCTATTTAATTGTACCGGGATCTGCTACTTTTAACGCTCAAAGTGCCATTTGGATCAGTGTTTTACTGGCCAAATTCCAGCGAGAGGCGCAATGTCCCACTGCACCGTTTAGAAAAATACCCTTTATTCATGTTTTTGTGACCTTTCACCACTCATAGCAGTGTCATATTTTTCTATATTTTATCATTTTAGCTCCCTTTATCTTTGAGAGCAGTACATACAAGTTCCTTTCAAAATAAGATACACCCTGTGTCAAATAAGATCCTCTTGGTGAACTAAAAATGTAAGAAAGATGGTATTTTCTAATATTATCACTTAGAAGACCCTTCTTCCCTTTTTACTTTTGCTGTAGATTATAAACATGACAGAATCCAAAGTTTAAAATATATAAAACAAAAAATATACAAATAAACAACAACAAATCCTTTTGAAAGGAATTTGAAACATTTACCGTAATTAACATAACATGTTACAAATGTAAACCAATGATAAAACTGAAGTAACTACAAATTAACCAAATCTACATGCCCATTATTTATTCAAGTTGTTGGCTGTTTCCTCAAAGCCAAAAGCCACTTTGGAGGGATAAAAGAGAGCCACGTGTGGCCCCAGAACATCTGGTTGCAGACCCCTACTCTTCACTAATGGTGAGTCAGTATACTTATATATACACCAGTTTGCTTTTTATGTTCTATTTATTGTAAACTTAAAATCTTCAAATTTAGTCAGAAGCTAGCATACTTCCTACACATACATGGTTTGTATTGTCTACTTGCTATACTTACGTCTACAAATAAACTTCAACTTGTAGTATTTTTTGCCAAGGGAGGTACTTAAAAGGATTCAATTGCTGGATAAGACAGTCTCTGGCATTGAGACAGTAAAAATACTCATCCGCCGTCACTGAACACGTTTGATTTAATCACACCATTAAACTAAATCAAAAATTCCATTCCCAGAGTTTCTTTTCTTGATAACATCTCCTGTAACCAGGCTTTAAACACCCAGCTTGAAGAACTCAGGATGACCCCCTCTTTATTTTTTAACAAAGTAGTTTTTTTAAGGTAACATGTGTTATACGATTTTTTAAATATAAAGGTGAAAATAAACTGTGATTTACACTTTTTGGTGCAGTCTCTTCTTTCCTCTGAGCGATGCTCAAAAGAATGTTTTCCTCAAAGTTTCTTGTAGACACAGCTGTTTGACAGCTGCTTTAATATGACCTCAAACTTCCAAGTTTAGACTGTAGTTTGCTGAAAACTACAGATACATACAAACCCTGGTGCTAAACTAACCTTTAGTTTGAACCTGTTCAAAAATAAGGCAAAAGTAGTTCATTTGAAGTTAATTTTATGAAGTATAATTGAGTTAAGTATACTATGAACCCTGTACATCTATTGTAGGAAGAATACTAACTTTAAGTTTACAGTACATAGATAGTATATAAAAAGTATTCTGCCTGACCTATAGGGTAGGCTAAGCATACTTGTAGTACACTTTTTGGAAAGTGGATCATGAGTCTGAAGATGCTCACTTTGAACTGACATCTTTAACTCAGAAACTGTCAAAAGTGTTTTTGAAGCTTTTTCGAAGCCTTAGCCAGACAACAGCTTTGCCTTTGCTGCACCTCTTGGTGGCGCTGAGGAGTCGCTCGTGCAGCATCTGGCATGATGCCGGAAGTCGGAGTCACAAACCCTGGGAAAAGCATTGCTGTGGCCATATAAGGTTGGACTCCATCTGCTTCCCTCTTCTTCCCCAGCTCCCTTCCTCTGCCTTTCTCAGACCTGAGGGATATTTACAGAGAGAGTGCCTCAGCATAGCTCGCCCTGCTTTATTAGGAGCTCATCTTGTTGTCCGCACTCTTTCCCTGCATGACAGTGGTCCATCTCCCTGCTCAACGAGACAAACAGATAAATGACCTGTGATGAGCGCATTCCAGACCCAGGAGCTGAAAATACACCAGGAATCTCTCTACCCAGATGTTTGAATGTCCTCGTTTCTGTTTCTCCCGCCGCTGATGCATTGCCCGCCTGGGACAAGCGGAGCCTTCGGTCAACAGTGAAACATACTGTAAATGCATTTGCATAGCCCTAACCTCTTAGACTTATGGTGTGTTATCACTGCAATGTAGCAGCTGTTATTCCCACCCAACATCTGGACAACATCTGGAAACCGGAAAACAGAGTCATGGAAGACACTGTACAGGAAGACAGAAGAAAAACGAAATGCATCCCATCCAAACGAAGTAATAGCAGGATATAAAAGTTAAAAAAAACATCTACAAACACACTTTTTTATTAGGGTGTCGACATTCATTTCATATATTAGAAAACAAACATGTGAAGCAAGGCTACATGGAAATTGACTTCAAAAAGAGTATTACTCAAAACTAGCACTTCTGTACACAACCATGCTTCTTCAGAAGAGGAATTGACCATGGAATCGATGAAAATAATCGTATGTAACATTTAAAACTATTCATAGCATGACAGGCTTTGACAGAACAGCAATTTCAACTTTTGAACTTCAGCTAAACCTCTGCTTTTTCTCACTCCCAGGAGGAGGAAGAGGAGGAGGGTGAGAGGAAGCAGCTCGGAGCTGAAGCTGTCTGGAGGATGGGCAAAGCCTCGCAGATCTTTTATTGCTGTGCGGAGAGTAAAGTGCTGTGGTCGAGCTGTGGTCGTTTTTTAAGAGCATGGAGTGGTCACAGAGTAAAAAGTAAAAGATGGGGAGGTAGGTGGGTTCAAACAATCGCACGTGGAGACAAAAAAAACAACAAAGAATTCAACGGAAGTTGCCTCGCTGTCAGGATTGAGACTCCGAGACGTGCTTCAGGGATTCAGAACACACCAAACTTTCAACTTTAAGTGGGGAAACTTGGGTGTGTGACGTGTTCACTAAAAACAAATACATAGTTGGAGCTTCTTGTGATCCAAGCCATCTCGTGTGCTCAGTGGAAGGTGCATCAATGAAGAATCGATGGACTGTCTGTGCACTTATGTGTTCCCCTGATGCACGGTGGCGTCCGATGTTCTGGGAGTCCCAGGTCCTCCTGTGGCAGCAGAGCTTTAAGGCACACTAAGGACACTTCCGCTCTCCAAAAAAATCCTAATCGAGCTATTGTGATCGTGTGCCCAAGATCTTCTCCTGACTCCCCAACCCTTTCTCGCTCTTTGGTACTGAGAGGAATGTGTGGAAGGAGGGATGGACAGATGATGTGGAGAGTGGGGTGGGGGCTGTTCCCTGGAGATTGGGTCTCTTTCACTCTATCTGGAGAGTTTGCTGATTGTTGTCTGCTTTCAGGTCAACCACCCAGAGCCTGGAAAAAAAAAGAACAAGAAGAAAAAAAAACCCATTAAACACACGGGAATCTTTGCAGCTTTGAAGAACAAAAACATTTAGAGACAAAATAATACCAAACAATGCTGCACTTTCACCTTGTACTCCAGTGTAAACTCTAGCTTAGTAGTAAAATACATAAAACTGACATGATAGACCCAGTAACTGAAGGGAATTGTTTGAATTTATCAAAATAAATGTTGCAATGGAGAGACAAAAATGCCAAAAATGTAGGAACTGTATGTTAACTTGAAGTAAAACACTCATGCCTCTAGATTTTCCTCCTCACACTAATGTCCAAATGACCCAAGCACACAAACCCTGTCAAAATAAAAGCCACTTCATTAAGATCAGGTCACACAAACATTTAACATCATATCAACTTCTTCTTAAATCTGTAAAAAAAAAAAAAAAAAAGAAAGAAAAGAAAAGAAAGGTTTTCTATGTGTTGATCTGTTAAGTGGAGTAGATTAACAGTTCTCAAACCCAACATTTTTGTCTCATGCTCACTGTCACTTTAAAAATTGTAACAAGTGGAGTCATCTATATATTTTGAGGATTATCTCCATTCTTCCCCCGCTAGTTTACTGTTTTATGCAGCCATTTTTCTGCTTTTATTTTAATCGATCGCTTGGCCGTTTTAATTCACATGAACGAGGATTTCTCTTTTGGATTGAGTCTGTGCTCTAGAAATAGAGGTATTTTCAAGACCCAAATTGTGTTTTTGGTGTTTTTAACAAACTTCTCATAATGGAGGACATTTATAAAGATAATTAAGGTCAAAATTGCACTTCTGAGTATTTCTTTAGTCAAATTGTTGTGAATCAGGAGCAGACAAAAAAAATACTATTTGAAAAAGATTGTATTTGTACCAAAGAAAACATGCTCCGCTCCACTCTGAAGCATCTGCATCAGACAAATAGATCTATCTACGTCTTGGTTGTCCTCGTCTGAGCTGGCATCAGACTCTAAACCAGAGGTGACAAACTCGATTGCGCAGGCGGCCAAAATCCAAACCACACTTTTGGTCACCGGCCGAAAAAGAGAAACATTTTTTGAGACATGCTTCCTCATAGAACCCGTGGACCGAACCCAAACCCGCCCATATTATGTTCACCAGCCCAAAGCCATTTCTGCCTGCAAATGGAGGATCTGAACCAGCCAAATGGGCAGGAAACCACCTTTTCTGACTACACTGGTTTTCAGCAAGACAGCTGATGCAGTGTATGATGGGACTTACACATAGTGATTGGGTCTTCTGTCAGATCTGGCAGCACAAGGAATTGTGGGATATCATTCCTTTCATCTTTCTGGGTGGATTGGGGTTTAAGCGTGGCTTTTTGTCTGTGTGCTCTGTAGTCTGGATTGCTTAACTCTGTGTTGCTCTTAGTTATAGTATTTTGTTATGTTGATTTCTTTCTGAACCTTGAGTGAAAAGGATGCAGAAAGGTCATAATCATCGTTAAATACTTTACAAAAGAGCTTTTACAATAGATCAAAAGATTTGAGTGGATCTTTAAAGAGGAATTTTAAAAATCTTCAACAACTCAAGCAAAAAAATACATGAGAACAAGATGACAGACATAAATAACTGCATCGATCATTTAAAGCATATTTGAAAAACGTGGGGGGGGCACAAAATGTTTTATTCTTCTTAAGGGGGGGCATGAGAGAAAATAATTGAGAAGCACTGGATTATTGGGATGTAGAAGATGGTCAGCAGCACCCGTGGCAGGATGAACTTCCTTCAATTGACACAGAAAATACAACCTTTGCTTTGAGGGAGATACACTGCAGGTCCTGTGAGATGGTGGACCCTAGAATCCTGAGTCAGACTATTGAGGGAGCTGTTCTGTTGAGGCCTGCGGGGGTTTCTTCCTGAAGTCCACTGTCATCTTCACAGTTTTCAGTGGGTTGAGCTCCAGGTGGTTCTGGCTGCTCCAGAGGACGAGCCGCTCCACTTCTCTCATGTTTGCAGACTCGTCATTGACTTTGATTTGCTATCCCTTATTATCTTTACATCTGCAAGCAAGTTTGAACAGGAGGAGGGAGGTTTCAGATATGATTTGCTGTGTTAAGCTCATTCTAAAGTTCCGCCAAGTTGGAACACGTGTGGAAGAAATCCCTAGGAAGGTGTCTAGTAAGCATCCGAACCAGATGCCTGAGCCACTGCTCCTCCTGGTGTGGAGAAGTGGTGGCTCTTTCCAAGCTCTCCCTACTCTCACCCCGTCTCTAAGAGAGCGTTAAAAAAAACAAAAAAAAAAAAACGGTAAAATTGATCCAGAAATATTCCCAAAAAAATGAATACTCTCAAATGTTCATGTAAACTGCTGTCCCCTATAGTGCTTATTCAGTTTTAGTATTCTAGAGTGATTTGGTCAAAAACCTAAAGGCTATTGAAGATAAATGCATCAATTTACACTAAAAAAATTACTAAAAATAGGAAAAGCCTTTGAGGCTCATGTAAACTGCTGTCCCCGATAGTGGTTATTCAGTTTTAGTATTCTTGAGTATTTTGGGCCGATTTGGTACAAAAACGTAAAAGCTATTGATGAAAAACATAATAATGTACATAAAAAATGTAAGTAATTTGTTGACGGTCCCTAAATACGAACGCTCACATTTACAGACACCTCTTGTTAGTACAATCCGCTCGTCTGTCTCTTCTTTCGGGTCGACTGTCCCAGCGTTCTCCGAGCGAATATCTGCCGAATGTCCAATATCCAACTAACTTCACCTCGATCTCCGTCCTCTTCATTTAGTTTCGTTATCCTTTCGGTAACGGAGGAATAGATGTCTCCAAGTAGCCCATTCTCCTAGATTGTTGAAAGTAAAGTTCTCTGGTGACTTAAAATTAGGCATCTTACAGCAACATAGATTCGTCCTCCGTCGGGACCACTTCTCACACCATGTCAAACGATGAGCCTCTTTGTAGAACACCTATTTAATAATAATCTTGAACAGCGAGAGATGAAACGGCACCCAGACGTCTTCTTGACGTTGTTCATCCAACTGACCTGCCACTTCCCACGAGCAGTTATAAACCCGTGAGACTCCCAAAGATTGTCTTATAAACGAAGAGGGTCACGCCAACATCTCTTGACAGTTGTCATCTCCCCTCGCGCCGAGTAGTTTGAGCAAGAGGTGTCGGATGTCTTTCCTAAAAGAACTACACACGAAGAACTATTTTGCTTACGACAGTCAGTGGATGTCCACACGCCATGACATATCCATCCGCCAATACATGCCTGCAGCTGGGTGCCTCTCCCTGCAGTAGGACACTCTTGATCTTTCAATGGGATTTGTAACTCTCGCGAGATTTGTTCAAATATATAAAGAGCTTCACGGCCTGCCTTCCTCCTTTCTCTCGTTTTCACCGGTGAAGGTGCAACAGTCCTCGGTCGTCCCGAACCCGGGTTCATCCGACACCATCACCAACCAAGCTGATTTGAGAGCAACGTCCAAAACAGCAACATGCCGCCCAAATTCGACCCCAACGAAATTAAAATCGGTATGTTTTTAGATTCTGATAGTAGTAGACGCCGGTTCACAGCCGAGGAGTCGCCGCTGTGCGTCGGCTACCTCTGCGCCCGTTGGCTTTTGGGCCTTGCACAGAAAACGGTAAAGACTTGACTCAAAACTTGCTCAAGAGACAGACTGGTTTAATTAAACACTGTCCAGACTGAGATTCCGGTTTTATGAGGCGGGTGACCGCGGAAAGCGTGTTTGTGAGGCGGTTCTGTTATCCACGTGAGGAGCATGCGTAAGCCGTTAGCTGCGGTGCTAGCAGGCGCTGTTCGCGTACCGTCTCTGCATGTGTTAGTCTGTTACTTCTAGGATCAGCGTGGTGTAAATCGGTGCCTTTTTGTCTTTTCTGAAATAACGACCGTTCTTGTCTCTCGGTAGTCTGTGTTCTTCAGTAACTTTCCGGGTTTGTGAGCGTATATGACACGGCTGGAAGAGGGCAGTTTTCTTCAATAGAAACAGATGGAAAACCTTCAAAATAAAGTTCGCAGCTTTACATGAAGTGACTTCACACGTAAATGACCTTTACGTTAAGATGTGTGCGAGCAATGTAACAAAATGTATTTTGACTGCATGTATTTCATGTGCTTGCTCACAGACTTCTGTGCAATTAACATTTGCCTTAATGTAACGTGAGTTTATAGAAAAACCAGTTGAACAGTTAACATAAAGTCGAAGTCTCTGTACTGAGTTGTCATGAACTTAAGTAACTGTTGGTGGTTCTGATCAGTGAGCTGTAAAGAAGGCTGAACTCACACTTATCCTGAAAGTGAAAATGGGTTTAAGGTCTTTTCTTCTCATCCACCAGTGTACATGAGATGCACTGGGGGAGAAGTTGGAGCCACCTCAGCTCTGGCCCCCAAAATTGGACCTCTGGGTCTGGTGAGTGTGGCAGTTTGTGTGCTTCATCGAGGTCGCTTCTTGTCTGAACAGCTTTTGTCTCCAGTCTCCCAAGAAAGTTGGTGACGACATTGCCAAGGCCACCGGAGATTGGAAGGGCCTGAGGATCACCGTAAAGCTGACGATCCAGAACAGGCAGGCAGCAGTGAGTGGGCACCTTGTTTGGCTAAAGAGAGCATGGAAGGACAAGTCCACATTTAATCTCAACTTGTAAACTCCAGCAGATTCTTTCCATGGGGTCATTAGCCTAATCTGTCATCTTTCCTATTTTATTCTGAGACAAATGGTCGGATATGTTTGCCATGATATGATCAGAAAGTAGCTGCAGTCTTTAGTGCAGAAAGATTTCTCCTGTTGACTGTTATCTTTTATCAGATCGAGGTGGTCCCCTCTGCATCTGCGCTTATCATCAAGGCTCTGAAGGAACCTCCCCGTGACAGGAAAAAGGTCAAGAACAGTGAGTATCAGCATGGAGAGCTTTCCTCAAGATGAGGCAGATGCAAACTATTTCTGTTTCAGTCAAACACAGCGGCAGCGTGACCTTTGATGAAATTGTGGGCATCGCTCGCGTCATGAGGCCTCGCTCCATTGCCAGAGAGCTTTCTGGTAAGAGAACATTTACTCTGCCATACTCAGCCTCCCGCCACTATATCAGTCTTCCCCGTGACATGGTTTAGTCCAGTGGAGGCTAAGAGTAACCCAGCTTTAGGAAACAGGGCTGCCCACATAGATGGGTGACTCTGTGCCGAAAAGTCTGGAACATGAAGTCAATGCTGGAGCATGAGACCTTAAACAGGATGAAATCTAAAGGGTGGAACTCATGAATGCTTGTTTTCCTCTTAAGGAACCATCAAGGAGATCCTGGGAACTGCCCAGTCTGTTGGCTGCACCATTGATGGCCGTCATCCCCACGATGTCATCGATGACATCAACAGTGGGAAAGTGGAGTGTCCGTCTGACTAAACTGTCATTAAATAAACTCTAAAACTGTATCTGCTTGGTTCTGGTCATGCCTCCTACCTTAAAATGAAGAGCCATCTGTGTTCATAAAAACTTTAATGATGATGGAAGATCTTCAGAATACCCCCATCAGAAACAGAAGACCCTATTTTTGGAAATATAAAAAATCATGGATGGGAAACATTCCATTCGCCCTGGTGTTCCAAAGTACTTGCTGGTCCCAGAAAATAAACAGACATTTTGTAGATAAATGGCTGTTGCTCTGGTACCTGTTTTAACCTCTTAATATTTGAGCTAAGCATATATTCACTGCAGTGGAAATGTAACCCAGAATGGATACCAGGTCTAAACACGCTCTTGCTAAGCCTAAATTCTGGTTCTGAAATGTGTGCCACAGAAAAATGGTGATTGAATTGACTGTTTCACTGGAACCAGAGGTATGGCATTTTCTATGGGTGACGTCACAGGCATTTTTTCCCATCTATCAGGGGTCCCCCAAGCATTTTTTCCCATCTATCAGGGGTCCCTCAATTTCTTTATGTGAGGGCCACATCAGGGATTTCACGGCTAGAAAAACAAAGTAACTATCACGGTGTGTTTTTCCAGAAAGCCACACTCAACCACGTTTTTAAAAATCCTTGTCTGTCATCTTTACAAAAAAAATGAACAAACATTTCAGAAATTAAACCAATAAGTAGGCGTTCCTCTCCCATCATCGTCCCTTTGAGATATTTAACAGTTTTGTGTAAACTTCACAATAGTGATTGGAATTCTGGCCTTTAGCCATACAGCTCTTTCCAACTTGTGCACAAAAGGAGTAATGTAAAAAGTTTTATACATATATGCTTTTATTTTTCCTTCTGGATAAAATGTACAAAATGATGAAAACTTAAAACAATTTACTATTCAACTTTAAAAATCAAACACAAAGTACTGCAACAACAACCTAAAGTACTAATTAAAACGTGCAAAACGAAGAGAAAAAAGTTTGTAATGACGGTAAAGGTTGGTATTTAGAAATATATAGTATTCTGGTCTGTTTGACAGGTATTTGAGGAATGTTCAGACTGCAGAAGGGTGAAATAAAAAGGCACGTTCTGTGTGAAGGAAAAACAAAGTAATGCCTCTGATGTTGGTCAGGGGCGGGGCCAAATGTGGAGGTGGGCTGGATCTGACCCACGGGCTGTGGTTTGAGGACCCCTGATCCATATACATTGGCTACAGCAAGTATTCAGAAAAATTAAATTCCTCACCATTTGTTATATTGCAGCCATTTGCTAAAATCATTTCAGTTCATTTTTTCTCAATGTACACACAGCACCCCATATTGGAAAAAAAACACAATTGTTGACATTTTTGCAGATTTAATATAAAATCTAAAATATCACACAGTTCTAAGTATTCAGACCGTTTGCTGTGACGCTCATATATTTAACTCAGGTTCTGTCCATTTCTTCTGACCATCCTTGAGATGGTTCTACACCTTCATTTGAGTCCAGCTGGGTTTGATTCTACTGATTGGACTTGATTAGGAAAGCCACACACCTGTCTATATAAGACCTTCCAGCTCACAATCATGAGGTCAAAGGAACTGCCTGAAGAGCTCAGAGACAGAATTGCGTTAAGGCACAGATCTGACCAAGGTTACAAAAGAAATATCTGCTGTACTTAAGGTTCCTAAGATCACAGTGGCCTCCATGATCCTTAAATGGAAGATGTTGGGAACGTCCGGTCAAACTGAACTATCGGAGGAGAGCCTTGATGAGAGAGGTAAAGAAGAACCCCAAGATCACTGTGGCTGAGCTCCAGAGATGCAGTCGGGAGAAAGTTGTAGAAAGTCAACCATCACTGCAGCCTCCACCAGTCGGGGCTTTATGGCAGAATGACCCGACGGAAGCCTCTCCTCAGTGCAAAACACATGAAAGCCAGAATGTAGTTTGCTAAAAAAAAAAAAAAAACAACTGAAGGACTCCAAGACGGTGAGAAATAAGATTATCTGGTCTGATGAGACCAAGATAGAACTTTTTGGACTTACTTCTAGCGGAATGTGTGGAGAAAAGCAGACACAGCTCATCACCTGTCAACACAGTGAAGCATGGTGGTGGCAGCATCATGCTGTGGGGTGTTTTTCAGCTGCAGGGACAGGACGACTGGTTGCAATCCAGAGAAAGATGAATGAGGTCAAGTACAGGGAAATCCTGGACCAAAACCTTCTCCACAGTGCTTAAGACCTCAGACTGGGCTGAAGGTTCACCTTCCAGCAAGACAATGACCCAAAGACAACAGCTAAAATAACCAAAGAGTGGCTTTACAACATCTCTGTGACTGTTCTTGAATGGTCCAGCCAGAGCCCTGACTTAAACCCAATGGAGCATCTCTGCAGAGACCTGAAAATGGCTGTGAAAGAATACTTTCTGTGCCCACTGTATGTCAACGGGATAGACCCGAGACTGAGTGGATTTATTGCTAACCCCAAATTTACGCTGTAGTCCATCTCATGGCGGACCTTCAGTTGATTTACATTGACTCCAGTCTGAATCCCAGAAGAGTGGTTTGTCCTGCTCTCCTGGCTCATACGACACTTGAGCAATCAAACCTCATCCCTTCTCATTAGGAAGTCCTTGTAAAATGCATGTCATGTTTTTGAACCTCCACAAATAAACTTTTGCCATCCATGGTGTTAACTTGCTTCATTACGCAAGCATGTCACCGTAATTCAGTGGTGAAAGATTTGTTTATGCCAGCACTATAACAAATTACGTCAATGTAAAGCTTATTGGCAGTAAATGCAGATTAGGGGTGTGATGATCGGTCTCAGGAAAGTTATCTGAATCAAATCAAACTATACCACTATAGAATTATTTCAAAATCAAATTTACTTTGGAAAATCACATTTGGATTGAGGCATAGTTTCTTTTTTTTTAACCATAATGTAGAAATGACCAAGTGCATCACAACGGACAACACACATAATGCAGCAAAAACTGATCTGTGTGTAAATGTAGCAAAGACATGACCATATAGTATGGCAGAATGTTCTAATGTTCCCTTTGGATTATTTTGATGTGGTGAAAAAAACAGTCGGCTGAACGTTATCAAGCTAACGTGAATAGATTTGACATTCGTGTCTAATTTTTTGTAGACATTACTTTACTTTCAAACTTTATTGTCTTGCAAGAAATACAAGGAATCTGTAAAACTTCACCTGCACTGTTCAGTACCAGGTATTTATCTGAGTCACACTGGTTGAATTTTTGGATCAAAGTGTCCTGGGTCCATTTCAGGTCAGTGAATTGGATCATTTGAAATAAGCCAATATTGACTATGAATTGAATCTATAAACCTTTTTTTTTGTCATAATTCAAAGTAGTATGACATTTTCATTTGATAATTCAATTTGATCATGCAACTCAAAAATGCAATTTTTCAGGATTAGAGTTTGAAAATACATTTTGCAATTTATAATTTAATATTAAAATGTACTATTCAATACAATTTAATAAAATATTAAATTGAAACAAAATCAATTGTATTTAAATTGTTATGGGTTTTTGATGATAATTTTCCTGTCATTTTGCAGTTTACGATGCGATATTTAAAAATTGCATTTCAATACAGTTTGCTTCAAATTCATTTTAGAGCAACTTCAAATCTATTGCATTGTAAAATGCCATACTGTTAGTGTCAGAATTCAAATAAAATTGAAAAACAGCAGCCCCTGGTGTAATGTACATTCATTTGCATAGCTTTTCACTTATGCAGGTAAAACTCCATTTGAAATGCAAACAGGACGCTCATCAGGGCGGGGCCTACCACCTCCCTAAATTTTCTAAATACTGCCTCAACTTCCTTTGGTGAACCAATTAAGAATATGCAGGACTCAACTAATCATTATTGAAATCATTTAATTATTGATTTTGGAGTCATTTACTTCACAGTTGAAACCCTTTGATAGTGTAAACTGTCAGGATGGAGGGTCTCCAGTTCAAGAACCTGCACACTCTACTTGCATACAAAACATTTATTCAAACTACAAAAGACTGAATCATGGGAACGTTTGTGACAAACCGCTGAATGAATGGGAGGAGAATGCTAAAATGAAACCACCAGCCTTCTGAGAGCAGTTTTTACAGTTTGTAAAGCCAGAGTCTGATCTCATGTTGGACAGTTGTCCCTGTGCTTTCATGTAAGCTCTGCCCTTGGAGAGCAGGTCCTCAGTTCTCCACCTCCTCTTCCCTGTCCTCAGGCTCCTCCTCCATGTGTTCTTCCTCATCCTCTCCCTCCTCATCTTCCTTGTTCTTTTCACAGTCTGTCTTCTTTTTTTCTTTGCGTTTCTGCTCAGATACTTCCTTCTTTCCTTTCTGACCTTTCTTGTACACTGTTGAGAAACATGAACAGTTAGTTGTTGGACAGCAAAATGAAGCAATGAGGCATTTGTGTTCCTCACCTTCTAGAGCTGCTCTGAGAGGCTCCAGGAAGCGCTCAAACTCCATCTCCTCCATCGCTGCCAGCACATCTCCAGCATTTAAAGTTTTTCGTTTGGCTTTCAATGCAAAATTGTTAGCGCTAAAAGCAGAAAAATGGTTTTTCAGGACAGAAAGTGCTGCACCCAGAATTGTGTGGATGGGGGGCTTCTCACCAGGAGGTTGCATACAGCACAAAAACGCTGGCAGCCTGAGAAATGGCTCTGCGTGCCTCTTTAGATACGTTCACTCCATTTGGAAGCTGTGGGAAAGTAGAGCGTGTAGGACCTTTAGAGAATTAGAATGGTGGAAGCAGAAACCAAACTGTTCATAGAACCAGAAACCATGATCACTGAACTGCAGATGGATCTCTGCCAATCTGCAGAATTGAAACACCCACAACTGGTGAGAAAATCATGAGCAAACTCATTCGGTGGTATTGGTGCAGTGCCACCATGTGGCAGCAGGAAATTACTTGTTAGTTTAAACAAAAGCATGCTGGGAAACAAACAAAAGTCCCACACACAATTTTGTGTTCTGCAAGGACATATAAAAATGTGCATCAAAGCAAAGTGCTGGTTCTGTTTAGAAATACTTGAATAAAAGTGTACCACTACATGAAGAGATAACCACTGACTGGACTGTACCAGCATGCACCCGACTCCGCTTTTTCACCTTTTAATTCATGTTTTTATAATTGTTACATTTAGTAGCTAAATATTTAATTTAAAGTCAATTTTTTAAATTTCATAATTATATTTTTAGTTTACAAACTAAATATTTAGGTTTATAAATTTAATCACTTAGTTTACAAATCAAATATTTAGATCTAACCTAAATATTTAAGGTTTGGAAGTAAATGTATTTTTTGTTAAATAAATATTAAAGTCAAATTTAAATGTTTAGATTAGAGCTAAATATTTAGATTTTTACCTAAACATGTAGCTTTTTAAATAAAAAACAGGCCAAAGAACAGAAAATGATGCTGTTAAAATTTTACTACGCAAATTTAGAAACGGCACCCCATATTCACGTTTGTGTGCGTGCGTGCGTGCGTACAGGGTCCTATATTATCTTTTTTGGTTAGTAGCCTGGGTGGCCAGTAACATTCAAAGCCTAACAGCCAAATCTGGACTCTACTAGCCAAACATTTCTCAGATAAAACAATGTTGTATTTCAAAGCAAAAAATGTATTCCCTTTATTTATAAAATTTCAGAAAATGATTATTCGGGTTAGGGTAAAAAAAAAAACAAAGGGTCAAAAACAAAACTTTCCAAATGTTGTTAAATAAGTGCAGTTTAATGTAAGGCATTATAACATTACAGAAATTTAATGCTATTCTAATAAAAGACACTTCTGACCTCTGAACTTTTTTTAAAATCAACACAACCCTTTTCTTCAAAGCATTGACTACAAACATTACACAGCAAAATGTTGGGAAGGTATTAAATATTGACCAATATCAATTGTTCTTTTATTTTGTGAATCAATCCCGACGACGGTATTGGGCACAAAGCAATAATGTCCATGGGTGACCTGCTGGGTGCTCACGTTGTGGGTGTGATCAACTTTGTCGCTTACAGTCTGTTTAGGATTTTTCTACATGATTCTTTAAATTAAGTTTTTTATGGCAGCATTTTTATTTTTATTGAATGCAATATGCTCCCATTGAGATTAAAACTAGTGTTAAACAATAAAATAATTACATTAAAAAATGTGTAATGTCATGCAGAGAAAAAAAACCATGTTTATATTGAAGAATGTGAAACGTTTTCCCTTATTGTGTGTATTCTTAGAGATCAGTGTGTCGTAGTTGTGAGTCTTAGTCAATACAAAAAGTAACAATGGCAGGGAGCTAAAGGTGAGTGTGTGTTTGTGTTGACTGAGATCAGTGTGTGCATATGCTAGAAATTACCAGCGTCCCTGAATGCAGGAATAGCGAACTCTTAATGAAAGCGCATATGTGACGAAATTCCATGCAGCACTTGAATGCACCAGCTGCTGCGGCGAATTTTAAAACAAAATCTGCGCAATAAAGCGGGTCAAACGTTTGATCAAATTGCGGTTGATCTTTGTGGTGGCCAAGTGTGGAGAGTAAGCAGACACCTAAAAGTAATGGTTGTGAGTTCGATCCCCGTGTCAGAGAGGATAACAGATGAAAATGAGTTTTATCTAAAAAAAATGCAAGTTAAATCGCTTTAGTGGATAAACAGCTGCTCCGAACACAAGAGCTTAAATAAACGAACAACCAGGCAGCAGGATCGCCATCTTTGTTTTGGTTGCATACATTTGGAAGTTTGCGGTCGGTCGTTAGTTTTCATTCAGATGATTCCGACACTCGTCCTACCCACTGGAGCCCGTTCCTGTGAACTCACCGCCTCCTTGATGATGCGCGTGATGACCGCGTTAGGTAGGTTAAGGTCCTCCGGTTTCTCCGCCATTCCTCCGCCCGCGAGGAAAACACGCGACTCTGCTTCGCTTTGAGCTCACCTCTCTGATTGCCTGGATGCGCACGTGCGCTAAAAGGACACGTGCTGTCCGATTCAACCTAAAAATTCTGGCGGAAACACAAGCAGTTTTGTTTTTTAGACGGTTCACGCAAACTTCCCGGAAGTACGTCACCAGAGATATCGAAACCTCCCGCCTTTTTTGAAATCTAATTTCCGTTCATGCCAAGTGAATGCAAAACGGAAGTAAATAATAAAGAAGGAGAATCACATCCACGGACTTTAGCAACATGAAAATACATTTGATAAAAAGTGAACATTTGTTTGTCCCTATTTATGGACTAAATGTGTGAGACCTCTCATTTATCCAGGTTAGCTGCAGATGGATGGATGGATGCCAAACAAAACCTTCAAAACTTGAAGAAATTCCTGATTTTTATGAGATGAGGAGTCCTGCTTTCACATTCTCTCTATGCCGCTAAAAACAGATCTCAACAGTTCCGGTCACTGAAGCCTCCGTAAGGTTTAGACCAGACCAGAGAAATGGAGCCCACGTGATCTCAGTTAGCCACGCCCACTGAGTTTGATGGGACAGTTTGACAGATAACAACAGGATGAAATGGTGTGACCCAGATCGTCAAATGTGGCATTAAATCATTAAAAATTGAATTTTAATAAAATAGTGACACATTTAATGACACTTTTAATAATTTAATGACAATTTTTAATAATTAATGAAACCTTTATTTATGTATTTCATGTTAAAAATATTTATTTCACTTTGTCTCTTTTAGCCCACATTAGACAATTAAATAAAAAAAATGTCAGTAAATGTTTGAAAGTGCTTTTTAATGGCAATTTTAATATTTTAATGCCACATATATTTAAACATTTATTTATTGATTTCCAATTTTAAATATTTAATGACAATTTTAAATAATTGATGATACTTTTTTAAAAATTATTATTTTTATTTATTTAATATTGTCCCTCCTAAACTTCCATAAAAGACGACCCCAACTTCCTCTTCTTCATATTAGGCGCCTTTACCTGCCCACGCCTGCAGCTGCCTGGTCTTGCCAATGATCCAGGTGAGGCACAAGTCATCTCAAACACGGCTATTGTCCAACGCACAGTATTGGAGGATATAGCTTACAAAGTAACAAATTACTGTAATGTAAATACATTTGTCAGTAACAGAGTAATGTAACGAATTACAGTTCAAAGTTCGGTATATAATTACAATTACTGGACCATAGAAGCCCTTGTTACTTTGTTACTTTGAGTTTGTAGGCCCTGACATTTTCTGTCAGTTAAATGAAATTAAACAGAGGTAAGTGTGCGCATGTGCGTACAGACATCCCCTCATTTCTGCAGTCACAGTCCAAACTGGCTCAAACAAGAGACGAGAGGAGATGCTGCAAGGAGTCCTCACAGGTGAGCAGCAGAGCAGAGACCTGCCCCTATTGGTCGATTACAAATTAAATGCCTCTAAAGCCACACTTTAGTTGTGAGAGACAAGAGCTCCCTTTCTGGGAGTCGTTTTTTTCTTTATTAATTCACCATGTCTTACTTTATTTTTCTCTCTAAGCTGCACATGACTAGTGGTCAATGTGAGTTTGCACTCAATGCGCTTCACAGGGGCCTGAGTTGGGGGTGCATGGTTCGGTAGACTCGCAACCATGCAGAACTATGCACAAGAGACAGATGCAGAGAGAGAGAGACTGGTGCAACTCATTGTATTGGAATACATAAAGTCAGCCAAAATGAACATAGAGTCATTTAATAGCTCTGTGTTTTAAAAGACTGGCTTAGTTTCAGATTTGATAGAGAAGAATATAGAGATGAGTATAGACAACAGTATTTTCCCCATCTGACTTTGAGCAGTGGCATAGACCACACATTCATTAACTATGATGTTTGCACATCTTGTTTGCAGTGAGGTAGCCAGCTTTCACTGCTCCATCACTGATGTCACGACTGCAGTAAATGCAGACTGCTGTTTTTTCAGTCCAGCTAATAGTTGGTTAATCTTCTTTTTTCTTAATTGCCTCTACAAATGGTGAACATTTTCTTTATTGTTAGTCTCATGGTGGTGCTGCATGCTATATTCTTTAAGCACTGAAACCCGATGTCTACCAAGCACGCAGGTTTAGCATTCAGCTCTGAGAATAAATAAAACTTTACGTCAGCATTTCTTTTTTGACAATGACATTTTGGTAATTGTGGTGTCACACCTGATAATTTTTATATCAACTTAGCATTTAGCAATTAGCTATTGTTTATATTTTATGACAGATCCTGTTTTTGTACAATTATTGGTGGGAAGCCTGATAAGACAACTATGTTGTGATATTAGTCTCTATAAATAAAATGGAATTGAATTAAATTATGATGGAAATACTTTGAGAAATGGAAGCCTATGTGATTGATTTGAGGTTTCCAACTATCATCATCATTTAGCATCAATAACTAGATCTAACATAAATAACAAGAAAAAAATTAGATCTATTTTTAGTAGTTTATCCTTGTTATTTTTTAGGTTTAGATTGCTTCATCACAAAAAGCGAACTACTGCTTGTTTTTGCCCAGAAGAAGAAAGGAAAAGTTTGTTTTAAAGAAACCTGCACATATAGAACATTGTGATTGGAACTTCTTCCAGAACACCCAGCAGCCAATCAGATTAGAATATTTACTCTGACATTTTAAAGAGCAGAAACACAATGTTTGTTCCTTATGGCTGTATACCAGCATCTTTGTTTTCTTGGAGTAAAACTGCAGACATTTAAGTCTTTACAGTTCTGCTAATCTTACTGTTGATGTGTTTTGTGCACACACATTAAACTTCTGAGTTAACACAATTCAGACGATAGAAACAAAGGACATATTTTCTCTCTGGCTTGTTTTTGTTCAAAAGCTGTAAATTGTCGTAACAATTTTAACTCATAAAATTTTGTGATTAATCGTGATTAATCACAACCCAAAAGTGTTATTAATCTGATTTTTTAAATAGATTGACTGCACTAATACACATAAAAACATAAAACTCTCTTCTCACTTTCTGAGGGTGGTACCTCACCCAACGCTCAGGTCATCTACCAGAGGCCTGGAAGCTTGAGGGTCCTGCAGTATCTTAGCTGTTCTTAGCACTGTGCTTATCTGGACTGAGATGTCTGAGGTCTTTCCAGGGATCTGCTGTTGCCACTCCTCCAGTTTGGGGGTTACAGCCCCAAGTGCTCCAATTACCACGGACACCGCTGTCACCTTCCAAACTTTCTCCAGTTCTTCTCTGAGTTCCTGGTATTGCTCCAGTTTCTCATGTTCCTTCTTCTCGATGTTACCATCTCTTGGTACTGCTACATCCATCACAACAGCTTTCCTCTGTTCTTTACCACCACTACAATGTCTGGTTGGTTCTCCCTTACGATCCTGTCCGTCTGTATCTGGAAGTCCCACAGAATCTTTTATTCTGATCTCAAATTCTTTTCCACTTTCTGAGGTGTTTTCCATTTTGACTTTGGTGTTTCCAGTAAATATTCTGCACACATGTTCCTGTTTACTATTCCGGCCACTTGGTTATGGCGCTCTATGTATGCTTTCCCGGCCTTACAGCATCTTACAGCCTGCAGTTATGTGCTGGATCGTTTCAGGTGCCTCTTTGCACAGTCTACACCTTGGGTCTTGTCTGGTGTGGTAGGTCTGAGCCTCTATCATTCTAGTGTTCAGGGCTTGTTCCTGAGCTGCCAGGATGAGCTCTTCTGTGATGTCCTGTAGGTCAGCCCTTTCTAACCATTGATAGGACTTGTTGATATCAGCCCCTTCAGTTATGGTTCGGTGGTACATCCCATGTAGGGGTTTGTCCTCCCATTAGGATCTGTCCTCCAGCACAGCATCCTCTGCTGTCCATTTTCTGAGACATTCACTAGGCACACTGTCATTTGGGGCCTTAAGCTTGATGTATTCATGCATTTTGGATGTTTTATCCTAGATAGTGGCTTTCACGCTCACTGGTCCTCGGCCTCCCTCCTCGCGGCTAGCATACAGTCTCAGTGTGCTGGATTTGAGATGGAACGCTTCATGTATGGTGAGGAGCTTTCGTGTCTTAACATCTGTGGTCTGTATCTCTTTCTTTGACCATCTTAATATTCTTGCAGGGTATCTGATGACTGGCAGTGAGTAAATGTTTATTGCCTAGGTCTTGTTTTTGCCATTGAGCTGGCTTCTCAGGTCTTGCCTTACTCGTTGGATGTATTTGGCTGTTGTAGCTTTCATTGTAGGGTTCTAAATTAACACCCACCAAATGTGGGTAAAACTTTAATTTGGCAGGTAGAAAAGCTATTTCACTAGCCACTTTGTCAGACTTTCATCATATCTGACACGGGGCACAAACTGACAAACCTGACTTTTAGCTGTCTGCTTTCCCTCCCCACTTTGAAATGGTTTATTTCAAGCAGACAAGATATGCAAGACATGTGTAACACAATCAACACCCACAAAGATTTGCAACAGTAGTCATGTCAAACAAAGGATAAATAGACATCAGAAAATTGACTGCTTGAAAGGGAGTGGGAGGAAACAAACTTATATAATCCCACCCCGACTCGACCATACCATTTACTTTACATTAGATATCAACCGGTTCGTGACTAATAATCAGGTACTTATACTGTACTGACAGTATACAGGTAATTAAACATCCTTGAGTAACAAAAAGTCATACTGCTTTGCATGTAAGTAGAACACTATTTTAGACTTGATTGGAGGATATGCAAAAATAATGCTAATAGAGAATAATGATTTAAAAAAATAGCCTTTTTTTTTTCTTTTCAAGAATAGTTACATCATAAAAAAATCAGTGATGTGAATAAATCAAAAATGATAATAAAAACAATAATAGTAATTAAATAAAAAGGTAAAGAATAAACAAAGACAAAACAAAACAAAAAGATACAAATCAGTAAATATCACGCAGTAGATGCTGGCTATCTTCATCAGAAAAGGCATTTCTTCAGATCAAGTATAAAAAGAGGAAACAATAAATCATATGTGTCTGAAAGATCATTTACTTTAATCAGATGTAGAAAATCAATAAGTGCAGGTTGTTTCATTAGTAGATCCTTTGAAATTAATCACATTTCAGGGAACTATGTCAAGTGATATGATTCATGCCATCAGTCAAGACGGTATTCCTGCGTTCAGCTGCCTGATTATCAGCCGTCCTTCAGATTAGAACAGAGTTTCTAAAGTTCTCCTGGTTGTTATGACTGCAGACTTTGTGTTGTCTGCAGGGCAGAAATCACTGCTGAAAATCAGGTCAAAGTTGATCTAAGAGTTAGTAGTAAATCCCGGCGCCATATTTTCTTGAAATCATATTTGATTCTTATTTCGCTTCAAATAAAGGCTCAGACGTTCGTGACCACACACTTCTCAAAGTCTTTCATGTTGGTGATGACCGCAGCCTTGGCCAGGCCCAGTGGACCGTTTGGTTTTACGTAGATCCTGGAATTCAGCACCCATGTGCTCTGGATCTGTGTTTTCCGCTTGAGGAGTCGGGCGTGCTCAGCCAACAATGCGTTATGTTTCAATAAGTGATCATTAATGAAAATCCCCGAACCTTTTAGCAGTTTTCTTTGCTTCATAAGAGCAATTTTGTGCTTTTGATTCACAAACCTGATGAGGATCGCTGGTTTATCTGACTCTCTTCTCCTGGGAAGCGGGTGGCAGATCTCGATTTCATTCAAATCCAAGGAAATCCCTTTGGAAGTGAGAAATGATCAGACTTGGGCTTCAACGGTTTTGGCTGTTGCCATAGAGGCTCCGCTAGCATCCGTGCTAACGTTAGGTGCACCAGACTTAGCTCTTGGTTTGAGTTGAAATCCTGTAAGAATGATATTATTCATTCTTAGTTGTTGATCCGCGTCGTTCTGTCTTCTATCCATAAGGTCAAGCCGATTATCCTGTTGTTCATTTCGTACTTTTTCTTGTCGGAATTCCTGCACGAGTGCCAGCAGAGGTGTTAGCTTGGCCTCCAAAGCCAGCAATGGAGTTAGCTTAGCCTCCATAGCCAACAATGGAGTTAGCTTAGCTTGGATGTCCGCTTGTTTGGCTTGGATATCTGCCAATACCGCTTTAAGTTCTACTAGTTCAGCCTTAGGTGCCATGTTCAGCTCTCTCTGTAGCAGAATCTCTGCCGTCCAATACAAAGAACATGTAAATAAAACGTTCCAAAAAACGTCAGGAATCGAGAGCCGAAGAAAGACGCGTGTCGAGTCGTGAACCAGAACCAGAAGTCCTGAACTGGAACCGGAAGTCGGTTCCGGAAGGAATAAGGCAACTATCAGTAACCTCCTTTACATGGACAACATCAAGCTATACGCTAAGAGTGAGCGTGACATTAACTGGATCGAGAAATCAAAAGATGGCCAAAGGAAGAGATGCAGACCACGGATGTTAAGACACAAAAGCTCCTCACCATACATGGAGGGTTCCATCCCAATCCAGCAGCCTGAGACTGCATGCTAGACCGCAAGGAAGGAGACCAAAGACTAGTGAGCGTGGAAGCCACTATCCAGGATGAAACATCCTTAATACATGAATACATTAAGCTCTAGGCCCACAATGACAGTGTGCAGAAAAGTCCAGAATATATCAAGAATATGGGGTCATGGAAAGAACTTGAAACCCTGTTTCAAAGGGTCAAGCAATTGACAAAGTTGAACTGGCACTAATCCTCACTGAAAAGACAAAGTGGCGAGAGGTTCTTACCAGATTAGTAGCTATAATTCAGTCCCTGGCAGAGTGAAACATTGCTCACGTCTCCATTTTTGGGTTTATAAGAACATTTAGTTTCTCTTTAGCTCCAGTCAGTTTCTCTCCTGCTGCTGTGTCTGATTGACAGTTGCTTCTGCTGTGTTTCCGTCTCTCTCTCTCATAATTCAAATGCTTACTGTTGCGCATTAACATGAAAGGGCAAAAATAAAAACAAGAATAAAATGAGGGGACCCTTTTTTTTATTATTATTGTCTCACTGAAAATAAGAAAAACATGATAAAGTTCAGGAGGTCTGAGCAGACTGCTTTCCCTTCCAGCAGTGGTCCTCTGTCTGGCCTTGAGCTCCTCTCCTGGGATCCGGTATAGTGAGCGTGTTCACTACAGCTCCATAGGTCCTGCAACAGACTCTCTAGAGTGAACCCGCCTTCACCCAACAGTAACCGGGACGGGATCTGGAAACTCCGCTGCCCAGAAAGGGACTCAACCACCTCCCCAGAGTTCAGATCTGGCGTGCTGCGTCAGCCGCTCAATTCACGGCGCGTCGCTCAATTCACGCTGTAGAACCTCAGTTTGCGTCTTGCATCCATTGACTTTACATTGAAACTGGCCGCCTCTGCCGCGCGAATCACGTTCAGTGTGAGTGCACCTTAAAGCTCAATACTAAGACTTAATAAATTAAGATTAAAATAAATTCTAAAAGTGACCTGGAGCCAGCGAGTGATGTGTATTATTTTGTTTGTGAGTCAAGAGCCAAGAAGCAGAGTTCTGGACGAGCTGTAGACGGTTCAGTTCTTTCTTCTTTAGACAGGTGTAAAGGGTTTTGCAATAGTCTAAACGTGAGGACAAAAAGACGTGTTATCATCTCTAGTTGATGTTTAGAAACCATGGATTTCAATTTAGAGATGTTGTGCAGCAAGAAATAATTCTTTAGGCGTTAGCCGTTGTTTAGTATAATACTCAAGCTTCAGGTTTTCAGGCTGGGTTTTGCCAAATGGCTCAGGGCACCTAGTTGGCATTTAATGGCAGGGGTAGGACTGACTGATCCAGACAGCCCAACCAGATCGCACAGCGTTTTTATTAGGATACAGTGGTCCACAGTGTCAAAGGCAGAGGAGAGGTCCAACAGAACTAGCACTGTACAGTTCCCTGAGTCAACAGACAACATCATGTCACTAGATACTCTCAGCAGTGCTGTTTCGGTGGAATGGTGTTTGTGGAAGCCAGACTGAAAAGTGTTGTAAATATTATGGTACTCTAGAAAAGATTTGAGCTGTTCAAATAACACCTTTTCTAGCAATTTAGACAGAAATGAGAGCTTGGAAATTGGTTTAAAGTTCTTCAGTTGTGTTGGGTTCAAGAAGGGTTTGTTAAGTTTTGGTTCTACAACAGTATGCTTGAAAGAATTAGGAAACACACCAGAAACAAGAGACAGATGAACCATTTTGGTAATCCAGGGTCCCACAGTTTCAGTCACATTAAAAAGAAGCTGAAGGGGGAGGACGTTAGAGGAGTGTCCTCCAGTGACACAGGTTTAAAACGAGACCAGGTTTGTGCAGGAGGCTTTGCATAGACTGTAGCAACGACAAGGGTGTGCCAAGGTATGTCCCCCCCTGCCAGAATTTGTTTCCCCAGTCTGGTATTGTTGATTTACTTCGTAACACTCATATTTTGTCCCAAACAGTGTTAAAAGAAAGTTTTACAATAGACTTTATTCTGGGGCTTCAGGGAGTTTATTGTCAGATTTGATTTTTTTCACATATTCAATGTAACATAACAACAGCTTTTTGGGTTAAAAAAAAAATCTTTGTTTTGCTAATTTAGGATAAGAAACAAGATTTAGGAAAGTAACTTTGATATGGAAGCATTTATAGACAAATAACGGATGATTAATAAATAGTTATTTGTACTCCAAATCATTGGGTGGCACAGATTCTGGAAGGCTGGATCTGTGGCCTGACAGAATCAGTGCCCCCTCTTGTTGTTTTACGTAGAATGTGTGGGAAAAAATTCAAACATGACAACAAACTCCCAAAAGCCCTAGAATAAAGTATACGTTTTACGATTTTAAAAACAGACAGCATTCTATGACGCTTCCACCCACAAAGTCGCAGCCATTAAAAAAATCCTACTCTTCATTTTCAGAATACTTTTTCTTGTTATTGATATTGCAAACAGATTCTCTGTGTTTTCTTGTTGTACTGTATTAAAAAAACAACCTGAAATAAAACAACAAATTTATTTATTTTTTTTGGGTGGGGGGTTGTTTTAGCTCTTTTTTGTCTATTACGTCCTTGAATGTGACATTTCATTTAATGGAGCATTAGAATGATAATAATAAACACAAAAAAATACAAAACAGGTACATGAAACCCATTTTAAAAATTAGACAATGCATTGATTATAAAATAAAGAAAAAATCTGAAGATGATATCATCTTCCTGGTGGTGTAATTACTCATAGTCATAGACGTATTCGGAGTGATGCATTTGGACAGAATGTAAAATGTTCTAGAAACAATTTCACTTGATTTTTCAGGTTTTCCTTGAGAGGGAATGTTGACAAGTTATTTTAAAAACCGCATATATGCACTAGTGTGATGTTAGGTGGATACACCATACTCTGCACATGCGCAAATATTACGTCACTTCTGCTGAAGATTTTTAGGGTCAGAATATGTCTTTGGATGTTGGCAATATTAACCTCTTAAAATCTTTACATCAATGAAAATGTTGATCATGAAAAAGTTTATATTAAAAAAACCAAAAGAAATTAAAGCTGTTAGCAGCTTTGGATGGCCCGCAGTCGATACCCGTCGCCCTCACTGCCCACCTCTACATGCCACCACTGCCCTCGCCATCCACCTTTGACCCGACCCCTCTTGCAAAGCAGCCACAATGCAAGCCTGACACACCCACCCCACCCCCTACCCTTTTTCAAATATTTTCTTATTTAATTTTTGTTAATGAAATATAAGGTTTAAAAGGTTGAAACAACACATGTATAAGTTACGAGTTGTCGCAGTGTTGGCCACACAGAGACCATCTATTTACGCATGTGCAGTGAGGTAGCCATTACAGATCGGGATGTGACAAAACAAGATGGTGGAGAAGAGCCCAATCCATGCCGGAAGCAGAAGTTGGTCTTCTCCAAAACAAATTTATTTATTTATTTTCTAACTTTATCAACAAAACTTAAAAACCATCAATAATACATGGCATCAAAAGAACACAAAGCGAATAAATCTGGGGGCCAAAAAAGAAAAGAACAATCGAGTAAATGAGAAAAAGAATTGTGATTACAGAGCACATTTGAGTAAATCACAACATAATGAAAATAGGGGAAAGTTCCATGTAACACCAGTTATGTCAAATATGTTTTTATAATATGAAGTTTTTATGGCTTTTCGCTGTATTTGTTAATTCTACAAATGAAAAGAGGTAAAGACGGTTTTGTGTGGGTATTTTTGAATATGGAATTTGGCTAGAGGAAAGATTCTCTTAAAAGAAAATAATATGCTAACAAAAAAAAAAAAAGAAACATCAAGAAGAATATGTTATTTCATCGAGTTTAGTACACCAGTCCAAAATGTTGTGGTACAAGTCAAAAGTCAAAATAAATTTGTAGTCATTTCGAGATGACTATTGCAAAAAGAACAGATGGTGTCGATATCCTTGAGAAATCTAGGGAATAAAATATATTTTATGGGGAAAATATTTAGCGAGATCATTTTTGTATAATAATAAAAAAATGTCTCTGTTATTATTAATTCAAAACTATATATGCATATATGTAAGTTATAGACTCTACTGTTGTAAATGATACATGGAGAAGAGGCAGTAATTTGTTCAGCCCTTGGATGTTTTTTTTTTTTTATTTTTAAATTCTTTTTATTTTATTTTATATTTTTGGATTTGTTAGATTTTACCAACATGTGATTGAGTAGGGTCCATGAGCCTTCCTGAAGCAGCAAAAAAAGTCCTGTCAGCAACGTTTCCATACCTTGTTGAATCACTGCTATGAGTCTTAGTCTCTGCTGTGACATTTGGGTGGTAGGGTTTTAATTTTGTGTCAAAAATATCATTGCGCTGCTGGTGGTTTAATGGTGTGGAGAATAGTTCCTTGGCCTCTGTGTATCGTTCATTTTTCAATTTAAAATTAAAAATGAGAAAAGGAATATGAATCCTCTCCCTCTACACCTGATTGCTGTTCACCTCCCGCATGCACAGATTTGGTTTTATTGACAATTTTAATCTTTTCTGGAGTCCTCCCTCTTTTTACAGACTGGATGGACTCCATCCCAATCGGCTTGGTAGTAGCATTTTAACAGCTAACATTCAACATACTGTTCATTGCTTTAAAGAGGCTAGCTATAAATGCAACAGCTGCGAGCAAACGCCACATTCAAAATCTTCTAATTGTAAAACTTCTTCACAGGACAACTTCCCAACGATGCTCAAGAAGTTAGGAGACGATTAATAAAAATCGCAAGGATGAGCTTATATTTGTAGCTAGTTGTGGTGGAACAAGAAGCCAAAAAGCAAGACAGGAGAAAAATATAAAAAAGTTGAAAATGTATTTTCAAGATGATTTTTTAAATAACTGTAATGGGCCCTTAAAAGAGGTCAACCAAACAACAAGGAAACTCAGGTTTAAAGTTTAACAACAAAAGAAAAAAGGCAACTTAATTTAACCCAACAACAAATTATAAGAACAGAACTGACCTGACTTAATGGACACAAAGGGGGAACATATATACTGTAGTGGGTGATCAAACCACTCAAGACACACAAGGGGGACGGAAAAAGACAACCCCCCCAAAACGACAAAACATTCAAACACAATAAATTAATCTTTTACATGAAAACTAAACTTAACATCCAGTTACCATTAAGAAATCAAGAATAAATAGAACTTATGAACCAACAAAACAAAGTAATCTTCTCCTCCCCTCCTGACTATGGTTGCTGACGTGTCTGTTTTCTGCCACTGCTGCTTCGTCAGGCCTGACGTCTTTCCTCCAGCAGGGGGCAGCATAAGCAACAACAGTATTGGTCTCCTGGCCCTGGTAACTCAGAGAAATGATATATTAATGAACTCAAACAACAAAAGAATAAATATATTGTGAATTTTATTCCCCTGGTGGTACTGCAATGGTGGTAGCCACCACACTAGTACTAAAGGTGTTTTTTCATTCAAGTTGGCGGCCTCTTCCTGAGGTCAAAGGTCAAATAAATTGTGATGATTGTAGACTTAACCTAGCAGCAAATGTGTGAAATTTCAGGTGTCGTTTTCTCATATTGTGAGAAAACGTGAAATCACCAAATTTCACACTTTGCCACAAAATGGCAGCTAAGCCATAGGTCGTATGGCCATCCCATAATAATTTCAAAACTTCCTTTGGATATCCCGATACGTGCTTTGGTTTTGTGCTGTATTTTGAATTTCTTTTTTTTCCGACTCCATAACTAATCTTTGGCCAAATTAGTTTTATGGCTGGGGGGGTAGAGTGGGAGGTGTCCTTCATTATGCCCAAAATTTGTTTTTACTGTGTGCAATTTTTGGTGACTTCTCGAGCATGTGGCGGGGGGCAAATTTTCGCTCTAAGAATTCGCACAAATTTTTTCCATTTGTGAAAACAATGAGGCCCACAGAAGTCACTGACTGCAAGGATAATCATTTTAATAAAAGAACAGTCAATATAGAAAAATGTGTGACCAGGTTGATTGTGTGCTTTTTTGTACTATACACTGCTGATGTCTGTTTAGGCTTATTCCTTCCCTTTAAGGTCTTTGGAGGGCTTTTTTTTGTGGTCTTGTTTGGTGAATGTCTTCATTACATATGAAGTAAAGAAGGACAGAAGAGCAACAGCTTCAAGAAATTTGAAACAGGAACGACTCAAGCACAAGGTGACAGTTTAAACCAGTTTATTAGCTACATAAATGTACGTTTACACACATTTACAAGGTTTCAAAACACCAGAGGGCCATGCAAATTTCAACTGGGGTATTACTGTGTTAATGGATGTTTCCACACAGACTTTAGATGACTACATAAGGGAACGCATTCAAAAAAACAGTATCAGCTCAGAAATAAACTCCTAAAATGACAAACAATTCATTAAAAATGTTAGCATGAATGCTGTTAAAGCCTGGTTAAAAGAAAGTTGTCTTCTCTAAAATGAGTTAAAAGAATGTCCATCAGCTGGTTGCACAAAAGCTTAGAGTCTTTTAGAATCCAACTGTTTAAACATTGACTGTATATTTATAAAAATGTGACTGAAATTCAAGGAAGATCCAGCAACCAATAAAAGAGCTGGAAGACTGAATCAGATTTATACAAATAATCACAAAAATTATATACAAAGAACTACAGGCATCTACCAGAAAATAATGTATAAAATTGAAAAACTTGACGTCAAATAGCTGAAGATCTCAGCTAGTGTCTCAGACATTTTTCTATCTTCACAGACCAAAATAATATTTCAGATATTAATGGGAAACTAAGCATGTAGTACAAACCAGACGTCACAGACACCAGCATCACTCTGATCCACACAATTAGCAAGCCTAATTGGAAATAAAATATTGAAAAAAAATGTAATTTTACATTTGGACATAATTTTGGTAGGACGAATTTCCATCTCTGCTTCTCCAGGGTTTCAGGAGGTGAGCTCAGTATCTGGGCACTTTGGTGTAATCATCGGAACCAATGTTTCTGCACAAGCAGATGGACAGAATCATCCCCAGCAACTGTCGGACACAGCAAATGAGTGATCAGTCACTTACTTAACACACTATCACAAACTATCACTCTCTGCCCACAAAGAGGGCAAATGTACTTGTTTATTTTAATAAATCACATACATTCTTTCATAATCTGTATTTAGAATTCTCGTCCTGTTTCTGTTGACATGGCATGAATATGTGCGTGCTGCGAGTCCTGCTCATCACTAAGTGCCTTGGCCTTCAGTCTTATTCTAAAATCCTCTCTCTGTATTTTAGAGATTCAATATTTTCTGTACAGTTTGTGCTTTGGATACAGCTGTTGTGATCCGTCTTCTGCACAGGGGACAATGGAGTCCGATCGCTTGTTCTTGGGATCCCCTTTGCCTTAGGGCTGCTCCCTTTTAGAGGCACCACAGCGTATCATCCTCCTCCCTCTAACCCTCTGCCTCCTCTTCAGTCATACTATCCATTCCCATGTTTTCCTTCTATAGATCCATGAGGTTGTCTATGGTCTTCCTCTTTTCTAGAGTCTCCAACCTCAGTATTCTTTTACCAACACCACTACTGTTTTTGCTCTCAATGTGTCCAAACGGTTCCATCAGCTTCTCTGCAATCCCAGAACATCTACTATGATCTGTTTCTCTGATGGATTCATTCCTGATCCATCCTGGTCACTACCAAACAGAACTTCAACATCTTCATTTCTGCTACCTCCAGCTCTGCCTCCAAGTCTCTAAACCAACAACATGGCTACACCACAGTCTTCTACACCTCTCCTTTCATTCTTGATGACACTCTTTGGTCACACCCACAGCTGAAACCTTCCTCCACCCGTTCCAACCTGCTTGTAGCTCCAGGATGTCCCTCTTAAACTAGAAAGAAAAGGCACCTCAGAAATAAAGAGAAGTACCTCAACAAAAGCCACGCTCAGGCACATCCCCAGGACAACCCCAATGTTGGTGATGAGCCAGTTCTCCACGGAGGCCGAACATCCCTAATGAAAACACAAACAGGAAAAAAAAAGAGAGCAGAGATGTGATTTAAGCAGAAGATGGCACTTCCTCTTCTGTTTTCCTTTTTCTTTAACTTCTTTCCTGAAAATCATTAAATTCAACAGTCTTAGAAGCCACTTCGATGCTGCATGACTTTGGACCCCTGCCCTCTTAATTTTAACTATATTTTAGACATGACATCTTTGGTGGGAGGTTGCTTGGACACCACCACCAGCAAACAGAAGCTGTCCTCACAGTGCCCTACTCGACAACTTTAACTGCACACTTCCATCACCCACCACCATGTACACTCCAATAAATCCACACACAAGTATCAGAAGGAAGGTGGGACCTTTGATCTTCTGTCCCCTACTGTGGGGGGGAACCAAACCCTCAGCCGTGGTGGCTGTGTTCCTTGGGTACTGGCTTTCTCGGCCCGGCGGCCCTCTCTTCACACAGGGAGAGAGACCCCTGAGTTTTCTGGCAAGATCATGAACTGGTGATCACATCACATCTGAGCCTGGGGGTGTCTGTCTTCCTGTGGTGGTGCTGGCCCTTGCCCCCACGTCTCTTGGGCCTAGGGGTGGGGGTGGTGGTGGGTGGGGGTGACTTGCTGCCTACTAGGGGTAGGTGGGTGGGGCTTTGTGCTGGCCTGATGCTTGCATTCTCCATAATAATAATAATAATAAAAATCATCCATTTTATTTGTCGCCTTTTCTTAGAACACAAGGTTGCCGTACTTAAAATAGTGACCGTAAAATAAACAACAAAACAGCAGTAAAGTTAGATTAGGTTAGGTCATTTTTTGTTTCTTAGTGAACTGTTGGAGAGAGACAATGTTTCGGAGGTCAGGGGGTAGTGAATTTTAGAGTTGGGGGTCAGAGTGGCTGAATGCTATGCTCCCCATAGTGACAAGGCGAGCAGTGGGGACAACCAGTTGAATGAAGAGAGAATTAAAACTAACTCCTCTATTTCCCCCTCCCCTCAGGTTAAAGTGTATGTGACACACTGTGATAACTATACGTAAAACAGATGGAGATATTTGCTATTTATTAATGTCAGGGTAAGCACCACCATTATGCACCCATAAGAACAGAAATAGTTTTCCATGTTCAAAATTCCCGCTGTAAAAGTTGACCTTTTTTTGGCCCCTGACATACTTATCAGGCATGTCGTAACAAGAGGCAAAGCGTTTGTATGGCTGGGCATATGTGGCTAAGAAAGCGAGCTGAACCGTGGATGTCTTATTTCCAGTTCAGCGATATTTCATTGAATTCGCGTGTAATTTTGCCAAAATGCTTCGCCGATGTGTGGCAGCAGGCTGTTCCGATGTGCCAGGAGGAGATATCCCAGAAGTCAGGAGTGTACAGGTGAGGTGATAGTAGGTTCATAGGTTGTTATTTTAAAAAAGAGGGCCTTAGAATTTCCTTTATGGGAGTTTATGAGAGCAGAGTAGTATGCAGATTTGGCTTTAGAAATTGAGTCTTTGTAGTTGGAAAGGTGGCTGAAGTACATGTCCTTGTGGATAGAAAGGCCAGTTTTCTTGAATAGTCTTTCAAGTCCACATCCTATCTGCCCGCTCACAACTCTGTCCTTCACCATTACCATTGCATTTGTCTGTCTCCATTGTTGTATAAGTGCTTCAAATTTAATTCTGTGTTTTGGATTGTGTGTGTTTTGTTATATTTGTTGCTGTTGAGGAGAGAGAGTAGGATCTTTGTGTTTGCTCAGGTTCCTGCTTTGGATTGGAGGATGAGGAGGTTAAATGCCTTGTATCTTCTTTGCTGTACGAAGCAGTGGGCTGTAGTTTATCTACAGGTATATCCTGAACTTAAACGACTATCTTAAAGTCCTGCTCCAACTATTTATTTTTTCTATTATGAAATCGTTCCTAGTGGTCTCTTACTTATGATTATGCAGCTTTTAGTCAAAATAAAAAAAAAAAATCTGTTGTTTTTTTAAAGACACGTTTTCTGCAGAGACGCAGGAGTTAATCAGAAATTCGTCTCTGGGTTGTGGGTAGGACTGTTGGTGCGGAAGTAAGCCTCTGCCGACATTCCAGGATCCCAAAGTTAACACTCTCTCTCGCTAGCTAACAGCCCCATGTTAACAGGGTAGCCCTGGTACAGCTGTAGGGCAGTTGACCTCTAGTTGGAAAACCGAAGGTTCAATTCCTGTCTTGCACGCCCATGAGTCAAAGTGTCCTTGGGCAAGATAACGAACGCCACAATGCCCCTGTTGTAAGATTGGTGCCAGTGTTCGGCAGAGGAGTTGCCAGCAGTGTGTGAATGTGTGCTTAAACGGTACTGTGACTGTGCAGCGGTTTGGGCCTTTAAGGAAGATAGAAAAGCGCTATTCAGGTATACGCCATTAATCATTTAACATTAGCAACAAAAAAGGTTAGCAATATTGGAGCTTTCCAGCCGTACAGTTTTGATCCAGATTTCAGCTCAGACAAGGAAGACAAATATGTGCATGGATCTGTTTGTCTGTAAGAGGACGCATCAGAATGGAGCAGAGCAGAGAGACTTTGGCCTTCATGTTCAGCTGTTGCATCACAACTATAAACTTTTTCAAACAGTTGGTTTTTATCTGCTTCTAATTCAGAATGGTTTGAAAAAAGAAATATTTAGAAATGCCGTTTTAATCCCAAATTATTTTGGATGTGTCCTCCATCATGAAAAAAATGCTACAAGAACACGTTAAAACACTAAAAACACAGTTTCCATTGGACTTGGTCTTTAAAGATTATAAAGTGTGTATATAAAAGTGAACTGTTAAAACATGAAATGTTTTGCAGTACCTTTGAATAATCAATAACATCAAACTCTCACTGCTTGAGACGATGATTTAGATTAGATTAGAAATGGTTTATTTCAAGAACAAAGCAATAATAATGTTTGTACAACACAATCAACAGAGGTTTACACACACATGTCCAACATAGGATAATTAGACATCAAATTAGAGATTGCTTGAAAGGGAGTGGGAGGAAGCAAATTTATTGAGCAACCCCCTCCACGGCAATACCTTACCATTTTCAGTGTATGAATTATCATTATCCGGTTCAGATCATTGATCAAAATTCAGAAATATAAGCAAATTATTTTTCATTAGAAAAAACATGAATATAGAACATTCTTTGGGAAACCAAGTGAAGTGATGTGATTAGAAGGCAGTCACGTTAACCATTTTCAATAACTGATCTAGTTATTATGTTATCATTATTGTATAGTAATGCTGTGAAATAAAAAGGTCAACATTCTGTCCCTTTCCCAAGGTTGGTATTCCTTCTTCTGCTGCCTGATTAACAGCCATCCTTCTGTTTTAAACAGTGTTTATAAAGTTCTCTGAGCTGTAATGTTTGCAGACCTTGTTTGTCAGGTCCACTGACCTTCTGCAGCTGATATTGCAGCAAGTAAGTTGTTGGTCAAATTGTGTGCAGGTGAGACCTCTGCTGAAAATCAAAGTCACAGTTGAATTTTAAAGATAGATCACAGGCACCATCATTTTCTTGAAATCATATTAGATTCTTCTTTTGCTTCATTTTTATTCAGACGTATGTGATCAAACAGTTCTTAAAGTCTTTCATGTTGTTAACAACCACTACCTTGGACCGGTAGACTGAGAGGTTCAACGAAGATTCTGGAGTTCATTACCCAAGTGTTTTGTATCTCCTTGCGCTTTTTAAGAAATCTGACATGTTTTGCAATTTCAGCATTCCTTCTGGTCAGATGGTCATTCAAATAAACAGCAGATCCTTTCAAAATTTCTCTTTGCTTCATCAGAGCTGTCTTGTAAATTGTAAATGGCGTATACTTACATTCTACCTTCATTGAAGGCCCAAAGCGATTTACAGTCACGGTCCCATTCACACACACATTCACAAACTGATGCCAAACACTGGCACCAACCTTCCATCAGAGGCAATGTGAGTGTCATGGATCTGTCCTGTTAGCAGCTCACACCTCTGCCCACCAGAGGAGGCCATCGCCTGAGTATTGAGCGCACACCTCCTTACTTCAACTCCCATCAGCCATTACCTCTGTTTATTTCCTGCTCAGCTGTTTTCCATTGCTGTCATTAGCCACTAGCATATATACTAGCTCCAGCCTTCACTTCTTTTCAAAGTCTTGTTTTTTTTTTTTTTTTTTGCCTAGCAGACAGTCTGAGCATTTTCTCCTAGTTTATCTTCTTAGTTCTCTGATCCTTTGTATATTTCATCGTTCCACTGCCTCGCTTTGGTTATGTCTTGTTCCTGTTCTACTCCATTAAACATTTTCATATGAAGCCAAACACCTCAACGTCCTCATTACAGTTGGGTTCAGTGTCTTGCACAAGGACACTTTGACACATGGCGGGAATCAAACCTGCAATCTTTCTGTAAGTGGCCAACTGCCCTACTGCTGCACCACGCCCTACATTGTGTTTTGACAAACATTTCACAAACCTGCTAAGAATTGCTGGTTTATCCATCTCCTCTCTCCTGGGAAGTGGGTGGCAGATCTCTAAAGTATTTAGATCCAGGAAAATCCCTTTCGACCTGACAAATGATCCAACGTAACTTTCCACAGTCTCCCCAGATGCCTCTGCAGTGGCTGCGGCAGCTTCAAAGCTAACGGCAGCTGCCCTGGCCTTGCCAGGGGTTTCAGTGAGAATTACGTTCATTTTTGCTTGTTGTTCCACGTCGTCCGCTCTTCTCTCCAGAAGGTGGAGTTGCTTATCTCGTTTGTCGTCCTGGGCTCTGACCTGTCAGATCTCTTCCACAAGTTCCATTAGAAGGGTTAGCCAAGCTTGGATGTTGCCGAGCCGCTTTCTGGTATCATCGTTGTCGTTTGTCACTTGAGTTTACTTTGGGGCTATGGTCAGCTTTTTTTTTTTGCTGAAATACTACTTGTTTTGCAGTAACTCTGAAATAATTAAAAGTTTTAAGTCCCTTGAAGATGATGACCGTTATTAGACCTCCTGACATGCGTCCGCTCATTGACCCCGAACTGGAAATCCTTTGATCTGGATGGTTTGGAAGTAGTTCTTATAGCTTCACATAGAAAATGCAAACTTTCCATCATTCTGCTCCGGATTCAGTTTCTGCAGCTTATTCCACCTGTTTAGTGTTTATGTGTGTGTTTGTGTGTAATGTACGTGAGTTTCTTAATAAAGCAATATTGGCTTTGTTTGGCTTCCATGAAACATGACCCAGCCTCATCCAATCATAATCGCTTGTGCTTTTGTTAACCGGCCCAGTTTCTCTGTCTGTGAGAATTGGGAACAGCGCCAGTTCAAAATAACGTTCTGTGTTCAACATTCAGCAACTATTGTGAGGTTACATTAAAGACAAAAATAATTACTTCAATTTGTTAATGAAAGCTGTAATGAAATTACTTCAGGATCCTTCTTTTCCTTGTGGGATTTTAGAACTGCTGCCCTATATCATCTGCTGTTTTTCTCATCTCGTCATGCAGAACCATCAGCCGTCCTTCTCGTACTTTCTGAACACACCTGAACACACCTGAACACACCTCTAGTTCTTTCAACACTTGGAGTTCTTACCACACTGTAGACAGGCCAGTTGGGCGTCTGCGCCTCGCAGAAGCCACTGTCAGAGCTGTTATCAGGGGTCAGGGTAAGGTTTTGGCAGGAGCAGGGGAACAGCAACTGGGAGCTGTTGAGGATGACTGCATTATTATTCCAGTCCTCACGACCCATCCAGCCACAGCACTCCATCTGCAGGCCCACAGTGCAAAGCAGCAATAAAATAAAAAGAGAGAAGCTTCAAATTTACACGAGTTCAGCCTCGTCTTTCTGACAGATTTGAGGTTTTATGACACAGCAGTGACAGAGGAGGAAGTTGATTCTGGCTCACCTTCTTCTGGATGAAGTCCCAGGTTTGCTCAGTGCTGGAGCTGTTTCCTGGATAGCTAGTGAGTACCTTGTTGACAATCTTGGACATTTGCTTGTTCACCTGAAAGACAGATCCTGGATCAAAGATCACAGATGCAAACAGATGAGTCCAGCTGAAGTGCATTTCCTGCTCTTTGACAAAACAGGATCTTTGTCTGTTGGCTTTTTGGTAGTTTTCAGGTTGCTTTTAGATGTCTTTATGGTGAATTAAAGAGTATTAGGAGTCTCTTCTGGTTATCTCTGTATGTATTTGATATGAAAAATACATTTTCACTTGAGTTCTGATTTTTTAAATTTTACTTTGAAAGAACATGTCTGCAGAAGAAATGCTTCTGTATGTTTTACGGTTACTAAAAAAACGTGTTAGTTGATTCAGACTTTTTTTGCTTACTAGAAAATGGATGAAGACTGAGATCCCGAGCGCCAATGATGGAGTGGACATTCTTTAGGAAAAATATGTAACGAAAAAGCTAACTTACTCTCTCAGATTGGAATGGGATACATTTACATTTATTTGGAAAAAGTAGAAGAAATACATCAGGCCAATAAGAGCAGATTTTATTTGACTCTGAAACGATGGATCCCCCCACAGTTAAATTGACAGGATTCGTGCTTTTTTCCCCCTTTTGTTCTGAGGCCTTTTATCTTTATTTGAATCTACAAAATGCAATGGTGTAGGCTGTAATGAGTATGTAGATATATGAAAACGTGGAAAATGTTCATTCTAGTGTAGTCCTTTGGGATGTTATTTATTTGTTATAAGGAATTTTAAGGTGGAACACCACTCCTCCACTGCTAACCCTAACCCTTAATCAAAACTGAATATGATAAAAAAAAAGATTACAATCTTTTTTCTGCTAAGGTATTTTTTGTATGACAGGTTTTATTTCAGTTGTAAAATGTACTATGATGCTTCACATTAGCATCACATTTTTAAAGGAGTTGTGACAAAAATTTCAAATTTCTTTGATTTTTCTGATCATTTGAAATGAGTTTTGTTGAAATACAGCAGTGACAAAGTGCTTTAACATTTACTGTGGCAAGTTTTTTTTCCACAATAGGGGGTGACAGAGAGCCAAAATGTGCCAGCTTTGCTGCTCCTCCAAGGAGTTTTCTAAGTGTTGTAAGTTCTTCCAACTATCAGAAGGTTTGGTGTAAAAGTAAACCCAACTTTTATGAAGTGAAAGTCATGAAGAAAGTCACCTTCTCCTTTTGTAGGTAGATGAGAGCGCCAGCTGCAATCTGAGCAACAAGGATCAACAGGAGGCAGGTAAAATACTGAGGAAAAAAATGGGAGGAAGAATGAGTGACCCATGTGTGGTTCTACAAGTATTCAACCAGGACAGTTAACACCACTCATTGAGTAGAGTCGGGACAAGACTTACAGACATTATGGTTAATAATTAGCGAAAAAACAATTTTAAACTTAATTAACTTTAATTTATTTTAATTAATTAAGTTAACTTCTTTCCTTTGTTCTTCTGTCCAGCCTAAAGGGTTTGGTTGAGGTTTGCAGTACTGCACTAGACTACCTCTCAACCTATTTGGCTATCAGAACTATGTGTGTGTGAGCATGTCTGGATTTTATTCTTCAACTGCTCCACTGTTGTTTGGGGTTCCACAGGGTTCTATTTTAGAAGTACTTTTATTCTTTCTGTACCTCCTTAACTTTGGGGTTCCATCCTCAGAAAGTAGAGTTTCCTTTCACTGATGCTGACGCTAGTCAGACTTATTTACTATATATGAAAGGTTTCTCCACTACACCACAAGCTAAGCACTGAAGCTGTGGAACAAGCTACCGCAGACATTTAAAAAAAAAAAAAAAACTTCTTAAAACCAATTTTTATAGCCATGCTTTTGACACAGAATGAGACTGTGCTCTGCTGGTGTGTTATACTTTGTTTTTCCTTTCTTATTTTACCATGTCACTTAATTTAAACTTTTTTACATTTAATTGCTTTAACCTTTCAGCTGTTTTTATTGGTTTGTACTTTTACTGTACAGAGTCTTTTTGACTCCAGATTTGTTAAGGTACCATTTAAATAAACATGAGTTGAATTGCTTTTAATGTTTTGGAGTTGAGTTATTCCATCTTGATTTAAAGTCTTATTTTTTTACACTTCAGCACTCAGTCAAGTGCTTTCATGATGAAACTATGGCTACACTTTAAGACAACATCACCTTGATGAGTAAAAACTTTTGATATTTTGCTCTTTAGTGCTAAGTGTAACATATAAAAACAACCACAAGGGAGCACAATCACTGGGTTGTGGTTCCGTAGTATTATGTCAGGAAAAGCAACTGACATAAAACAAAGTGAAACCAGTTATGTGACTCACAAAAAGAACTTTCACACTGGATCAGTCGTAAACAGGATTAACAATGACGACACCAGTACTATTGATCTACAGGGACGAAATTGTAGGTGGAGAATGAAGGAGAGGAAGAAGGTGTGTTTGTAGGCACAGAGAGAAAAGGAAAGTCCAAACTGAAGAACCGTAGAGTTGGAACTTTGAATGTAGAGACTTTGACAGGAAAATTAGGGAACGAAAAACGGTGGATCACCTGTGTGATCTAAAGAACAGATGGAAAGAGAGCAAGGCTTAAAGACTGGAGGCAGCTTTAAACTATTTAATTGTGGAAATGAGGAACAGAGATTGAAAGCAAGTTAGGGTGGATCAAGAACGGGGTTAGAAATACGTTGACAAATTCTGCAGCAGTGATGGAAAAATGGAAGGAGAACGGTGAAGAGCTGGTGAATGAGGAATATGGTAGAGAACAGAGAGTAGAAGAGGTGGATGTTGTAGAGCAGGAGGAAGCACAGCTCAGTAAAGATGAAGTGACACAGAAGAGGATGAAGAGGCAGTTAGTCCTGACAACACACATGTGAAGGTATAGAAGAGTTTAGGAGAGGTGGTAGCAGAGTCACTGACTGGACTGTTTAAAAAGGTCTTGGAGAGTGAGAGGATGAGGAGGAATATAGAAGTGATTTGGTTTCATTTTAGGAATAAAGGAGGATTAGCAGAGAAACTACAGAGGAATAAAACGATAGGTCACAATGAAGTTATGGAAAAGAGGAGTGGAAGCTAGATTAAGGTCGGAAGTAAACATTTGTGAATGACAATTTGGTTTTATGAAGGGAAAGAGAACCATAGATTACTTGGTAAACCCCAGCTATGAGTGTCTTTATGTAGACAGATAGAGAGAGAGAAAGAGAAGACTCACCAATCCTAGCAAGCACTGGATCTCGAAAAAAGCCCCAACGCAGCCAAAAAAACCCAGAAGCATGGAGAAAGCTCCAACGCTGATGAGGACATAGCATGCCACCTTCAGATCCGTGGAGTGTTCTGAAGGAAAGACAAGGAAGTCATTCTCATCACGCCTTAAGAACATCTGTCAAGTCACAACCAGATGTTGTTAAAAAGAAATACAGCAGGACATAAGTCTATCAGGTTCCCTCTGCTTTGTTGTGAGCATAAAGTTCTTTATGTTTTTTAAAAATGTGCAAAATCTATTCATTCATTCATTAGTGATGATGATCATCCATTTAATGAGAATTAAAGCTTTATCTCTTTGATATGATATATGTGGTCATGAGCTCTGGGTCATGACTAAAAGATCGAGGTCCCGGATACAAGCAGCTGAAATGAACTTCCTCCATAGTTTTGCTCTGCGATCCCTTAGAGATAGTTAGAGAAGCTCAGTCACCCGGAGAGAGCTCAGAGTCGAGCCGCTGCTCCTCTACATTGAGAGGCGCCAGCCGAGGTGGCTCAGGCATCTGGTCCGGATGTCTCCTGGATGCCTTCCTGGCGAGGAGTGTGCTCTAGTGGAGAAGACCCAGGACAAACTGGAGAGACTACAGTGCCTTGTGAAAGTATTCGGCCCCTTGAACTTTTCAACCTTTTGCCAGATTTCAGGCTTCAAACATAAAGATATAAAACTGTATTTTTTGTGAAGAAGCAACAACAAGTGGGACACAGTCATGAAGTGAAACAAAATTTATTGGATATTTCAAACTTTTTTCACAAATCTGAGTTGAAAAAAAAGGAAAGATTATTTATGCATTTGATACTGTGTATCACACTCCTGGTAGAAATGCTGGTCAGGATTGGCTTATTTGATCAAGCTGTGACTTGGTTTGTTGATTTTCTGTCATACAAGTGACAGTCTATAGAAATATCTGGCTCCACTTCTATTGCTCGCAAGGTCAACAAAGGTTGGCCAAAGGGTTAAGTTCTAGACCCTGTAAGGATCTTCTGTTTATTTTAATGAACATTTCTCAAAATTAATGCTGAACTGGTAAAGCACGCCAGGCTCTTGAAGTGGATCCAGATCCACTTCACAGATCCAGATCACGTGGATGCTGAACTCCAGGACCTACGTTAAACCACTTGGTCCAGCAGACCTGTCCAAGGCTACGGTCATCACCAACATGAGAGACTTTGAGAAGTGTGAGGTCACGGACGTCTGAGCAAAATAAGAGTCAAATATGATTTCAAGAAAATATGGCGCCGAGGATCTACCACTGCCTCTTAGATCAACTTTGACCTGATTTTCAGCAGTGATTTCTGCCCTGCAGACAACTGGATCTCAACTTCCTTGCTGTGATATCAGCTGAAGGACAATGGACCTGACAAACAAAGTCTGCAGTCACAACAACGAGGAGAACTTTATAAACTCTGTTCAAACTAGAAGGACGGGTGTTTATCAGGCAGCTGAAGATGGAATACCGTCTTGGTCAAAAGCTTTAATCAAATCAGCTGACTTTGATTCCCTAAAGTGTGATTCATGACAAAATCTCTTCTAATGGAAATAATCTACACATATATTGTGTTAGGCCTGATTTAATTAAATGTCTTTGATGAAAATAATCTGCATTTATTGATTTTACTGATTTACCTGATTTAAGTAAATGATTTTATCTGCATGTATTTTTAATTTTTACACTGACTTATGTAAATAGATTTTTCAGATGTTGGAACCTTGTTCAATATTGCTGAGTTTTTCTCATGATAAATAATATACATTAGTGAATGTTTGAAACTTAACATCAATGATTCTTTTTCCTGCATAAGCTACTAACAAGTTTAAAATAGTGTTATATCTATATACATAGCCATGACATTCATTGTTACTTAAGGATGCTTAATGACCTAAATTAATGTTGTTATAGTATTATTATCTGATCATAAGTTACAAACCGGACGTTGATAACTCATGTAAAGTAAATGGTGTGGTCGAGTCAGGGTGGGATTGTATTACTTTGCTTCCTACTACTCCCTTTCAAACAATCTGTCATTTGATGGCTAGTTATCCTGTATTTGACATGTTTTTTATGGATGTAAGCCTCTGTTGATTGTGTTACATATGTGCAATTCTTCCCCGACTGCTTGTAATAAACCATTTCAAATCATATCAAATTTTGTTCTCTATTTTATCAACAAATTGTCTGAAAAACTGTCAAATACATCAATACCATTTTTATGCTGATGAAGCTGCCATTTATTGTTGCTCTCTGTCACTTACACAAGCTTTTGAGCTTGTTTTTACAGTCTGTTTTCTTCATCTCAGTCTCATCTTCAGCCACTAAAAATGGTTTTAAATGCCGAGAAAACTATAGTGAAAGTATTTTCACATAAAACGTGAGTTACCAGAGAACACTGGTTCTAAAAAATGACTATGTTAAATCAATAGAGGTAATAGACAGTTAGAAGTGCCTTGTTTTTGCGCTTGACACAGAGATTCTTTTACATTGTAATCCTAATTTGTGAATTAGGATTACAGATGTTTAACTCCTTACTACACACTTTACACTTTTCTCGCGCTGTTTAAAAAAAAGGAAAGCAGCAGCATAATCGCTCAGACCGACAAAGGTGAACTGCGGTGTGGAAAGAGAGCACTGTATTCTATTCTATTTGACAGGGAATTGGGGATTTTTAGATAGGGGCAAAGACTGTAGAAGGGAGGAATAAAAAGGCACATTCTGTTTGAGTCTTGATTGTGGGACCAAATTGAGGGAAAACAAAATCCTGCTTGATATTGGTCCGGGGGCCAGGCCAAATGTGGAGGGGCTATAGTTTGGGGACCCCTGCCTTAGACTCTCCTGCTTGGTAAGGAAAAACTTCTAAACAAACTTGATTCCGGAAAAAAAAGAAAGAAGTAGAAACCTAAGGGATGTCCAAATGAAGGACGGATCCTCTCCCTGTACAGACAGGCAATGTGCTAGAACTGTTAAAGAAGAATTTGCTCATCTAACTTTACAATTACATGTTTGAATAGTGTAGCAGATGAACTTCATTCAGATGGAACTGGAGAAATATGGAAAGACATATGTATGCAATGATGGATGAAATGTATGCAATGAAAATAATAATTATTCCCCCAAAATTCAATTAATTAGAGTAGGTGAGGTAGAGGAGCAGTAAGGTTGATATTCTCTCATTGCCAGCTAACCTGGTAATAATCCTGTCCAAAGAGGAATGTTTTAAGCTTAACTCTAAATGCAGAAACTGTGTCAGCCTCTCTTACATGAGCTGGGAGCTTTTTCCATAAGACAAGGGCTTGGTGGCTAAAAACTTTATCTCCAGTTGTGCTTTTAAAAATTCAAGGAAACGCAAGCAGCCTTGCATTACTTGTGAGCGAAGTGTTCTGTTTGATTGGTAAGGCTCTATGAGATCTTTTATAGGACTGAGAGCTTTATATCAAACTAAAAATATTGCTCAAGTTATATTCTTTCTCTTTCAGGCCAGTACAAAGACCTTTATTCATGCAGGTATTTCATGTAGACTTTATCCTTTACTTATTTTATTTAGTGTTGTCAAGTTATAATTTGGTACCTTTAATATTGAGTTTTAATTCATGAATTTATTTCAATATATTGTTAAATTTACCTATGTTACGGCCTTAGTTGTACTTCGGACAAGTAAGGCTCTTTGTATTGTAATTTTTGTTCATGAAAAGTGCGATGTAAATTACGTTGGCTGATGGATGTGGTTGTTGACGTAAGTCTGATTGTAAAAGAGTTGAAATTAGGTCTGGCTCTGCCCGGGTTTGGACTCAGTACTCAGATTTGTAAAGACTCTCTGCAGCAGGCTGATTTCATTTTGATGATGCATTACCGATTCACTCTAAAAGCCACAGTAAGCATCTCTGTGAGTGCTCATAAGAGAACACTAATCCTGTTCAGTTGAGCATCAATAGATCTCATTTATGTGCAGAGAAATCTAAACTGTTCACTGAACTTCAGCACCTGGCTCTGGGTGGGTTGCATCACATGACTGCATGCAGACACGATGAAGCTGCACGGTGCTTTCTGAGTGTGCACTGATGCACTGGTTGAGTGTGGGCCAATGTGATTCATTCGGATGCTAGATGGAGCAGAAAGGGCCTACTGTCTGGTGGATGACATCTGCTGAGCGGACAAGTGTCTTCAGTGAAGCTCGTGTTTCTCTGTCATTCTGTTTCTCTGTCTCCTTCTCTTCGTTCTGTCTCACCCTACAGCTGGTGCTGAGTTTGACCGCATAGGCGTAGAATTCATGTCGAGCAGCCACCAGTCCATGACACAGCAATTACAAACAACAAGCTAATTCAATCCAATAAAATCAGGAGTTTACTTGGTAAAAGGACTAGAGCCACCTGCATTGAAGAGCGTTCACTGGTTTCCCTTAGCTTGGTATATTTAGAGAATGTTCTGGTGCCTTTTATCAAAGGTAACACTTGGTCAATCACCTATAGCCCAAAGTGGGACCCTGGTGCCCAAGATTGAATTAGTACATGAGGGTGGAGGGCATGGGTGAATAACTAGAAAACAAAGACCTGAAGATAGAACAGAAACCAATCGCAGAAAGTTTTATGATATTTAATTTATCAAGACCATTTCTACAATGATCAAAGTTGATACAAAAGAATTATGTTGCCTGGGAACTAGTGCTGGGCAATACGACGATACATATCGTGTGAGCAAAAGTAAAGTGTCTATCGTGCCATTTGTCAGCTATCGCCTATATCGTTTCTAACTTAATGTCATCAATTATTACTCCAAATATGTAATTAAATAGACTAAGAAATAATTTAAAGATTTTGCTTTGTTAGTTTGCGCACAACAAAAATATCTAAGCGTAAATAAAGACAAATTAAAAAGGGATTAATTACAAAGAAACTCTGTCTTGTGCTGCTTTACACGTTCTTTGAATCTGACTCGTGCAAGTTTTAAGACATGTTTTGCGTTACTTCACACATGAGTGCACAACGATGGGCGCAGAAAACAGCAATATGCAAACCGAAAACAGCAATATGCAAACAGAAAACAGTAATATGCAAACAGAAAACAGCAATATGCAAACAGAAAACAGCACTATGCAAACAGAAAACAGCACTATGCAAACAGAAAACAGCAATATGCAAACAGAAAACAGCACTATGCAAACAGAAAACAGCACTATGCAAACAGAAAACAGCACTATGCAAACAGAAAACAGCACTATGCAAACAGAAAACAGCAATATGCAAACCGAAAACAGCAATATGCAAACCGAAAACAGTAATATGCAAACCGAAAACAGCAATTTGCAAACCGAAAACAGCAATATGCAAACCGAAAACAGTAATATGCAAACCGAAAACAGCAATATGCAAACCGAAAACAGCAATATGCAAACCGAAAACAGCAATATGCAAACAGAAAACGGCAATATGCAAACAGAAAATGGTAATATGCAAACAGAAAACAGCAATATGCAAACAGAAAACAGCAATATGCAAACCGAAAACAGCAATATGCAAACCGAAAACAGCAATATGCAAACCGAAAACAGCAATATGCAAACAGAAAACAGCACTATGCAAACAGAAAACAGCACTATGCAAACAGAAAATAGTAATATGCAAACAGAAAACAGCAATATGCAAACCGAAAACAGCAATATGCAAACCGAAAACAGCAATATGCAAACCGAAAACAGCAATATGCAAACAGAAAACAGCACTTTGCAAACCGAAAACGGCAATATGCAAACAGAAAACGGCAATATGCAAACAGAAAATGGTAATATGCAAACAGAAAATAGTAATATGCAAACCGAAAACGGCAATATGCAAACAGAAAACGGCAATATGCAAACAGAAAACGGTAATATGCAAACAGAAAATAGTAATATGCAAACAGAAAATAGTAATATGCAAACAGAAAATGGTAATATGCAAACAGAAAACGGTAATATGCAAACAGAAAACAGCAATATGCAAACAGAAAATGGTAATATGCAAACAGAAAACAGCAATATGCAAACAGAAAACGGTAATATGCAAACAGAAAATAGTAATATGCAAACAGAAAATAGTAATATGCAAACAGAAAACGGCAATATGCAAACAGAAAACAGTAATATGCAAACAGAAAACAGTAATATGCAAACAGAAAATAGTAATATGCAAACAGAAAACAGCAATATACAAACAGAAAATAGTAATATTCAAACAGAAAACAGCAATATGCAAACAGAAAATAGTAATATGCAAACAGAAAATAGTAATATGCAAACAGAAAATAGTAATATGCAAACAGAAAACAGCAATATGCAAACAGAAAACGGCAATATGCAAACAGAAAACAGTAATATGCAAACAGAAAACAGTAATATGCAAACAGAAAATAGTAATATGCAAACCGAAACGGCAATATGCAAACAGAAAACGGCAATATGCAAACAGAAAACAGTAACATGCAAACAGAAAATAGTAATATGCAAACAGAAAACAGCAATATGCAAACAGAAAACGGCAATATGCAAACAGAAAACAGCACTATGCAAACAGAAAATAGTAATATGCAAACAGAAAACAGCAATATACAAACAGAAAATAGTAATATGCAAACAGAAAACAGCAATATGCAAACAGAAAATAGTAATATGCAAACAGAAAATAGTAATATGCAAACAGAAAACAGTAATATGCAAACAGAAAATGGTAATATGCAAACAGAAAATAGTAATATGCAAACAGAAAACAGTAATATGCAAACAGAAAATAGTAATATGCAAACAGAAAACAGCAATATGCAAACAGAAAATAGTAATATGCAAACAGAAAATAGTAATATGCAAACAGAAAACAGTAATATGCAAACAGAAAATAGTAATATGCAAACAGAAAACAGTAATATGCAAACAGAAAATAGTAATATGCAAACTATGCAAGAAGGTTATTCCTGCGCGTGATGCTAAAACGACAAACCTCTTCTATCATCTAAGGAAGGTCCACGAAAATAAATAAACAAGATTACAAAAAATTTGAGATCAACCAAGTTGTGGAACAAGGGGGGCAAGTTGTGAAAAGAAAAACTACAGCCAGCTTAAGATCAGGCAGTCTTTTGCACAAGGCACACCACATGAGACAACTTCCAAGCACCACAAACAAATTACATCTGCCGTTAGATTTGTATGGGTATGGCTCCCATTTACAGTGGTTTACAGAAATTTTGACATTTTTGCCAATTTCTTTAAAAAGAAAAACTGAAACATCACGTGGTCCTAAGTATTCAGACCCTTTGCTCAGTATTTAGTAGCAGCATCCTTTTGATGTAATACAACTATGAGTCTTTTTGGGAAAGATGCAACAAGGATGATGTAAAAAGCTTTGAAATGTGCAAAAAAGAATACAGACTGGAGAATATCACTGGTGGCAGAGAAGAAAGCCTCGACAAAAAAGTGGTTCCAAACAGATGTTCCATCATTAGAAGATTGATACAAAATTATACATGACATTTATATGATGGAAAAACTGATATTTACAATAAAGATGCAAACAGAGAAAGGTCTGAGATGGTGGGTAAAGTGGGTCAAATTCGTTGGACCGCTTAGGCCAGACCTGCTTTCATTTCTATAAAATACTTCTCTGGAGGATTACAAATAGAATACATTGTGAGTTGAACTCTATGGAAGGATGGGTGAGATTGACAGCTGTTCTGTTTCGTGTTGTTTTTTTTTACTTCTTTTTTTGTTCTCAAAAAGAAATTGAGAGGGGAAGAGGGAGAGTACAAAATGATGATTATAGAAACATGCTCTGATTTATTGGCTGAAAATATACTTTGTAACCTGGAAATAATGCAACTGTGTTATGAATGTTGGACTCCCTAAAAATAAAATAAAAAAGTTCTATCTTGGTCTCATCAGACCAGAGAATCTTATTTCTCACCATCTTTGAGTCCATCAGATGTTTTTTAGCAAACTCCATTCGGGCTTTCATGTGTTTTGCACTGAGGAGAGGCTTCCGTTGGGCCACTCTGCCATGAAGCCCCGACTGGTGGAGGCTGCAGTGATGGTTGACTTTCTACAACTTTCTCCCGACTGCATCTCTGGAGCTCAGCCACAGTGATCTTTGGGTTCTTCTTTACCTCTCTCACCAAAGCTCTTCTCATCAGGAAAGACTGGACTCTCTGCGCCCGCTGTACACAGACTGCGTATTTTTCTGATTTTCACACAGAAGTCGTGTTAGCCCAAAGTAAAAGTCTGCCATTGCTATAATTTTTATCACGTTGATAAAAACTTAAATATTACTATTTTATTATAGTGGGCTGCACGGTGGTGCAGTGGTTAGCGCTCTTGCCTCACAGCAAGGTTCCCGGTTAAAGTCCCGGCTGGGGGACTTGAATCAGTGTCACCAATGGGGGAGTTCTGTGTGAATTCTGTGTGGAGTTTGCATGTTCTCCCCGTACATGCGTGGGTTTTCTCCGGGGACTCCAGCTTCCTCCCACCCTCCAAAAGCATGCTTAGTGTGCATGGGTGTGTGATTGTGGCCCCTGCGACAGACTGGCGACCAGTCCAGGGGTGTCCCCCTGAGTGGGAACTACAATGCTTTAGTCATTGTCTACAGCTAGCCATTGAAAAACAATATTAAAATGTCTTAGTTTAATGTTGCAATGGGAATAAATTAATAAATAAATAATAAAGTAGCAACATAAGGGAAATTGAAATTAGTAACATTACCCTGTGTTGAGTATTTGTGAATTTTATTGGACATGTTATTCTCTTCATTTGAGTTATTCATTATTTTGCCTGTCATGGTAAAAGATCTTTGATACTAGCTGCCTTCAGCATCTCATTATGAAATCAATCCAAAAAAATCATCGAAGTGATAAAATATGTCAAAATTTCTCTGTCAAAATAGGTTTTAACATTAGATACTTTTATTTTATTTCAACAGAGAACTAATTAAAAGCTCTCACACCAGCATCTACAAACCAGGCTGTGGGGCGAGCAGTTGGAGTGTGTAAAAACGTGATGAGTGCTTTCTCCAACTCATGGAGGAGAAAACGTGACTTAGCTGCACCGCAAGTAGTGCTGGGTTTGCCTCCCCATCAGCTCATCACTGAAACCCCAACAAGATGGGGCTTGCAGCAGATGCTGATAGGAGAGGTGCCTAGAGCAGCTTTTTCACAAGTCCTCCGTGTAGACAAGAAGGTGAGACATTACCACTAGAGATTGCACATTAATTATTTTCATTGTGGATTCTGTTTATGTTTGCAGTGTAGATTAACTTCCTTATTAAAGCCTTTTTTTCTTATTTTACTTAGGCAAAACATCTAATGCCAGGCTGGCAAGACATGGCATCGCTAGAGTCGTTGAACAAGGCACTGGGTCCAATGTTTGAGTTTATTGTCGCTTTGTCGGGGGAGAGGTAGGTCAGTGTATCTTTTCTTAAGACAGTACTGCATCTCTTCAACAACGAAACCCTGAGTCAAAAGGATGGGGACACAGAGCTCATAAAAGCAGTCAAAGAGGTTATCCTAAAGTCCCTCAATGAAAATCATAATGACCATGCCACCAACAACCTCCGTGTCATGGCGACCCATGGTTTAAGACAGCCTACATGCAGGAGGAGAGGGTGGAATCCATAAAGATGAGAGCTGCAACAGGGCTGGAGGACATGGTGGGAGCCACAGCACAAAGTGCACAAAAAGCACCAGAATCCACTTCAACCCCCTCTGCTGACAATAATCCAGAGCTTCCATCCCACAAAGAATACAGAGAAAAGTTTAGGTCGCTACTTCAAAAAGGCAGGTCAAGCCACCACTCCCACCCAGCCAAGCAGAGGTTCCATTGAACTGGAACTTTCCACGTATCTTCAGGCACCTGGGCCTGAGTCAGAGACGGACCCACTGTAATGGTGGAAGCAGCATCAGATGGACTTCCTATAATAAGTAACATCATATTTTACACAGTGGTGGCCAGGCTTGCCAAAAAATACTTGTGGATTCCTGCTACTAGTTCTTCATCTGAGAGGGAACATCATCACATGTTAAAGGCCATGTCTGAAGCCAGACACCGTCGACCTGCTCGTCTTCCTTACACTCAATCTATACACACGTGGACAAAATTGTTGGTACCCCTCAGTTAAAGAAGGAAAAACCCACAATTCCCACTGAAATCACTTGAAACTTACAAAAGTAACAATAAATAAAAATTGATTGAAAATTAAATAATCAAAATCAGCCATCACTTTTGAATTGCTGATTAACATAATTATTTAAAAAAACAAACTAATGAAACAGGCCTGGACAAAAATGATGGTACCCATAACTTAATATTTTGTTGCACAACCTTTTGAGGCAATCACTGCAATGAAGCGATTTCTGTATTTGTCAATGAGCGTTCTGCAGCTGTCAACAGGTATTTTGGCCCACTCCTCATGAGCAAACTGCTCCAGTTGTCTCAGGTTTGATGGGTGTCTTCTCCAAATGGCATGTTTCAGCTCCTTCCACAGATGTTCAATGGGATTCAGATCTGGGCTCATGGAAGGCCACTTTAGAATAGTCCAACGCTTTTCTCTCAGCCATTCTTGGGTGTTTTTGGCTGTGTGTTTTGGATCGTTGTCCTGTTGGAAGACCCATGACCTGCGACTGAGACCAAGCTTTCTGACACAAGGCAGCACATTTCTCTCCAGAATGTCTTGATAGTCTACAGATTTCATTGTACCTTGCACACATTCAAGACACCCTGTGCCAGATGCAGCAAAGCGGCCCCAAAACATGACTGAGCCTCCTCCATGTTTCACCGTAGGGACAGTGTTCTTTTCTTCATATGCTTGGTTTTTGAGTCTATGAACATAGAGTTGATGTGCCTTACCAAAAAGCTCCAGTTTGGTCTCATCTGTCCAAAGGACATTCTCCCAGAAGCTTTGGGGCTTGTCAACATGCATTTTTGCAAATTCCAGTCTGGCTTTTTTAGGATTGTTTTTCAGCAGTGGTGTCCTCCTTGGTCGTCTCCCATGAAGTCCACTTTGGCTCAAACAACGACGAATGGTGCGATCTGACACTGATGTACGTTGGCCTTGGAGTTCACCTTTAATTTCTTTGGAGGTTGTTCTGGGCTCTTTGGATACAATTCCAACGATCCGTCTCTTCAATTTGTCATCAATTTTCCTCTTGCGGCCACGTCCAGAGAGGTTGGCTACTGTCCCGTGGGTCTTGAACTTCTGAATAATATGAGCCACTGTTGTCACAGGAAGTTCAAGCTGTTTAGAGATGGTCTTATAGCCTTTACCTTTAAGATGTTTATCTATCATTTGTTTTCGGATGTCCTGGGACAATTCTCTCCTCGCTTTCTGTTGTCCATGTTCAGTGTGGTACACACCTTTTCACCAAACAGCAGAGTGACTACTTGTCTCCCTTTAAATAGGCAGACTGACTGATTATGAGTTTGGTAACACCTGTGATGTCAATTAAAGGACACACCTGAGTTAATCATGTCAGTCTGGTCAAATAGTTTTCAATCTTTTATAGAGGTACCATCATTTTTGTCCAGGCCTGTTTCATTAGTTAGTTTTTTTAATAATTATGTTAATCAGCAATTCAAAAGTGATGGCTGATTTTGATTATTTAATTTTCAATACATTTTTATTTATTGTTACTTTTGTAAGTTTCAAGTGATTTCAGTGAGAACTGTGGGTTTTTCCTTCTTTAACTGAGGGGTTCCAACAATTTTGTCCACGTGTGTAAATTAGATGAAGAAAACTCTACCTCTACAATGTACCCTTTTAGGTTTGCACTTTTATTTATGGCACCTGCCTTAAACAGTTTTGTTCAACCCAACTATTTATTATAGACACTTAATATTGGTTTGCAAACTTTGCTCTAAGACGTTACCGATTTCAGAAAGTTTAAGTTTAATTGTTTAATTTACTGCTGAACTTTAGTGCAAAAATGTGTTTTTCTACTCAGAAACTTGAAACTGTTGTGCACTTTAAAAATGTTTAACAAAATAGTTTATTTAGCAAATTTAGTTTTAATAACTTTAATTTTTGAAACAAATTTGAAGGCTACTGTATAGGTCAGCCACAGGTGTTCTCATAAGATTTATTTTGCTACACTAATATGTATTTATCTCATTTGTGACTATTCAATTAAATGTCTTTTAAAAATACAGTCAGAGCAAAGTAAACATTTTTTTTTTCATTTTTTTGAGAGAATAACTGAAAATATACTTTATTGTAGTTAATCATTATATATATTGTTATTGTGATGTAAAATTATTTATATCATGAGGAGACGTGACTGGTTGTTGGTTTGCTATACTTCCCCAACAATGGGAACATTCACATGTGCTCCAGTCCCCAGACACCGACAGTGAGCAAGTTGAGTGCATGCAAATGCTGCAGACTTTCTTTGATGTCTAATGTTGGATTCAAATACTAATTCACCCCAAATTAGAAGATAAACAGTTGGAAGTAAACATTTGATGATGCTTCCTGTCAAGGACACTCATATATGGAGTTTTCTCATACTTAGCAAGAACAATAATCTTTTTGCCCTGCAGACCCAGATGTGAGGCAGAAAACCAACAATTTTCTCTGAAAGCCCCAAATGTGATGTTTTCAGCTTGTTTCAGACACATCACCCAAGATTTAGCTTGCTAGTTGTTTTTTGTGATATGTCTGGCACTGTGTTGTTGTTGATGATGAAAGCAAAGTGCTGTGTGGACGTGCATGAACAGTTAGATTAGACTCTTTTTTTTTAAATAATCCTTTAATGAAAAAAATGTTTTTCTTTCTGCATGTTGTTTTTCTTTGACACTCCTGCTGCAGCACTGTTTTTCTTAAGTGTGGCATACTTTCTATAGCAGGAGGGGCCTGCAGTGACTTTACAGGGTAAGTTTTTGTCAAGAGTCCCATTCTCAGTGACCACTCATAGCAGCATGTTCAAAAAGAAGTGTCATTTTAAATAAAAAACTCTTCTTCCAGTTATTAGGATTTTGCCTGCAGTGTCTGCAGACTTTGGCGGTGGGTGCCAACCTTAAATTGGTTAGCGCCACCAGATCTGAATGGAACTCGCTGGCTACTTATTGATAAAAACAAAAGCTTTATTTAGTACCTTGAGGCAAAAATTCTTTAAACAGGGTACAAAATTAACAGCATTTTTTTCTGTTTGGTGAGTAAAGTTTAGAAAGGTAATATTTGCAAATGTTTGCAATAACTTAACCATGTTCATTAACCCTTCAGTGTGACTTGGGCGGCGGAAGCACCGCGACGAGGTTGACCTGGTGCGTTAACCAATGAGGAACTCAGCTTTGGGCACGTTTCGTTTTCAGTGACTAGATCAAAGGGTTGAAAAATGAGTTAAATATGGCCGTGCGATGCAGGGATTTTCGTCCTGAACTTCCATTCATTTTTCTTAACTCGCTGTGGATTGTTGGAGAATCTCCGTTCACTGTTAGGTGAATGCGGGATACACTGTGGACAGGTTGCCAGCCCGTCACAGAGCCCATAGAGATGAAGCAAAAGGTCCCGCTATGCTAGCCAGCCTCCCAGTGGACAGTGTAGCAAGCTCCGCTGCACAGGGTCCGGCAGAACAAGCGATTACTGCCGCACAACGGGGCAGAGCTAGTGAGGCCCTCTGCTGCCTGGCTCTGCCAGCGGAACTCCGCGAGGATAGCTGCGAGCTACTGCAGCGATGAAGCACACTGCACGCTGCGGGAGAGACTCTGGTGAACCCAGACACAGCGACATGCTTGCCGACGCCTCTGTATAGCTCTCCAAAACATATAAACACAAGCTCCTCGCTCAACATCTTCTGTTTTCCATGATGTGGTCAACAGATGTGGAATGAAGTTTGTCGATGGTTGCTCCAGAGCTGGGACGTCAAGCTATCAAGACGTTGAGCAGTAAATTTGGCATCAAAAGGAAGGCAGCAGGCGCGAATTTGACGCCTTAGATTGGTTCATACCAGCTGTGTTCAGGTCTACAGTCTTCTTCCTGGTGTCCTTGAACGGTTCTTTGGTCTTGGTCATGGTGCAGAGGTTGCAGACTGACTGTTTAAGGGTGTGAACAGGTGTCTCTTTACAGGTAACCAGTTTAAACTGGTAACAGTAATACATGTTACGAGTAAAGGATAGAAGAGTGTCTTCAAGAAGAAGTAACAGAACTGTGAGGGACAGTTTGATGTTTTACCAGCTCAAAGTTGTACAGTACAAGGTCAATGTACCAGTAAAAAGTTGGAGCTTGCAGTCAGAGACTAACTGAGCCAGAACATTGGTTTCATGTCTCATTTATTAGACTTCACACTAAATGTGTTTCGTGCATCAAATTAGCATCAAACGCTTCTCTTTCAACATGCTGCAAATTTGCTGCTCGACACCTGTTCAAAAATGTTTTCAGAAGCTTGACGCCCCAGACATGTGTGGGAAGAGTCTGATCTTTTGGGTTTAAGCCTGATAGCTACATGCTCAAATTGCACTTCTGCCAGACGCCTGACCCTCAAATTACTCCATAGGACCTCTGATCACGTCTGCATATTGACTAAACATTACAAATTGATGGCTCTGACATGCAGATCGCATTCGGCTGGCATAAATACAGCTTAACCTGTGCAGGTTAGATGTGTCCAAATTCAAAACATAGAGAAAGCAACCATTTACTGAGCTGAAAACAGCAATTCAAAAGGAAAATAAAAGTGTCAGAAAAGATGAGTTGCCAACAAAACATTTGGACCCACACAAACTGAAAATGAAAGATTGAAGAAGATACACTTACTGATGACAACAATGAAGCTTTGATTGTCCAGGAGGAGCCAAAGTCCAAAGCCCATGATAACGCCTCCCAACAGCTGCAGATCCAAAAGAAACAACTTTAGAAAGGATGCACATGCAGTAAAAATGGTGGTCTTCTGGTTCTTTAAAATTTGAGAATCATGTACAGACACTGGCCATTTGACAACATAGTTTTAAGTATGTCTGCATCCCCAAAAAGCTGCACATTATAACCCGGAGCTTGAGCAGGTTTTTGATGGCTGAAAATTATGATAGAAGAAGTCAAGAAGCTTTGATTCCATTCCGAAAAGTATTGAAGCTGTATTGAAGGCTAAAGGAGGTCAAACTCCATATTAAATAACGTTTCTCCAAATTCAACAAGTGCTCCAATGATTTTGTCCAAACCTGCAGGTAGAAGATTTGCAACAATTGCAGTGGTGGTTGTGCACTGACTTCCACCCGGGGTGAGAGAGACCCCCCCAGCCCTCACATCGACCACATTGTTTAATGTTCCCTAGTTTTTTTGGGCCATGCATGAATTTTTTATGACTCAGTTGCACAGCCAAAATCCGAAACACACTTTAGTTCATGGGGTGAACAAAATAAACAGTTATTGAACACACTAAAATGACACTTTTAAAACTTTCTTTTTTTTTACATAAATACGAATAAAAACAGACAGGGATATTATTCCAGAATAAATCAACTTAAACCTTAAATAACAATACTTTGCTGTCTATAAAGTATATTCTGTCAAAATGATATCAATATAAACATGCTGCATCACAAGACAAAAAAAGCTTGGCAATAAAAATAAAATGTGTGCTTTTCACTAAAAACAATTCAAATCCTACTGTTTTCTTTGCTTTGTGTTTTATCAGAGATCGACTCCTGGCATCGTTTTTTAGCAACAAGTTGATTTTTGTTTGGTGTGTGAGGTCCTGAGTTTGTCTTTGTTAAACGCAACAGAGTGATTTGATTTTTAAAACTTGTTAAAGTAGATATAATGTTTAAGTGTTAATATTTTCTGTTTTCCTCATTTTGTGCAACATCAACAATAAAAATCTTGCCAAAAACGTCTTTGCATCCATAAACACATGACTTTTTGCTTGCTCATTCATGAAAACGCGCAGCTGTTTTTCTGCCTTCATCCCCGTCTGTCTTTATGTCAAATAGGCTACCAACACCAAATAAACGTATTTTACGTTGTTACGTTGTTTCGTAAAATACATATTATATGGAAAATAAAGTCATGATAAAAATGTTTCCAAAGACGTTATTAGCATACACTGAGTAAACTAAAGGCATGTGATGATCCAACTTTCTCAGAATTGCTTAATTAAGGCTGCGCTCCATGGCTTCTTTCACCACCTCTTTTGACTCACAAACAGCTCCTTAAGTTGCTTTGTTTAATTTTTTATTAACAACTTTATAGAATTATAAACAAAATGAATAACTAATGTAATAGAAGTGTTTTCATTCACATAAGTGTGTATGTATGCGCTGTTTTTTTTTTACTCCTTCCAGATAGAATGTACAAAATAAATAATATACAAAAACAACTATTTACAATTCAACTTTTAACTATAGACATTTTTATGTTTTTCCTTTTAAACACATTTGAAGTACAACAACAGAAAACATAGCAGCCACAACACAAAATACAAATTAAAATGTGCAAAACCAGATAAAAAAGACTTTTATTAACAATAAAGGTTTGCATTTCGAAATCCAGTTTTGAAGAAGGTTCTCTCAGTTCTCAGGTAACTGTACAGGTTGGTTGTGGAGCCTGTTTTAGATGGAATGACTTTCCTGCAGACTCTACACTCTTCCTTTGTGTTCTCTATTAAATGAAAATGCTTCTTGATTTGGATTCTTTTCCTGCTGTCACTCATTTTCTTTCTGTGTTGCTGTAGTTTGTTGTTGTTGCAACTTGGTCATATACTGTTCATATGCTGCCGTGCATGTAATCCCCCCCATGCACACCTCAGACCATAGGCAAGAGCACAAAGTATTTATCAATCAGGTGCACCCTGAAGAGAAAAAAGCAAGAGATGAATCGAAAAAAAATAATTCTCATAGGAATTATTTAATTACTGTAGACCATCTGCAATAACTTCTGTAAATCAGCTGCATACAATGAAACAAAGAGCAAGGAGCACTTGGTCCTCCACACTCAAAGCAAGACTCCTCTTCGTTTGCTTCTGTAGATTAGATTAAAGAAGTTGACATCATCACTACTGTCTTGGCATCTGGCATAAAGTTTGTCATTGTACTGCTGAAGGAAATTATGGCTGTTAACCATTTATATTCCTTCTGGCACTCCTGCAAGATACGCACCAGTAAAGTCAGGTTAGGTCCTGGTGGGTCAATTAAAAAGTCTACCTTTAATTGCCACATCTGTTTTTTAACTGGTGCTCACTAATTTTTTGAAGTGGTCAGTCTTGGTTACAAGTAATTGAACAAGACGGGCAGGAGGCACGAAGGGGTTACATTTGTGCTTTACATACCCTGGAAGAAATAATGGCTTCTTGGTCATTTATTATAGCATATGAATGATAACACTAACTTTTTTTCCATTCATAGTGAGTGGTTGGGTCAGGCCATTTATTGTCAGATATTTTTTTTACCTTTTTAAATCATAATGACAACAGAAACTTCCCAAATTACCCTGTTCAAAAGTTGACATACCCTGATGGCTTTGTTCTGAAAACATGCACACAAGATGATACAATAGACTTTGACTGGCAGCTAAAGGTAATAGGGCTGTAACAAGTATCCAAGTACTCGGATTAAATCTATTTATTAATTGTATCGATGGCACTCATGTCACCAAGCACACAAAGTGAAGGTGAAGCTGTGATTGAAACCTTAAGCCAGACTGATAAATCAGCACATATCTGTTACCAGAGAGCCTGTACAGGTGTACAGAACCACAGAGCATGCATGTAATTATCAGGTAAATTACTATCACAATGCTCACAAATGTCTGAGTTTCTGGGACCCATCTTGAACATCCTCTGTCCAGTATAGTCAATTCTGGACAGAGGATGTTCAACATGGGTAGATGGATAATCTAAACAACTTGTAATTTTATAAATTAAAATTGAATGGATTGCATGTCATTGACCTTGACTGTCACGTAACTGACATCATAGCTTTGGAGAATTGTGCACTAATCACTCCATCAGATCTGTGTGAGACCATGGAACAGAGCAATCAAACCAGGAAAAATGTCGACGTATGAAAAACCTGCTGTGAAAACACTGACAGACAACACACTTTGAATCAGAATGCGAGACTGGTGCCCGGATGTGACTGTAAAACCTGAAGGAACAGAAGTGCAGTTGAGTGTATGAGTGTGCATGTGTTTCACAGAAGGAGGGAGGAAATAAGCGTCTCCATGGTAACTAGGCCACAAATGCTTCACTTGCACCGCAATCAAGTCTCAGACACAAACAAGAACACAAAGACACAACGGACACAGCTGTCAGTCAGAGCAACAAGAAAAATTTCAGGAAATAAAATCACATGTTAAAGCACTTTCAATGTTGGACATGGTTAAAAAGTAATTACAAATGACAACTCAAAACAAAATTTGAATAACACTTATGCACAAAAGATGTCTGTTTCGTTGGACTTCGTACACAAAAAGGAAGTCCCAATGATTGACATGCAGATTTTATAACAAATGAAGAGCCCTTGTTATTTGGTCTGATTCACAATAAAAACATAATATTTGTGAGAACTGTTACTTAGGATGGCCACAGTGGACAAACAGTCATCCAAAAGTCTTTCTTTATGTCCATTCAGATGAAGTCAACATGGTAAAGGTGACAGAAATCAATCATCGGTGTAAAAACACTTTTCCGATTCCCTTTACATTGGAAAGGAAATTAAATACTCACAAAGAAGATGAGGTTGAAGAGGAACAGGAGGTATTTGCTAGTTTTCATGCACCCATTCCCCATGATGACGGATCTACAAACAGGAGATAAGCCAGCAGTGAGAAACAGTCATAAACAGATGTGCAACTCACAGAAAAAAATCTTTAAGTGACAGATATCGTCTGCAGTGTGAGTCTTCTGAAGCATCAGGTGGCATTTGATTGCAGGGTCCACTGATCCCTGTAGTGAAGGAGGGCAGTCATCAGATCAGGGGTTGGGACTCTTGGGGATTACATCCACACGTTCAACATAAATCAATGAAACTGAAAGAGCATCTTCATAGAGCCCTCTTGCACCTGCAGAGGGCTCTATGAAGGATAACAGGAACTCATTTTAGGAACAGTTTTAGCCTTTAAAATAGATTCAACAGCATGAGCAGTCAACTGCAGAAGTATTTTGTTGTTTTTTTTTCAGATCATGAGGTTGTTACTGGTGCACCTGTGTCTTCCTGGAATTTGCAATGTAGTCATTGCACCAATTCCCACACCGTTTTCTTTAAATTCCCAGCCTTTGCTGTGAAACTGAGGTTTCTTCTGTTTCCTCTGATGAGTCTTGAGGTGTTTCAGCTGCTTCATTGAAGCCAGCCTGTGGTCAGTCCAGTGGATTGGACAGGATTTGGAAAGGTACGACCCGCTCTACATGAGGTCCAGGGTTGACAAAGCACAAACCAAGCATGAAAGAAAGGACCTCTGTAGACCTCAGAGACAGGATTGTCTTGATGCACAAGGCTGGGGAAGCATCCAGAAACATTTCTGCTGCCTTGAAGGTTCCAATGAGCACAGTGTCCTCCATCATCTGCAAATGGAAGGAGTTTAGAACCACCAGGACTCTTCCTAGATCTGACCGGCCGTCTAAGCTGAGTGATCGGGGAGAAGGACCCTGATCCGGTCAGGGAGGTGACCAATGACCCAATGGTCCCTCTGTCAGAGCTCCAGTGTTCCTCTGTGGAAAGAGGAGAACCTTCCAGAAGGACAACCATCTCTGCAGCACTACACCAATCAGGCAGTATGGTAGAGCGGGCAGACGGAAGTCTCTTCTGACTAAAAAGTACATGGAAGCCCGTCTGGAGTTTGTCAAAAGGCACCTGAATGTCTCTCAGACTATGAGAAACCAAATTCTGTGGTTTGACGATTTGCACGATTTGCAAAATGCGATATCAATGTTTGAAACTACAATGACGATATGACTTGCAATCAATGAACAAATAGCAAAACAAAAATACTAATACATTTTGATTTCACTGTGACAGTTTTATTTAATTAATTTGTGATTTTCGGGATGTTTTGCATAGTTACCTGGGTTTGGAGAATGTCACCTGTCCTGAAACCAAAGTATCTCCAAACCCACAGTTCGGATCGTGTAAAGGTTTTAGAGTCACAGATCGGATCATTTTTCAGATCAGTAAAAAGAGGGGAAAAAAGGAAAACTAACTAGATTACAGCTAAGAAATGTTTTTGAATTGTTTTACAACATATATATTTTAATAAAACATATATATAGTACTTCAAAACACACACATATTTGATCAGAAATGTGCTCATTGAGGCTTATTTATAAAAACAAAACACTAATAACATCTTTGCAGCTCCAACAGCTGAGAATGTAGAGTCGAGTTGGATCATTCCTCACTTCTAAAGGGATTTCTTTTGATCTGGATGACATCAAGCGAGTTCTGCCCCCCGCTTCCCAGGAGAAAGAAGTCAGATAAACCAGCGATCCTTATCAGGTTTGTGAATCAAAAGCACAAAGTAGCTCTGAAGAAGCAGAGAAGACTGTTGAAAGGGACGGCTGCTTATCTTATTGATAATCTCAGTAAGGTTAACGCTGTTCTGGCACAGCACGCCAGGCTCCTGAAGTGGAAAAAGAAGATCCAGAGCACCCGAGTGCTGAACTCCAGGATCTATGTTAAACCACTTGGTCCACTGGACCTGTCCAGTCATCACCAGCATGAAAGACTTTGAGAAGTGTGAGGTCAACGACGTCTGAGCCTTTATTTGATGCATAATAAGAGTCAAAAATAATTTCAAAAAAATATGGTGCCGAGGATCTACCACTGCCTCTTATATCAACTTTGACCCTGATTTTCAGCAGTGATTTCTGCCCTGCAGACAACTCGAGCTCAACTGCCTTGCTGTGATATCAGCTGAAGGAGCGGACGCCATCTCCCAGCTGCAGAACCAGCAACCAAATGCATTTATAGTAATCCCTGGGGACTTCAACCATGCTAACTTTGACAGGACTCTTTCTGAGTTTACTCAGTACGTGGACTGCCCCACCCATGAAAACAAAACCTTCTGTCTCCTGTATGCTAATGTTCAGGGAGCATACAGCGCCACAGCCCTTCTCCACCTTGGGAGGTCTGACTACAACCTCGTTCGACTATGTCCTAAGTATGTCCCCACGGTCAGGAGAATGCCTCTGTCCAAAAGGAAGGTAAGGAGGTGGACACCAGAGGCTGAGGAGGACCTACAGGACTGCTTTGATTGGACAGACTGGGATGCTCTCTGTCTCCCTCACGGTGAGGACATCAACAGCATGACAGACTGCATCACAGAATACATTAAATTCTGTGAAGACACAATCATGCCCGCAAGGACTATCTGCTGTTACCCCAATAACAAGCCGTGGATTACAAGCGACCTAAAGGTCGTGCTGAATGAGAAGAAGAGGGCATTCAGGTCTGGAGACAAGGAGTGGCTGAAGAGGGTGGAGCACCAACTGAGAGACAAGTTGAGGGAATGTAAGAAGACCTATGAGGGGAAGCTGGAGGCAAAACTCCAGCAAAACAACATGAGAGAGGTGTGGTCTGGTATGAAGAAGATCACCGGATATGGGGGGAGAGGTAGACTATGTGAGGGGGACAAAGAAAAAGCGAACGACATGAACAACTTCTTCAACAGATTTAGCTCCCTGGCAACTCAAGCCTACACCACCTTCTTCACAATCACCTTCCTCTTACTCCACAACCACCTCCCCACCTCCTCCTTCATTTTCTTCATCTTTTTCCTTATATCCACCTGATCGAACTGAAACCGCCTTGCTCCCATTCAGCCTCGCTCATTGGCTCTGACGACTTGCCAGGTGAGGACACAGCTGGAAAGAATTAACCAATGCAAGGCTCTTGGCCCTGATGGCCTCAGCCCCAGGATACTGAAGACCTGTGCCGCCCAGCTATCCTCTGTTTTCGGAGGAGCTGGCACCCAGACAGAGAAGCGGCGCTTCTGCAGTCTGCTCAGGCCTCCTGATCTTTGGTTTCATCCACGCCTCAAAAAAGGTACCCTCATTTTATTCTTTAAGCTAATGCTGGACAGAAAGTCATCAAACTCCGTAAGAGAGAGAGGAAACACAGGGAAGCAGCCATTCAGACACAGTGGAGCTTGTAGGAGATTATAAATGTTTTCATGAACCCAAACATGGAGACATGATCACTAATGTTTTTGTAGAACTTTTCAAAAACAAAAACATCAATTTAGTTTGTGCTCACATCTCATTATTAGAGAATGGGTGTAATGTTTTCCATCGTTATGCTATCATTAGGGCTCTAACGTGTGTCTGAGAACTCATAACCAGCTCCCAAAAATTCAAGTATGAATATTAGCGAAGTCCAAGATCGCTGATTCGCCATCTTTCTAAACATGGTGGAGTGTAGTAAGAATATAATTTTGGAAAATTTTTGTTTTTGCTCTGAAATGCAGAAAAATTGTGGATTTTAAAATTATAAAATTATAATAAGCAGAATATGTGACGCTACTATCACAGGAAGTAAACAAATCTTCAAAATAAAGTGTCAGTGAAACTTCCCATTTTCAAAGTAAAACAAGCGAGTGCGTTTTTATAGTTAAAAAAAAACAAAACAAGATCCACTGACTGACAAAAAGTTCCCAGAAAACTAAGGGCCCGGTCACACCGCCCAAACTTTGCTGGAACGTACCTGGAGCGGTGCCGAATTTTGACGATGCTCGTCACCGCGCACAAAATGGAGGGGAAAAAAATCAAACACACAGGCGTTGGCGTAGCGATGTACCGCTGAAGCCTGTGTAGCTTTAGCACTGGTTTAGCGGCAGCGAGCTCTAGCGAAGGTTGATGTAGCGTTGGTTGCTTCAGCGTAGGAATAAGGCGTTCTGCGCATGCGGGCATCTCTCAGGATCCATGGTGATGCAGTTTATGGGCTAATTCGATGTCCATTTCTCCCTGTGTTTTTGGCCAGTTACCGGTCCCGCTATAACAACGCCACATCAATTCATCATCGCTGCCATGGATTGCTGCGGCCGACACCGTTCCAGCAACGCCGTGACCGCTCGACCGATGTTTGTGCAACGTTTAATTGCCGCCAGTGCAGAGCTGGTGAAGCAGCGGTAATCCAGCGTTCCAGATTTCAGCGTTGGTCTAGCTGACCCAAACGTCCACGAACTTGCGTCTGGCGCAGCCAAACTTTGACTGGGCGTCGGTGGAGCGCGAGTGAACTTTACCGGAGCGGAGAATGGCCCTCTCCTCACCGCTCGCAATATTTTGTGCAGCTCAAATCTTTTGGAGCGGTGGGAGGGACCCTCGAGGAACATCAGTGGTAGCTGAGCGTATGCGGCGTTGCTTTAACGGAAGCCAACTTTTGTTAAACGGTGATGAACAAAGTTCGAGCAAAGTTCGGGCGGTGTGACTGGGCCCTGATGTACAAACTGGAGCTTTAGCTTCAGTCTTCAAATCCTTTTAATTTTGTGAACTCTTTTACCAGTTTACTTAATTAACATAATTCTAGCAGATTCTGGTGCGGAGAACGGCAGTCTCACGCTGATAAGCTGCACATGGAAGTGATTACGTAATCGATGTGGATACGCTTATTCTGCCGTGGAGAAAAGCGACTTTTCATAACGCCTTTGCACTGTAATGCGATGCTTTAGAACGTTATGTGTTGCAGAACTGTGAGGATAGGAAAACTGCGGAGAACATTGTCAGGGTATGTTGTTAAATGGTCCAAAACTACATTGATGTTTAGGTTTTGTTTAATGCTAAAGTTTACCAGAAAGCTGACCACAAAAGAAAAGGTAACAGACACCATTTCTTTTTATCTAAATCTTTGAGTTTCTTAAGTTTTGTTGATTCTAAACTCTTGTTCTAAATAAAAGTATAAATTATGGTGATTTATTACATCCAGAAAAAAGACATAGCCCATTATGACTTTTTGGTGCTAGCATATTGCTTTAACTGGAACCTTAAACTTTTTATCATGTTTAAGGTGAAAGTGAAATTCATGAACTTTACATGTAAAATTTCAGTTTCTGTGAATGAACCACATCCCGAGCATTAGCAGTACCATCCATGGCGCAAACCACCACCACATACCAGCACTGTCACCTTTTGTAAAAAAAATAAAATAAAATTGCACTTCAGCTTACATAAACAATTGTTGACTAATCGAAAAAAGAAATCGGTGACTAATCGATTACTAAAATATTTATTAGTGACAGCCCTATTGGAGAAAAATGTTTTTTAGGTTGTGAGAGATTTCGGTTTATGTTCAGCCTTCTTTTTTTGTTTTTTTTTGTCTGTGACCGCCACTTCCCTTTTGTTAACCTCGGCCTGTAACAAAGTGGATTGTGCGTTAGACTGATCCTCAGAGGTGGCGCCATTCCTACAATTAAACCTGATGAAGACTCCAGATCCGTGAGTAAATCATACAGCTAGCTGAAATTATATAGTAAAAGCATATCATGCACGAGCTAATGCTACATTTCCACACATTTTGCACCTCGCATATATAATCTATAGATCGAACTGTGGGTTCAGGACTGTAAGGATCGCCCGGACCCTTTTGTCGTGGGAACCTCCATGGTCAGGCATGTCTGCATTAACAGGAGCCGCACTGTCACCCAGGCGCCCTCGACTGTGACATCACCACCTCTGCCCCCAGGTCGCCCCTCACAACCCCTCTGTTCACACAAAAATAGTTGTGTGAACGACCTCAAGTTTCTGCAATCTGAGATCCTCAGGAAGGACTTCATCCATTCCATAAAACAGCTGAACAAACAGTGCATCATCTGTGGTCCGCTTCCATCTCCCCACTCTGGAGACATTAAATTCAGTGTCTATGACAGCTCCACATCTCACTCAAAGGACACTGCAGTTCCTATAATATTCCATACCACCTTCTATAACAGACCATATCTCTTTAAACCAGACGACGTCCATCCAAACCAAACAGGTTCCCATTTGAATTTTGAATTCCCACTCCACTCCACCAAACTGTTCACTAACTGACTGGACCACCACCAAAACCCACCTCCAGTTAAAACCACATCCATCACACAACATATAACACTTCCCATTACAAGCAGATTTCACAAACATCCCCGGTCCAGATCCTCCAGCTGCACAGTCAGATATCTCCATCCCATTCACACCATACCAGATAGAAAAGTTGTCTCAACCCATCTGCACTCACATAGAAATCTAAACTTTGCTGTTTTGAATGTTCGCTCACTTTTGAACAAGTATTTTTTTTTGAAATTTTTTTTTCTTATAACAACATTAATTGCCTTTTTTTTAACTGAGACTTGGTCCTGTTATTCTCACTAAGGCTTCCCCACCAAATTTTTACTTTTTATTTTCTACCAGGGGAGGTAAAAAAGGCGGTGGCGCTGCATCGATTGCTTGTGGCTCATTTGTAACAAAAACAATGATGTTAAATAGTTATTCCACATTTGAGCATCATGCATTCTCTTTTAGCAGCCCAGCTATTGTATGTGTTACAGTCTACAGACCACCAAAGCCTCCTTCCTCTTTTATTCAAAAATTCTGAAAATTTGTCTATTAGATCTAGTCTTTTAACTCAAAAAGATATTGGTTTTAATGTTTCTAAAGCACTTTATTTACCAGAGGAAACACTGGAAAGTTTTGTCCTGGTTGATGCTGTGGCACTTAGTCAAGTTTTCTCCCAGTTAAAGCCAACCACCTGCTATTTAGACCCAATCCCCACATTACATTTAAAAACTTCCTATGACTTCTTAGAGTTTGAGCTTTTAAACATAGTAAATTACTCTCTTCAGACAGGTGTCTTCCCCACTGAAGCATCTTCTGAAAAAGAGCAACTTAGATTCTAAAACCTTTGATAACTATCAACCAATGTCCAACTTGCCACTTCTCAGTAAAATCACAAAAAAAAAAACAGTATGTTTCAAATTAAAGGATTTTTTAAGTAGGAAAAATATCCATGAAAAATATAAATCTGGTTTGAGGACAAAACACAGTACGGAGACAGCCTTTGTTAAAATAGGAAATGATATTAGATGTAACCTGGACTCTCAGAAACTCCTGGAGCTTCTGGATCTGAGTGCTCCATTTGATACAGTAGATCACAATATTCTACTTTACAGGCTGAGAAGTCTGGGCCTCTCTGGTACTGCTCTGAAATGGTTTTACTCCTATCTCACAAACAGAAGATTTTACGATAGTATGGATACATGCTCCTCAAAGGTCTATGTAGTCCATTGTGGGGGTCCCCCAATGATCAATATTAATCCACTACTTTTTAATTCATACATGCTGCTAACTTGGTCATCAGAAGGCATGGCGTTTGTTTTCATAGCTACGCTGATGACACACAACTTTACATTACTGTGTCTCCAGATGACGTAGAGTCAATAAACGTTCTTTTAAACTGTATTTTAGACATTAAGTCATGGATTGCAGGGAATTTCCTACAGTTCAACCAGGACAAAACAGAGGTTTTAGTGATCAGTTCTGAGGACAAGAGAAAGAGATTTTTACCAAAACTAAAAAAAACTATAAAACTCCTCAATATGTGAAACCTGGGTGTTATTTTTGACTCTGAGATGAATTTGATTCCACAGATTAAAAATATTTCAAAAGTAGGATTTTGTCATCTTAAAAATATTGCCAGAGTCTACCCATTTCTCTCTCTTTCCAGCACAGAGGTACTGATGCATGTGTTTATTTTCAGCAGATTAGATTATTGTAATGCCCTGCTCTCTGGTCTTCCCAGGAAAATGACATCAAACCTTCAACTATTACAAAACTCAGTCGCACGCGTGCTGATGAGGACCAGGGGGCGGGAACACATTACACTGATTTTAAAATCGCTGCATTGGCTCCCTGTGCAATTCAGAATAGAATTCATAATTCTTTTATGGGTTTATAAATGCTTTTATGGTCTTGGGCCATCATATCTGTCTGATATGATTTTAAGGTATGAGGCCTCACAGACCCGGAGATCCTCTGGTACAGGCCTTTTGGTTATTCCAAAAGTTAGAACTAAAACATACTTATAACCGGCCTCTTTCAGTAACTTTGGACCTTGCCTGTGGAACAGCCTCCCAGAGAGCCTCAGGGCCGCACAGACCGTTCATGCTTTTAAAGGAAGACTGAAGAACTGTCTTTTCAATTGTGCTTTTAGCAGAAAGTTAGAAACTTATTGATATTTAAACAATTTTTCAGTTATTTTTCTTTTAACTTCTTTTTTATCTGACTCTTCGTGATTTATATTTCTTTGGTATTACTTATCTATTTATTTACTTATTTAATAATCTATTTAATAATATGTATTTTGTCATTAATCGCTTTTTTTTTTTACTTTAATGTATTTTATTCCTTTTCCATTTTGTTTTAACTCCAGTGTTTTCCTCATGGTGACCTCCAAATCAGTGACAGTCTTCTCACTGAACATGGTGGCTACACTGGGATCTACTGGGTCTGGCTTCTTGCTTTGATCAGGAGGATCCTTTGTTGGCTTCCTCTGTGAACACAAGTGAGGGATCACTGATGTGGACAGGTCCCTAAAATATCGTTTCCCCGTTTAGTATCAAGCCAGATTTCAATTCATATTAATTTTCTTTTTATATTTTTGGTGTCTCTTTTTATATTTTATTTTGTTGTGTGTAAGTGTATTGTGTGTGTCGGGGGGATTTGCATGTGTGATTAATTTTGTCTTGCTGTTCGGCTTCTAAATTTGCTAATGTTCTTAATGTGAAGCACTTCACTCACTGAAGCTTCACTCATGGGAAAAGTGCTCTATAAATAAAGCTTGATTGGTTTGATTAGATTAAGGCTCCACAACATGCACATCCATCTTTAAAAAAGTATTGTCTGCTTTCATAAGCAGACACGCACAGACTTGCTGCTGATGTTGACGTCATGATTTACCCACAAGAAGAGAAAAAGAGCCTCAGAGATCGATTTGTTTTACTTCCAGCTGTGAAAAGAGTCCACAAAAAGAACTCATATTTCATAAATTGTTTGTTCTTTGGTGTGCTAAAGGTAATATATGATCGTATTCGTGAAAATTGTTGACTACAAAAGGCTAAAAAAACATGGTTTAGGCCCTCTAAAGCTGTTTAAAGCAGACTTTAGAACTCAGTTTCTCTGAGCCCCCAGAAGAAACCCACACGTTAAAAGAGCCAGCTGCTTTCATCTCATCCGAGTTCAATCACGTCTTTTTATGATTCATTGAGAAATTCTGGGTTTTGCCGGAGCTTTCAGTAACATCCGACTGATTTTTTACACTCTCCAGGCAGCCTTCAGGAACATTACTTTCAAACCGGGAGAGCATGCCGTGTGAAGGTGTGTCTCGTAAACACACAGGGTTCAACAAGCCCGTCAAAATCCAGCCCAACAAGAACTTATGCCATTTCAGTTTCATGAACCTTCAATCACTCTCAACCTGCAGAAGCTGCAGGTCCATCTCAGATGGTCAGTCTGGAGAGCTGATGGGGGTCAAAGTGGTCTACTTGGCTCTCGGGGACCAGATAGGAAATGTGACTGGACTGTAAAAAAAAGACCGTAGAATTTACAGAACAATAATGTAAATCATGACTGAAAAATAATGTTAACAGGAAGACAATAAACCTGTGTTAAAATCACTGTAGAACTGTGTAATCTATAAAACAGCATTTTTCATTTAAAATTACTATTTAAAATGCGAAAATAGACAAAGTTATTTGTAAAATTTACAAATTTCAGCAATTACAACAGAATCATAATGTAATACCCATATCAGTATGTTTCTGTTTTATTTACATTGTCATGTTATAAGCGTTACATTTTATGCCAGTAATTTTAAAAATCCAAAATAAAACTGTAAACTGTTTTACAGGTTTTACCCTTCAAATATTAATAGAATATATTTTTAAAAGATAAACATAAATTAATACGGTTCTATGTCAGGTTAATAATGTTAGGTTTACATAGACACAGGCGAAGCCAAACGTGTGTATACAAAACTTACTGTAACAGATTGATGTCTCAAATAAATAAAGGACATTTGGGGTTAAATGTGGATCAGCTTAAAGTGAATCAAAATCCAGATTGTTAATTAGAAAAAATATACATTGAGTCAAACATCATAAATGAGTTTTGCACAAACGTGGATATGAATGTGAAAGGGTAACACACTGACAGTACGGTGTAAGGTTTGTTTCCTATTGTTTGTTTCTTTTTCGCTGCAGACCAAACACCAGAGAACAGCACATCATCGTCACTTTTGTCTTTGTCACTGAGAAGTTCATCATCCACATCCTCCAGTAGCCCAGGACTGAATATACATTGGGAGGGCAGCTTTGAAAATCCATGGAGTAAGTTTCCTGAGGAACTTGTGCAGTCTTTGGAGAGGGGAAAGAGACCCGGCCCAAAACTAAGGAGGGAATTAGTTCACACTCTTGTTGCAGAAATGATGAAAACGTGCTCTCAGATAAGAAAAAACATTGTACTGCAGTTGCCAAAAAAAAATTGTGGCGAAATATCCTGAATCTCTGCAGGATGTGATAGAGGGAGATGTTATTGGACCCGGGTACCACTCTCTCGTAAAACAGATTCAAAACAGAGTTGAGAATGTGAGACGCAGCTCAACACCCAAAATAAGGAAGAGACAACATCGTTCTGGGGATTCTGATACGAAGGAGATTCCACTGGAAAAATAAGCAGCAATGCAGGATACTTACGGGTGTGTTAAATAGGATTTAAAATGTCTGTCCCTCGGAGAAACCCCAGAGAGCCAAGACAACAAGAAGGAAACACTAAAGACAATGTTTCAGCAATCCGAGTCAAATCTCGAACAGGTCAAACATCTAATGAAAGCAACTTTTTATACACAGCGCAAACATGTCAACTAAGGCAAGAGTATTAAATACCTGACAGAGGAGTGGCCGTTTTGGTTTGAGGAACTTGGGATGTCAGTCCATTTTAAGGAACTCACTGGAATTGGTCTTAAAGAAACATTCACACGCAATTTGGGAAATTTCTGAAGGGAAAGCGGCTGCTTGACTACATGAAATCATTTTGCATCAACAAGAGCAAGAAGTTTCTTCAGACTCTAACAAGGCTGCAGGTGATGCGAGGAGAGCAGCGTGGCTGCTCAGAAGATGCTAAGGAGATGCTCCTGCTCTGCTACTTCAATGAGAAGGAGGATGCCATGTTCTTCTACGTACAAGAAACATCCCTGGCAGACGAGGTCCAGCTTGACCAGGTGCCCTTGATGCCAACTGTTATTGTATGTGGAAGGTGAGGTTTGGTGTTCTTCTAATGTTACGTAATTCTAAAGGTTTTGACTTTGCACATTGTTCATAAGTGATATTTTTTCTTTATCCACTGATCTGCATTAATCATAATTTATTCTTTGCTGTTTAGGACAGTCTTGCTTTCCCTCAAGGAGGTTCATGGACTGTTTCATCGTACACAGCACCATCCCGTCCTTTTTTTCAGCACTGTACCTGATGTTCGGAAGCTACTTCTGCTGGAGTTTCCCTGGAGTTTCTGCAAAAGTACACACGTGGACAAAATTGTTGGTCCCCCTCAGTTAAAGAAGGAAAAACCCACAATTCTCACTGAAATCACTTGAAACTTACAAAAGTAACAATAAATAAAAAATTTTTGAAAATTAAATAATCAAAATCAGCCATCACTTTTGAATTGCTGATTAACATAATAATTTTAAAAAAACAAACTAATGAAACAGGCCTTTACATTGTTTTTAAGGAAGTAACAATAATTCATGAATCAGTTAAAAACCCATTTGAACTTGTCAACATGTTCCCCGAAGTAGAAAATTTAAAAAACGATTCGTCACGGCCTGTGCCTCAATTTAGAAATGCAGAGAAGGCTACATTACGTAGCGTGATACGCTTTCCCCAAACGTCATTACGTATTGCGCTCGTGCCTCAAACGTCATGCACAGTTGATGTACAATTGTGTAATTTATGTATAATTGTTTATTTGTATTGAATCCTTTTCTTTTTTTGTAGGAAAACAGATAGTTTGATATAAGGAGCAGAAAGAAAACATACTTGGCCTTAAAATACCTTTAATTCATTGTGATATAAAAATCGTAATCGTGACTTTAAAATCATGAATCAAATGGCATTGTGGCTTGATTCCATCGTTACATCTCTAATTGTTTTATATTTGAAAACACAATATTTTTAATTCTTTATTTTTTGGTGCTGCTGACACAATGTTATTTTTCCCCAATGCTCTTAAAATCAGAGTGAAGACATTCAATGAAGCGCGGGGTTATCTGATCTTTGCGTGGTTTATTCATACTCCTTCATACTTTGATGACCCTCCTCAATGGACGACATCTGTGCACATCGATAAATGAGGGACGCATGAAAAACCTGAATGAATTAGGTTTATCACTCATGTACCACAACAGACTGATATTACATCTGTGACACTATCTTCAGATAAAATCAGAAAAGTGATTTTGCTTTTCATTTGTTATAGATGCTTTTTCTCAATCAATCCGGAAAAAGGAACCAAAGTGGAAAGTAAAAATTCTTGGCGTCTCTCTGTGAATCCTCAAGTCCTTACCTTCATCCAAGAGCTTTCTGATCACGAGTGGCGTGACGCTTGAATGTGGACTGGATTCAGTGAGCTTCTACAGACTATTGACTTACTGACCATTTGAGAGAAAAGAATTGTAAGTTTTCTTTCTTCGTTCTGTATTTTTTTTACAATGTTCCTGAAGTTTACCCAAGGAATTGTAAGATTTTTGAGGTTTTCTTAAGTTATTTACAATGTTCATGTACATCAAGGAATTGTTATGGGATCAAAGTTGTATCAGCTTAAAGTGATTAAAAAAACTGATTATAAATTTGGAGAAGTTTTTTCTTTTTTTTAATTAGACATTGTACATAAAAAAGTAGAAAATTTGAAAAAAAGCTTTCAACTTGAAAGTACATATTTTAAACTTGAAGGAATTATTAAAATTTTGAAAAATAGCTTTGTTAAAAAAATTGAATAGTTTTAAACTCCAAAGTAACCATTTTAAAACTTAAAGAACTATTGAAAAAAAAATAGTTTTGAACTCAAAAATACACATTTTAAACTTGAAAGAAATACTGAAAATTTGAAAAATATGTGTAAATTTTAAACTTGAAAAAGACAAGTGTTTAGTTTTTTTACCTCTTTTTAAAATTATTTTTCTTACATTTTCAAAATGTATTTCAAGTCTACAATTTATTTTTTCAAATTTACAGTTTTATTTTTAAAGTTTCAGTATTTCGCTCAAGTTTACAAAGAGTACTTTCAAGGTTAAAGCTTCTTTCTTTTTTTATTCATTTATTTTTGAATTTACTATTTGTTTTTTCATTTACTTTAGGAAGATTCAGAATTGACCCCATAATTTCTAGGTTTTCAGGATTGCTCTGCTGTTAGTTAAGATGTTCTTAGATTATACCTATTGTATTGTGATTTTAAATTGTACATTTTCAGATTTTTTTTTCTATTGTTATTCACAATGTTCTTAAAATGTTCACCAAATTAGGTGATGTGACAAATTTCTCTGTAAGACAATTAAAAGATGTCATGTTAAGGTGGATCAGCTCAGCTGTTTCTAAATAAATTTTGAACAAAACTCTTTTCTCTGCTGACTTCAACTGGGGACATTGTCGGGCGGTGGAAGGAATACTTCGAGGATCTCCTCAATCCTGCTGACACGCCTTCTCTTGAGGAAGCAGAGGCTGAGAACTTTGGGGTGGGGCTGTCCATTACTCAAACTGAAGTCATAGAAGGAGTCAACAAGCTCCTCGGTGGCAAGGCACCGGGGGTGGACGAGGTCCGCCCTGAGTACCTCAAGTCTCTGGATGCTGTGGGAGTGTCTTGGCTGACACGTCTCTGCAGCATCGTGTGACATTCAGGAACAGTACCACTGGACTGGCAGACAGGGGTGGTGGTCCCCCTTTTCAAGAAGGGGGACCGGAGGGTGTGTTCCAATTACCGGGGAATCACACTCCTCAGCCTCCCTGGGAAAGTCTTTGTCAGGGTACTGGAGAGGAGAGTACGGCCAATAGTCGAACCTCAGATTCAAGAACAGCAATGTGGTTTCCGTCCTGGTCGTGGAACTGTGGATCAGCTCTACACCCTCTCTAGGGTACTGGAGGGTTCGTGGGAGTTCGCTCATCCTGTCCATATGTATTTTGTGGATTTGGAGAAGGCGTTCGACCGTGTGCCCCGTGGTGTCCTATGAAAGGTACTTTGGGAGTATGGGGTCCGGGGAGCCTTACTCAGGGCTGTCCGGTCTCTGTATGACCAGAGCAGGAACTTGGTCCGCATAGCTGTCACTAAGTCAGACCTGTTCCCGGTGCATGTTGGACTCCAGCAGGGCTGCCCTTTGACACCAGTTCTGTTCATAGTCTTTATAGACAGAATTTCTAGGTGCAGCCAGGGTCCGGAGGGGGTCTGGTTTGGGAACCACAGGATTTCCTCTCTGCTCTTTGCAGATGATGTTGTCCTGTTGGCTTCATCAAGCCAGGACCTCCAGCATGCATTGGAACGGTTTGCAGCCAAGTGTGAAGCGGCTGGGATGAGGGTCAGCACCGCTAAGTCTGAGGCCATGGTTCTCGACCGGAGAAAGGTGGTTTGTCCTCTCTGGGTGGGTGGAGTGCTCCTTCCCCAGGTGGAGGAGTTTAAGTATCTTGGGGTCTTGTTCACGAGTGAGGGAAGATCGGAGCGTGAGATCGACAGACGGATTGGTGCTGCGTCCACCGTCATGCGGTCGCTGTACCGGTCAGTCGTGGTGAAGAGAGAGCTAAGCCAGAAAGCAAGGCTCTCAATTTACCGGTCGATCTACGCCCCAATACTCACCTATGGTCATGAGCTCTGGGTAATGACGAAAGAACAAGGTCCCGGATCCAAGCGGCTGAAATGAGCTTCCTCCGTGGGGTGGCTGGGCGCTCACTCAGAGATAGGGTGAGAAGCTCGGTCACCCGGGAGGAGCTCGGAGTAGCGCCGTTTCTCCTCCACATCGAGAGGAGCCAGTTGAGGTGGCTTGGGCATTTGGTTCGGATGCCCATTGGACACCTCCCTAGGGAGGTGTTCCAGGCATGTCCCACTGGGAAGAGGCCCCGGGGAAGACCCAGGACACGCTGGAGAGACTATGTCTCTCGGCTCGCCTGGGAACGACTCGGGGTCCCCCCAGAGGAGCTGGAGGAAGTGGCCGGAGAGCGGGACGTCTGGGCATCTCTGCTTAGACTGCTGCCCCCGCTACCCGGTCCCGGATAAGCGGAAGAAGATGGATGGATGCATACACAAAAAGACTTTCTGTGCATTTTGTCAAAAAAAAAAGTCTCCTAAACAAAGGACTTTTACTTGTGGCTTTTACAGTGTAATGCACTTTAATTAATTTTCAATTATTTTTACAAAATAGTTATGTGCATTAAGCATCTAACTGATGTAATAATTACATAAAAAACGTAATTTATTTACAAGGAAGTTACGATATTTAAAATGCAAAATTTTGTCGACTTAACAGGTTTTTAAAGTGATTTAACTGTGATTTCAATCCCATTGATTTACATTTTTATTCTGTAATTTAAGGTAAAATTGTAGTTTTTACTGAATTTCTCTAGAACATCAGCTGCCAGTATAATTTTGTAAAAAAGACTTTTTTTCTTTCTTTTTTTTTTTTTTTTTTTTTACAGTGTAGCTGCCACACAGCAGGAATGCACTGACCCGCAGTGACCTGGGTCAAAGCCTGAAGCTGCAGAGTGAACTTCATCTGCTCCAAACCTGTCCATCACAGTCAACGTTCATGCGTCTGAGAAGCATCCCAGACTGGTTTGCCTGGTCCAGTTATCTACTGGAGTTATCTCCCTGACATGCCTCATGACGCTCATGAAAGGAATTTAGAGCAGCTTGAAGGAAGACAGATGCATCTTCACGGAGCAGCACCTCACACGCTTCATCTTATTTGGAAGGAAGAACAACTCAAACCTCAGCCGTCTCCAAAAACCCACTTTCAGAAAGTCCCGCCTCCATCAAGGCAACATCAGCTCTTTAGGGGAAACACCAGGGAAAAGGTCCATTCAAAGGTCCACAACTTTAAGCCTTTAGATCACAACATCTACCAACCACAAACTTGAACAGAATCCTGGAGACCTGGGGAGGTCAAAGTTCATCAGGGTGGAGACAAAAGGCTCCAAAAAAGCACAAAAACAAACTCTTAGAACTCTTTTAGAACCGCAGGAATCCCTTCAGAGAGCTGTGCATAGTTCTGGTTCTGACTTTGGACACAACGTCCACCGAACCCAAGCATCTATTAAGGGGGGTCCTTTGGGAACAAACGTGGGGAACCAGAGCAGCACGTGCACGAACAGCACGAAACGAAAATGCAGTCTTCCGCGTCATGTCTGCCCCCCTGTCCCAACCGAACCTCCTAGTGAATGTCGCTGAAGCCTCGGAACTTTTTCTGTCTCCAAAAAATCACAGAAACGGAACAACGTGGCCGCCGCCATTCTTCACCTGAACACAAACACAAACGGCTTTCCTACCTGTTTGCAGGTGAGTGGAGGCGGAAGCTCGGAGCGGCTGTCAATGCGGAGCACTGCGGGTCTGGGAGCGGACTGACGAGCACAGCCTGAGCAGAGAGACCGAGCAGCTCTGCACGGAGGAGGGAGGTCCGCGGACAGCGCCCCCGCGCGGCGGCGGCAGGAACCTCTCATCTCTGCACCCCAAAACCAGTCGTTGGCAGGGCGGCGCCACAAGGGCCCATAGAGGTTACCTCAGCAACTACAATATTTGGAAAAGCAACCCCAAATACAGCAGATCTAAATCTAATACTTTATTTTTTAAAAGTTCATTATGCACAATTTCACTTTCTACTTAATTGTTTTGAAAAACGATGTTTTCATGTTTGTCAATCTTTTATTTTGAGTTAAAATGTCACATAAAACCGCACTGAGAAGACGGTAAGAGTGGCATGCAGTAGCACAATCTCAACAGAGAGGGCGCTTGTTAGTTTGACTGCTTCATTTGTTACCATCAAAGTTTTTTTAACTAAGAGCTTTATGTTTTCTTTGACTAACAGCAAATAGCAGATGTAATTTCATTAAAAAAATGATTCAAAGTTGGACTTTTACTCAAAACATCAAGTAATAATGAACGGAGGACTGAATGGAGGAATGAAAATTGTATTTTAACGTGTTTCTTCGGACATATTCCTGATAAAGAAAATGAAGCTTAAAATTGTATTTGAGTATTACATTTTTTTGAATAAGCAAACTGGAATAAAATAAAATAAAATAATAGAAACACTAGGCAGGCCACAAGCTTCCTGTTCTGCTCAGTTCTAATGCATCCACTTGTTTACGACTCAGATCCAAGCTCTTTAGCAGGACAGCTAAACACAGATCTAAGTTTTCAAGGTCAACAGCCCCATCCCCAACTCAGGAACGTTTCTAATAAACTACTGAAAGTGCAGAAAAGAGAACAAAAAAAGATATAAATCATATTTAATAGAGCAGAGTGAAAACAGATAACAGTGTGAGTCTCCAACCCAACCTGTGCAAACTAATAAACTCTCAAACAGGGACTTTAGGCTCAAATTTTAAAACTCCATCATGTTCCATTTCTACTGAACATGGTAATGCGAGTTGGTACTGCTGAACTACTTTCAGCTGTATTCTGACATTCTCCTGCCAACATGCTGTGGTACTTCCTGTAACGTGTTACAGGGATCATGGCATTTTGACACCCAGCCTTTGCAGTACCGGCAATGTCTCCCGGTTATCCAGTTGGTCTTAAGGTCAAACTTTCTAACCCAACTCAGATTACTGTGCAGAACTGAACAGTGTACAAAGATCCACTCAAGTTTAAAAATCCTCTGTTCCAAAATCCCTTTGTTTCTCTCTAGAGGAATACCTTTTCAAGCACATTTTATTAAACTATATCAAGATCTAAAACGTAGACCATCTGTCTTCATTTTCATCATGAACAATGCTCCATTCAATTGACATGCTTGCATCACTGCCTGCAGCTCACAAACAGCAGACAAGTCCTCACTTGAGGGTCTTGGTGGTGGGGAGCATGCAAATTAAGAGTCCAGAGCATTACAAAATTAGCATAATGGATTCTGCAGAGCATCTGCCGAGACCTTGATTGTTGAAGAGTTGAGCTGAGGAATGAGGCTGATCTTCATCAGTTTGCTGCTGGAGTATTTGTTCTTCACTGCCTACAGACAGAACCATAGTTTAGTCTATGTTCACATTTGGCTCAAGAGTTTGTGCCTCTGTCTGCAGACTCACCAGGAACTTTGTTCTGCCCTCATTGACCAACACTACATTTTTAGCGATGCGCTGCATGGTGGGATTTAGGTGCTGCTCTTCGTAGGCGGAGTAGTACTGCTGCTCCAACGACTAAGGAGAAGAGTGGTTAGAAAAAGACAGAAAACTGTCGAGAACTTGAGGTTTGAAGCTCACCCATCGCAGCCCATCAAGCAGCAGCTGAGAGAGACACAGCGCTGCCGCAGCAACCTCTGAGGGCCGGTAGTGTACCATGTGGTAGTCCAGGAGGGTCAGCTCCATCAGGTACTTTGCCAGAGTGTGTTTCTCCATGCTAGCCTGACACACAAAGTCAGCTTTCTTACATTTTTTTAATTCAGGGTGTAGACATTTACATAGAGGTTAAAATTAAGACCATTCAAAATCAAATTTAGAACTGTCTCTAAAGAAAATAAGAGTTTAATTTAGTAACATGTATACAAACAATGTAAGGAACTGCCAAAATGATAAACGTACAATTTGTAGTACCAATAAACATAACTAATCACATAATTAATATTCACCGATTAGTTTCATTCAAATTAGTTATTAAAAATAAATAGCTCGTTGTGTACCAGCAAAATGAGTTAATTTGAATTAGCTTGAATAGTGGAGGTGAAACAGGTTTATTTTATGGACACATGCACGCAAAAGTATTCATACTTCTCCACATTATGACCACAAGCATATTTTATTGAAATGTTATGTGAAAGACCAACACCAAGCTGCACACAGAAAGAAATTTATACAGGAGTTCATATTATACATTACAAATATATTTTTTTAATAAACTGAAAAGTGCGGTGTGCAAAAGTATTCAGCCCCCTCTTCTGAGTTCATCCAATTTCCTTCAGGGGAGTTGCTTGATGACTGATTCAAATGTTGACTTCACAGTGACACACAGTTGTGAAGTGGAAAGACAATTATACAAGAGTTGTTCTTTATTCTTTTTACAAATAAAAAACTGAAAGTGCAGTTTGCAAAAGTATTCAGCCCCTTTTCCCTGTGCATCCAATTGCCTTCAGAAGTTGCTTGATGATTGATCAAATGTTGACTTCCTGACTTCCTAGAGTCCACCTGTGTGTCATTTAATCTCAGTTTACAGATCCAGCTGTTTACTGACAGTTTCTGTGGTTTGTCAAGAGAATATTTGGGAGAAAACAGCATCATGAAGTGTAAGAAACACACTAGACAGGTCAGAGAGAAAGTTGGGGAGACATTTAAAGCAGGATTAGGCTAGAAAAAGACTTCCCAAACTTTGAACATCCCAAGGAACCAGTGTCCCGTCCATCATCCACAAATGGAAAGAATATGACACAACTGCAAACCTACCTAGACATAAACACCTAAACTAACAGACTGAACAAGGAGACACTGATCAGAGATGCAGCCAGGAGTCCATGATGACTCTGGATGAACTGCAGAGATCTACAGCTCAGGTGGAGGAATCTGTCCATAGAACAACCATCAGTCATGAACTGAACACATCTGGACTTTATGGAAGAGCAGCAAGAAGAAAACCATTGTTAAAAGAAAACCACAACAAGTCCTGTTTGCAGTTTGACATAAGACATGTGAATGACCCAGCAAACATGTGGAAGAAGGAGCTCTGGTCACATGAGACCAAAATGGAACTTTTTGGTCTAAATGCAAAGCGCTAATCTAACACTGCACATCACTCTGAACACACTGTACCCACTGTCAAACATGGTGGTGGCAGCATCATGATCTGGGCTGCTTCTTTTCAGCAGGAACGGGGAATCTGGTTAGAGTTGATGGGAAGATGGACGGAGCCAAATCCAGAGCAATATTGGAGGAAAACCTGTTGAAGTCTGAACAACACTTGAGACTGGAGCAGAGATTCACCTTCCAACAGGACAACTACCCTAAACATAAAGCCAAAGCTACAATGGACCCAATGGGAAATGACTCAGTCAAAGTCCAGACCTAAATCCAATCCAGAATCTGTGGTAAGATCTGAGAACTGCTGTTCACAAACGCTCTCCATCTAATCTGACTCAGCTTGAATTGTTTTGAAGGAAGAATGAACAAAGATTTCAGTCTGTAGATGTGTAAAGCTGGTAGAAACACAAACCCCAAAAGACTTGCAGCTGGAATTACAGCAAAAGGGGATTCCACAAAGGATTGACTCAGAAAAGACGAATACTTTTGCACACTGCACTTTTCAGTTTTTTAAATTTGTTTTAAAATTAGAAAAAAACTTTAACTTTGATCATTTTTCTTCACTTCACAACTAACTAAAATTATATATTAAATCACCATAATGTATACCTTCATTTGGAACAGGAGATCAAAATTAGCAAAACTGATAAACCCAGAATATACTTCACTGATTTGGATCATTGAACTACAAATCCCGAATCTGTGCCCCGCATTCCCCCCCACCCTCAAAGTTCTGCAACACTTTACGTTCACATCTTAAGGCGGTCTGAAAGATGCTTTTCTCCGTTGCCGAATCAACGGACTTTAATATGTAATCACTTCACTAATGTGCAGCGCTGAATATCAGCTGGGACTGCCATTATCCTTCAGAATCTGCTGGAATTACAATGGTTGAAGACTTATTGTAATCACAAAAATGTAAACCTGGAGCTACAACTCCAGCGTTAAAGCAAAGTCGTTTTTTTCCGAACTCATGTCAGTGAGCGGCATTCCAGTCTCATTTCCCCCTCATTATTTATTTAGTTATTTATTTTGACACAGCCCTCCGTCAGGAGGGGGTTTCCGCGTTGGAGAAGTGCTTTTTTTCATATGGGTGTGCTCTGAAGCACAGAAGTTTACATTTAAATGTAAGTAATGAGTTTTACTTTAGCACAACCTTTTAAAAGTTAGAAGTCTGTTAGAAGTATATTCAAGCGCTAGAAGCTGTGCGCAAACGTAGCTGACAGGCAGCTATTGGTGATGTCATTAAGTGGAAGCAACATTTGAATCTGAGGACACAGTTTTCTAGAACTGTGGAGGGGTAAATGTAGGGAGATGGGAAGAAGTCTGATTCTGCCTTTATTTTGAAGATTTGGTTATTTCTGCTGACACGAGTGCTGGGCATTTGGAAGCCTCTGGCTCCCGTGTGATCACTTCAACCTTCTCAGAGGCACGACAAGTTGATAAGGAATTAATATAGTTAAAGAAAAAAGAAAGACCTTTACCCACCACAATTTAAGGCCTTAATTCAGTTAAGTGAAATTTAAGACTATAATATATATAAGACATGCCTCACATCACATCAGTTTTTGCAATAGCTCATGAGCTAACAGCAAACTCACACTGGCCACCTTGGTGGCACGCCTGAGGACGTGGAGCGCAAGGGGGCGGCCCAGCTGGAAGCCAAGGCTCTTGAGGATCATCTGCTCCATCTCCACAATCTGAGACTTTGTGAAAGCGTTGTCTGTGATGTAGGCAAAGTCCTCCACTTCAGGAGAATACCTCTCCTCATACTTGCAGGCCACATACATGGCTGTGATGCCAACGAGCTGCAGCTTCCAACAACTCACTGGGTGGACCTGCGTGAGGGCAACATTAATATCGCCAACCACAGGAGACGTACGTACATATGCACTCACCTGCAGGAAGCGGTCCAGGATGGCCACAGTGAGGTACAGGGTCTCCTGCAGCAGCTGGAACCTGGAGTGGACTAGGACTAGCCAGTCAACGAGGAGCGCCCTCATGCGCTCATTAATTTCATAGCCTTGCATGTAGTTGGCACGCACAGTCTGCTGCTCCTGAGACCACATTCAGTCTGAGACCAGGTACAGCCAGAAGGGCAGTGGGGAGGAGTGAAACTCACCTCCAGGATGTGCAGATACTTGTAGATATCCTTGACATAGTGGGAGCAGAGCTGAGGCTGATCTGAATCCTGCTCATCCACATCCTGGACAGGAAGCAGCAGCTCAGAGAGAGACTGGCAAAGCTCCTGTTCCACCTTCATGGACACATTAACTGAGATGGGAGCGGAGCCACCTGAGCCTGTCTGGACCACAGAAGCCACCACCTGAGCAGGTTTAGGTTTCTGAGCACAGGAGGGCTTTTTAGATGGTCCCTCTTTCTGTAAACGCACAGAGAAGGTTTCTTTGTGCGATCGTAGCTGCAGTTGCGTTCAGGTTGGTAATTTCTCCCAAAGCTGCTCTCCTGACATTCGCTGAAGCGCCTTTACACATCCTCTGCTGCTGCTGCTGCTGGTGCTGCTGCTGCTGGTAGTGCTGCTGCTGGTGGTGGTGCTGCTGCTGCTGCTGGTGGTGCTGCTGCTGGTGCTGCTGCTGGTGCTGCTGGTGGTGCTGCTGGTGGTGGTGGTGCTGCTGCTGCTGCTGGTGGTGGTGCTGCTGCTGCTGCTGCTGGTGGTGCTGCTGCTGCTGCTGGTGGTGCTGCTGCTGCTGCTGCTGGTGGTGCTGCTGCTGCTGGTGGTGGTGGTGCTGCTGCTGGTGGTGCTGCTGCTGCTGGTGGTGGTGCTGCTGCTGCTGGTGGTGGTGCTGCTGCTGGTGCTGGTGGTGGTGGTGGTGCTGGTGGTGGTGCTGCTGCTGCTGGTAGTGCTGCTGCTGGTGGTGGTGCTGCTGCTGCTGCTGCTGGTGGTGGTGCTGCTGCTGGTGCTGCTGCTGGTGCTGCTGGTGGTGCTGCTGGTGGTGCTGCTGCTGCTGGTGGTGGTGCTGCTGCTGCTTGTGCTGCTGGTGCTGCTGGTGCTGCTGCTGCTGCTGGTGCTGCTGCTGGTGCTGCTGGTGGTGCTGCTGGTGGTGCTGCTGCTGGTGCTGCTGCTGGTGGTGCTGCTGCTGGTGCTGCTGCTGGTGCTGCTGCTGGTGGTGGTGCTGCTGGTGGTGCTGCTGCTGCTGCTGCTGGTGCTGCTGCTGCTGCTGGTGCTGCTGGTGGTGGTGCTGGTGGTGGTGCTGGTGGTGGTGCTGCTGCCGCTGCTGCTGCCGCTGCTGCTGCCGCTGGTGCTGCCGCTGGTGCTGCTGCTGCTGCTGCTGGTGCTGCTGCTGGTGGTGGTGCTGCTGGTGGTGGTGCTGCTGGTGGTGGTGCTGCTGCTGCTGCTTCTGGTGCTGCTGCTGCTGCTTCTGGTGCAGAGTAAATCTGATTGATTGCAGCTGTAAAAAGGTCGTAGCTGATTGGCTGAAATATTGAAGTCAAAGGACGATTTAGCTTTATTTAAACATGAACTAAATACATCTCTCCATGGGAAATGTTGTTTTCTGAACTTTTTATAGCAGAAAAAAATGAAAAAGGCGAAAATTGTACACTTGTTTCAGAACTAGCACCAATGTGGATAAAATGTGACCTAATAATATGCAAAACTCACATAGTTTTAACATGCATGAATCCTTTTTAAAATAATGAACAAAAATGGATGAATTCCCCTGTATAAAAACATCAATGTTTTTGTGTGATGTTAAAAGCAGGCGAGGCTGAGGACATCCTGCTCAAAAAAAAAAAAAACATTGACTTGTTAGCATATGGAGTTTTTCCAAATGAAACATCAACACAAAAACTGTCACAATAGAAACTTTACCTGATCCCACTGTGGGGACTTTATTATTTTTATTACTGAGTATTTAGTTCAACAAAATTAGAATACTGCTATGATAACTAGACTTTGAATTGGGATCAAAGTCACTTGGCTAATAGGTAAAAAAGTTCTCTTCTTCACTGAATCTCAGGGCCGGCTCTGGGCACAGGGGCCTAGGCGGCAGCCTAAGGCACCATCTGCTGGCAGCGGCACCAAATAACTTTTTGGATTTTTTTTGAAGTTTAGAATACTTTTTTGCAAATGTATAGCTGTGGGACACACCACTCATTTTGTTTAAAAATAGTAATCAAAACATAAATGAAAATAACTAAAAAGTTTGATGTAATCAATAGCTTTGCCTGGTGTCGCGTCCCTCCCTACCTGAAGCTGCCACTGTCTAAGCTAGGGGGGGTGGGTTCTTGCTGTTCGAGCTTCTTTACAACGTTAAGAATGAAAAAGCAGCAAAACAAGCCCTCAGGGACAGCTTCATAAGAAAGACCGGCGTCTGTATCATGTTGCAGCGGAAAAGACGCCACACAGCTGACCTCCTTCCTGCCTGGATGGCGCTCAGGTGCGGCTGGAGTCGTCGCCAATCTTTTACTGGGACACAGTACTATATCTTACTGGGCAGGCTTAGGTTACTTTCCTCTCTGCCTGCAATCATCAACAACATGCTTGGTGAAGTGATAAAAACAGACTGTTCCTCTGTCGGAAACAAACTCAAAAGGGTCCCTGCCGCTTTAAGAGCCTCAAGCTCAGGCTTTGGAACAGACCAATCAGGATTCCTGTCCCGCCCCTTCATTTGCATACAATGTGTAACTAGCTTACAAGTTGGAACAAATGCACGCACTACTTAACTATTTCAGTTTGTAAATTGCTACTGGTTAACTAGCTGACTTCTAAAATGCTCACTAGTGAACGTGAATGAGCCCGAATAGCAGCTAGTATACCAATTAGCCCTAAAAATTGCCACTAGTCAACTAGTAAGAGCTAAAAAGCCTTCTAGTGAACAAGTGAAAATACAATTGTGTCACTAGTTAGCTAGTGAGACCTAACAATCTTACTAGTTAACTAGTCGTAAACATGTAAGGCCAAAAAAAGCAACTAGATAACATGTCACAGCAAAAAATGAGTGAGCTTTACAGGAGCCTTACTAGTGAACTAGTGGAAAGTGTGCATGTAACTAGTTAACTAGTGGCCTTTTTAGCCACTAGTTAAGTAGTTTTACTTTTGGCATTACTAGTTAGGCTTAAAACATCTGATATCAAGGATTTAAATGTTAAAAAGGTTTTCCATGCCTCCCTCTTCTCTGTTCCGATCTCTTTCACATCTTATGTGACGTGCATCTGAATGGATGAGCTTGTTTGAGCTTTTATGTCTTGAACATAAAATCTTATGTACTGAAGTTGTTTCCTGTTCTTCTTTCTGTTCACTGCACTTATCCCATTTACAAAGTAAGGTTCCAACATACAACTTGTCTCGTGTTCTTCGCCCCCGGACTGTTTTTAGCGCTCAAGTGACTGAAATGTAAACAAGAGAATCCGGTCGATTTTTAAAAACAAAAGATGTTTCAGAATAAAAGATTGTTTAGATTGTTGTCATTTTGTTGTCATTTTGCTCCCCTGACCAAACTTTACAGCTCAAGTGATCAAAGGAATAGCTCAGAGAATCCTGTTATTTTCAAAAATAAAATAGTTTTCAAAATAACAGAGTTTCGGGATTTAAAACAAAATAAATTATTATTTCTTCCGTGGCCCAGTGGCAATTGAACCTTTGGTTGAGGCCACTGCTTTACAGCATTCACAAAATTAATTCAAAAATAATATTTTACGTTTAATTTGAAATTTTATTTAAGATTTAATTTGAAAATGAGGAGGGGTACAATGGGATAAAAGCATTTTAGGGGTTACTTCAGACTGATTTGTTATTTTCAAAACTATTTTCAAGCATTCTCTTCCCTTAGTTTCTGTAAATTTGGCCTCAAGACAAACCTTAATCGATAAACTTAATCAGAAACTACATGTTTTAGCATTTTGTATTTGGATTATGTGAAATATGAATGGTGGTACATAAAATATTCTAGCTGGTAACATCCAAAGTCTATCAGCCAAATCTGGACTCTACCAGCCTTTTCTCAGGAAAGATAACTTGTATCTATCAAAGTAAAACAGTTTTCCCCTTTGTTTATTCTCTTACAAAAACAAAACACTAATTGTAATTAAAAGTGTAGTCTTATTTCAGGTTTTATAACATTACAGAAATTTAAGGTTTTTTTTTCTAATGAAAAAGACACTTCTGATCTCTGAACTTTTTTATGAACACATACCTTTCCCTATACCATCCACTATCTGCAAACACAGCAAAACGTTGAAGAAGTATTAAATATTGACCAACATGAACTCTTAGGAGTCAATCCTGACGACAATATAGGGCACAAAGCAGTAAAGTCTGTGGGTGACCTGCTGGGCACTCAGGTTGTGGGTGTGGGCAACTTTGTCGCTTACAGTCTTTTCTATTAAAGATATTTTTTAAGTAATTTTTGATACTTTTTTATGGAGTCTATTGAATCCAATATTTTTTTTATAAAAGCAATACGCTTTCATAAAGATTAGTGTCCATTAAATTAGTGATAAACAATAAAATAATTACTTTACAGTTTTTTCTTTATGTCATGCATTGAAAAAACATGCTTATATTAAAACTTATGCAAAACTTTGCCTTAAATTGTGTGTGTTGTGACAGATCAGTGGAAATTACTGCCCCGATTATATTGTAGCGACCGACATTAAGTGTGTTGATCTGTTCTGTGTTCTGTGTTACCTTAGGTGCTCCTCAGTGATTGGATGAGTGTGGGTGGGGGCTAAGGAGCAAGAATTTATAAGGGTGTGTCGCGAGAGGAGGGTGTGGTTGAGGAGCCTTGAGAGAAGGAGCCTGGTGCAAGTTTGCCGTGTGGTGCTATATTTTCAGCGTGGTTGCAGCTGACAGTAACCAGATAAGCTGCATTAAAGCTTTCCAGTTGAACCCAGCCTTCTCTGTCTTTTCATTACGTCCAGCCAGTCGCTACATTGGTGTCAGAAGTGGGATCACTGGATTTTCCGGCTAGCGGAGTTAAGCTAATTCTGCATGCACCATGGCCGCACGGAGAGACCACACCGGCGTTCGCCTAAAAGTTAAAGAGGAGAGGGAGTACGACGATCATGTGACTTCTCCCGGACGTAATGTGGATCTTTTCCCCGACACGGAAATTGTACTTCAACTGAAACAAGCGGCCAGGAGGCTGGCTTTGGACGCTGGACTCGGCTCACATGCAACCCATGATGGTGCTGGTGCGAAAACGGCCGCCGGACATGATATGGGACCGGATGTAAACAAAGATGACTGCGCCCTGTACAATCAGCTGCAAATAAAAATGCCTAAATACTCTGGTAAGGCAGACTGGGAAGCCTTCTATGCCCAATTTGAACTGTTAGCTCGGGCTGTGGGATGGTCAGAGGACATTAAAGTGCTCCAGCTGGCTCTGTGCCTCAGGGACGAGGTCTCTCAGAGTCTGTTGCTGCTTAGTCCAGAGGAACGTGGAGACTTCAGAGCTTTAGTTGGAGCTCTGCAGTGACGGTTTGGACAGTTTAGCCAACCTGCTATTTTGCGCTCAGAGCTGGCGAACAGACAGAGACTGACAGAAGAACCGCTCTGGGTTCTGGGCTCTGACACTGAAGCACTTACAAGAAGAGCTTACCCTCACATGCCCGCTGCAGTCCAAAGCGAACTGGCGAGGGACCAGTTCATTCGAGCTCTGTCCCAGAGAGAACTGCGAGTGCAGACGCAACTGGATCAACCTAGTACCCTTCAGGGAGCTTTGGAGACAGCGTTGGAGAGAGAATTGATTGAAGCTGCTGTGGAGAACGGTCACATCGACTACATCCCTGTGGTGAGGGCTATGGCGAAGGAAGACCCAGGGCCGAAGAAGCCAAGGTGGGTCCAGGAGCTCACGGAAATGATCAGAGCTGTGACTGTGCAGCCCATGCAAAGCGGCAGCCGCCCTCATCGCATTGCTCCTGTCTGCTGGGTGTGTGGCCAGACTGGGCAGATTAGTGTTCGGTACCCCAAGCGTGCCGACCATCAGGGAAACGAACTAGGGTCTGTGCAGGAGGGACAACACAGACCTGTTCTCACGTGTCCCACCCAGTTGCTCCGTCAGTGGTGAGAGCTCGCCTCGACAGCCGGGGGAGGGAGGCTCTACTTCTCCCAGCAGCAGACGGCGGCGCACATGGTCCGACCCACTCAGGCCCAAAGTTCACCTCAGGAAGCATCAAGGGTGGCGGAAACGCACCAGGAATTGGATGCCCCGCCTCAACCTAACCCCATACCTCCTGCTCTTCAGTCGAGAAAAAAGATGCAAGCCCTGCCACAAGATCAGCAGAGTGAAATAGTCGAGGCTGACTGAGTGGCGGCTGTGAAGGAGATCTGGAGGCGGAGCTGTGATGGGTTGCAACTGGGACAGAGAGAGGGGCTGTGGCAGGTGCTGTTGGAGTATAAAGACATCTTTGCCCTTTGTAAGGATGATGTGGGCCTGACGCACCTGGTCCAGCGTGAGATTGACACTGGAGACGCACGTCCTATCAAAACATGCCCCCGCGGCCTTCCTCAAGCTCATCAGGAAGCCACTGACAGCCCCTGGGCTTCAGGTGTTGTACTGGTCAAGAAGAAGAGGAGTCAGAAAATGTGATTCTGTGTGGACTACAGGCCCCTGAATGGTATGACCAGGAAGGACTCGTACCCACTGCCCCACATTGATGAGTCTCTGGATTTGGTGTCTGGGTCATCTTGGTTCTCCTCAGTGGACCTGCGCAGTGGATACTGGCAGACCCAAGACTGCTTTCTGCAGCGGGTGGGGATTGTAGCAGTTCCACATACTCAGTTTTGGTCTATGCAATGCCCTGGCCACGTTTGAGCGCTGGTCTACTTGGATCACATTCTGGTACATGGGGACTCTTTTGAATCAGCACTGGGTTTGCTGAGAAAAGTCTTGCAGAGAATTGCTGCAGCAGGCCTAAAACTTCATCCTGACAAGTGCAATTCATGAGGAGAGAATTGGAGTTTATGCGGCACAAGATTGGAGGTGAAGGAATCAGCACTTTAGAGGATAAAGTGTAGGTTGTGAGGGACTGGCCATTGCCCACCACTTTAAGAGGTTTGAAGAGCTTCCTCAGGTTAGCCTCCTATTACAAATTTAAATTTGTTCGCAGGTTTTCCTGCATCGCTGCCCCTCTGGTTCACCTACAGAGGACTTTGTGACTTTGTTTGGATGCTGGAGTGTGAGCAGGCCTTCAGCTTATTGAATAGGGCTCTTACAAACTCTCCCATCCTCACCTTCCCAGACCCCAACCTTCCCTTCATTCTGGATACTGATGCCAGCGAGGTTGGAATGGGGCGGTGCTGAGCCAGGCGGGGTCAGCAGGAGAAAGGGTGGTGGCTTATTTAAGCAATACCTTCAACAAAGCAGAGCAGCGTCACTGTGTGACTTGCAGAGAGCTCCTGGCTGTTGTCAGAGCCATAGGCCACTTCAGGTACTACCTGTGTGGCCTCCCCTTCACTGTTCGGACAGACCACTCTGCTCTGCAGTGGCTAAAGACCTTCAAAGAGCCTGAAGGTCAGATTGCTCGCTGGTTGGAGGAGCTGGCATCATTCTCCTTTACAGTGGAGCACAGACCAGGCGCTCGCCATGGTAATGCAGATGCCATGTCTCGACGCTCCTGTGCGGCTGCCGATACTGCAAAAAGAGAGAGGCCAGAGAAGCCGAGATCAGCGGAGAGGAGCAGAGTCACACCTGTGAAGGCTCCAACCAGTTTGCAGACTGGCACCAGATAAGCTGCATTAAAAATTTCCAGTTGAACCCAGCCTTCACCATCTTTTCATTACGTCCAGCCGGACGCTACAATATATTTAGTTTTATTTTAATATTTTGAGATCACAATAGTTTTACAATTTACAACTACAATTAAACGATAAAAAACAAAAACAAAATACTTTGTTCAGATGTTGTGCAGTTTCTGTGTCGCTGCTGCTCACATGTCAAGTGCTGTCCAACGTCTCTGAAGAAAACAAAAGCTGATCACCAAAATAGCTCACGGTCTGAAGAAAGAAGTTACAATCTTTGACTTAATAAAACAACATGATACATTTTTTTGAGAAAAATAAAATACACTTTTTTTTTTTAACTTGTCCTGTCCAACAGCTGAGTAAACAGATATAAGCTGAGAGCCTCTTGCATTAGACAGATTTTACTCTTACAATCGGGGTTTATAAATCATTGGGAACACAAAATGTATGTTGGTATAAGCCCCTTTTGTAATTTAAATGAAACTTTATTAATATTAATTTTGTTTGTGTTCTTTTTGTTGGACCGGACGGAAAAAGAAAGGGGGAAGGGGGGGGGGGGGGGGGGGGGTTATAGATTTTAGAGGATGACTAATGGAAAAGGAAAGTAGAATTGTAAGTCTACAGGCAACAAAATGCTGGAGCTTATACCCATTAAAATAGTGAGTGTTGGTCTAAAATGGGCGGGGCCTGTCCACACACTCAGCTGTTACAAACATACCTGTCGGCTCCAAGAGTGTTCACAAACTTGTCCACATCCAGTTCACACACACACTTGTGCATACCAACCAACACATGTAAAGCATTACTTTCTGAAACACACCCCCGAGAGGCCCACCACGCCAGACAAGCACCACTCAGGAGTTCTGAGCATCCCCCACCCCAGCCCCGGGTACGAGTCAGGGCCCCACAAGGGAGACCCGCTCCGAAGCTTCAGGCAGTTGCGGAGATCCAGAAGAGAGCACGGCCGGGGTCAGCTACCCCCACCTAGAGGAGGGATGACCAAGAGAAGTGGGGTCCCCGAAGGAGTACGTAGCCTGACCAGGCTTTCCTATGTTGTGATTTAGAAGGGGCCCGGCACTGGAGTGTAAGGACCAGAACCCGCACCACAAGGACACAGACACCCTCCAGGCTCAGATGGAATATGATCCCCCGCTCATGGACTTGCCAGAGGACTAAGGGATCCCTCTCCCTGTGTGGGGAGGGGTTGCCGGGCCCAGGAGGCCGACACCCAAGAGACAAAGCCGCCGCTGCTGAAGGTCCTGTTCCCCCACCGGGGATGGGGTGGAGGACAGAAGATCAGTAGTCCCACCTTCCTTCCTTGAGTTTGAAAGTTTGAAAATCTTTTCTATGCCTTTTCAATGTGTTCAACAAGAGAGCAGAGTTCTCCTGAAGGCTTAGAATATATGAAACCAGAATGGTTGATTTGGCTGAAAATGTTTGGAAGAACCAGAAGACATACACAGCGACTGATGCTCTGCACTCACATTCCTAAACACATGCAGATGGGAAAGGTGAATGCTGTCCCCAACTGCCCTCTGTACACACTGAGGAAATAAGGACTTTATGACAGGGGCAGTGAAGCAGAGTGTGCAGACGATCATCTTCATGTGCAATGTTACAATAAGAAAGCAGCTCAGGAAACAAGAGTCACAAAGAAACTTTATATAGTCTTCAAGTATTCAAAACTGTTAAATAGGTACAAGATGTGTTCACATGATTTACATACTTGACAATATCTGCATCACCCAATTAGATTCTCTTTACACGTTGAAATGTCCCCAATCTTTTCACATTCGTTTATGAACAGAGAGCACACAGACTAGAGTCCAAAGGGTGTGATGGAGAACAGCTGCTGGTGATGTAAACACCGCGGGTCTGGGTTGACGGCCTGTTGAACCACATCAGCTTACGCCCCAACAACAAAAAGAAGTACAGAAGGCCTGACTGAGTGAGGTCTGGAGCTGTTCTGCGTTAAAGGAACAGCCTTGGTGAGAGGTCTTCAGGAATGATGGTCCACTTAAGAAAAGCAGCATGGTTGAATGTGGCCTCTGCACCTCTGCTGCAGTCCAAACAGCTACACCACACACAAGAAATGTTCCTCTCAAGTGGATGAAGCTGGTGTGGTTAACTCCTCTGCAGCTTCAAGATTGAAGACAGGAAGTCAGATTACACACTAGGCCTGCTCCAGCTTCTGCAAACATTTTCCTTCTAATTCTTCTAAATTCTGTTGCAATGAAGAAAGAACACCCCCCCCCCCCCCAAAAAAAAAAAAAAAAAAACAAACAAAAAAAAAACAGGCTATTCACTGTTCATCCTCTGCTCAAGTTCACCCCTCTCCAAATATCTGAGACATCTGGGGAGGAGATGCTGTTGTGTACAACCCAAAGGAATGAGGAGATGACCACCTCCATGAGTCCACAGGCTGCAAAATTGTGATTTGAGGAAACAATGAAATAAATCAGTGGATGAATCTGTCTGGTTTGTTCATCATCTTTAGCAAATTTAACGCATTTGCCATGTTGTCATAATGGAAATGCCTGATGCGCATTGATCATGATTTTATTGTTGTTTGGAGGCCAGGGGTTTCCTTCAGTGACCACAGACACCCCCCCACCTAAAGATGAACTGACTTAATTCCACTGAGTGAACCATGCAGTTGTTCCTACAATGGTAACACCTAGACCAAGTAACTGACCCCGCCCCTCATTTAAATAGAAGTAGATGCATTCGACACAAAAAACTTGGAATTAAAAAAAAAAAAAAAAATCAACTGATTTATGTGGGTTTTTTTTCTTCAATGGCAATCCATATGTTGGGAAGTAGAACAGCTAGAAGGTTGATGCTGTCAGCTAAGAGGATGAAGAACCCCAATTCAGATTTTAACCACAAATTAACCCCACCCCAAAACGCTTATCACTCAGACAGGAATCTTTACAGAACAATGACAACATAATGAAAACATGGCAACAGATTGACAAAATGACACATCTGGAGCCAAAAGTCGTACTGAGACCAGAACCAAATCCTGCCTATGACAGAGGGGACTGTACACGTTCTACAAGGTCCAATGCAACAAAACCTCTCACTCAAGGAACAGGTCAACTTAAAACAAATGGCGAAACTTCACAAAGAACAAGAGAATTCCTGCCGTGTGATGCAGAGACATTGTCATGGAAACTAAAACTAAACTTTTTCTGTAAGTTGGGTGAACAATAAAGAATAGTTTCAAGTTAACAGCACCCTCATTCAAATGACTAATCTTCTAGTTTTTTTTAATTACGTTTTTGTTTGTTTTACATCAACACAACAGATGATTGGTAGGTTGTCTTTATGTACAGGGGGTGATTACGCATTGAGCCTCAGAGACTGATCCTCTCTCCTCCTGGAGGAGATGTCAATGTCGATGGAGTCTTTACCCACTATGAGGCGGAGCCGCTTTGCTGGGGGAAGTGGAATGAAGTCATCTTCAAATTCATTGTCAAAATAGTTGTCATCATCATCCCCATCATCCTCATCATTGGATGAAGGTTCAGCCAGAACTTTCTGGGCTCGATACCCACCGATCCGGGTGTCCAGGCTCTGAGCTACTTCCCCATTGTAGGCGGCCTGTGATGTTTGGCAAGCATCGTCCTCCCTCTTCAACTGGATTTTCAATTTGGTTGAGTTGCTGTGGACAATGGGGGTGAAGCCGTTGTTCAGTTTGGCCACGTACGAGCTGCCTTTGTCCTTGTCATGGTCCTTGCTGAACTTGATGCTGATTTTGCTGGAAGAGGCCGAGTTGATGGTGGATGCGGAGAGGGTGGAGGAGCCAATGTCGTTGGGGTCGTTGGTCTTGCTGCTGCTGCTGTCCTTCCGCCGGCGGAGTGTCAGTTTTGGGATTCCTGTGTTGTTTTCCAGGATCAGCTGAGCGTCATATCTCGTGATGCGTCGCTTCTTTTTCCCCTTATCCTGGGAGCGGTAGCTGCTCTTCCCTTTGTCCCCATGGAGGGACTTACTGCCATTAGCAATGCAGTTGTAGTCCCTGTGTCTGTTGGCAAAGCCTGACAGTCCGTTAGCACAATCTGAAAATTCAGGGAGAGGACCCACTCCCCCAGACACGAACGGCTCACAGTTTGAGCCCTCGCATTTAGCTGTCCGATCAGTCCTGGATCGCGGCAGCCGCTTCCAGCTGGTGTGCAAGCCTCTTCTGGCATAACCAGAGTCCAACATTGGCTGCTCCAGACTAACTCCATGGTGGAGATACTCCTCCATGTCTGCTGGCTCAGTTTTGATGACCACACCGCCAGGGACTGGGCTTAAACCATCCATGGCGCTGGGCTCTAGCTTGACACAAGTTACTAGTTCCTGGGCCTTTATAAGGGTCCTTGTGGACCTGCGAGTTCTGTAGGAGGAGCTCTTGCCGCCCTGCGCAGCTGGATGACTGCTGCACTCCTTGGTATCATGACGAGTAAGGCAGCCTTGCTGACTCAGTGCCAACCGAGCTGGTTCCTGTGCATCTTTCTCCTTCTTAATGGTGACGTCTTTCAACGCCGATCCCTTGGAGTCCCTGAGACCCAGCTGGCACGTGTCTGCTCGGGCTGGTTCTGCCTCTCTTCTGCGGCTTCGCAACTGGACTTTACTGAGTGAAGGCTTGGATTGGGATTTCGGTCTCTTTGGTACTCTGTTGTTTACACGACCTTGCTTTGAACATGAGGTAGAAAGGGCTCTTGACAGAGTCTGCCTGGTTTGGGTCCTGTTTTTGTACTTCAAGCCAGATGAGGATGATGATCTTTTTCTGGCAGCTGTAGAAAAAGTGAAAACGTTTTTTAGGAAAAGAAAACAACAAATAAAAATATAACTTATTAGTCAGAAGTATGACAACAAAGAACACAACAAAAAAGAAAAAAAACGGATCCAACTTTTATCACTTCGCGTGGACGAGGTGCCATTACTAAAACTCCCAAGTTTCTATATGGACCACAGGAACTGTTGTGGAGTTTTGGATGTTGCACTGCTACAGCAGTTCTGTCTGAAAAGTCCTACCTTGATGTGTTTTTGGCTTTTCCTGAGAGTCTGGGTCAGTGTGGGACCCCACAGAGTGACTGTCTGAGCTCCGGTTTCCTTCTCCAAGCTTCTTCAGCCTGTTGAGTCGTTTGTCAGTCTCCCGCAACCCATATTTGCTGTTGATCACCGGAACTTCCACTGGCAGTCCAGCTTTGGATTTGAAAGCCCCGGTGCCCCGCCTACATGATAAACAAAAACCTGTTCAGGTCCCTCATGGCCTACACCATACAAAATAGTTGTTTTTTTTAAAGCTTTTAAGTGTATTTAAATGTTTATTCTTTACAAAAAGAAACCCCAAAGTGGTATTTTGATCAATTCACACGTTCCTGAAAATTCCTCTAAAAACCTGCTACCTGAGCACCAGCTCCTCCCAACCCACGAAAACGAGATGGTCCTCACATGACGTAGACAAGTGAGAGCAGCCCCTTCCAGGAAGAGTCTACACTGCCAGCACCACACCCAGGCTAACACACACAATTTCTCCAAAGAGAAACGGTGATCTGCTAAATCCTTTTATTTTAAATGCACAATATGCACATCTTTGCAAAAATGTTTGTTTTCACAGATACGCTGCTGACGCTGGATCTAGGTTGATGTCATGAAATGGACATCAGCAAGGAGTGAAAGGCAGAGCCTTCCAAGTTGGAAAAAAGAGGAAAATATCTCAGATTTAATTTTTTTTAATTGTTGCTTTGTGTGCCAAAAGTAATATATGATCATAAACATGGATATTGTTTACTATAAAAGGCTTAAGAATAGCATAATATAGGCCCTTTAATGCCTTCTTGATTAAATCCAGACTGATGCTGTAAGAAACCAACCTGTCATTTCTCACTTTTCTTCAATTGCCTTAGAAGGTTGATACAAGTTTGTAAAAAAACTGACTTCAATGTTAAAAGATTTTTCAGGAAACTTGTTGTGCTAAACAACCTTTGGTGTCACACTATGTTTTCAATTCTAAGTCAGAGTATGTCTACAGCTAACGTCCGCTCATGTGATCTATAGTGTTACACCTGCTCCAGACAATAGAGGTGTGGCAATGTATTTGAGAGTGACTACAAAAATGACCAGACAAACTGGGAAAGAAGCTGGAAAACTGCAGCTCCAATCACAGATCTTGCTTAAGACGTTTCCTGCAGCCTGGCTGCTATCGTGGGATACTATATAAAACAACTTTTGGCAGGGCAGCATAAGATGACAACATCTTACCACATCATGAAATAAAAGAAGTGAAGCCAAGTGTTGCACTAATACAGCACTGACTGGCCTTTCAGACCTCCTTCAACCAAGTCACTGCAGCCCTGGGCTCCGAGCTGTGGACCTGATAGCCTGACCTGGAGGATCGGGTTCAGATCGGTGGACTTTCAATTATGATGGTTTTGACTGGTGAGCCAAAATCCAGTAAACAGTACAAAACGGTCACCTTTCGGACATCTACAGCAGTTAGCCTTCACCACAGTCTGCAGGCGTAAAGCTATTTACACTGTAAATTTCAGATCACTGCTAAAATCTCAGCTTCCCATCCACATGAGGTGATAGCTTAGTAACGATCAGAACTGCTACATGAACTTGCTTGCTTTGCCTTCTCGGTATAGAATTGTTGGTCCTCCAACACACATTTCAAATTGACTTTTCATGAATCCAGTGCTCCTGATTTCACTAAAGAGAGCTCTGGTCTGTGGACACTCACCAGATGAGCCCACAAGTCTGAAACTGTGGCTTTCCCAGAGAACTTTATCTGAGAAGTCTTTTTTTCTGGGAGGTCATTTTATGTTTGACTGAAACAAAGTATATTCATTTGTTGATGCACAAATCTCCATTTGAGTGCATTTTAACAGGATATTCTTTGAAGTTGTCTTCTCAAACTGCTAACAAACATCTGCTGTACAGAGAAACCTCAGATTTGATCTGTCTTGCTAACCTTTCACAGGTGTAGCATTCACAAAATTCGTTGCTCTCGCCAAAGAAGCCATCTCCATAGTAACAAGAGATTTCCTCTCCTGGCTCAATGTCCCTCAGGACCTTCACGCAGGCTGTGTCCCGTCCAGTTGACACAAACTGAAAGCACATTCACAAACCGTTAGCTACATCTCAATTTCCACGTCCAAACACACAGATGTTTCCCACAGCTTACCTTGCAGTTTGGCCGACAATCTATAGAACAGATGAGAGGATTCATGAATACACAAATACATATATATATATTTTTTTTTTTTTTTTTTATGTGGGCCAATACTAATTAGGGGTGTAACGGATAACTCGCCACGGTTCAGCACACGTGTACCGCAAACTGTAATAAACCCCAACCCCTGGCGTGCATCACTTAAATCCATTTTCCAATCAAACAGCACTCAATTCCCGGCTCAAATTTGTGTCCATTGTCTATATTTTATTTGAAAGTCAATGCCTTATGCTAGTCCAAAAGTGAGTATTAAAAAATCCTGCTGCGTGTGGGAGTTTTTCTTAAACTCAAAAGACGCGGATAATGAGAGCTTAGGTTTATCTATTTTTTAGAGTTCTACAAAAACATCCGTGAACACGCTTCCACATCCAGGTTGTTGATGTTATACAGAGATTTTTCTGGAATGTGGATTTCTGTCCCATCGACAGAGGGGGAGGGGAGTTATTGTAGCAGCAGGGGACACAGTGAAGAATTTAAGGTGGTAAATTATTCCATCCGTCTTGTTTATTTAAAGATGCAGTGTCCAATGATGCACTTTTCTTTATATGAACATCTGGAGTATTTTTTTATGTGTAAGAATATTCATGAAATCAAAGATGTTATTAGTGTGTTGTTTTTATGAAAAGGTGTCAAAGTGCAATTTTTTTATTTAGTGTAATGCCTTGTTTCCACTGAGCGGTCGGGACTGGTCCTCTCCTGGCTGGTTTAGAATGGTCCGGGCAATTTTAAGCGAGCGTTTCCACAGTGTTGGACCATCAAGGCGCAGGCGGGGTGTAGACCGATGAAGGAGCTGTGCGTCATAGCTACAGCAAAAGGTAATCGCAACAACAACGGAGATCATGCGTTGGCTCCTTTTTTTATATTCGGGTTCTGGTATTTCGTATGTGCAAAGAATTTAATATTATTTGCAAGAAGATTGCAGCAGGCAAAGAAGAATACAGCCAAAATGTGGACACCAGCTGAATGTTTGGAAACGTTGGCGCTGGTCAGACTCTTTCTGTTGTCGTTTTCTTTCCACTAATCAATGGATTTCATCGTGTGACGATATTTGCTCCACCCTGACTGAGCCATTCCATTTTTCTATAGACCTACAACCGACGGGGTACCAGAAATGGTACAAGTCGGTCCTGCTTAATGGTCCCTTTTATAATAGAAATATTCCAATTTCCTGGCCCTGCCCTGCCATTCCTGTCCGGACGGCTCAGTGAAAACGAGGCATATGTGTGTGTTTGTGTTTTGAAGAACTTAAAATATGTTTTAGTAAAAATGTATACTGTAAAGCTTCTTAAAAATAGCTTTTTAGCTTTAATCCAGTTATTTTGCCTTTTTTTTTTTCGTTTTTACTGATCTGAACTGTTACTCTAAAACCGTGACACACTCGGAACCGTGAGTTTTGTGATCCTTTACACCCCTAATACAAACATCAAGCTGAGGGATCCTACCGTGGTTGATGAACGCAGCGGGCCCAAGCCACAGCTGAGCACAGTTCTTGCGCGTGGAGTACATGACACTGAAGTCATTCTCACCATGGCGCAGCAGCATGTTCTCTTCACTCTCCGAAAGCTCCGCAATGCAGCCAACCAAGAACTCAATCTTATCGTTTCTTTTCCTATGACAGTCAAGAGAAAGGTTTTCAAGCTGTTTGTTTGCTTAGTTTCCATTGCCTTTTCCTGTGGTTCACCAGTCATCATGGAGAATCTCAAACAGTTGAGATTGCACATGGTGGTGCTGTTACCATCACAAACAACAAACAGCTCTCACCATTCCTTAGTGGCCACAATTTTAGCTCCGTTCTGCTCAGATGAATAACGGTTACAGGGAAGAATCTCAAAGCCGCTGTCCGTGGCAAACATCCGCAAATATACAAACACCTGTGCAGAATGCAAAGTTAGCACCTGAGCTGCTGCCCAGCTGATGAAGCAAACCAACCAGAACAGGCCGGACAAACATCAGGATCCTCACGTGTTGCTTGAAGAGCTTTTCTTGGGCCTTGGACCTGTGAAGGAACAAATTTCGGCACCAGTCGCCAGACATGAGAGCTTTAAAAGCCTTTTCTAAATTGTCATGTTTCTTGAAGTTCTCAATGATGTCCTTCAGCTCCTCTTGTCTCCCTTTGATTGGGCGAAATCTGTCCCAAAACATTCAAAATCAGTACAAACAACATCAACTCAGGACAAAAAAGAACATGTTCACATGCCAGTTTGGCAAAACATTGACCTGGTGTTCATTTTGTGAGTCTGAAAGCCCAGATATGGATCTAGGATTAGGCTTGTGGTCCAATCATCATTCTCACACAGCTCTTTGGCGGTCATTCCTGAGGAGGGCACGTAGCGCCTCTCTGCCTCAACACTGGCTCCATTACACCCTGAAAAGGAAGCTGATGTTAACAAACAACTTAAGACCAAGCAACCGAAATCTCTGCAGGCATACAAACTCACTGCGGCTACATCTTCGACTTCTTGGGTGGCTTTTGACGTGCCGCAGCGATGCCCTCTGTGGATGCTGAGAGCGACTCACAGTTTGCTCTCCAGTCAACTTGTTCCCATGTCGTCTGCCATTCAATACCATGTTCTTGGATTCGCCCGGCCACTTCATGCCCACAAGCCCCCTGGTCCAGTTGCATTTAGTCTCCGAGATGAAGAGATACTCCTGCGCAGGGAAAACTGGGGTTTGAAGTTTGAAACCTGAAGGAAGAGCGGAAAAAACACAAAACTAAATCACAAAAATTGGGCCCTCATTAGTTTACTGACCTTAGAGTCTGGTTTAAGGGAAAATAGTTATTTAGTACACTGACAAAAGCCAAGAAAAAGTTTTCTGCAAAACCATGGCTGGAGTGACTGGATTCAAAGTTCCAGCTTATAAGGAAAGGGCTTTCTGTTTACTGTAAACATGCATCTGAACCAACTGTAAAAGCATTGAACTACCACTAATTGTGAAAGAAGCAAGTATTACTCTGCCATAACATTTCCCAAGACGTTCTCTGAGAGCAGACTGGTCTCATTTACTGATTTTATTTTTCTGAACCAGATTATCTTTTGAGAATTAACATTACTCAACCGCACTGGTTTACCTCTACTAGCCTTTTTTTTCTATAACCCAATGATTTATTGTTTGCTTTGAAATTGAAAGGGGTGAGCAAGAGAAAAGACTAACTAAATAATTGAAAGCGATGAATTAATCAGTTTATGAGCAGAACAAGGAAACCTCAAGAGTTAGATTATTTTTAGACATTTCTTAAGTTATCTTGCTTGCAGTTTGTAAACATGAAATGAATGTTGGTCTCTTCTGTCATTTAAACTTTAACAAGGTTTTGTCTTCGTTTATATTGGCAAAAGAAATGACTGAGAGGGTGTTTTGATCTTTAGAAACCCTGTGGGGTTCACTCATAAAACTTACTGATATCCAATTATGTAAACATCCCAATTCAACCAAGAACCACTGATTTGCATGAGTCAAACGTCATCCGAACCAGTTGATGAGGTGGAAAATGAGCCCATGTTTACAGACGCTCCCATCAGGTTAACGTTACCAAAAAATGTTTTATTTTTTTAAATATCCCCCACAGCGCCTCTTAGTGACAACTACAAGTACTGCATTAATCCACTGTCAAGGCTTCCACGGATGGGTTTACGTTCTTAAACAAGCCGGTAACAGATGGCCCGTTTGACCAAAGACATGCCGTTCCAGGATAACATCCCGCAGCACGGTGTGGTCTTATCATTTTGTTTAAAGTCCCAAACAAAACCAGAATCGGAGTGAGGTTGCAGGAACCCGGAAGGCCACGCCGACATCTGGGGCCGAGCTGGAAGCTCCGCACTCACTGACACGGCCCGTATTGTTTGCTAACAACGGCGTCGCTCCGCCCTGCGGCTCTGTTAGCATCCAGCTAACAAGCTGTGGCGACGCCGGCGACACCCCGCAGATGATCCACAGTAATCCCCGTCCCAAACAAACAACCATAAACGAACACTTCAGCACAAAGATGCCCTGTCAAAGCACCTGATGTGTGACGGCAGAAGCACAAACGAGCCAACAGCCACCCGCTGCAAACCCCACCAAAGACACACCACTCCACCGACACGATCACTGGCAACGACCTGACAACGCTCATCCAGCGAGTCCGTTCCCACAAACTTTCCTGTCAGGTCCGCTGTGGGCATCGAACTTCAGCCGGATGCTAACTGAGCTGCGCCGACCAGAGAACCAGCAGCAGAATTGCTGTTTTTAGGCGGCGGTCCGCCACAGACGGCCACCGACCCGCAAACACTTCACAGTTAGAAAAAAACAATATCCGTAGCTGGTTTTTCCATCCGCCGGTGCACAGACATCCAGCCCTCGCGGACAGTCTCCGGGTTAGCTCGCTGCTGTAGCTGCAAGCCAGAACGGGTTAAACATATTCCACCTGGGCTTAAAGACACTCTTCTGCCTACAACCAGATTAGTTCAAAACCCACCGTCGCCACCGGACATTGAGGGCCCCGTTTGGCCAGGCGTAGCCGGCCTCATTTAACATGAGGGCCGAGAAAAGGAAAGCCAAACACCGGGAGTTTTTAGTGCGTTAAATGTCCCGAAAACACAACACGCACACACATTCACAACAAATAATTTGAATACTCACAAGTTCGTCCGCGAAGACGCCATCAACATCAAAACCCTCACCCAAATCTGTCACCATAGCCCACACGAAAGTATCGCAAGAAACGCGTATATTTATTTATTCTTTCTTTCTATTTGGAAGAAAATATCATTAAAATTCAAGATGGCGGCCTGGCTCCGGCTACAGCAAGATTGGGCCGCAGCACCGCCTTCCGAGAGAAAATAGATCCTGGAAATAAGGCGTTTATACGTTCAGAGGGAAAATGAAACGACACGGAAGCTCTTAAAATTACACGCGAGAAGTGGGCGTCAAATTTGCTGCCTATTATTTTACCATAGTAAATCCGGACTTAATCTGTATTAGTTTTCTGTGTTAGTAATTTTCGGGTGCGTGGACGTGCAAGAAAGTAGTGCAACAAAAATATGTTGAGGTTTTCGGGTGAATGAATCGGCGGTTCTGACGGTATAGCTTGGTACTAGTTCCTGAGGTTGAATCACCTGAATCTAGTGCGCAAATGGCCTAAAATCAGCATCCTAAAAATGTTATATTAAGGCAATTTAATCTTGTATTTTAAAGAATTGTACCCTTTCACCTGAACGGACCCTGCTGTACACACGCACCTCCACGGTTATGCAACAGAGATGCTAGGCCACGTTTAAAAAAAAAAAAAAAAACCAAAACAAATATAAATATTATATATATATATATATATATATATATATATATATATATATATATATATATATAGATATATAGATATGGAGGTATCATAGGGCCAAAATGGAAACAGCAACTAAATCCCCTTGTATACAAATAAATGCTTTGTTGACACAAACAACTGAATTCACCCATCAAAAGAGCTTTTGTTAAATAAAATATTTACTCAGTTTCCTAACGTACGCTCAGAGTCACCCTTAGGTACATTTTTTAGGCCTGCATTTATGGGGTAAAGAAACTGTCAAAAAGAAACGTATTCCTAAACACAAGGTTGTGCACAAATTTATATTTATACTGTTACCATTGCTACGTTTCCAAGTTCTGCCGCTTTTTTTGCCAGGCGACATCAGTGGAGCATAAAAACAATAAAACAGACCAGAAGTGGTGGCAAAAAAAGGACCTGTTAATAAGAGAATGATTAAAGAAAATAAAAACGCCCGAGCAGTCGGCAGATTGATCCCTGTCTCTCTGCTGCTGCAGTTGTCTGCATAGATACGTTCTCTCTGCCAGCATTTGTTTCTTCAGTCTCAGACATGGTTCTGGCAGGGAGAACGTACTTCGGCACAACACCAGCCAGCGACGGCATAATAGTGAGGGGATCCCCGCTTAGCCGGGCAGGAACCGGGGATAGGAAGGGCGGCCGCACCCGCCACAGGCTCTGGCAGCACCGTGGAGCTAGCCAGCGGGTTAAGAAAATGGATGGAAATAACAAAGACAGCTAAGCTAACTCAGAGCTAAAGTAGCCTAACTGGCAGCCGACCGGAACAATAGTTATAACAATTAAAAACAGAAAGACAGTTGGGTATTCTGATCCTACTGACTTTTTTAATTTTCTTTTTTTGTTTGTTTTTACTGCTGCAACAGTTGGCTGCCAGTTAGCATACTTTAGCTCCAAGTTAGCTTAGCAGACATGTTTTTATTTTACACTGAATGAGTGGAGTCGTTCGTCTGCTACGTCTTTCTAGACTGTTTTCTACTTCTGGTTCTAAAACGACCCTCTGCTGCATTGTTTACACGATCGCCTGTTGTAGCTTGAAAACAATAACATGCGACGGGAGATCGCTGTTTGTTTTCAAATCTGTTTTATTCAATTTTCTACAGAGCTATGTTTATCAAGATAATTTTCTAATTGTGGGCTCAAAAAAAATCCTAAACGTTCAATTTTATTTCATTTTGATAAACAAACTTTAACATGCATGTGCAGTTGGAAGAGTTGATGCTCCAGGACTCGATGTTTATGCCTGTGACCTCATGACGTATTTTTGACAGTACTTTAACAGGAGAAATTTGTATTCAAGACAAAAGAAAAGTAATATTCAAAACAGACATGTGAAACGTAAAACTAAAAGTTGTATTCATATTTTTTCTGCAAAGTTGTGCACAAAATATAAATTTGTGGACAACTTTGTCTTCATGAATGCGATTCTTTTTGACAGCTATCTTACCTCATATGCATCTCCTCCAAAGGAAATGATGACATATCTTTATTCTTACATTTACTCCCTTCGTCCGACTTCTTTGGAATTAATAAAGAAGCTTTGGGACACAGCATTAGGAGAGGAAATCCCTGGCGGCATATGGGAAGTAGCTCTCAAGAGGGTACATAAATCTTCAATCTGTGCAAGAAATTGTCTGGCTCAGTGCAAGACTCTCCATCGTACCCACTGGACTAAAGTCAGCCTTTCTAAACTTTTTTTTAAATTTACTTCTATCTGGTTTTGTGTCGTTGACCTTGATTCAATTTTTCCTTTAAAGCAGTCCATTTTTTGCATGCCAAAAGAAAATGTTTTCATTGTTGCGGCTTTGTATCATTTCTTATCTCATCTATAGATCTGTCTCATAGATATAGGTTTATTTTTCGCTATGAATTATTCATTCTTTTTTAAATGTTGTATCTGTTTACATGCACAAGAATCAATAAACAAATGTGTAAAAAAAGAGCTTTTGTTTTCCATACAACACGGATTGAAGATCCATCCATCCATCCATCCATCCATCCATCCATCCATCCATCCATCCATCCATCCATCCAAGGGTTAGCGTTCCCCAAGGAAGCGTCCAAGAGGCATTCGGACCAGAACCAGAAGCCGCCTCAACTGGCTACATCATTGTGGAGGAGCAGCAGCTCTCCGAGCTTCTCACCCTATCTCTAAGAGAGTGCCCAGGCACCCTACGGAGGAATCTCATTTCAAACGCTTGGATACGGAATCTTGTTCTTTCGGTTATGACCCAGAGCTCATGATTGTGATTACTGGAACAAAGATTGACTAGTAAATTGAGAGCTTCACCTTCTGACTCAGCTCTTTCTTTACCACAACGGACTGGTACAGAGACTTCATAATGGCAGACACCACTCCAATTCGCCTGCTGATCTCATGCTCCAATCTTCCTTTACTCGTGAACAAGATATTTAAACTCCTCTACCTGGGGCAGGAGCACTCCGTCCACCCAGAGAGAGCAAACTACTTTTCTCCAGTGAAGAACCATGGCCTAAGACTTAATGGTGCTGACCTGCACCCCAGCCGCTTCACACTCTGCTGCAAACTGCGCCAGTGCATGTAGGAGGTCCTGGCTTGATGAAGCCATCAGGACAACATTGCATGCAAAAAGGAGAGAGGAAATCCTGTGGTCCCTAAATCAGATCCCCTGCAATGCCTGAATTCCACTGCAGGATTGCAGGAATTGCGCATATTAAAATGAATTTCCGCAAACTGAGCTCCTATAATGCGAGAAATTCCCGCGTAAAATTAATGTGTAACACTTTGCAAGTTTGCACTGCAAGTACAAAATCAGAAACAAAGAGTAGACTGAAACAATGAATTTGTGTCTCTCGCAAAGCACAGATGAGAGAGAGCGAGAATGTTAGTCTCACAACAGAAATGGACGCTCATGATATGGTGACATGCTAACAAGCTGCTCTGTGTCTCCCAAATGTAATCATAGACCGATTACAAGTCGAAATACATTTTCATGAGGTGGATTTAAGGCATGGCGGATAAATAGGCCACAAGAAAATAAATTAATACGACATTCATAAAAACGGTATTTTAGAAATATAATAACAGGCACAAATCAATTTTGCATTGAACTTTATTTGTAATCTGTAACATTACAGAGCCGAAAAAGCACCCACCCTCACTCACCCCCTCGCGAGATCGCTGCATCTCGGCAAGAATCATTATAATATTTTATGATGTTGTTGTTATGACTTCATATAAAAATGAATCACCTGGAAGCAGAATTAGAGAAAAAAGTAAAATTTTCTGTCAATCTGCTCCTCTTTAGAAAATCTCTCCTTGTTTTCTCAGCATGTTTGAATTTGAGTTTACAGTTAGATAAATCTAAAAATGTGTTCATACTATTTATGAATGACTGTGATGGAATTCAGTTTTATAAAAAAAAAATGTCATTCTCTTCAGTTGGTTCATTTCCAAAGAAAATGTTAAAATAATTTAGTTTTTGTTAAATATTTTTTGTCATTTGTCCTTTTTGTTACAAAAAGTCAAAGCAGGGAGAAAATCTGAGATTACCGGTAGATTATTTTGGCCGTATCCCCCAGCCCTAGGATTGATGAGGATCAAAGAGGAGAAGAAAAAGATGACTGACTGCAGAAATGTAAATAGTTTGAATCATTTCTGATGCCAACTCTGCAAAGACAGAGGTTTTTTTAAACATATATGTCATTTCAAAAAAATTGTGACTGAAGAGAAAAGCACTGGATGAGACCAAGAACAGGGAAAGACAAACATGGATGAGAGAAAAGATGAACACTGAAGCAGCCTCAATGACCAGTGGAGGAGATCAATAGAGTCAGCATCAAAGGTACTTGAGTGAGGTAATGATAGAATTTGAATCTCCAAAGTGGTAGAATGAACTAAGAAATGGACTAAGAAACCTCAGGGTTGCCCACATGAAGGAGAGATCCTCAACCCCGGACAGACAGGTGATGAGCTAGAACTTTTAAAGAAAAGTGAGCTTAATTAATTCTATAACTACACGGTTGAATAACAAGTATATGTCTAATAAACAAACACATCTAGATAAACAGCTACAAGTTAAGATAACAGCAAAATATTTAAATAAACAGACATGTTTGAATATTGTACCAGATGGGCTTCATCCAGTAGGAGTTGTGGAAACAGCTGGGGTTGCTGGAGGGGCCAGAGGGGAGATCACGGCCAAAGACAGGAGTGGGAAGAGCCAGAGGCAAGGTCACGGCCAAAGACAGGAGCACAGACAATCCACCTGGAATCAGAAATCTCTCCTGCTCCCCCGTAGGGGAGTGGGAAAGAGGGACAACATGTGAATTGCACTGCACCAAACAGAGGCATGATAAACAAAATAAAATAAAGCATTGGCAGATGTCAAGTGATGTAATGAAGATTGCAGGTGGGGAGAGTGAGGGTGGGAGAAGGATACAGACTCTGGTTAGGGTAGGGGTGGGGGGGGGTGGGGGGGGGGTGGGGGATACAGACCTGGGTTAGGGTAGGGGAGAGGGGGGAGGGGTGCAGGAGGCAGACGAAGAGTGAGTAGAGCCAGTATGGAAAACTTCATTACAGTAGGTGAGGTAGAGAGTCAGTTAAATAATCTCTGATTGCTAGCTAGTCTGGCAATAAACCTGTCCAAAAAGGAGTGTTTTAAACCTAACTTTGAATGTAGAAACTGTGTCAGCCTCTCTTACGTGAGCTGGGAGCTTATTCCATAAAACAGGAGCTTGGTGGCTAAAGGCTCTACCTACAACTGTGCTTTTAGAAATTCTAGGAACCACAAGCAGTCCTGTATTTAGTGAGTGAAGTGTTCTGTTTGGTTGGTAAGGCTCTATGAGATCTTTAATATAGGATGGGGCCATACCATTCAAGGCCTTAAAGGTTAGCAGGAGGATTTTGAACTTGATTCTAGATTCAACTGGGAGCCGGTGAAGTGAAGCTAACACAGGAGTAATGTGTTCTCTTCTGCTGGTTCCTGCTAACAATCTAGCTGCTGCATTTTGAACAAGCTGAAGACTTTTTTAAAGAACTTTCAGGAGAAGCTGCACTTCTAGATAATATGTTTCTGATCCTAGAAATATTGCGTAGGTGAAAGAATGCAGTTTTACAAGCCTGTGATATGTGAGCCTTAAATGATAAATCCTGGTCAAATTAAACCCCCAGGTTTCTAACTGTGGGACCAGAATAGAGATTAGTCCCTTTTCTGTGGCCAATAACAAGTCCTTAGTGACTCTAACTAGTGCAGTTTCAGTGCTATGGTGAGGTCTTAACCCTGACTGGAAATCTTCAGAGAGGCTATTGTCCTGTAGGTGGCAGTATAGCTGTTTAACTACAACTCTTTCTAAGATCTTTGAGACAAAGGGGAGATTTGATATTGGTCTATAGTTGGCCAGAATGCCAGGATCTAAACTGGGCTTTTTCCGAAGAGGTTTAACAACTGCATATTTAAAAGACTGTGGCACATAACCTGTTTCTATGGAAATATTTATAATAGTTAAAATTGATTCATTAATTAAGGAGAAGGTTTCTTTGAAAAGCTTAGTGGGGATTGGGTCTAAAAGTCTAGCTTTTGGAGGATGTAATGACTAATATTAATTCTGCTAGATCTACAGCAGTGAAGCAGTCTAATGTTACAGAGGTTTCTATAGATGCCTTTGTTTCTACTGTTTTAGCCTGTTCTGGGCTGATAGTAGGGATAACTTTGTTCAACTTATGTCTAATATTTAGGATTTTACAATCGAAGAATGAAAGAAATTCTTCAGAGCTGAGAGTAGCAAGAATATGTGGTTCCACTGAGCTGTGACTACTAGTCAGTTTGGTTATAGTACTGTAATGTTCTTTTAATAAAGTATAATTAAGTTTGGCAGAGGGTAATATGCCGCTGTATACTTCCTGTGCTCGGCCTGCCAGAAGAAGACTCATAAATTTTAATTTTACAGAGTCATCCCAATTATTTACATCAGCTGCAATCTCAAATTGCTCAACCCAGTCTGACCAATCTCACCCAGAACCTGAAAAGGTCTCTGGCATGAATATTGGCCGTGAGATATTTAAGACAGGGTTAGCTTCTCCACCAGGACCAGACCCTGCTGGTTCATTCCCTGGCTCTGACATTTTTAATGGATCCCACTTCTGACACCAGTATAATGTTTGTTGCAGGGGTTCCAGCACAGGGATTAATCCTGTCAGTCAGAAGCCAGGGACCACAACAGACTCTTCTTAAAAGGAACTAGGTTTTATTAGACAAGATAAAAACAATGGCTCATAAAACAGTGGAAGAGGTAGACTTGCGGAATTAAAAAAGTTCCATAAAACCATCAGTGTCAACAGACTTCACAGCAATAATAAAACACCCCCTATCTGGAAAACCTCAAACTACATGCATAAAAACCCACTTAAAAAGGGGAACTAAGATTCCTGCTGGCTAACTCTTCCTATAAAAATATTAGATACAATATAAAAAGCAAGAGTCTTTAAAATGGAACGGGTGTGACGGTGCACTACTTAGCTCGTCTAGCTGACTTCGCTTCAACGCTGTCCGGTTCCTTGGGGTCTGACTGTTCCAGGTGGCGGTGATAATCAGAGAGGGATCTCAGCTGCAGTGTCACAGGATGGCTGATGGATGGAGACAGAGTACTGGCAACCAGCTCACTCCTAGCCCGGCCCTGTTCTTTCTAAAGGAGACAGCTAGCCATTCTCTTTCTAACTTACGAGTTACTTGTTTAAGGGAACGTGTTTCAGCGTTGTATCACGGTGCTGCTCGGTTTTGTCTAAATAGTTTTGGTTTCAAAGGAACAACAACATCAAGTGTTCTCCTGAGGATCTCCATGGAGTCATCGACAAACTGATAATTTTTTCTGGGACTGAAACTATGGGAGCTGTTCTCAGAGTGTATGCTCAGCATGTTACTAAATATTGGTTGGACTGTAAGTTTAAATTCAGACACAGAACGGTCAGTCAATGTTATTCTGAGCTGTTCTTAATTTACTGGAGCGGTGAAATTCAATTAATATAGACAATTTCCCCGTTTTTTTTTTCAGTTAATTTAGAGTTTATTTAATATTTTAGCATTGTGCCAGCTGTTTTGGCAAAATAGGATATTTTTCCAATTATTATTTAGAGTTTAGCTAATCTTTTATCATTATGCTAGCTCTTTTGGCTATATTAAACATTTTTACAGTATTTTCAGTTAATTTAGAGTTTATTTAATATTTTAGCATTATGCCAGCTGTTTTGGCTAATTTAGACATTTTTTCAGTTATTTCAGCTAATTCAGAGTTTAGCTAATATTTTAGCATTATGCTAACTGTTTTAGCTAAATTTTACTGTTTGCCAGTTTCTTTAGTCAATTTGGTTTTTAGCTAAAATTTTAGCAAATTTTCAGCATGAGTGTTTTTTAGCTGTCAGCTTCAGCATTTTCAACTATCAGCATTAGCATCTTCAGCAGCCAAATTCAGCTTACAGCATTCACACTTGCATTAATGTATTTAATGCTATATATCTAATTTTTTTTTCTCAGTTGGGAAAAAATTAAAACTACTTTTTTTAAAATTATTTTTTAAAAAATCTATTATTAGACATAAATTCCAAGTGGCCAATGGATTTAAAACAACATGCATTATAAAAAAAAAGAAATCCTGATAGTAAACTCAAGAGGGGGGATCCAGAAAAAAATCAAACATCCCGTCTAAAATATATATGTGCAAATCAATGATAAAATTAAACTAAATTAAACTTGCAAACATTTGCGAACATAAGGATTTGGAGTTAACATCCTCTTTTCTTCCCCTTTTTTCTCTAGACACTTGGCAACTTTTGTCCTTCAGCTGGCCATCATTATCAGGATTCAAATCCTGTGTAGCAACACATTTCATATCATTCAAGTGTGCAAAATAAAATTAAATGTCCAAAAATCTTTTCCTGTGTTGGCTGCCTGAATTTTTTTGCAACACCTGCCTTCTTCCTGACTATTGACAAGGCGCCATCAGTGGCATCAGCTGTTGTGTCCATCATATGAACCAACCTGATTTAAACTCTGCTGTGTTGGTTTCATCAACACCTCTAATAAATATGCACAGTTGTGTCGTATCTAAGATGTTTGTGCTTTCATCAATAAATGTCTGGATTCTGTCCTTCATTTGGCTGCCTAAGTCTCCTGAGAGATCTTGTATCTGCAATCATAATCCATGACAGACTTATGTTGGCAAAGGTCGACTACTTTTTTGGGGCACATGATTTCTGCAGCCTGCAGCAGGCTTTTTTTCCACAAGTCTTTATTTTTTTATTTGATTTATTTTTCCAACATGCCAGTAACAAGTCAACAAGGAAACACAATAACAAAACATCTTGACAACATAAAATAAAAAAGTTAAAATAAAACTAGAAAATCAGAACATTCATTCATCTTCTATACCATGTTCTCCCTGTCAGGGTCACGAAGCCGCTGGAGCCTAACCTGGCAACTTATGGGCGAAGGCAGGGGACATCCGTGGAGTGATTGCCGGTCTGTCTCAGGGAAAATAAGAACATTTCCAACAATATTTTGGCATGTTGCTCAGCATGCAGAGCAGAGCTTATTAAAGCCTACCGGTTTACTGTTCCCTGCTGTGTCATGATAATTAGTATTAACAGTATTAACCATTATGAAAATGAAGTGTTAAAAGTGATGAGCTTTGCCGACAAACTATGACAAACCATCTTGTTGTACTGCTCTTTGTTGTAAAATGTAAAGGGGATGTATGGAACACTGATAATTATTCCCCCATACTTCAGCACCATAGCTACAATAGGGGAGAACTAAGAAGCATTATAATATGCGCAGTGTTACAATCAAGAAAGGATTTGGCTTTGTTTTTTTTGGAGAGACTTTTTGCAATTTTTGTTTTTATGTGTTAATGTGGGGTTTCCAAGACAGTTTGCTATCTATTATAATTCCCAAGAATTTAATTTCATGCACATTTTCTATTTGCATCCTCTCTATACTTATTGGCTGTTCAGAATGTCTTGCTTGATTACCAAATAGAAATACTTTTGTCTTATATCGATTTAATTGTGTGAATGCTGGGTCAGCCTTCACACTATATTGATCCTGTTTTTCTTTATTTCTTTATTATTTTTCTTCCGTATGCTTTTTGAAGGTCTGTTGCTCTTCAGCTCCTTCAGCTATTCAGCTCATTGAGCTATCAAAATATTCAGCTTTTTTAGGAGATTACTGCTCGAAGGTTTCAGCTACATAACTCTTCAACTTTTTAAACTATTCAACTAACTACCACTTTTTAAACTCCATTGAAAATGGCTTACGGCACATGGCCAAAAATGTGTTCTCTAAGCTCACCGCCTCCGCCACATGTGGGAGGAGCCAGCAGCTAATATTTTTTGCGCGCTACATGGAGTGGCGCCTCTTAATCTAATTTACAATGCATGGGAGACAAGGATGATGTTTAGAGATCAGGTTCATTTATTTTGAAGGGCTCCACAAAAACATCAGTGATAACGTCTCCATGTTAGAACATTTAGTCTCCCTGTAGCTCCAGTGAGTTTCTCTCCTGCTGCTGTGTCTGATCGACGGCTGCTTCTACGGTGTTTCTGGTGTCTCTCTCTGACTTATTTCAAATGCTTACTATCACGCATTAACCTGAGAAGGTGAAAATAAAAACAAGAATAAAATGAAGAGAACTTTTTTTAATTATTGTCTCAGTGAAAATAAGAAAAACATCATAACATTCAGGAGGCCTGAGCAGCTAGCTAGATCAGCTAGCTGTGGTGCAGCCCACACAAGTAACAACCTGGCTAGTAGGCTTAGCATCCACTGTGTGTAGCTGCGCTTTCAGGTGTTGTAGTCTGGACTCTAAGTCTAAGATGAAGCTGCACTTAAGACATCTACCACTATCCCCACTTAAGGAGGCAGATCTTCACCGAACATATAGGACATCGAGCAGCACAGAGGGGTGAAAGCAGAAGAGGTAGAAACCATGCCAAGGTAAGGCTAGCTGTGTTTAGATAAGAGAAAGTAACTATGTCGCAGGCTGCTTGGACAGCAAACGGTTATTACAGTACTCACTGGCAGTTTACTCACTAGAATGCTAAAGATGCTACTTAGAATTATTAAGTTCTAAACCAGATAACACTGAGTTAGATATGATCAAATCAGGCAATCAAACCAGGAGCAACAAAAGCAATGACCAAGCACTGGTTAACGCTCGTACGGAAGTTATCTCATAATCCCCGGATGAAAAAAAGAAATGAAGAGGAGGAAAAGCAGGCTCAAAGCAGAGGTTTTGTCTCTTTTATTTACATTCAATTGCTTGTTTTTGGTTAAAAAAAAAGACTAATATAACTGGCAATCTATTATTTTTTTCATTTAAAGCTTTAAACTGGATAATCGGCTTGACCTCCTTGATAGAAGAACAAATGACTTGGATCAACAAGTAAGAATGAATAATATCATTCTCACTGGACTTCAACTCAAACCCCAGGCAAGGCCTGGCGCAGCTAACGTTAGCACAGAAGCTAGCAGGGCTGCAGTGGCCACAGCCGAGAGCGTGGAGTCACGTTGGATCATTCCTCACTTCTAAAGGGATTTCTCTTGAATTTGAATTATATCGAGATCTGCTTCCCAGGAGAAAGGAGTTAGCTAAACCTGATCCTTATCAGCTTTGTGAATCAAAAGCACAAGACAGCTCTAATGAAGCAAATAAAACACCCGAAAAAGGATTTTCTGTTTATTTTAATCACATCTCTCAAAATTAATGCTGAACTGGTAAAGCATGCCAGGCTCCTGAAGCGGAAAAAGCAGATCCAGAGCACCTGATTGTTGAACTCCAGGACCTACGTTAAACCACTTGGTCCACCGGACCTGACCAAGGCTATGGTCATCACCTGCATGAGAGTCTTTGAGAAATGTGTGGTCATGGACATCTGAACCTCTATTTGATGTGAAATAAGAATCAAAAATGGTTTCAAGAAAATACGGTGCCTGGGATCTACCACTGTCTCTTAGGTCAACTATGACCTGATTTTCAGCAGGGATTTCTGCCCTGCAGACAACTCGAGCTCAACTTCCTTGCTGTGATATCAGCTGAAAGACAATGGACCTGACAAACAAAGTCTGCAGTCATAACAGCAAGGAGAACTTCATAAACTCTGTTCAAGGAGGGCTGTTAATCATGCAGTCGGAGAAGGGAAACCGTCTTAATCCGTGTATCATTCCCTCATTCGTTTATCAATTTAAAATCAAATATGAAAAAACGAAAAAAAAAAGTTTTTTGGTTTTCTGATTTGCGTATTAAAATGAAAATGTAGCAAACGGATAAGGATTTAATTTTGTTTTATGCAATTTTGTCTGAAAAGGCTGGGTCATCTGTAAGTAGTTTGCGAGTCTTATTTTGAAAGTTGATCGTGCCATCAGTTACCTTTCAACAAGGGTAAAAGATCATTTATTGTCGTTTTGTGACCGTAAAAGGAAACTGTCAGGAGGCAGCGCTCAGTCTCCCCCTCTGGTCATCAGCGAGAACCATCACCTGAGTACTGACTGCAGCCATCTCCACACCTGGCTCTCATCATGTCATCAGCCACCAAGATGTTTAAGCACTGCTCAGCTACACACTCAGTCCAAAGTATTCCCGGTGTCATTCTGCCAGCACACAAAGCATTCAATCTATTCTGACCACTTAACCTAACCCTGCTTCGTTCCTGACTCTGCTCCTCTCCACTTGTCCCGACCTTCTGCCTGATACTAGACTCTGACTTAGCTCTTTGGACTTATAGTGCAGCCAGGCTGCTTCCTGTCTGACTTTGCTTAATAAACCTGCTGCAAGTGGAACCAGCTGTCTGCCTGTTTCTGTGACAGACACCTAGAGACCTACAGATATGATAACCAAAAATACTTCCGTCACTTTCCAGGTAAGAATCAGTTTAATGATCTTTTTCCGTCATATGTCTCTGACAATGTTATTTTGTTCGAAGTTTTGGTTTGCTAACCGTTGCCAACTGAAACTCGGGTTTGCACAAAAGGAACCCGATGGAGTTTAAAACTGTTTTAACACATTTAGCCGTTCCTGTTTTTAGTTATAATGTGTCAGAAGAAGGTCTGAGCCAGCCTCAGGTCCGTTTCTTCCTATGGGTGAACTAGGCAATAGCAAAGGGCCCCAACAGAACTAGGAGGCCCTAAAGTTACATGTTCAGGAGAATTAAAATGTCCGATTTTACCTGCAGCTATTTCTTGTGTTTATTTAACCCCTTATGTAATTATATATGTAAAAATATTGACTGTAAATAAAATAAAATGTAATAATTAGCTGTGTCTCATCCTTTTTGAACCACACAAGTCAGTAACGTAGCTGCAGCGCCCCAAAAGTGTGGAATGTGCTGCTAGCTAGTTAGAGCTAGAGCTAGCAGACATTGGTGTTATACCAAGGATCAGAGACACAAACAGAGCTTTGTTTGGTTAATTTAGGATAAGAAATGTGAAATATATGAAACCGTTGTTGTGGAATCATTTTTTTAACCAACAATTAATAATTATTGTCAGAAATAGGGATATAAATTCTGGCAGAGGAACCAATTTTTTTCCCAATAGCTGTAGCGGAGAAAATCCAGGAAGTATCCAGAGCCATTTCTTCAGATTCTAACATGACATGTTGTTGTGATCTTTAGCAATGACAGAGCACTTCAGTGGAAGTTTGTGTTATGCTTCATAGGAAAAGTGCTATACAAATAAAGTTTGATTTGATTATTTGATTTGATTCTTATTTTCAAAACTCACAGAAATATTCTAACAGGAATGGTTTTTGTTTGTGGCAGTTAATCGTTTATCACAATCAACATAATTTTATTGTAATCAGTACTGTGTGTCAACTCGTGTTAAAAAACTCTGAAAATAAATGAATTAAAACAAATTAATTTGAAATTTTCTGCATTACTGCAACATCACTAATAATAATAATATAGGAATATGCACTCATGCTTGTTTTTTTCCAATAATCTATTGAGCTTTGTCTCTGCAGGAGCAATTCTAAAAGATTTGGAGGTAAGACATTGATCCAGAGGGATCTGAGGAACATCCTGACCATGAAGGTCCAGAACCATCAGGTTTCTGAGGATCTTTCTCTGAGGTAAAAACAATCATCAGCACATGTATATGGATATTGACCTGTTTTTACTAAACCTGTAGATGCATATGACTGGACAACATATTTATTCAAGACTGGTGTAGTCGGCAGAGAGACAATTCAGATCCGTTCCCGTTTCTCTTAAAAAGGAAATTGTAGAAGCTTTTAGCATCACTAGCTGTTTTTACATGGACACAAGTAATCAGAATAAATGCCCAATCAGAATAACAATTCATTGTGTAAACAGACTCTATGGAATACTCTGACCCAATCAGACTCATCAGATCAAAAATTCTTTCCGACCGAGATAGGTGGTTATGCCGACTGTTGATCCGATCATGGTGCATGTAAACAATTTATTCCACTCGTGAGTCAGTACTGGGTAGGCTTTTATGTTATGCATAGATGGTGTGGCGCCTGAGGAGGCCTTGGGCAGAAACAGGACTGACCAGCTGTTCCGCACAAGTGAACCTGACTCTTAGCTTCATGTCTGGGGAGGGTACTTTGTTGCAGTGTGTGCTCCAGTGGAGGCTTCGGACTGTAGTCCGTCCAGCTGCTTTGCGTGTGTGAGCTGGTGGAGGTGGCTTTTGAATGCAGAAATGCCGCTCCACGCATCTGAGAATCCGTGCAAACAATCATGTGAATTCATGTTAACAATCGTGTCCAGACAAAGTAAAGGCTGATGCTATTCCCACGTATTTTTAAGTGTGGCTAAGATACAGATTGCTGCGTTGCTCACTTCCAAGGCTAAATGTTGCTGTTGGTATGTATTAACCAAACCGTAACCTTTCTCTATCCATGTGACCAAGAATAAAGCACCTGCTGCACAGGTGTAGAAAATTATTTTCAACTTGTCCCTTAAAAGAATAATAATATAAATGTTAAAAGCACGCTTAGAAAATCATCTCTCTGGATGCAGCAGTTTTTCTTGTTTACAAAGGAACTCGCTATTTCTCCTTCAACGACTGTTTTTGGTATTTTAGAGAGTTCTGCGCATTTCAAATTGATTTTATTACGAGTGTAGTGCATGTAAGCGTTTGTTATCAGTTAATTTTTTCAGGGCCCATGTTCACAGTTGATCTTAATCCAATCAAAGACATTTTGCACATGGAAACGCAGCAAGTTTCTTCAAAGAACTAGTGAGGAAAAGATAAAGCAGACTTAGCTTGATAACTTGGCAAAGAAAATGTGAGAAAGCAGACATGTTGAGGACAAAGCACTGTGACTGTTACAATAAAATACTTTGCGTTATTATTAGTATGAGACTACTATAGTCAAGCATTATTTTAATTGTACATTTGTTGTTTTAATTGCAATAGTTAGTTTATTAGATCTTTTCTATTTATTGAGATAAAGAGGATTTTTTTCCCTTGAAGAAATTTATAGTGTTTTTTTTTCTTACATAGAGCTGTCTTAGTAGACCAAAGGGGTTAGGAATCTCTTCACTACAGTTCACAAAATGAAGGCCCTTAACCAGCATCTACTCTAGGGCCCCTACAAGACTAGAAACGGCAGTTGTTTTTTTTTTATTCAGTCGGGGGATGGAATTATATAGGTTCGCTTGCCCCCGCTCCCTTTCAAGGGATCTATCATTTGATGCCTAGTTATCCTGTGTTGGACATTCGCCCAGGGCGCCATGCAGCTCAGGGTCGACACTGCTTTACTGCAATACTACAAGCTGCACATTTAGGTGGCGCTGAAGGTCCAGCTCGACTTTGTTGATTCAGAAAGTCTTAGCTTTGGTGGGTCTGGATGAACTTGGATCAGATGGAAAAGATGTTGACTTTAAAGGATTGCAAAGCAACATTCAGCGTTTGTAAAGCACAGCAGCAGGTTCTTTAATTCTTTCTGGCTCAGTTTACATATCCATGAATGAGAACTTTCATTGACATGAATTCCCTTCCTAAATGATAGATTACCTGTTGAGGAACAAGGAAGCTCTATCAATGAGTGATGTTTCTGAGCAGAAAAAACAAAAGTCAATCTGATGACACAAGAACTGAACAACTAACAAGACCAGTTGCTGTCAGTCTACCTGGAAAAGCCTCCTATGCATGTCAGGAGGAAAATGGCAGGTTTAGGCATAGTGGTATAGCAATAATTGAATAAGTTTCAAAGAAGTGATATAACCACATAAAGCAAGTTAGGAATTACATACAGAAAGTAAATCTAAGAAAAAAAAATCCAGTCCTGTCCTTCAGAATCTGGACAGCCAAGGAGGTGCGAGTGCAAACACTTGGAGGGGGTGTGCATGTCTGACTCTGACTGGCTTATCTGAGAAGTGCTGTATGACAGCAGCAGCTCCAAACCCAAGCTGATCTGAAGAAGACCACCCCCAACCCCACCCCTCCGAGCTGTCACTGCACATGCAGGTCAGTCACTTCACATCCTGATATCACAAAATAAGATCTCTTCAGGTGTAAGTTCTGCAGCGCCATTGTTTGGACAAATATCCTATCTCTAGATTTCATCTAGGATGTACTTGTGTCCAAGTATCAATAAATTACTAGAATGTCTGTTCATGGTGTGTTCATAAAGCATTTACACAACCTTTAGAGAGTACTGGTGAGTAACAACTACTGCAAACATCTGAAGCAGAAGCAACTAGCTGATCCTCTTTCAGGGAATATTTGATTCCAGATCCAGTGACCACATCTGGATCAGCAAACTGAAATGAGTGCAGTCTGACAATAACTCAGGTTTAAGGACTGAACTCTGTGGAGCGAGGTTGGCTGGCTTCAGTTGTCTTGAATTTTAAATGGTTGTTGGTGTATCTGGCTCACATGTCTTCATATAGCAGCGTGCCACTGAAAATGGTGAGGGGTTCCACCGAGTGTGCCAGTTTCCCCATCACCAGGTCCACGCACACAGTGTCCCCAATCTGCAGGGGTAAGATGATGCTGAAAACAGCCAGGGAGCCAGGCGTGATGTTGGCTTCCGCTACTGGGTTGTTCTCCAGGCCTTCAGGCTGATACCCTCCAGAGTCCACCCGGGCCACGCCATAGTTGGATTTAGAAAGGACTGCCTCAATCTTTTCGGTCTTGTAACCCATGAGCACGGCACTGAAAAAGTAATGCCCATCCACGGGAGCGGTGAAAACACCTGGTAAGACAGAACACCAGATGGTCAAACAACAATCGCTCACATGAAGAAAGCAAAAGATGGATAGCTGGATGGAGGGAATCGTTACTGCAGTTTGAAGAATCGATGCTCCGGGACTCAATGTTAATGCCTGTGATCCCGTGACGTATTTTTGACAGCAATTTAACATTAGAAATTCGTATTCAAGACAAAGACAAATCATATTCAAAACAGACATGTAACAACGTAAAACTAAATTGTATTAATATTTTTCTGCAAAGTTGTGCACAAAATATAAATTGGTGCACAACTTTGTATTTATGAATACGTTTCTTTTTGACAGCTATCTTACCTCATATGAAATACATGAAATATGAATGAAACATGTGAACTGATATTTAATAAGAGTGACCAGACTAAATACAGGCAGAAATAAGTAACAGATCCATGTAAACGTGTCCAGTCTGTCAGCTTGACTCCTCATGACTCACCACACCGTAAAAAGAGTGCTTTAGCAAATCACAGACTGGCAAAACAGCTGCAGCAGTTTCCTTCAGGGGATGAATGCTGCCAGCTGCCTTAGGAAGTATATCTTAGTCTGCCCCCACCAGTGAACAAGCTCAGAGTACACAGACCAATCTGTAGACCAAGGTCCTTATAGGGGAGTACCACCTCCACTCCCTTTTTGTGAACTGGCTGTGGAGCCTGTTTCTTCTCATAGAAGTCCAGTGCCGTCTCCTTGGTCTTTGTTGTGTTAATTACAGATTGTGATGTTCTTCACAAGCTTTCTGTCCTTCTCTTCTTGGTTCTTCCTGAGACACCCGACAGTCACTGTGTCATGTGAAAACTTCTGGATGTGACAGAGTTGTACTGAAGAGGAAAGGGGGACAGAACGGTTCCTTGTGGTGCTCCTGTGCTGTGGATCTGAAGTTATAATGTGCCATCCTCAACCTGACAAACTGCAAGGTCTGTGCAGTACCGCTTTTTCTGAACTTTAATCAGACTTTGAACTTTGGGCTCAAATGAGAAAAAATGGTAAATGGCGTTTACTTCTATAGCGCTTTTCTACCTTACTTATAGCGCTTTACAGTCACGGACCCATTCACACACACATTCACACACTGATGGCGGCTCTGCTGCTGAACGTATAACCACTGCCAATGTATAACCTCCAGAGGCAATGTGGTGAGACGGCACATATGGGCAGGCAAGATGGGAACCAAACCTGCGATCTTCCAATCAGAGGTTAACTGCCCAACCAACATGGCCACCCTAAACAATGATGCAGCTGAATGTTATAGACTGATCCATACCACCAAATTCACATCAAAGTTTTATTGCTAGACTCTTCAGGCATCATGACTCTTTCATGCCACACTGGGCTTTTTTGTTCTATGCTGAGCCAATACTGAAGTCTGGCCAACAGATGTCACTAATTTGAATGTGTCAAATCTTTCACATCCCTGAGCAACAACATTGCAACAAACAATAAAACAAAACTGATTCAAATTGGCTCAGTGGTTTAGAAAGCTTTGGTTTCTCCATCACTATTCTTCACATTTAATCTGATTTCACATTAAGATTGACCAGTAAAAACCTGTTTACTTCTTAACCGTTGTCAATTGCAACATTTCAAAACAACACGAGCAGACTTTCATTTCACTAAAATAGTTTGTTTTGAATTCAGAGAATATAAACAGAGAATCTTTACTGTCACTCAAGAGATCTTTAAAGTTCAGAAGATCCTGCGTCTGCACCATCTCCCAACTGGGCAGGAAACAGCCTTCACTGAAGGTGTCATACGCTTACGTCATAGGCTTACAGTCATGTCCAAATTCCCTTCCCACTTCCTAACTTCTAACAAACTATTTAAAAAGCAACTTGGACATCATGCTCACTATGTTTTTCATGGCAATTATGACATCAACAATTTTCTGAAGTAAAAGCTAAGTAAATATGAGCATTTAACAGACTATTCATGAAAACACTGTGTTCTGATGATGAAAAATTGGATGGTTTATAAAAAATACATTTTGAAAATTAATTCCAATGCAATGCCTTGTAGTCGATATTCACTAATGCACACTGGTTTTTTGCAGAGACTTCTGGGAGGTTTCTAGGGCACTGGATTTTGTAATTGTAGACAGCTGTACACTGTGGCGAACAGACGATATAGTGCACGTTATAGTGTGTAGTGAAGGAATTTGGATGCAACCTTAATCTGTGATAAGCTTTGTTTTTATGCTCTCTACTCTCCACCTAGGTTGCCTAATCATTGTAATTTATTCCTCCTCTGAACCATATTATTATTATTGAAGACAGAATTCCTCACACTGCCTGTTTGCTGTGTCTGAGCTCACAATCTAGCAGTTCAGTTTGGAATTAGTCTGCTTTCTCTGTCTTTAAGTTTTTGCCTTTGGATCACAGAACTTGGATTTGTATCCCATTTCTCTTGGATAACTGTGGATAAACTTCAGCCTCTTCTGACTCTAGATTTCTGTCTTCATTCCTCCTCTGGCCTCAACTTGAACCGCTGAAGAGGCTCTGGATTCCTCTTTGTGCCATAGCATGATAAAATGGTAAATGGCGTATACTTATATTGCACTTTACCACCTTGCTTTAAGGCCCAAAGCTCTTTAGATTCACACACTGATAGCGGCTTTGCTGCCTAACACTTGTGCCAACCTGTAAACAACAGGTGCAATGTGATGCTCGATGTGGTGTCTTGCCCAAGGACACTTCAACACATGGGCGGGCAGAGCAGAAACTGAGCCTCAGATTTTCCAATCAGAGGTCCTCATTTGTGTGACATCACCTCTGTAATTTGATCAATCTCCAGTGGGATTTCCTCCTGTGACTACAAAGTGTTCTCAGGGTAAGAAGAAACAGGATTATCTGCTGTTCGGAGCTGGACGTTAATGAACTCTGTTTTCGTCTGACTTTAGGTTCCTCTGTGCAACTGGTGGAGTTGTGAACTGAGATCTCTTAAGACATGCATTTATTCTTGCCTGTACATACTCAGAACTTACAGGGGGCTTTCTGGCACAGACACAGTTCACATCTTAATGCTGAAATCCATAACGTTTGTTTCAAATTCTACTGGTGGATAATGCAATGTTCGAATGGGACTGTGTCTGTAAAGCACTTTGGGCCTTAAGGGAAGGTACTAAAGTGCTGTATAAGTTTATACTATTTACCAATTAGACACAAACATGCTACTGTGTGTGCTTCGGCACTTTTTGTCACTAAGCAGCCAGTGAAGAGACACTAGTAATTTACTGAAGTGCTGTCAGACAACTAGTAGATGGTCGTGTGTGTGCAAGCACTAAAAACACAAACACTGAATGCACACTGTGACAATGATCTTGTTATTGAAAGATCAACAAGATGATTGTGATCACCTCTGAACTGGATGAAGAGGAAATCAAACACCATGATGTCTGATCCTCTGACGTTCAACTCCTGCTGGAGCAGATTTTACAATGAAGTTATGCTGCAGAGAGGGGAGCCAAGATGCATTCCCACCTCTGCAGTTTCCCTGTCGTTGACTCCTGTCCCTTATGGAACAAACTTGATCTGGGCTGCTAATCACGCTGCTCCTGGAACAAGAGCTCCCTGCAGAAGTGACAATCTCAGCCTTTAGTGACTGGATGGAGCTTCAACTGTCCAGCATCTTTCAGTTACAGAAGAGGTTGGCGGTTACAAAAAAAAAGACTGAGAAGAAATTCTGCTGCCTCACTTGTAAACTTTGTCATAGTAAGCTGTAGGAGTTGTTTGTATCAAGAAGAAGTAGAATTGGAGCTCAAGTGAAAAGTGATGAAGTAAACATCAGAGAGGAACCTTCTGTTCCACTTCTGTTTAGGTAACACACAGTCAGCTCTGTGCTGGACCTCTGAAGATGCTGGAGAATCTCAGAGCAGCTTCACAACTATCTCACTTCTGCTTGGATTTCCTTGGTAGCTGCTCTGCTTCCTCTCTTTTAAAATGTCTCATATCTTGAGCGTAGAGCACAGAGCGCTGTGTCTCATGTACTTGTTCTTTTGAAGAATGATCTTGCATTTCTATGAATATCTTATAAAAACTGTGTTGTGACATTTTCTGATCACCTCTCTCACAGTATTCTGAGCTGAAGGAAAGGAGGTGTCCTTACATCTTGGAAGGGTTAGGACAGCTTCTAAAAACAGCTGAGATCCTTTTGCTCAGTTCAGATCAAATATTTCTTGAACCTTGACAGATGTCATGTTTTAGGGGGCGGGACGGTCTACATCTCTGCTCACCTGTTCTGGGGTTGTAGAAGCTTCCTTCATTGACAAAGACTTTGTCAAAGATGATGGTTCCCGCTCTGTCCATTGGGGACGTCAGAGCAGCTGAGAACGCCAGCCGGGGGTTATGAGCATCCACACCGGGAGGACCTGAACACACGCAGAGGCAGGATAAACACACATTCTGCCATAACAGAAGAAGGCTGAGATAAGACCGACACCTAACTGGCTCTTCTTTTGAACCTGGATGTTATGGGATGTTACACAGAGTTTAATATGGCGTAAATGGTAAATTGCGTATACTTATATAGCGCTTTTCTACCTTCATTGAAGGCCAAAAGCGCTTCCCAGTCACAGACCCAGTCACACATTCACACACTGATGGTGGCTCTGCTGCTGAACACTGGCGGCAACCTTCCATCAGAGGCAATGTGGGGTTCAGTGTCTCGCCCAAGGACATATTCATTTGTACACGAAATAGGGATGAACTTGTTAGTGTTTGATGCAGTGAGGATCAGAGAATGAAGGATTTTCCTCTCATGTTTCTCTGAACAATAGCCCTGCCTGATGCTGTCAATTAAAAAACTTTTTTAGGAATGCTGCTGGAGCCAATCTGGCTGCTGTTGGGCAAAGGCCATGTTCACACTGAGCAGGGCGACAGACTCACACCCACACCTAGAGAAAATGTGGTCACCAATCAACCTACAAATCATGTTTTTGGACTGTGGGAGGAAGCCGGAGTGCCCGTAGAAAACCCACACATGCGTGGGAGAACATGCAAACTCCACACAGAAAGGTCCCTGCTGGTATTTGAACCTGGGCCTTCTTGTTGTGAGGCGAGAGAACTTACTAATGCTCCACTGTAAAGCCCAAGGTCTTTTTTCATTTAAAAGCTTTTGTTTTGACTCAATAGCTGTGTTTCCATTACACAGATGTGCAAAACGTTATCATTTCGAAATGAAAAAACACAATTTTGCAATGACACTGTTTTCATTGAATCATAATTATGCGAGTAAAACAAAACAACTCACGGGATAAGTCATTCAAAACCACAGGGATGGATGAGATCTAGTTTTGTTTTAAATTGATTCACATAAAGGGAGCATTTGGGTGATGTCACGGCCTCTGGAGACCGCGTGCAGCGTAGATAGACAATTGATAATATGGTATCCATATCCATATTATCCAATATCCATATTGGTTGTTAGTTCTGTATCGGGATGAGGACATCATACCAGGCAAACCTCGAGGGCCACTTTCTCCCTGTGGTCCTGGTAGTCCATTAAAGCCTCTCTCTCCAGGGGGTCCAGGTGGGCCTACAAGTAGACAAACCAAGAAAGAACACAAAAGTTCAGAGCTGATCTTAATGTTCTATGAAAAGCTAACTGGAATTGAACAGACTTGGAATAAAAGCTTTCTTTTTCCCTGGTATTTTTTTATGACTGTGCAGAGATTTGAAACAACAGAGATGTTTGTTTCAAATTGGTATTGATAACTTCCAAATAAACTTATTTAATTTGAATAGAAGTTATGCCCTACTTCCAACTGCACCTCCAGGTGAAAACCTTTCAGTTGGTTTATATTAAGCCTGATGTGATGTAATAAAATACAAATAAGTATTTAAGCAAAAATAAGAATTTAGAACACAAGTTTGACACTTTCAATGAAAACATCCCCATGCAGCAGGAATTGAAGATTTACTTTCCCCACAACTCAATCCAGAGTTGTGTCCCTGGTAGCAGCACTGCATCTGTGCTAACATTTAAAAAAGAAATGTTATTACTAAACTGGTAAAATATTTATACTGAAATGATTTAGTTGGAAATCTTGAGTGAATCATTTAAAGAGACAGATTATTGTCTTAAGACAAATGGACCAAATTTGAGGAAAATGTAGCTATAAATCCTGACATTTTAGAAGGAGAGAAGAAATGACAACAAACAAGGAGGAAGCAGCTCACCGGTCACACCAAGCCTCTGCACGTCTCCAAAGATCATGGTCATTGTAGCATTCAGGTTCTTCAGTCTGCTGTGAATATTACCCTGGCTCTTCTGGAGGAGGTCCAGGATTCCTCCATGATGGACGACAGACTCGTTCAGAGCAGAAACACGGGTCCATAAATGAGCCACATGCTGGTTGAGCCCTGAAACCAGGAGACATCAGGGAGAGGTCTGTCTCAGGATGTCCCAACACAACAGGCAGATGTCTTTACGGCTGAAGGGTTTTGTGAAACTCTTTCAAAAAAGATGCAGAGATTTTTGGCTGAAATATTCATAAGCCCTTTTCAGTGGTGTTTTTAAAGTAACCAAAGCAGAAAACATCTGCAAGCTCTGAGATGACAGAAAAAAGCTCATTCTGCAGGGCTGTGCTTTAGGGGGGGTTAAGACCTAACCCATTAACATCTGAATTAATTTCCAGCAAAGAAAAAAACTTGTGATTTTTATTTTCACTAGATTTATGTAATTTTAGAGCCAATGGGGTTTGTCTCATATTTGCAACAACAGGAAATGTCTTTGACATCAGCAAAACTCATTTCACAAACAGCATCCAGGAAATTCTTCTCCTCTGCTTGATTGGTTGGTTTAAAATTCTGATTGACGTGCTGCTACATGGCTGTAAGCCAGCTGTTTGAACCCTTTAGTTTGTATGTCACAGCAGAAAACGCACCAGCTCCTCAGCGGAAGCTTCACTCCGACGGCATGCACAGAGAAAGTTTTTGTAATTCTGGAGGAACATTTGTCATGCTGACTCTGTCAGAGCACCTTGATGGTTTCTGAATTCTTTAGAGCTTTGTCTGTCAAAGGAAACGTGACATCTCACTGAGTGGTCAGAAACAGACAGAAACTTCTCTTCAACGAAATGGTAAAAATGTTCATTCAAGTTTCATTTAACTCTACATTAGTTCAGTGTACTACAGAAAAGACTTTAAGATGAACGTTTTTTTTGGAATAAATTTGTAATTTTATGGCACCACCAAAAGGAGCTGTACCTTCTCTGATCTTGTGGATAGAGTCAGACACACCACCCAGTCTTCCACAGACTCCTTCCAGCTTTGACAGCCTTTTCTCCAACATGTCCTCCGATCTCCTGCAGTCTGGGGAGTCCACCAGCAGCATCGTCTCAAACTGACGGACACGCTGCTCCATCCTGTCCAGATGGTCTCGGCTGTCCTCCATGTGCTCCGTGAGCTCTTGCTGGATTTTGTCCAACTCAGAGATGATCTTGTCTTTGGTGTTTCCTTTGAGCATTCAAGGGAGCAGAGAAGAGAGTGTTAGCTGAAAGAACTGCTGTCATGAGGAGGCACTGAGATGAGCTCACCCAGGTCTGTGATGACACTGCCATGTTTGTGCACTGTGTGCTCCAGGCCCTGGAGGGTGTCGTTAATGGAGCTAAAGGTGAGGATGACTTTGGACAGTTGACCCTGCAGCGTCTTCAGCTGGTTACTGTTGGCGGATCCTCCAATCACACTGTGGCCATCCAAAGGTTTTCCTGCATCCAGCCCAGGGTCAGGTCCACCGCTACCACTACTGCTGCTTCCAGAACCACCACCTGCTGGGGGTTTGACGGCTCATTACTGTGGTGTGTGACGACTGAAAGGGCATAGCTTTCACTGATCTGTTTAACATGTCAGGCTCACGAGAGAACACCACACAGGACTGACTCTGATATGACTGCATAGACGCTGGAGTTTGAACTCGATGTTTGACCCCAAATAGTTCCCTTTAAAACATTCTGGAGAAATGTAAAACGCTGAGTCTTAATTGTTGTGATCAAATGCAAAACATCTCCAGCTGCTGCTAGATGACAGAAAGCATAGACTGTGACATGGAAACAAGTCAATGCCTAACACTGAAGTCAGCCGTGACAGACGCAGGAGCTTGGGAAAGAAGCATTCCACAAATATGTCTGACCTGTGAAGGAGTCTGGGCTGGTGCTGCACTGGCTCATGCACTTCTGGACATCTTTCTGGATCAAATAGATTTCATCTTGAAGCAATGAGCAGATCTGGGAGCAGCCACCTCCCTGTGAGTTCAGACTGGTCTGGATGCTGAGAATTTGGTTCTGCATCCTTCTCATTGCATCCTGGGATTGGTTCTTCATCTTCTTTAGCTCATCCTGCATCTTCGCACACACCTCACAACCTTGGCCCAGCTGCTCCACCTCTGACAGGATTCGATTAAAGTGCTCCCCGCGCTCTCCGGTGAAAGACTTGATCACATGGACATCATGGCTTAGATTCAAAACCTGAACAGTGGTGACAAACAAACATCTGTTCACACCATTCAAGAGACGTGTTTTAAAAGAGATTTTTCTGATGACACCTTTAACTCTTTTTCTAAAATGCCCGTCACCATGGTTGAGTTTTGAGATGGAGTTTCTAGGGGCAAGGGGTTAGTGGCTTTAGAACAGAATGACCTTGTAGTGACAAACAGTTTCTAGTAAACCACCACATGAAGACATTAGCTGTATAAGCAGCCCTGAGAAGAAATGTCTTCATGACAGGAAGCATATGGAGGATCACCAACGTCACACAAGCAACCAGGCGGCACATGGGCTTTGACATTTAAAAAATAAATAAAGATAAAGGCTATTGCTCCATTACCAATGAGGGGAGAAGGGTCGTCTGCCTTAAAGCCACCTCTAACACGGAAAAGTTTGGTCATTTTCTCATTAATTGGAAGTCACTGAATATCTGTTGAACTGTCTGTATTCACCTTGCTGTGCAGAGAATCTCCAGACACTGACAGGTCTTTGAGTCGAGTGCTGAAATGTCGAATCCGATTCTCATTCCCGACTACTCTCCACTCAAGAGATTTCACTGTTGGGCTTTTATTCTCCTCCCCTGTTCCAGAAAACCCTCCTACATCTCTTCCTACAGTCACATTTACAGTTCCACCAAATCCATCTCCTATCCCTGGAGATTCACCATGCTGTCCTTCTTGCAGCTGTTTCTTTCCATCTCTTCCGCTATCTTCTCCTGTTCCATTTTCAGATTCACCACAGACACACTCCTCTATCTTTCGGGTTATGAGTGAGGTGCTCGTCTCCAGTTTTAAAAGCCTGTTGCCATGGTTGTCCAGCCTTTTTTCCATATCTGTCACTACAAGGACTTGGATGTTGGACTGACTGAGAACAGTCCTCTTCAAGTCACCAAGTTCTCTCTGGAAATAGTTCTTCAAGTCTTTCTCCAGATGTGAAAAGCTGTGTTCAGTTCGGTGCATGCTGCTGTTGATGCGTTGCTCCACGTCCTTCAGCCGATTGTTCAGCTCTCCTTGCAACACCACACTCCCTTGTCCAGTTCCACCAGCTGAACCTCCACCTGTGGGACTGCTGCTGCCACTTAATGTGCTCAGCTCTTTTTCAAAACGGTGGAGCAGGGTCTCAAAATCTTCAGAGGCTGCGCTTATCTTGCGCTCAACATTGCTAACATGATTTTGGAGGTTTCTCAAGTTACCACAGCACCCCTGCAGGTGCATCACTTCATGCCGCAGCTGGTCTAAGTTCTGTTGATAGCGAACATCCATGGCATTCAGCTGTTTCTCCAGAGCTCTGATCCGTTCCCAGTCCTCCTGCTGCTGTTGGCGTAGATCTTCCACTCCTGCCTGACAAAGGAGAGATTGATTTATAGTAACACCCTGACATCGTCTATGCCAACACTACAGCAAAAATAATTATTACATGGAATACATACTACATACTGGTAAAAACAAAGAGTCTGAAAAAATGAAGGAGCAGCAACAATCAAGGGTTTTCTCACAGATGCTATTGCATTGCAACCTTACAGGTTGAAGAAATTCTACCTTCAGGAATTTGATGGTTCAACTTGGGTTTTAAAACTTTATTTTTCTCATGACTAATCTTTTAGATACAATTGTTTTGCTTCTGACATTGTGTGGTCTTAAAAATCCCACCAGGTTAGTAAAGGTCAACAGTAACTACAGTTTTTAATAAACAGAGCAAAATATATTTAGTCATCTACAAATGTTGTCAGTTAAAGTTTCACTTCAGTTATTTTCAGATATTTTATATAAGTGTTCCCAGTTTTTTAAATTATTATTATTATGCCACTTTAGCCATAATAAAAAACCTGTGTTGTTTTTGCAGCACAGCAGGATTTCATCAGGAATTCCCCTCTGAGTTGTGGACAAAACTGTCGATCATCCCTTTGTTAACACTCCTTCCTGCTAGCTTGCAACCCCTTACAACCCCAAGCTAACATTATTGGTACAACAAAAATGGTGAGCAATATTCATCCAGCCATACAGTTTTGATCCAGATTCCAGGTCAGACGAGGACATGGATCTATTCACATGCAATTGGACGCATCAAAACTTTGGCCCGTCCATCACAGTTGCTGTGTAATAAAAGGAGCTTTCATATATCTCCTCCATCATGCAGCAAAAATGCAAGAAAATGCAACAAGGACATGTTAAAAACACCAAAAACACAATTTTCAATGGACTGGGTGTTTAAAAAGATAAAGAGAGAACCGCAATAATTTTCATTACCATTAGTATCTACATAGTAGTTCAAAGGGCCTAAATGAAGTGGGTATGGAAATTATTCAGAGCCCCTTTGATTTTTCACTCTTTTTTATTTTGCAGCCATTTGTTAAAATTATTTCAAGTTCATTTTTTCCTCAGTAATGTACACACAGCACCCCATATTGACAAAATACACAGATTTTTTGCAGATTTATTAAAAAAGAAAATCTAACATATCACATGGTCCTAAGTATTCAGACCCTTTGCTGTGACATTCATATATTGAATTCAGGTTCTGTCCATTTCTTCTGACCATCCTTGAGATGGTTCTACACCTTCATTTGAGTCCAGCTGTGTTTTATTCTACTGATTGGACTTGATTAGGAAAGTCACACAGCTGTCTATATAAGACCTTCCAGGTCACAGTGCAAATGAGAATCATGAGGTCAAAAGAACTGCCTGAAGAGCTCAGAGACAGAATTGTGGTAAGGCACAGATCTGGTCAAGGTTACAAAAGAAATATCTGCTGTACTTAAGGTTCCTAAGAGCACAGTGGCCTCCATGATCCTTAAATGGAAGATGTTCAGAACGACCAGAACCCTTCCTAGAGCTGGCCGTCCAGTCAGACTGAGTTTTCAGTGGTGGGAGGACCTTGGTGAGAGAGGTAAAGAAGAACCCAAAGATCACTGTGGCTGAGCTCCAGAGATGCAGTCAGGAGAAAGTTGTAGAAAGTCAACCATCACTGCAGCCTCCACCAGTCGAGGCTTTATGGCAGAGTGGCCCAACGGAAGCCTCTCCTCAGTGCAACACACATGAAAGCCTGAATGTAGTTTGCTAAAAAAAAAAAAAAAAAAAAAAAAAAAAAAAACAAAACACCTGAAGGACTCCAAGATGGTGAGAAATAAGATTATCTGGTCTGATGAGACCAAGATAGAACTTTTTGGACCTAATTCTAGCGGAATGTGTGGAGAAAAGCAGACACAGCTCATCACCTGTCAACACAGTGAAGCATGGGGGTGGCAGCATCATGCTGTAGGGTGTTTTCCAGCTGCAATCCAGAGAAAGATGAATGTGGCCAAGTACAGGGATATCCTGGACCAAAACCTTCTCCAGAGTGCTCAGGACCTAAGACTGGGCCAAGGGTTCACCTTCCAGCAAGACAATGACCCAAAGGACACAGCTAACTCACAACAACTCTGACTGTTCTTGAATGTTCCAGCCAGAGCCCTGACTTAAACCCAATGGAGCATCTTTGGAGAGACCTGAACATGGACGTTCACCAACGTTTACCATCCAACCTGACAGCAGAGGTTAATATTCCGGAGAGGGTTCCCTCAGGTGGGACTCTGGGTCCAAGTCCTGACACAGAGTGAAAAATTTAAGGGGTCTAATTACTTTCCGTACCCACTGTATACAATGATTTTCTTAAGCCTTTCTAGTTTGCATATATATGATCACATATTATTCTTGGAACAACGGATTTCTGAAATGTTTTTTTCGTGAACTCTTTTCCTACCTAGTAGTAAGATGAGTTGATCTCTGAGGTTTTGCTTTCGCTCCTTGTGGGTGCCACTCATTTTGTGACGTCATCCTAGAGTTGGCCTCAACAGTGTGTCTGCGTTTCACCCACAAAAACAAACTTCCACATTTTTGCAAAGATGAATCTGTCTCTGAATGAGACGTTTTTTCCAAAAATGTTGCAGCTGGCCCAGCACTTATTAGAGACTGGAGTCTGATACATCACAAAAAGGTGATGGTTAATGGGTTTATTTTATGGTGAAATTTGATCACAAAATTCAGACAGTACCAGACGAACATTTCAGGATTGATTGAAATGACGAGAACATTGTATTCTGTTCTGATTAGCACCGGCTGTGAATGTTTCTGTTTTCTTTGAAGTACCATCAATTTCCGTATCAAAATTCCTCTTCACTTTTATGTGAATTAATTTCCTAGATACACGCAAACTTTCTGTCTTTGCTCAATAATCCACATTCAAAGCAGTCTTTCTTTGCACCTCCACCAAGAAGTCGTTTGCTTGTTCCTGCACCTGTCTTCTCCATATCACCTATCTGCGTCTTCCATTCTTGGATACGTTTAGGATAAACCCAAAAATGTGGTGCAGATTCCTCACCAGAATGTTCTTTGATATATGTACCACCACACAAAGATTAAAGGGTAAATGAAATGAGCGTTTCTATGTCATCGCTACACAGACACTCTGCATCTGGATGACTGTGCTCGGGGAGGCGGTGTGTGTGTGGGGGGGTCTTAAGGGATTCCGGCCAATATTAAAGACCGGTGTAAAGCAACGAACACCTGGAAAACCCAACGGATATTGGAGATGGGACACAGTAGAAAGATATATGGTATTGTGCGTTTAAAATGAAAGCATTTTGCCCATCACTGCTAGCTTCACAAAGAAATTGTGTGTGTTAGCCTGGGGGCGGTGCTGGGAGTGTAGACTCTTCCTGGAAGGCGCTGTTCTCACTTGTCACGTCACAATGTGAGGACCCGCTCGTTTTTGTGGATTAGGAGGGGCTGGTGCTCATAGCTCAGGTTTTTAGAGGATTACTTATGTAACTGAAGACTGACTAGACAAGTTCTCACGACACCCCAACAAATAGGCCTGGCCCAGTACTCATGCTCAGATATTGCTGCTCTGTTCAGTTTATCAGAAAAACTTAATGGACCGATTTTTTTTAGTTTTGATCCAGGACCACTTTGTCTCAAGAGACCCGCCCCCCAGGAAGAAAAGTCCACAGAATGCTGATGAAGTTCTGGCTCATATTTACAGAGAAGTTCTGATACCTGACAGGAAGAGCAGGACAGTGACACTCTCCTCTCCAATTCCTTCAGGATCTCCTCCTTCAGCAAGTTCAGTTTCGGTCCACTCGATTCTCCTTCAAACATGTCTCCATCCAGTTCATTACCTTTCCCGTTTACCAGGTGGTTGTTGATGCGAACCAGTGTTTTATCATGAGCCTGCAGGAAGACAGAATATTAGATCACAGAGGATATAACTTTGTAACAGACGTGACTAAGACCATCTTGAGTAGGATTTTTTTTTTTAAATCATGTTGAGATGTTCTTTCGAGACATCTTGATGGCTTTTCGTCTTGCTCTGTTCCTGCGCTTACTGCATGGGTCAGGTGATGGTGTGGTTCTCCTCCGAACTGTTCAGTTCACCCCTCTGTCTAAAGGTAAAGCTCTCTGAAGAATCTACACAAGGTTAAATATAATCCAGATGTTCAAACAAAACACAGAGAAGTCCAGAACATGGAAGTGCACCTGGTTTCCATCAACTAGACACATCACATGACCTACCCTTGCTAACCGCAACTTCTTTAATCTGGTCCATTCCACTATGCTGCCTGCAGAAAGAACTTCAATGCGGTGCATCAGCCTTCTGTTTTTTCAAAACCTCTTCTATTCTCATTGTCCCCACACACTCTTCACATTGGTGATCCCCCAGAGCCCCCACATTTCATTCCCAAATTTGAAGCAAACTAGGAAGTACTACATTCTGCAATTCCTCACATGACCACTAGGGGCTGGTTTAAAAGGAGCGCTGACATCTCATATTCCAATTTGAGACAAAAATAAACTTGTTACAAAATGTGTTCAGGTCAAAAACCTTTTAAATAGTTTTTATTAATCTTCCCCTTTGACGGCAAATTTCACACACCATGGTGCCTGGTCCCAACTAATGGGACTTAAGCTTTAACTGAGTCATCCATTTCTGGATGGCTGTTGGGGAAGGCAGAGCAAACTTAGTTTACTGTGACCAGCCCTCATTTTCCATGCTGTCAAAGAGGATCTGTCCAATGATGTGCTTCCTCGATAAGAAGTTTGGGTAAAGGAGTTCAGAGATGCTACAATCGGGGACATATATTTATATCTTTATACATTCCATGACTTTTCACAATAAAATAAAAGTTACTAGCATCATTCTGTCTGTCTGAACTTGTAACCTGAAGTGGAAACAGTTTTGAAAGGAGATGCTGCACTATGGTAAACCATATCATATTTCAAATGTTCTAATTTAGTTGATAAAAATGGAACATTTCTCAGTGTAAAATATTTTTTATTTTGTCTTTTAGACTTCTGTGTTCAGCTCTTGTTGTGGTTACCTGCTGAGCAGTTAATTTTCCTTGCTTCTTTTTTATTCTTCTGGAATTTAGGTATTAAATACACGATTTGGCAGAAAAATGACAGCTGTTGGATCTCACTGCCAGCACAAAAATGACAAGTAATTTCGAAATCCCACTTCAAAGCAGTTTTGGAATCTGATGCAATGGGTTGCATCAGCAACGGATCTGAACAAACAAAGCCATCATAGTGCTAAAAGGCACTTAACAAAGTTAATGAGCTGGTAAGAGAGGTGTGGTGGCAATCTGCTGCTTTTCTTCTGTCCCGCCTAAACTGAGAAGTGCATACAACTGAAAACACATGGTGGAACACACTGCACTCCAAGCTATTTGATCCTTACAAAGACTTCAAATCTTGCTTTTTGGCATTCAAAGAGTTTTACCAGTTGCTTTTCTTTTTAAAACGGGTCAAAATCTTTTTGCTCCAATCTCTTGACAACAGAAAAAATAGATTTAAGACTCCAAAAAACTCAAATTGCAGTTTTTAAAAAATGTTCATAAGACATCTTAAGGAGTGTTATTAAATAGAATTCTTTCATAATGTTGCACCGGGATAATGAGAAAATTTCAGAGAGTGGAGCTGGTAACAGAGTTTTATTACGACATAAACACAAATATTCCTAAGCCCTTTTCTACATCATTCGTACAAATCTGTTACCATACCAAAATGACACCACTTCAAACATGTAAGAAACATATCTTCAATGCACAGCAAATACTCAAACAGGCACAATACTTGTGATGCACAGCAGACTTTAGATCAAATACGGATTAAACATGAAAGAAAACAACGTTTACAAGAATGAACTGTGACTTTAGTAAACAAAATTGAAAAAACTAGAAAAATATTCCACTCCCACACCAGATTAATCAACCACGCTGAGAGCCCTGTGGGTAGCAGACAAACAAGATACAAAACAAACTTCAACAGGACAGCAGGGCACAGTATTCCAACAGCGGTTGGAAATGTATCGTGTCCTTTCATCCACTGAAAACTATGGACATAAAACTCAATGAGGGTTTGTAAAGAGTTTCACTAACATTTTGTCCATTTATAGCTGTGCAAAATGCATTTTAGTTTTATTGATCATTTTAGAAATTCTAAAAGCATATGTGTGATGTGTTATCACAATAATAAAGATGCAAAGCACTGCTTTAATGTGTACCACTTTGAAACATAAAGAATTCCTCACTGAGAGAAACCCTCATGATAGTGAGGAGTTTGGTTTATAATGCTGTGTATGTTCATAACATTTTCCTATTCATGGCAACTTGTGTGAGTGTGTGTCAGTGAGAGTGTGTGCGAGTGAGGGGATAGGTTGATAAATCACTCGTTGGATTTTATTGGAGCTCAAATTTATGCCAAATTAGGGGTGAGTTCTTCATTAACGGGTACAAAAAGTGCATTCGAACAAATATTTTTCTCTCGTTTTGACTTTGTGTGACCTAAGTGGACCCAACCGATTTTCAAATTTACTTTGTCCCAACCGATTGCCATTTCTGGGTTGTTAAGATGGGCAGAATGACCTCTTGTCAATGTACAGATCCGAGTTTATAGTCCTACACTCCTTCATGTGATGAAGCAAAAACAAGCAATGGTTTCTTTGTTGTGATAGAACATTCACATTAAACTGCACAACATGCAGAAATGACAGGAAACTGGAATTAAGGCCTCAGATCAAATTATTCTAATTATAATTGTTTTTTTTTACCTGAACACTTTGCTGTAATGTCAAAAATGTACACAAATCATGATTTTAAATGTCAAAATCCTTTCCATTTGTTTATGGGATTTCCCAGCCTTCTTGTGATGATCAGGCTGGGGCAGATGGATCCATGTGCAGATGTTTATTAACAGTGAGGAAGTAAACCAGGGAAGTCCAGGGAGCTGGGCAGGTGAGAGCTGAGGCGGCAAACAAATACAGGCGTGCTGATCAGAGGCTTGGCTGAGTAAATACAGACAAAAACATTCGATTAGAATGTACAAGAGTTTGCACTGAGCCTGGCTGAATGTGCAGCATGAATAGAGGCTGGGTGATTGCAGAGGAGAGACCAGTGTGGGATGACTGAGTGAAACTAGCCTGGAAACATCCTGGTATTGAGGGCAAGGGCTGATGGGAAATGTAGGAAGAGAACTAGGAAGTGGTCGTTTGACAGTTCCTGCGGATAGCCAAAGAGGGAGAAAGGGTAGGGTCTGGAAGATGAAGTACAGGGGTCTGGGTGCGTCTTGAGGGTCTCAAAGACCTGAGTGGCCGCAGGGACCCAAGACAACTGCCACGGGGTGCCCTGAGCAGCGATGGAACTGAAGCCCCGGAATCTCTGCAGTAATCTCTGCAATTCCTGTACTGTTTTTGGTTGTGGCAAATGAAGCACAGCCTCCACCTTACTTTGGTCCATGTCCAACCTGCACTCATAATGTAACCTATTGATAAAGTAATGAGACGGACATCTGATTAAAGTCACACTTTTCCAGTTTGGCGCACAACTGGTGAGTGATGAGGCGGTGCAGGACACGACATAAGTGAGAAATGTTTGGTGAAGGGGTCCGAGTAGACCAGGATGTCGCCGATGTAGACCATGACGAATTTATGGAGCATGTCCTGAAAGACATAATTGGCCAAAGGGCGTGGCCGAAGTGACCGGATACTCATAGTGACCCGTGGTAGTTGAAAAGGCAGTCTTCCACTCATCACCCTCGTGGGTCCGAATGAGATTGTATTTACTGCGTGAAATATCGTGCATTGTTTAGTTGCTCTAGGGCTGTAAGAACCAAGGGCAGAGGATAGCAGTATTTCACTGTGATGTTGTTGAGTTGCCGGAAGTCTATACAGGGCCTGAGATCCCTGTTCTTTTTCTTTACGGACAAGAAACCTGCGGTAATGCACACAAATACATTACACAAGGAAAGTGGGACCTCTGACCTTTTGTCCCCTACCTCATCCCTGGCGGAGGGAACAAGATCCTTAGCAGTGGCCTTGTCTCTTGGGTGCAGGCCTCCTGGGCCCAGCGGCCCCCTCTCCACGCAGGGAGAGGGATCCCTTCGCTCTTTGGCAAGACCATGAGTGTGGGATCACATTCTGTCTGAGCCTGGGGGGTGTCCTTTTTTTTGTGTGGGTTCTGGTCCTTGCCCTCGGGTGCAGGCCTCTTCAAAATTTCAACACTGAGTGAGCCTAGTTGGGCTCAGTTCTCAACCCTCTTTTGGGACCTCCACTTGTCTTGGTCTCCCCACCTCTAGGTGGTAGCTGCTGGCCCCTGCTGTGCTCTCTCCTGGATCTCCTGTGGTTGCCTGGAGCTTAGAGGCAGGCCTTAATTGGGGGCCCCTGGCTCGTACATGGAGCTGGGGTAGGGGGAATTCTCGGTACTCCTGGACCATGGTGGTGAGAGACTTGCCTGGGGTAGGGGGCTTTCGGGGAATGGAGCCCCGTGCTGGGCCCCCTTGCGCGGTGGAAAGGCTGCTCTTCTGCTTGGGGTAGGGCTTGCACTCTGCTCTCCCATGCCTCATTGCTCTTGGGTGTTGGGAGCACATGTGGCGGTCCTGCGGTCCCTGGTCTGGGTGCTTGGCTGGGCGGGCGGATCTCCTCCGCTAGCCTTAAAGTAGGGGTGTGGGGGGCCCTGATCGCTGCTACTGTTTTGGCGGGGGTCCTGGTGTGGGGATGGTCAGGAATTCTCCCTCCTATTTTATTTTTGTTACATTCCATCATCCTCCTCAGCTTAATATGGACATTCACCTCGGCACAGGTGTCTGCTCAGCTTTGCCCAATTGGTGTATGTGACGGAATGAAATGCATTACATGTGTTGGTTTGTATGCGTATGTGTGTGTGTGTGTGTGTAAGCTGTAGTTGTGTTGTGGGCTTGTTGACAGGTTTGTATGTGAAGACTCTTGGAACCAACAGGTATGTTTGTAACATCTGGGTGTATGGACAGGCATTTTAGACAAACATTCACAACTGACTGTAATGATTATAAACTCTCAGCATCTTGTTGCCCCGTATCATCATCCTCTTCCAATCATCATCATTCTCCAATTTCTTAAACTCAATCTTTTTCCCCTGTCTTTTGTGCCATTACACCCCCCCAACACCGCTCTCTCTTCTTCCCCCTTCTTCTTTTCTGTACGGTCCAACAAAAAAGTATACAAACATAATCAATATTAATAAAATTTACTTTAACTTACTTAGGGGGTTTATGCAAATATACACAATGTGTGTCCGAAGATTTATAACCCCTAATTGTAACAATAAAATCTGTCTAAGACAAGAGACTTTACACACATATCTGATTGCTCAGCTGTTGGACAGGACAAATTGAAAAAATTGGCCTGAGACACCTCCTCAATACTTGTTGTGGCGACACAATGTTTAGTTTGCACAACAGTGAACTCCCAGATTTACTGAATCACGTAGGCACTGATTAACACAGAAGGTGTGAGAAAACAAAAGTTGACCAGATGATGGTGGGGTCATGTTGCTCCAACCAGGGCAGTCCTAGTATGATAAGGCGGCGAGGAGAGTGGATGGTGAAAAACTGGAGGATCTTGTGGTGGTTGGAAAACATGGTGAGGCCGATATCTTGGGTGACAAACTGGATTCACCTTGAACCCAGTGGTTGGCCATAAAGAGTAGAAACTGCAAATCAAGGATCACAAGCGAGAAGGGGAAGGTACTGTGATTGAGCAAATGCCAGGTTAATTACATTTCCTGCAGCACCACAATCTAGCATAACCAGTGTCTTCACCAAGTTATTGTTCACAAGAAGAGTCACTTGAACTTCGAAGACCATGGTGGGGGTCACTCCCTGACTTGCCGAAACGACATGACGGTAAAACTGGATAGGTGGCTCGCAGGTCCCCCAGCTGTCCACAGCAGAGGCATCCAGCCAACGTCTCTCCTGTTCCGCTGGTGTCAAATGTGTAGAGCCAAGATTCATGAGTAGGGGTCGAGAGTACGTGGAGATTGGGGCTGTGCTGGGTCAGACAGTGAAGCCCTGGGAGCAGCAATGCGTGGATGCTGGGAATGTATCAGGTGGTCTAAAAGTATCGTCAACATGATGAGCTTCTAAATCCAGTCCCTCATCACGACATGCCAGTTCTTGCTGCATTTCGGCTGAGTCCATGACGAAAAAGTCTCGAGGGTGTCTGGGGTGCAATCAGTCTCAGCTGCTAAGGTTCTGAACATTAAAGAATAGACCGACTGTTTCCTTGTTCTGGGTTATCTCCATCAGGAGATCTACAGAATCTTTTCCATTAGGTGAGTGGTGGAAAACATCACAGAGTTACTGCATAGGAGCATAGAAGGTTAATGGCACCGCCCATCCAGCCCACACAGCCGAAAACCACTCGAGTGCCTCTCCAAAGAGTAACACTCTTTAAATTCTATTTAACTTGGCGCGCAGCAAAAGCCAAGAACTGCCCACAGCGCCGGAACCAATACCTGAGGGATCCATGCCTGAAGGATGTGTTGGGACCAGGTGAGACAAGAGCAGGCAGACTGGCTATGGCTATTTGGTTGGTTTGTAGGTGTGCTGTGATGACTTCTGTGGCTGAAGTGAGTTGCTGGAGCTGAGGTCCATGATCCAACAGCATAGAAGAAAACCCCTGTAGTTTGCCAGGGCTTGGCACGCCTTCTGTTGGATCTGTGTCTGGCGAAGTCTTCTGTAATGAGCAGGCAGTATTGAGGGCAAGGGCTGATGGGAAACAGAGTAACAGAACTAGGAAGCGGTCAGTATTCAGGTGACAGTTCCTGCAGATGGCCAGAGGGGGAGACAGGGAACTGGTTCCTGACACTTTTGATGACGTAAACCAGATGGACAGAACAACCAGAAGAGATCGAGTCTTTTGAGTCTAATTCAAGAAGAGAAGCATAATGACACGATGCATCTCTGTAGGGAGACTCGCATTGGTTGCAGGTGAGATACTGGAAATTCTTTATGACTTTTGGAAGGGGAGGTGAGACTTGTAGTCCAGATGTAGTTTAGCACAGGGATCTGCAACCTTTAACACTAAAAAAGCCATTTGGTCCAGTTTCTTTCTGACTGAAACCCATAAAGAGCCGCTCCACTTCACCATTTAGAAAAATACTTAATGCTTTCATCCATTAAGCCAGTGGTCCAAAACCTTTTTGTGGCTGCACACAGTTCAACCCGTGAGGACTTTTACTGTGGCCCGGGAGTGGGGGTTGGGGTGGTGACGTATTAGCAGTGTACTTGAATAAGAACATGTGCTTTAAACGTATTAATAAACAGTTCTGAGAATAGATTTGTCTTCTGACGTGCATTTTAGAGGATTGGCTTAAAAACATAAACATACAAACAAAAAACATAGGTATCATTAAGGCCTCTTAATTTAGTGTTGTGTCAAAATTGGTTAAAAACGAGTTTATTTTACTATTATAAGATCATTTCATTGAAGAAAATGTAAATATGTTTGAACGTTTTCATTCCTGAAAGTCACATCTCTATGCAAACAGGCACGGTGTGTGGAAATCATCTGTTGCGATCCCTGTTCTTGTGTTGCCCAACCCCGGACTGCGTTTAGCGCTTAAGTGACTGAAATACAATCGAGAGAATCCATTTGATTTTGAAAACCAAAAGATTTTTCAGAATAAAAGATCGTAAAAGACCTGGTCATTTTGCTCCCCTGACCAAACTTTACAGCTCAAGTGATTGAAGGTGTAGCTGAGAGAATCCACTTATTTTTTCAAAATAAAAGATTGATACAAAGTAATGTATTATTTCTTCCACGGCCTGGTGGCAATTGATCCACGGACCATTATCGGTCCGCACCCCGGTGGTTGGGGACCACTGCATTAAGTAATTTGTTTTTTAAAATGTGGCTTTTGAGTGTTTACAATAATTTCTTTGAAAAGTGTTATATTTTTTATATGTATAGTTTTATCTCATTTTACTTTTGACAGAAGTATAAACGAGTTCCTTTTAAATAAAATACACTCTGTTAAATAAGCTCCTCCTGCTGCAGCAGATTTACTTGAAATATAAATGCAGGAAAGTCAAGTCAAACATTGAACTTTCACTGTCACTATCACCTTTGGTGCTGCCTCATCCATTTTCTCCATTTACTATTGAATATAAACATGACAATATTGGGGTAGAATTAAAAAAAATTAAGAACTTTGTCTTTGAACAGCAACTAAACACTTATCAGAAGATAAGCAAACGTGCTATAAGCTCATTCTAATAATAAACAACTCCGATAGTAGATTCAACCTTTTACAATCATTTTGCTCAGTTGTATGACATGTTAAAAACTAGGGATGTCCCGATCTGGTCAAGAAATCGAGCATTATTATGTAGTTTCAGCCTCTATCAAAATCACATGTCTCCTGATCAGGATCAGATATGTATTTATTTTATTATTATTTTGATCAGCGCTGTGCATTTAAGTTTATTTCAAATAAAAGCCCAAGTAAAAGTCTGTATATCATGAACGAATCACAACATCTTACTGCTGTGAAGCACAGAGGAATATGGCATCAAAAGGCACACAAAAACAGCTCAATAAGGTTAGTAAGAGATTCTCAGGCTAGGACGTAGGGGCTCAAAAACGTGCTGAATAAATATTTAAAACTGATAGCAAGTGTCTCTAGATTTCTGTTTCATTCATTCATTCATTCATCTTCTTTACCCTTTTATCCCTTTAGGGGTCACGGGGCTGCCGGAGCCTAACCTGGTTACTCATGGGCGAAGGCAGGGAACACCATCACACACCCATGCACACTCACATCTACACCTAGGGACAATTTAGAGTGACCAATGAACCTATGAAGCATGTTTTTGGACGGTGGAAGGAAGCTAGAGTCCCCAGTGAAGCCCCACACATGAACGGGGAGAACATGCAAACTCCACACAGAAAGGTCCCCCATTGGTGACACTGTTTCAAGTCCCCCAGCCAGGACTTGAACCAGGGACCTTCTTGCTGTGAGGCAAGAGCGCTGGCCACTGCGCCACCATTTAGCCCCAATTTCTTTTTAATGAGACTGGAGTTCTCCTGCTGCCAACAGAGAAACAGCAGAGAGATGCAGCACAGTCCAGGGGTGTTCTGCACCCCACTCTAAAAAAAAAAGGACTTTATGAAAAACTGAATAAGTCCACAATCTCTCAAAACGAAAACAAAACTCTGTCCTGGGAGGAGGTTGATGAGGCCATGGAGATGGACTGTTGGCCTTGAAGAAGTTCTGGCAAACCGTCCGGCACCTCAGGAAGGGAAAGCAGTTTTCAGTGCAGGTGGCGAGCTGCTGACTTCGACTGGGGACATTGTCGGGTGGTGGAAGGACCACTTGGAGGATCTCCTCAATCCTGCTGACATGCTTTCTCTGGAAGAAGCAGAGGCTGAGAGTCTTGGGGTGGGGCTGTCCATTACCCAAGCTGAAGTCACCGAAGTAGCCAAGGATCTCTTTGGTGGCAAAGCGCCAGGAGCGGATGAGGTCCGCCCTGTGATGTATGTTGCTTGTTTGACTCCGACCACCAGGTGGAGTCTGTTAGTATGTTCGTTGTCTGGTAGAAGAAGAAGACGAGACGAAGATGTCGGAATAAAGAACGACACAGTTTAAAGAAACACTGGCCTCCGCGTGTTCGATATATCAGGTCCAACAACGATATTACATGGTGTCAGAAGTCAAAGATGGAGCAGTTAAGGCCACCAAATAGTCTGAGTTTTGAAGGAAATCTGGCAGAAAACTGGCGAACTTGGATTCAAAAGTTTGACTTGTATCTCATCGCGACCGGGATCGCCGAAAAGAGCGAGAAAGTGAAGTGTGCAACATTTCTTCATGTTGCTGGAGATGAAGCTATAAAGCTATAAAGACGGTCTTTGATGAAGATGTGGATGGTTTCGATGGGCTGAAGGACATGTTCAGAGTCTACTGTGAGCCCCGGAAAAACATCACGTATCTGAGACACGTCTTCTTTACCAGAGTGCAAGGACCAAATGAAACAATTGATGCTTATGTGACGGACCTGAAAAACAAAGCGAAGGACTGAGTTTGCACAGCTGACAAATGAGCTGATAAAAGGCCGCATAGTCTGTGGAATAATAAATGACACTGTGAGAGCAAGGCTGCTCAGAGAGACCGATTTGGATCTCATGAAGGCTGTGGATATCTGTCGAGCAAGTGAGGTAACGCACATGAAAGCCCTGCACGAGGAAGCAGATGTAGCAGTGCATAAGATAAAAGTTACCAGAGTAAAGAAAGCAGCTGGCGCACAATTTGAGAATGCAAAAGAGAAAGAAGAGTGTAACAGGTGTGGCTACATGCATGAACCAAAGAAGTGTCCTGCATATGGAAAAATATGCAATCTGTGCAAATTAAAGAATCACTTCAGTCGCAAGTGCAAGTCACAAAAACAACAGTACAGACCCAGGAAAACAGACAAAAAAGTGCATGAAGTAGAACAAGCACAGGAAGAGGATGTCATGTTTATGGGATGTATAGACATCAAACCAAATGAGCCAGCAGGTGCAGAGATTCAGCTTGATGCAGTCTCATCATTGAACAATGATGCTAAGAAATGGACTCAAGAACTAAAATTTAACAATGGTGTGCTCACTGTGAAGCTTGATACAGGAGCAGAGTGCAACGTGCTGTTAATGAGAGACTTTGAGAAAGTTACAAATAAACAGGTGGAGTTAATCAAGTCCTGATGTAATCTGGTTACTTACTCTGGCCACGTAATCAAGACAAGAGGCATGGCAAAGCTCAAGTGTGACTTCAAAGACAAGGAAAATGAGTTAGTATTTCAGATCATAGATAAAGACTCACCTGCTATTCTTGGAAGAGACTCTTGCACAAAGCTAGGACTAATCAGAAGAGTGGACGGTGTAGATAAAGGCAACACTGACATTTTGAGTGAATATGAAGATGTGTTTACTGGTCTAGGATGTGTTCCAGGACTGCACCACATCCAGCTCAACCCAGATGTGACTCCAGTTATTCACCCACCACGGAAGGTGCCAATAGCACTGAAGGACAAGATAAAAGCAGAACTGGACAAGATGGAAGATCTCGGAGTTATCACAAAGCAGACAGAGCCTACAGACTGGGTGAACAGCATGGTCACGGTAGTGAAACCCAACAAACTCAGAATCTGCATTGATCCTCAAGATCTCAACAAAGCCATAAAGAGAGAACACTATCCACTGCACACAGTTGAAGAGATAACTGCAGAAATGCCAAATGCAAAGGTTTTCTCCATATTGGATGCTAATCATGGTTTCTGGCAGGTTCAGCTAGACGAGGAGAGTTTGAAGTTATGTACCTTCAACACCCCTTATGGACGATACAGATTCCTGCGACTCCCATTTGGCGTGTCGTCAGCACCAGAAGTGTTTCAAAAGTGCATTGCACAGAGACTGGAAGGTTTGGAGGGTGTTGTGAACATAGTGGATGATATTTTAGTGTGGGGTGAAGATGAGGAACAGCATGACAGGAGACTGAGAGCGCTGATGGACAGGATCAGGGGGATGAACCTGAAGTTAAATAAAGACAAATGTAAGATCAGAAGGACAGAGATTGGATATGTTGGTCACATTCTATCTGCAGAAGGTGTGAAACCAGATCAGGAAAAAGTCAGAGCTATACAGGACATGCCTGAGCTAGAAGACAAAGCTGGTCTACTGAGGTTTCTAGGGATGCTTCAGTACTTGGCAAAGTTTGTCCCAAACCTCTCAGATGTGAGTGCGCCACTCCGGAAACTACTGGAGGGTGATGCCGCGTGGCATTGGGAAACAGAGCAACAGAAAAGCTTTGAAAAGCTGAAGATGCTTGTCAGCACAGCTCCGGTGCTCAAATATTTTGATGTGAAAAAGGATGTAACGTTATCTGTAGATGCGACCTCGGAAGGTCTGGGAGCAGTGTTGATCCAGGAAGGACAACCAGTGGCATACGGCTCAAGAGCGCTGACTGACTGTCAGAAGAGGTACGCTCAGATTGAAAAAGAACTTTTGGCAATTGTGTACGGTTGTGAAAAGTTTAAACAATATGTATATGGCAAAACGGTGCATGTAGAAACAGACCATAAGCCTCTAGAGACGGTGTTTAAGAAATCGCTGCAGAAGGCTCCACCGAGACTCCAGAGGATGCTGATGAACCTTCAACCATATGATCTGCGGGTCAGCTAAAAGCCTGGAAAAGAGCTTTACATCACAGACACACTGAGTCGAGCTTACCTGAAAGAAAGAACTGAACAACTCCTGGAGGATGAACTACAGATTCATCTACTTACAGCTCAACTACCGATCACAGAAAAAAAACGGAACATATTCAGAACACAAAGCGCAGCAGATGAAGAACTGCAGCAGGTCATAAATATGGTCCAAGCAGGATGGCCAGCAGAAATACACCAAGTACCAGCAGAGATCAGAAAATATTGGACGTTCAGAGAGGAACTTACATGTTCTGATGGTCTACTGTTCAAGAACACTCGACTTGTTGTTCCACATAGTCTGAGAGCAGACATGTTGTCGAGAATTCATGAAGCTCATCTCGGGATAGTCAAGTGCAAGGAACGAGCAAGAGACATCATGTTTTGGCCCAACATGGCTAAAGAGATTGAAGATGTTGTGTTAAAGTGTTCTGTTTGTAACACATTCAGACGATGTAACACAAAGGAGCCGCTCATCTGCCACGACATTCCAGAGAGAGCCTGGGCAAAGATTGGAGTGGACTTGTTTCACTATGAGCAAGGTGAATACCTGTTGTGTGGAGACTACTACTCCAAGTATCCTGAAATTGCCAAACTCACTGGGACCACCAGTCGACATGTGGTGACTGCCCTTAAATCAATGTTTGCAAGACATGGAATTCCAGATGAGGTTGTGTCTGACAATGGTCCACAATTTGGGAGTGCTGAGTTCAGGACATTTGCGGAGAGATGGGAGTTTGTCCACACCACATCTAGTCCTGGATACCCCCAGTCTAATGGACAAAGTGAGCAGGCAATTCAAACAGTTAAGAGTTTATTGAAGAAAGCAAAAGAGAGCCAAAGTGATCCTTACATCGCTTTACTGGAATACAGGAACTCACCTTTAGATGGAGTAAAACTGTCTCCAGCCCAACTGCTCATGGGCCGAAGACTGAAAACCAGACTACCATCATCAGTACAGCTTCTGAAGCCACAGCTGTTTGATAAAGTACACCATAAGATCAAGGAGAGGCAGCTGAAACAGAAGCAGTACTTTGACAGAGGAGCAAAAAGTCTACCGCTTCTGAAGGATGGAGAGAAAGTGAGAGTAAAAGTCAAAGAAAAGTGGCAACCAGCAGTCATCGTGAGGGAACATGACAAACCCAGATCAGTCATAATCCAAACAGAAGAAGGAAACACCTACAGGAGAAACCGCCGACACCTGATGAAAACCAGAGAAGTGACTTTTCCACAACAAGGTGCAAAGACTTACAGGATGTTGATCCTGTGACCAGTACACCTACAGAGACTGACCGGACACGTGTAACAACACCAGTGACATCATCGGCGACAACACCAATGAAAGGAGGGGTGACACCAACTGTGAACCGGGAAGATACAGTTCAGAGGTCAAAGTTTGGAAGACTGATTAGACCACCACAACGTTACTGTCAGTGAAAATCAGCAGTTATTTATGCTGTGTAGTTAATACACACTGTTCAAAGTTTGAGTGCAAATTTAATTTTTTTTTAGTTTTAAGATAAATTTTGCAATTGGTTGTAAACACTTTTGGGTTTTGGTAAAATACTTTTAGAAGCAGCACTACAATCTTTCTTCAAAGTGATTACTGTGTGAAAAGAACTGCCAAGTCAGTAGCTATAAAGTTAATTTACACAGGTAAAATATCTAAAGGGAAGAGATGTGATGTATGTTGCTTGTTTGACTCCGACCACCAGGTGGAGTCTGTTAGTATGTTCGTTGTCTGGTAGTAGAAGAAGACGAGACGAAGATGTCGGAATAAAGAACGACACAGTTTAAGGAAACACTGGCCTCCGCGTGTTCGATATATCAGGTCCAACAACGATATTACACGCCCTGAGTACCTCAAGTCTCTGGATGTTGTGGGAGCGTCTTGGCGGACACATTGCAGCATTGTGTGGCAGTCGGGAACTGTACCACTGGACTGTCAGACAGGGGTGGTGGTTCCCCTTTTCAAGAAGGGGGACCAGAGGGTGTGTTCCAACCACCGGGGAATCACACTCCTCAGTCTCCAAGGAAAAGTCTATGCTAGGGTACTGGAGAGGAGAGTTCGGCCAATAGTCAAACCTCAGATCCAAGAACATGATCCATGAACACAACGAGTGAAGGAAGATCGGAGCCTGAGAATGACAGGCGGATTGGTGCAGCATTCACCGTCATGAGGTTGCCGTACTGGTCTGTTGTGGTGAAGAGAGAGCTAAGCCAGAAAGTAAAGCTCTCAATTTACCGGTCGGTCTACGCTCCAATACTCACCTATGGTCATGAGCTCTGGGTCTTGACCGAAAGAAGGAGGTCCCCGATACAAGCGGCCAACATGAGCTTCCTCCGTAGGGTGGCTGGACGCTCCCTTAGAGATAGGGTGGAAGCCCAGTCACCCGGGAGGAACTCGGAGTAGAGCCGCTGCTCCTCCACATTAGGAGGAGCCAGGTGAGGTGGGCATCTGGTTCGGATGCCACCTGGACGCCTCCCTTGGCGGAGGCCCCGGGGAAGACCCAGGACATCCTGGACAGAGCACGTCTCTCGACTGGCTTGGGAATGTCTTGTTGTCCCCCCAGAGGAGCGGGAGAAATTGGCCGGGGTGAGGGAAGTTCGGGCATCTTTGCTCATACTGCTGTCCCCGCAACCCGGTCCTGGATGAGCGGGAGAAAATGGATGGATGTTCTGAAGATCCAAAAGCTACAGCCACAAAAGTTTCTCATGACTAAATATTACCTTACTGTTGTACTGCAACAAAGACTTTGGGCCTGGTTGTAACAATCCGCCCCGCACACTGGCAGGAGATCGTCACAACACCCTTTTTTAAGGCATAGGCGCATCAAATGTTGAATTACTCTGTGTGCTAATAACAACAATAATCATAATCATGATAGTGATAATAAATGCGCATAAACTCTTTCTTTGGACAACCCGTGTATTGTTGGTCCGATACAACTTAGAAAGCCCCACCCAAGACACTTGAAACATAAACAAATCAACTCGCAATCCCCAAAGTTTATAATACACGGAAAAAACACAGATCAACACTGACCCCGGTCTGGTAAACAAATATACATAAACGAACAATACTCCTGAGGCGAAAATAGAAGGAAAAAAAAAAAAAAGGTCCGACCAGTTCACGCGTCCGGTGGGAGGCCGCTCCGTCAGGCTGCAGAAAACGCGTCCCACCGGCTGTCAAGGCTGCGGCTGTTCCTCATACGGGATGTCCCAGGCGCTCGAAAGTTACTCCATCCAAAAAGAAAAAAACGTAGAATGCAGTGTGGAGGGTAATCCCAAACAGCACAGGAAAAGTAATCCCCAATGCGCGAAATCCCGCTCCGCCACGCTCCTGGTTGGCAGACAGCTGTCCATTCATTCAAAACCCAAAAAAAAAGCCAGCCTCCCCGCGCACCTGATTCTTGATTTAAAAAAAAGAAAACAAGGTGTGTCACAGTCACCTGACCTGGCAGGACCCGTTGGCCCAATAGGGTAATGACAAATAATCACATGACCATTAGAACCTGCAAATTCCACCTGTTAAACACATTACAAGTTACCAGTTCTTTTTTCTTGGTCATGGTTGTAACTGCACTGTAGGCAACCATTACACACACACACCCCCCCCCCCCCCCCCCCCCCCCCCCCCCCCCCCAGCCAGCGGCTTATCGGGACCATAGAAGGGTTTCATGTTCACTACATTCACAGTATCTGTCTTTATTTTGTCAGTCAACCACCGCACCTGGTAATTGACGGGTCCCAGTTTCTTCTCTATCCTTGCAGGCCCTTCCCATTTGGGCGCTAATTTGGCAGAGAACCTAGTGGAGGCTTTGGACAGTGGGTGTGACCGCACCCAGACCAGGTCGCCAACCACAAACTGTACATCTTTGCGGCGGGCATTGTAGTACCTGGCTTGTCTAGCTTTGGCCACACCAACATGCCTTTCCACCTCTTTCATGAATTGTGTATGAGTGAGTAGTGTGCTGTATGGAGGTGTGTCAGGAGTAGGTGTCTTATGAATGAGGCGTTCTAAGGGTCCTGCGATACCACGTCCAAGAGCCAACACAGCAGGGGTCACACCAGTGGTTTCGTGAACAGCTGTGTTGATGGCGAGACGGAATTCAGGCAGCCACCGGTCCCAGTCCTGATGGTGGTCCTCCACGTAAGACGCCAGCATAGTCTTGAGAGTCCTGTTCACCCGTTCTGTTAGATTTGTCTGTGGGTGATACGCGGTGGTGAGTTTCTGGGTTACGCCCCAAGAGGTGCATAACTGGTTTAAGAGTTGACTAGTGAATTGAGGGCCACGGTCAGAAACCAGGTAAGCTGGTACACCCCAGCGTGTGAAGATTTCATCCTTAAGGATGCGGCATACTTTCGGTGTTTTAGCGTCTCTGAGCGCAAACAGTTCGACCCATTTACTGTAGTAATCAACGACTACCATGAGTATGGAGTTCTGGGATTTACTGGACGGAAACGGTCCCATAAAATCCACCCCAATCATCTCCCCAGGGGTCTTGACATCAGTTGTTTGAAGCAGTCCAGTAGGCTTTTCGTTTGGTGATTTATACTGTTGACATTTTTGACAACAACGCACATGAGTCCAGACGTCCTTCCTTATATCTGGCCACCAGGCCACATCCAATATTTTGAGGAGGGTTTTCATGCGACCCAAATGTCCTCCAAATGGACTGTCATGATAGTAGGACAGGAACTCTGGAATGAGAACTGCTGGAACGACCATCTGATAATTGTATCCACTATATTTGGATGGCACACCCCGGCACACCCTGTTGGAGTTTATAATGAATACGACCGTGAGTAGGTTCATTGATAGTGAGGAGGAGTTGTTGGCACACAGGATCCTTTTCTTGAGTTTTCTCTACCTCCTGCAATGAGGTTGGCAGGTCCGCCCAGTAGGCTTTTGCAGAGGTGACGGCCACGTAAGCTTCCGATGATGACTGGTTTTCCTGGAAGGTAGCGCGAGAAAGTGCATCTGGGACAATGTTGGAGCATCCCTTTCTGTAGTGTACTCTAAAGGAAAAAGCCTAAAGCCGCAGTGTCCACCTGGTCAGCCGAGATGATGTCTTTGGGCAGTTGAAGGCCCAAGCTAGAGCGCTGTGATCAGTGTAGACGTCGAAGGTGTCTCCCTCCAGATAGTGTCTCCATTTCTCCACAGCCCACACCACTGCCAGGCACTCTTTTTCAGATGTGGAATAGCGGAGTTCTGGTCCCCGGAGAGCCCTTGAAGCGTAGGCGATGACGCCCTCCGTACCCTCCACGGACTGTGTCAGGACAGCACCCAAGCCGACATCACTTGCGTCACAGCTGATCTGGAAGCCTAGGTGTAGTTGAGGTTGTGCGAGAACAGGTGGTGAACGTAGCAGGTCCTTAAGATGTTCAAAAGCTGTCTGACATTCCGTGGACCACACCCATGGGACATCTTTCTTCTTGAGGTGGTTGAGGGGTGCTGCAATGTCGGCCAACCGAGGTATAAATTTATGGTACCAACCTACCAGCCCCAAAAACCTCTGGAGATCCTTAAGGTCAGTGGGAACTGGATAGGTTGTGATGGCATGGACTTTGTCTTGGTCCACCTCCACACCCCGTGCAGACACTACATGACCCAGGAATGTGAGCTTGGTCTTGAAAAAGTGGCACTTCTTGATATTGAGGGTCAGACGAGCGTGGTGGAGCTTTTGGAATACTGCATTAAGGTCTCTGAGATGTTGTTCTTGGGTTTTCGAAAAAACAACGATGTCGTCTATATATACGAAACAGATGTTTCCTTTCAGGTTCCCCAATACCCGCTCCATCAGTCGTTGGAAAGTGGCCCCAGCATTGCGCAAACCAAAAGGCATGACTCTGAACTGGAAAAGTCCTCGGTGGGTTATCATGGCTGTCTTGTACTTGCTATCTTCTCCCATGGCAACCTGCCAATAACCACTTTGCAGGTCGAGCGAACTGAAGTACTTTGCCCCCTGCATAGATTCAAGTATTTCATGCACCAGTGGCATTGGGTAGGCGTCATGGTGCGTCTTGGCATTGAGCCCCCTGTAGTCCACGCAGAACCGGAGTGACCCGCATTTCTTTGGGACTAAGACCACTGGAGAAGCCCATGCTGATGACGATGGTTCAATGATGCCGTTAGATAGCATCTTGTCGAGATGTTCATCAATGACTGCTTGTTTCTGGGGAGACACTCTGTAGGCTCTTTTCCGCACAGGAAGCTCATCTGTCGTCGGGATATGATGTTTGATGATGTTGGTATTCCCGGTGGTGGCAGTCCAGACTGTAGGCCACTTCTGCAGCAGTGGCCAGACCACCTCAGGTTGAGCCTCCAAGAGCAGAGAAAAAGGTTGGTTGTCACTCGAGTCTTCGACAGCTAAATAAAAATACGCTGATGGCTCGACATGGTCCCACTCAAGAGTCTCTCTGGTTTTCCGCAGAAATGTATACTCTTTGCCGCCAGTCATTATATATTTTCCAAGATGCGGTTTTAAAGTAAGCTGACTTGTGCACAGAAAGTCCAGGCCAAGAAGCAGAGGCATACATAACTGGGTTTCTTCAAGAATGTAGACACAGACATGGTAGTAGATGTCGTTCAGGGTGAGAAGAAGGTTAGCTCTCCCCAGGGCTTTATTCTCTTGTCCATTGGCCATGACAAACTTGAGATTGTTATTCACACCCAAGGATTCACCTGCCTTCTTGATGTCATTCCAGAGAGATGTGCTCATTAAAGAATACGTGCATCCTGTATCCAGCACAGCATCACCTCTGTGTCCCCGTACTTCCACTGGCACCACCAAGAGAGTTGGGGTCCCTTGTACTGAAGCCACGTCTGCTCCCTGTCCATGGCCAGTCCCCTGGGGTGGCCTCCAAGGTGTCCTCCTTGATGATCGTTCCGCCGGGTTGGCCTGCTGAACACGACTCCAGTAGTCTTGTGTGTGACTCCAGTCTTTCTCTATCAGAGAGCCCACTCTGACTAACTGCTCAACGGTGGAGACTATGCCCCGCAGCCCACTGGCTAGCCTTGGGTTGCATGCATCCAGGATGCGACGTACTATTTCTGCTTCTGGCATGTCCGGCCGCCATCTTAGGCAGAGTGCTCGGTGATCGTATGCAAAGTCTCTTAGGACTTGGGTTGGAGTTTGAACACTCTGGCGTAGCTGGTCTTCGATTTCAGATGAATAATCAGAAGGCAGAAAGGCGTCCAGGAAGGCTGTCTTGAAATCATTCCAATTATGGATTTTTCCACGGGCAGCCATCCACCAGCTCCGAGCCGGCCCCTTCAGGACAGTGTTTAGGGTGCCTATGAACTCGGTGGTACTTAACGGGCGGAGGGTGAGGAAATTTTCACATTGTTCGATGAACTCCGTAACATCAGTGGAATTACGAGACTCACCGAACTGCGGGAATTCCATCCTGATGGGTGGTCTGGGTGTGGCGGCTGGAAAAGCCGTAATGGTAACCTCCCCATCAGGTAAACGAGGATTCAACAGTGTATGAGCGGGTGTGGAAAAACCAGCGGGCCCCCAGAAGGAACGCGGTGGCCTGACAGCCTTTTTCAATTTTTCTTCCCACAGTTTATCTCTCCGTTCCAAACATGCTACCACGGTCTCATCCAGTTTCTGGAGCTTGCTGTCGATGTACTCCTTTGCTCGCTGGCCCACTGTGTCAATCGCGGCTCTCAGTCCGTCCTCTCTGTTCAACGTACTGTCCACTGTCTCCTTTAAGCGGATTTCTAGGGCATCCATTTTCACATGAATCTCCCGGAGGAGATCTGCGACGCTTTCACCCACTTCCTCTGCCTCCTGGGGTTCTTTATCAACATCATCCTCATCCTCCTCATCTTCAAGGTACATGGATTCCAGCCGACTGGTCAACTCTGCCACCTCAATGCGTGGGACTCTGATGGTGACACAACGTTGTAATCCGGGACCAGCCACTGGACCGGAATCTGGTGTTAGGTCGACGAGGGGAGATGGTCCTGCTTCATCAGCCCCGTCCTCACTGGGTGGACCCTGCTGGTCACTCCTGGACATAGTTATTGTAGTTTGAGCATAAGTTAATTGTGAAAATTGAGCTATATAAATGTATGTATAGCGGTGCAAGCTGAAATTAAACAATGAATATAGATTCTAAAACATGTTCCCATAAGAGGTGCTGTAACAGGAAACATCACAAAAACCCCAATAATAATAAATGGCTGTGAAACCCCACGTTTGAAGAGCAACGATAATTCCTTTAAGGAATATATATACCCCTCCACCATAAATCACAAATCAGAAGGCTCAGAAAACAACAATATACCTATATATATGGGAATGAAAACAGATTTTACAATCACAAACATTCAATGCGTCCCCATACTGGCCACCACTCTGTAACAATCCGCCCCGCACACTGGCAGGAGATCGTCACAACACCCTTTTTTAAGGCATAGGCGCATCAAATGTTGAATTACTCTGTGTGCTAATAACAACAATAATCATAATCATGATAGTGATAATAAATGCGCATAAACTCTTTCTTTGGACAACCCGTGTATTGTTGGTCCGATACAACTTAGAAAGCCCCACCCAAGACACTTGAAACATAAACAAATCAACTCGCAATCCCCAAAGTTTATAATACACGGAAAAAACACAGATCAACACTGACCCCGGTCTGGTAAACAAATATACATAAACGAACAATACTCCTGAGGCGAAAATAGAAGGAAAAAAAAAAAAAGGTCCGACCAGTTCACGCGTCCGGTGGGAGGCCGCTCCGTCAGGCTGCAGAAAACGCGTCCCACCGGCTGTCAAGGCTGCGGCTGTTCCTCATACGGGATGTCCCAGGCGCTCGAAAGTTACTCCATCCAAAAAGAAAAAAACGTAGAATGCAGTGTGGAGGGTAATCCCAAACAGCACAGGAAAAGTAATCCCCAATGCGCGAAATCCCGCTCCGCCACGCTCCTGGTCGGCAGACAGCTGTCCATTCATTCAAAACCAAAAAAAAAAGCCAGCCTCCCCGCGCACCTGATTCTTGATTTAAAAAAAAGAAAACAAGGTGTGTCACAGTCACCTGACCTGGCAGGACCCGTTGGCCCAATAGGGTAATGACAAATAATCACATGACCATTAGAACCTGCAAATTCCACCTGTTAAACACATTACAAGTTACCAGTTCTTTTTTCTTGGTCATGGTTGTAACTGCACTGTAGGCAACCATTACATGGTCACACTGCCCGAAATTTGCTGGAGCATCTTGGAGCGGTGACCATTCATCACCATTTAACAAAAGTTGGCTTCCGTGAAAGCAACACTGCATACGCTCGGCCACTGCTTTTGTTCCTCGAGGGTCCTTCCCACTGCTCCAAAAGTTTTGAGCTGCAAAAACTATTGCGAGCGGTGAGAAGAGGTCTATTCTCCGCTCCGGCAAAGTTCACCCACGCTGTACCAATGCCCAGTCAAAGTTTGGCTCCGCTAGACGCAAGTTCATGGACGCTTGGGTCAGATAGACCAACGCAGAAATCTAGAACGTTGGACCACCGCTGCTTCACCAGTGTTGCACTGGCGGCAACTATATGTTGAACAAACATCGGTGGAGCGGTCATTAGCATCTTACGAGCAGACACAGCATTGCTGGAATGGTCTCGGGCGTTGAAGCAGCGATCCATGACAGCGATGAACTTTGATTTGGCACTGTCATAGAGGTGTTGGATTGGGCCAAAAATACGGTGTGAAATGGACCAGGAACTCATTTGTAATTGAGAAGCAGTAAGTTCAGACCTACATCGAATTAGCCCAAACTGCATCATCATGGATCCTGAGACTTGCAATGATTGGTGAACTAGTCCATCAGCAGAATCTGAACCTCCTCAGACGCCTCAGCAACCAACGGTACATGAACGCACGCTACAGCTCGTTACTGCTAAACCAAAACTAAAACTACGCCGGCTTGAATGGTGCATCGCTACGCCAACACCCGTGTGTTACTTTTTTTCCCCCCATTTTGTGTGCAGTGACGAATGTTCGGCACCCCTCCATGCTGCTCCAGGTACGTTCCAGCAAAGTTTGGGTGGTGGGACCAAGCCCTTTAAGAGAAAAGCATCTCAATTTTTAGGATTTTTTCATGTTAACATAGATCATAATGAATCAAAAAGACCTATAGTTCTAAAGGAACTTATATCCGTGTATCATGTGTTCATTCTTTTTTCAATTTAAAATTAGAAAATGAAAAAAACGGAAAACTGAAAAAAAAAATTTTTGATTTTTGATTTGCATTTTAAAATGAAAATGAAGCAAATGGAAAACGATAGTTCAATTTTGATTTTTTGCTATTTCGTCTGAGCGACCCGGGTCACACAGAAGTAGTTATTTATTTATTTAAAGTGGTTTATTGAGGGCATACGAGGTGAGCTCCGAATGCTAATATGGCTAATTTAGAAGAATGCTCATATTTTGTGACAGAGCGTTTTCAGAAAAAAATGGTTCAGATTTCAGAAATGTCGTTGAGAAGATTCTGTTTGAAGCACCAGTTCCGGGGAAAAAGGCATATGAAGGACACACAACTTGAAGTTGCACTTGTGTCAGCCATAAATGAGGTAAGAATGACCCTTAAACGTATTTTTATTTTATATTGGATACACAGTGTAATACTGGGGGGTTTACGGTATCTGCATTTATTTATGTAATATTTTACCATCATCATAAAATTACCTTGTAATTGCAAAATATATGTATGTGTGTGTGTGTGTATTAAATACATTTTGAAAAGAAAAACGCTACATTTTAATTAAAAAACAAATCAAAGAGTTATGTACTTATGTACTTATAACATAACATTGTAGGAAGAGGAATACTACAGTGTTTGCCTGAAAGAATGTATTTTTATCAGGTTTTGGTGTTTTGACCCCTCCCTAATTCTTTTCTAGTATAGCCTGTTTTCTCTTCATTTTGCTGAGCTTGATTTTTGAATAAAAGACCAACTGCAGAGAGCTGGTGGTCTTTCTCAGGATTGACCCGGGTCGCTCAGGATTCTCAGGGATTTCAGTGGAGCTGGAGTCCAGTGCCGAGGAAGCTGCAAGCATGCATGAGCAGGAGCTGTGGTCTGTTACCGAGGTATCTTCATCTGCAGAGGATTCTTTCTCTGCAGAGCACAACAGATGTTATGCTGAGCAGCAACGTAGACAGACTTTCCCTGACCCGACTCTTTCTGATACAGCATTTAACCACAAACAAACTTTTTCCAGATGCATTGCTTCATCTAATAAAATATTACTGACAGACATGCTGAGTACATGCTAATTATAAATGTAACATTTGACTGAATGCATAAAGAAGCCACAAAATAAAACCCTTAACTGTCTCTATGTTTCTGTTGTTGAAAAACATATTCATGTTAAGTTTGTAATAAATATACTGCTCTGCCATGAAACCATGTTGTTTTTTTTATATCCATTATAACACTCATGTCAGCATTCAGTTTTACCAGCAAGAAGAGACATTTTTAAACAACTTTGAAAATGTCAACATTAACTGTATTATTAAAGCTTTAAACTTAAAATGGTAAACATGTAGCCACTAAAGGCCAACTCCTAAAAAAAAAAAAGTCCAATATGATGCAGTTCTTTTGGATGTTGTTTTCCCGCTCATCCGCCTGACACTTTAGACAGGAATCATGGCTCCTCTTCCACTCCCCTTTACAACCAATCAGACTCATGCAGCAGGTCCAGAAAAAAGGCTTTTCTAATGACCTGCAATTAAAAAAATGTAGAGATTAGAGTCAAGCAATCAATGATTGTATTGAACATAAATTGAAATTACTTTAGTCTCTTTACTATTCTCTTGTAGAGCTGCCCTCTGTTATTCCGGCTCTGCACAAACATTTCTGGAACTTTGCACCTAGAAACTCAACATCTTATTTTATGTTTTATTGGAGTTTACTGTAGGTGTCAGTTTATGTAGATGTTCAAATGTCATTTTCAATATATTTGAATGTTTTTTCACATTAACTTGTCTACTGATTTAAATGTTAAATATATATTTAGCAACTTTGATCTCATATAATTACTGCATGAATCACAGAATCATCCAGGCTGGCTGGGGCCGTTTCTAGTCTTATGGGGGCCCTAGAGTAGATGCTGGTTAAGGGCCTTCATTTTGTAAACTGCAGTGAAGAGATTCCTAACCCCTTTGGTCTGCTAAGACAGCTCTATGTAAGAAAGAAACAAATATAAATGATTTAAAAAAAAATCCTCTTTATCTCAATAAATACACACGTGGACAAAATTGTTGGTACCCCTCAGTTAAAGAAGGAAAAACCCACAATTCTCACTGAAATCACTTGAAACTTACAAAAGTAACAATAAATAAAAATTTATTGAAAATTAAATAATCAAAATCAGCCATCACTTTTGAATTGCTGATTAACATAATTATTTAAAAAAACAAACTAATGAACAAATGTACACTTAAAATAATGCTTGACTATCGTAGTCTCACACTTATAACACCACCTCATAATAACACAGTATTGTGCTTTGTCCTCAAAATGTCTGCTTTCTGGCTTTTTAATTAGCAAAGTCATCAAGCTAAGTCTGCTTTATCTTTTCCTCACTAGTTCTTCAAAGAAAGTGATGCTAAAAGCTTCTAAAAATCTCCTTTTTAGGAGGAAGGGGAAATAATCTGAATTGTATCTCTGCCCACTTCATCAGCACTGAATAAATGAGAGAATATATTGTCCAGTCATCTGCATCTACAGGTTTAGTAAAAACAGGTCAATATCCATATACATGTGCTGATGATGGTTTTACCTCAGAGAAAGATCCTCAGAAACCTGATGGTTCTGGACCTTCATGGTCAGGATGTTCCTCAGATCCCTCTGGATCAATGTCTTACCTCCAAATCTTTTAGAATTGCTCCTGCAGAGACAAAGCTCGATAGATTATTGGAAAAGACCAAGCATGAGTGCATATTCCTATATTATTATTATTAGTGATGTTGCAGTAATGCAGAAAATTTCAAATTAATTTGTTTTAATTTATTTATTTTCAGAGTTTTTTAACACGAGTTGACACACAGTACTGATTACAATAAAATTATGCTGATTGTGATAAACGATTAACTGCCACAAACAAAAACCATTCCTGTTAGAATATTTCTGTGAGTTTTAAAAATAAGAAGAAAACTTCCACTGAAGTGCTCTGTCATTGCTAAAGATCACAACAACATGTCATGTTAGAATCTGAAGAAATGGCTCTGAATACTTCCTGGATTTTCTCCGCTACAGCTATTGGGAAAAAAATTGGTTCCTCTGCCAGAATTTATATCCCTATTTCTGACAATAATTATTAATTGTTGGTTAAAAAAATGATTCCACAACAACAGTTTCATATATTTCACGTTCCTTATCCTAAATTAACCAAACAAAGCTCTGTTTGTGTCTCTGATCCTTGGTATAACACCAATGTCTGCTAGCTCTAGCTCTAACTAGCTAGCAGCACATTCCACACTTTGGGGGCGCTGCAGCTACGTTACTGACTTGTGTGGTTCAAAAAGGATGAGACACAGGTAATTATTACATTTTATTGTATTTACAGTCAATATTTTTACAAATATAATTACATAAGGGGTTAAATAAACACAAGAAATAGCTGCAGGTAAAATCGGACAAAATCGGAGCTTCTTCTGGCACGTTGTTACCGAAAACAGGAACGGCTAAATGTGTCATAACAGTTTTCGGGTTTGTTTTGTGCATCCCCGAGTTTCAGTTCACAACAGTTACTTGTCAAAGCAAAACTTCAAACAAAGTAACATCGTCAGATACATGTCACGGCAAAAAATATAATTAAACTGATTCTTACCTGGAAAGTGACGGAAATATTTTCGGTTACCATATCCTTGGGTCTCTGGGTTTGCTTTTACGGTCGCAAAACAACAATATAAGATCTTTTCCCTTTGTTGAAAGACAACTGATAGCACGAGCAGTGGGTGAACTTTCAAAATAAAACTCCACACAAACTACTTCCGGTTGATCCAGACTTTTCAGACGAAATTCCAAAAAAACGAAACTCAATGCTTGTTCTCCGTTTGCTCCATTTTTGATTTAGTACACAAATCGGAAAACGAAAAAATTATTTGCTTTTTTACTTTTTTATTTCAAATTGAAAAACGAATGAACAAATGAGACACGGATTAATTACCTCTACAGTTTCCAAACTTTCCAACATGACTAATTATCACCTTTTTCTTTCTAGTTGATAGTTGCGCTTTTTTTACTTTGATTGTTAAAGCTTTTTCACAGAAGTTCTCTGTTTAAGTGTTAAATTGGCCACGGATTGCTACCAGACTGTGAATCAATTGCCACCAGGCCACGGAAGAAATAATACATTATTTTGCTTTGAAATTGTTTTGTTTTATTTTGAAAAAACTTTTTAAAAATAACCATATTCTCTAAGCCTAACCTTCAATCACTTGAGTAACGTTTGGTCGGGGGAGCAAAATGACTAGGTCTAAACGAGCTTTTATTTTGAAAAATCTTTTGGTTTTGAAAATTGACTGGATTCTCTAGATTACATTTCAGTCAGTTAAGCACTAGGACTGCATTGGACTTGCATTTGTATGTGGAATCTTACTTCACAAATGGGATAAGTGCAGGAACAAACAGAAGAACAGAAAACAACTTCAATACAAAAAAGCGTTAGACTACCAGGAGTCCTGATTAAAATATGAATTTATCTCAACAGGTGATTCCCATACAACGTGCCTATTTGCATAGAGATGTGACATTCATGAACGAACATGTTCACATAAAAGCTAAAATAAGCTCAACCATTAAATGCATATTTCACAGAAGTGGTGAACACCGAGTCATGCACGTACCTCCATGGAAACAGAAAAAAAGGAGCAGTGCTGCCGGGGGGTGGGGGGTCAGAGCTGTGCAAATCAGTAATCAGATTTCTTCTTATTGAGTATCAATAATATATTTGTTGCTTACATTTTGTTACTGTAGTTACGTTTTGTTATGAGATGATCTTTATGATAGTAAAATAAACTCCTTTTAACCACTTCTGACACAACATTGACTTAAGAGACCTTAATTATATTGAAGTTTTTCTATCATTCCTCCAAAATGCACACGTCAGATGACTGATTGTAATGATGATTAAATCTATTGTCAGAACTGGTTATTGTTCAGTTTAAAATGCATGTTTTTAGTCAAGTACTCTCTTTCTTTGTAATTGTATGGCTGTATGTTGATAATGCATTGAAAAGTATACTTGTTAAGGAAATGTCTGTTGCTGTAGAAGGGGTCTTAGAATGTGTAGCTGTTGAAATTAAAATGAGTGAAAACAGATTTATTGCTTGCATATATCAAGCTCAAAGATCAAATTTAAGTGACTTTACTAAAAACACAGAATCAACTCAAACCTAATAGTTGGAGGGGATTTTAACATTGATTCTGTAAATTCTAACATTTGCAAAGATACCTCTTCTTTTTTAGACCAGGGGTCCCCAAACTTCTTCCTGTGGGGGCCACGTGACTGTTTTCCTATCTTATGGGGGACCTTGGTCAGTTTGTTGAAAAAAAGTTTGACGTACAGGGGTACCTTTAAGTACAAATGTATAGTTTTCCAAAGAGCTGCACATTAGGGTTAGAAATAAATTCTGGGATCTTCACAAAAGAAATGAGCAAATAACAATTAAATAAACAAAACCATTGATATTTCTTATTGTCACTATTTATTTTTATAAATAAAGTTTAATTTGCTTTGATTTAATTTGATTTAGCCAAATTACCCTCTGGGTTCCTTGAAACAAATCACAGGAAATAAATAACACCTTTCATAACATAAATAATAGCCAACAAACCCTCTCTGAGTTATTCAAAAAATAAAAGGTCCTTTAACTTTCTGTTGTGGTGTGCACAATTTAGCTAAAAGTTCAGTTTAGCTGCCGTTCTAGTCACAGGCAGCCTGAAGAACTGATGCAGATGTTCATCTGTCGATCTTGATCTCATCCAAGTTTTGAAGAGTTTCATGTGTGAAAAAGTCTTCTTGCAAATATATGTGCTCCCAAAAACTATGGACATCTTCATTGTGTGTTTTTTTTCTGTTGGGTAGGTGTTGTTTGAGAGAGCAGCAGAGAAGTCAAGTTTGTGTTTCCATTACCTCTGAAATCGCGCAAATTGGATTTGCAATACTACATTCGCTTAATGGAAACACCACAATTTCAAAAAAACTCACAATGGACACAAAGCAAAACTGCAATGGAAACACTATTTCTGAATCAAATGCGCTTTTTGGATGGAAGTGGCTGTGCTGAGCCATGCACAGTGGGCGCCATGAGAGGCCCCGCAATGTCACAGCTCATTAAAAGTTGCGTGTCAAATGAAATTGTTGGAGCAACAGCTTTTCTTTAAAATCACTAATCAAGATTGTCTAAAATCACTACATTCACAGCCGCTCCCGCCCAGGAGGAGCGGTTCCGCTTGCAGCTCCATGGCCTGCACAGACGTCTCCTTTGACAGATGATGATGAGCGCTGGAGCCGTGACACAAATCTGAATGGATCTGATGTTATCGAACAGAAAAAAGGCTCCAACTGCTGACTAGTTAGAATGGTTATGTGTTAATACCGCTGAACCGGCTTTTCTCATTTGTCTGTCTGGCTCATTTACATGTCTATTGATTATCAATGATCTACGCTGCACTTGCACCCAAGAAGACGTGACGTCACCCAAATGCTCTCTTTTTTTGAATAAACTTCAAACAACACTTGTTTTCATCCATGGTTTTGAATGCACTCTGAAGTCCTAGGCTAACTAGCAACTTAAGAGTTAAAATAAGTTACAGGAAAACAAATGTTGTCGTTCACAATTTTGAACAATTGCAAAGTCAAGTGTTTCTATTTTCTCAAGTGCAGTGAACAGGCTCACCTGAGTGCGATTATCCAGCTGATCCAGTTTTGTTTGGATGCTATGAATGGTCTCTTCAATCTCAGGCTGAGCTGCATCTGCGGGGTTTCTTGCTCCTGAAGGTACTCCAGTGGCAGTCAAGTCTGGTTTACTGGCCTCCTGCTGGAGGTGTCGGGTCATGGTGGACTGAAGGTCCTGCAGATTCTTTGTCAGGCTCTTGATCTTTTCCTCCAACTGTCTAATTTTCCCACTGTCCTGTTGTCCTGGGAAGTGAGAGAACCAGTCTTGGTTAAGCCGCAAGACAAAAAAACTGGCGTGCTTTAAAAGTCACTTTATGCTTCTCTGCAGAGCAGCGTCACTCACCACCATGTCCTCCAGACTGTCCAGATCCAGAGCTGGTGTCCAAGTAGCCCCCCATTTCATGTCCAGGGCTCACCCCACCTCTTTGTCCAGGTTGATGCCTGGTGGTGGAGACCTCGGTAGGACCATTGTTACAGTTTTCTCCACTGTAACCATGGCAACAACCCCACTCCATGGCCGTCACCATTTTGTTTGCCACTTTGTAGCGCGGCCTCATGTATGTACGATAACTGCAGACACAGACACCAAGCATTAGCCGCCATCTCCTCGCTACAGAAAACCTGTCCAATGGGTCAGTAAGGGGACTCACACCACCACCCGGTTGCACTGCCCCCCTCCCCAGCTGCAGGGATGATAATCCGGCTTCACATAGGTTTCAACGCCATCTTCCACCACACAGCTCACTCTCTTTGTCCCCACAAATGCACACCAGTTCCTTTAAAAAAACAAGAAGCACAAACACCTTCTCAGTTTTGTTTGAAACCTGCTGACTAACGTGTACTTAACCTGATACACATTCCTTTAGCTTCCAGTTCCATGCCTGAAACATTGTTTTCCTTTAAGCAATTTTCGGAAACAAAAACAAAGGAAAAAGACAATCTAAACGAAAAATACATAGATATGTTACATTTATTAAAAATATTAATTCAACAAATGATTAAAAGTAAATGAAAGAAAAATGACGTTATCTTTTTGAAATTATAATTGCTCATAATCATGAAAAGACATATTTGCTTAAATGGGAGATTTAATGCCACCCCGTTATGTTTAACTTAACATTTCTTACATTTCAAGTCCCTTTCCAATCATCTTTTCATCTACTGTAAAAGTGTTCTCATCGTTATGACATGATTCAATATAAATCAAAAGATGATTGGAGCGGGACTTTAAGGCCCAAATTCAGGTGCTAACCAGACCACTTCTGTGGGGTTTATTGTGTTGCCCAAGGACACTTTAGCACATGACCTGCTGAGACAGGAAACCAAACCTGCACGCTTCTGATCTGAGGTCGACTGCTTTACCCACATGTACAATAAGAACAATTTGCTTCCACAACATTAGTTCTTTTAGGAAAGACATTAATAACTGGAGAACCAAAATCATCTAGAAATATGAAGAAGCCTCTGCATACCCTGAGACATGCACGAACAGAAGACTGTTCAGCTCACATGCTTTCCTCATCAGACTGGTTCCTCTGTTTCGTCCTTCATCCTCGGGATGGTCATTCTTTGCACAGTGACTCTGAAGGAGTGTGCTGTGTTTTGGCTACGGTCCCTGCAAATACTCAGTGTCTGGAGCTGAGGTCATGTGTTGGTGTCACCATTGTTGAGATGAATGCAGATTTGCAGAACTGAAACTGTGTTTAAATTAAATATTATGACTGATGTGCTCAGGAATCCAGAGAAGAGCAGCAAAAACACTTCTTATCAACAAAATCAGCATCTCCATGAAACACAGTAACTAAGCAACACAAGAGTATAGCAGTAATTTTACAAAAAAGTCAAAATTCACTGATTTTACTGAGTGCAGATTCCCTTCTACAGAGATGCAGAGTAAAAAGTTTCAAAACAAAGTCATTTTATCACTTCCATATGTTCATTATTCCAAAGGCCAAGTTATCCACAGGAGAATTGGAAGAAGGGTCGTATTTCTCCGGTTTTAGCTTCTTCCATGCTCGTTGAAAACCAGAGCACAAGTTTTTTCTCCTCACAAGTCAAGCTTCACTATTTTTTAAAAAGCTCAACATTTTTTCCAACAAGACACTTTGAACTTACCCTGCAGGGTGACTCTTATTGTGGAACAAACTCCCTGCTGCAGTTCAGCAAACTGACTCAGTCTTTATGCACTTAAAACCTTCCTTTTTGCTAAAGTTTGGGGTTAGTGTTAGCGTGGGAGATCTTGAATCTTTCCTTGCATTAGGCCAAGGCTGCTGGGGGTCCCCACATGATGTAAACCCTGCATCATTCTACTGTCCCAACTCCAAACATTCTTCATTGTTTTTGGGAAGACTCTCATTCATCCTGGATGTTTGGTTTTAAACGTTTTTCAAAGGGTCTTCTGGATTTTGGTTTGGAAGATGAAGACGTTTGACCTAATTGTGAAATAATGATAGATATTGAAAATTCCATTTTTTCTGGGAAAAGGGGCAAAAACACTCATTTACAGGACATCCTCTGACCCTTTTAGAGTGAGAGTTAGCTGAAAAGTCCAGGCGGACATTTTGAGGCTTAGGTGTTAAAGAGTTAAACCTAACAGATACACTGTAGGAACACAATGTAACCATTTGGGTTTTTTTTCAGATATCTAAGAAATGGCATTTCCAGTACACTACAAACTTACAAATCGTTTATTTTAGTCTGAGATTGAGGTTGCTCAGTGGCACTGCTTCAGGTGATAAAAACAAGATTGGTGGTATTTACAGTTTTAGAAGGCACAGAACTAGCTTAGAACAGAACCAGCTCAGTAGCCTTGTGGAAGAGTGTCTGCCTGCACCTTTGAAACCTATGCAATCTTGGTATCAAAACGTTCAGCACGCTAAGGACATTCATTCTTGTACTTTTGGTATTAATACCATTTGCGCACTTTACATTTTACGAAATTTTTATGTTTTTTTTTTTAATTCTTAAAATTCTTTGTGCACTTTTAAAACCTATGCAATATTGGCATCAAAACGTTCAGCACATTAATGGTTTTACTTGTGGTATTCCTACCCTTTACGCATTTAGAAAATGCACGCAATATTTACGATATTTTTCACGAAATTCTTAGAATTTTTGGGCCAATTTCAAGACTTATGCAATCTTGGTATCTAAAAGTTCAGCACGTTCAGGACATTTATGCTTGTTCTAATAATTTTAAGTTGAGCTAGTATTTTAGCAACGTGCCAGCTTTTTAAGCTAAATTGGCATATTCTGAGGGTTTTTGGGCTAATTCTGAGTCAAGCTAATAACTTACAACATGCTAATTGTGTCACTAAATTGACACATAGTGAGGTTTTCATGTGCTAATTCTGAGTTTAGCTAACATCTTACCAGTATGTTAACTTTTTTCTGCTAATTTGGCATATAATAAGGTTTTTTTGGGCCAATTCTAAGTTAAGCTAATATTTTAGGAACACTTTTCTTTTTTGCTTATATGGCATCTACTGAGGTTTTTTGGGCTAATTAGGAGTTAGGGTAGTATCTTAGCAACGTGTTAACTTGTTTATGGCTAAATTTGGATCTACTGAGTTTTTTTTTTAATATTTCTGAGTTAAGCTAGTATTTTAGCAACATGCTAACTTTTTTTAAAATCTAGTTTAGCATCTACTGAGGTTCTTTGAGCTATTTTGAAATTAAGCTAAAATTTTAGGAACACGCTAGCTTTTAAGCTAAATTGGCATCAACTGAGGTTTTTATAGGGCTTTTCTGTTAAACTTATATTTTAGCAATACGTTAACTTTTTATTAATTTTTTTTTGCTAATTTGACACATATAAGGCTGCACGATGGCGCAGTGGTTAGCGCTCTTGCCTCACAGCAAGAAGGTTCCCGGTTCAAGTCCCAGCTGGGGAACTCGAAACAGTGTCACCAATGGAGGACCTTTCTGTGTGGAGTTTGCATGTTCTCCTTGTGCATGCGTAGGTTTTCTCCGGGGACTCCGGCTTCCTCCCACCGTCCAAAAACATGCTTCATAGGTTAATTGGTCACTCTAAATTGTCCCTAGGTGTGGATGTGAGAGTGCATGGGTGTGTGACTGTGGCCCCTGCGACAGACTGGCGACCAGTCCTGGGGTGTCCCCTGCCTTCGCCCATGAGTAGCCGGGTTAGGCTCTGGCAGCCCTGTGACTCCGAAAGGGATAAAGCGGTTCAGAAAATGAATGAATGAATTTGACATATACTGTGATATTCTGGGTTATTCTAATTTTTTAGCAACATGCTACCTTCTTTTTAAGCTAATTTGGCATAAATTAAGGGTTTTGGGGCTCATTCTGAACTAATATTTTAACAACATGCTAACGTTTTTGGCTAATTCAACATCTTTTGAGGTTATTTTGGGCTAACTTATTGTGCACTTCTGCAATTTCTGCAACTGGAAGTCATGTATGAACTTAAGCATTATGCAGATTTCTTTAGCATTTTCAGCAAACAGCTTCAGCGTATAATGTGACCAAATTCAGCAAACAGTATTCACACTAACATTATCACAGGTCATGCCATTTTCCTATTTATTATTATTCATTAATCATTCATTAATGATTAACACTAAAGCTGCAGCTTTAAGGGGGCGGAAGGATTCAGCATGACATCTGCCAGGTCGCAGTTTTTGGTGTCACACTATGGTGTTTGTGTTACCATATGGCAAGCAAAATTGATAGTTTTTAGATCAAAATCTTCTAAATTGCAAAAAAAAGTAATTCTTTAAGAATAAAACTTCATAATTTGCAAGTGAAAATGTTTAATATTTGCTTTCAAAAACACAAATGTTTTTAGATGCATTGTGCCTCACCTCGCTTTCGCCCTATCTTTAATTTTGCATTCATAAGTTTCTGTTTCGTGTGAAATTTGTGCCACCAAACAGCCAATCACAGACAAGAGGGTTCATGCTGATTGGGCAAGATTTTATCCAATCAAGAATCTTTGATTGAGGACGCAGAAATGGACATTGGACTTTTACTGGTTCTTTTCAACTGGGATTCTGCAGACACTCTGTGAAAATTAAGACTAAAAATTAAAAATGCCATTTCTTTTGCTTATCCATGAAGTTTACTTGGGTGAGCCATTATTTTCCTTACTTACTACTGCTGTTAATCTAGTAATATAATCTAGACCAATCAGCAGGCTGTTTGATTCTAGTCTCAATCATAAAGTTTTTGTGTAAATTTGATCAGAAGAAGTACGATTTATTTTTTTCCCTTCTGAGCTAAAAGTGTCATCTCCAATGGCAGGCTTTAATATGCGCCATTTACAAACAAATGTTAATGTCTTAAAAAAATTGAGTCCTTGTACAACTGGCAAGCCTTTGGGCAACAATGTGTTAAAGTGTCATGTCTATAAGTTCAAGTATTTTCTCACAATCGCAAGTTTAAAACATGATTGGGGTAAAAAGAAGCAAGAAGATTTAATATGAGCGGGAATAATGAGTAAACTTTGTGTCAGACTAGGGGCTGTAGGGGCAAATATGTTTGCCCAACATGTTTGAGGGCAATTTTTCCAGAGTCAGAGAATCCAGAGTCATTTTCCTTTGTTTTGTTTTGTTTTGAAGCGGTGTTCGAGTAACGGCAGTTTGTTGTGAAAATGTTCATCTTAAAAAGTAGAAGTGCTTCAGTCGAGCTGTGACATCATCAGCTCTAAATCTCGAACATTCCATTGAGTTACATTGAAAATTGAATTTGCACAAAAACCAAAAGGTTTTTTAAAAAGCTGAATATATCAGAAATTGCTCAATCTTTGATGAACATTTTAAAGTTTTAATGGTATTTCCAGCTGAAAGTATGGAAAAGTTGATAGGTTTCAAAGTGCACAAAGTTTTTTAAGGATTTGAATAATCTCTCTTTTATTATCTAAGAGGCATATTTTGCTCAATATTTCAAAAACTATAAAGTTTATGAATACCAAAAGTGCAAGCCAAAATGTCCTGAACAAGGTGAACGTTTTGATACCAAGATTGCTGAAATTGAATTGCTGAAAGTATGGATGAGTTTTTAGATGTGGAAAAACTTAAAGAGAGAAAGCAAGAGAATCACTATTGTCCCACACTGGCATTTAGCTTAATACTTAGCTGAGTTGAGCACAATGCATAAGCACTAAGACACACACTCACAAAGAAGTGCTTTACAATCAAAAGTGCTGCTCACCCATAAACACACACACAATCACACATCCTTGTCACTAACTTTTAACACCCATCTTGTTCTGTTGCAAATCTGCAAGTCAAGCAGCACAGAGAACAATCTGAACAATTGATACACTGATGAACATCCTGCACTGACACTAGCAGAGATTGAACAAGCCACCATAGCAGCTGGGAGTGCACTGCTCTTCCTGGTGGGCCACAGCTGCTTGCTGTAAACACTGAGACAAAAGCTGCAGTTTTACAAACATCTAAGTGCGTTAAGTGATATTTTCAGTTGATTCTCCCGCTCTGCAGCTGTGTTTGAAATAAACATGACACGCCTTTCTCACTGCTTTCAACTGTTTCATGACGTGAGAAAAGTGTGACTGATCTTTCTCTGTTTATACAGAGGGCTTACCATAGATACTGTCCAAACAGCATCAGATTAAGCCATGAGCACTGTGGACAATCACCTAGTACAAAAACAACAAAAAAAGAACAAACAAAAACAAATATTTCCAACAATCTAAATGTTATATAAAATGTCCCCTTGCAGGACAGTTCACCTGGCTTAGAGCTGGCAGGTGTTTTCACATTCAAAACTAAGGAGGAGGGTTGATTGACGTCTCCATCTCAAGGATTAGGAAAGATTAGAATGATCTATACATTGTGTGAACACTTCACACACTATTCTCATACATGTATTGTCATACATGTATTCTCATACATATTTTATACTTCTCACATTATAGTGATTCTCCCGTTCCTTTTCATACATTTTTCGGCACATAAAAACTCAGTGAACTTTCAGTGATTTCAGAAAAATTGGTATGAAAACACTTAGTTCATTTAGGACATTACTGCTTGTACTTTTGGTATTCGTGTACTTTATCATTTTTGAAATATTGAGCAAAAAGGGAATTTTTTATCGCAAATGTTTTCATTTGTAAAACGTTAGCTCAGATGTCCCAAAAATGTAATTTGAGTGCACAAAACACATCAACAGTAAGATAAGCAGAACTCTAAAGATATTAATGTCTGCAGTATTACTCCAAGAAAACAAACATACTGATATTCAACCATAAGAAAAAAACACGGTGTTTCTGCAATTTAAATGGTCCGGGTAAATACCCAAATCTGATTGGCAGCTGGGTGTTGACGCGCATCTAAAAAAGAAGTTCTGGTCACATAGCCGAAATGTTCTATATCACTGCGCAGGCTTCTTTAAAAGCAAACTTTTTGCTTCATCTTGTGGACAAAAACAAGAGGTAAGAGGTAAACTTTCTCTGTGAACTGATGCTTTATTGAACCTATCATGACAACCAGCATGCATATCTCTTTCATTTGCTGCTTTCATTTGCCAAGGTCAGCAATGCTTGGTTGTGTTACTGTGACAGCAGGTCGCACTATGTATGAAATAGTCTGCTTTTTGTGATCTAAACAGTAAAAATAACATGTATAAGTAGTAAAAAACTGTTGCATATTTATTTCTTTTGTTAATGACATCATATAAAGGAGATGGTGCCTGACAAAGTGTGCATTTTTAGAAATAGAAAATGCCATGGAAGCCTGAACTGCCTGTGACACAAAGCGGAAGATGGTCACTTCAGACGTGTAATTAATCTGCGTTAATAAATATTCATGTTATTTTTTTTACATTAACTGCGTTAAACCATTAACATTTACAGCCCTATTCAGAAGACAATCACACTTCTGTGTAGTCAAACTATTTAATTGGGAAGCAACACTGACTGCTAATCCATTTTACATGTTTTTGTGCAAGTGGAAGAGACAACAAGTGGAAATAATAGGCGATTAGCTAGACACCTCCAATTAAAGAGTGGTTCTGCAAGGGGTGACCACAGACAACTTCTCCATCCTGATGTTATCTCAATGATGTTTTTGTAACTTTTGAATGCCGATAGTGTCATCCCTCCAGCAGAAGCATGAGACAACATCTACAATGACACAAATGGCCAAGGTAGTGCATCTCATTCAGGACGGTGCATCAATGTGAGCTATGGCAAGAAGGTTTACTGTGTCTGTCAGTGTAGTGTCCAGAGAACGAAGGTGCTACCAGGAGACATCAGCACATCTGAGATGTGGAAGAGGCTTTAGGAGGCCAAAAACCCAAGAGGACCACTAACTCCTCGTTTGTGTCAGGAGAAACAGGAGGAGCACTGCCTGAGCTGTGCAATTGAGCTCCAGTAGGGCCCAACGTCCACAGGTGGAACTTGTGCTTGAAGTCCAACATGATGCATCACCTTTGCTAGAAAAACACCAAGATTGGCAAAAATGCCACTGGTGCCCTTTGCTCTTCACGGCTCTACACAGTGAGAAGACATGCCAGAGTCTGTAGATGCCGTGGAGAACGTTCTCTTGCCTGTGTTCTATAAATCCTTCCTACCAAAGAAAATGTGCTAGCAGCAATCACTGTGCATACGAAATGATCTCATTATTTTCTGTTTGGCCAGATTGCCCATAAATCTGTGTTACCTCTTCAATCCAGAGGTTTCTACATTGTTTTCTGCTGTTTTTGTGACTTTAGGTTAAGGCTGTTTTGTCTTTTTCATATCAGGTGATAACGATATATATCACGATATTAACAAAATATCTGTCAAATGTGAATGCTCTGTGGCAAGAGAAATGTGTAATCATTCAGCAGGTTGTTTAGATTTAATTATTTTTTCTATCAAACTTTAAACATAGCAGATGCACTCCCAGAAATCTAAAAACAGGCATAAATATTACAAACTAAACTGAAAATTAAAGCAAAAGCTTTCAGGTTTCAAAGGAGAACATCAATAGAACAGAACACTAAACTGCTTGATCAGTTCCACTTATTCCACCAGCATTATTTCTTCAAATAAATTCTAGTGTTTTTAAGTTTTACTGAACAAACAAAAAAACTGACATTTTAGTCAAGATCCTGTGAATAAGTTAGGAACTAAAAACAAATTCTTAAAATTACTTCTCTTAGTTTAGACTGTCGCTGCCGCAAAGGTCTTAACTTTATAGTTTTTCTGGAGGATTCTGGTTTATTTCAGTCTGAGATTGAGCATGTTCGGTGGCGCTGCTTCAGATGATAAACAGGTTGGTGGGATTTTCAGTTTTAGAAGGAACACGCCTTCTGCACAATTTACAGTGCACATTACTCTGTGCAACAGAGATTTTTACAGAACTAAAATAAACAAAATATTTTTTTAGGAAAATGAATTTGCATTAAAGTATTTTATAAAAAAAAAAAAAATCTTTAAAAAACACCACCTATTGACAATGATGAAAACATTCTTTAGAAATTGTTGTCAATGTATTAAAAATAAAGAAACCTGAGACATGACATGTACATGAAGTATTCACAGCCTTTGCTCAGTACTTAGTTGCTTAACCTTTGGCAGCATTTACAGTCTCAGGTGTTTTTGAATATGACGCCACAAACTTGGCACACCTTTCTTTGGACATTTTGGTCCATTCCTCTTTGCAGTAACGCTCATGCTCCATCAGGTTGAATGGAAGCGTGGTTGCACGGCCATTTTCAGATCTCTCCATTGATGTTCAATTGGATTCAGGTCTGGGCTCTGGCTGGGCCACTCAAGGACATTTGTTTGTTTGTTCTGAAGTCCCTCCTTCCATATCTTGGCGGTGTGATTTGGATCATTGTCCTGTTGAAAGTTGAACTGTCGCTCCAATGAGGTCAAGAGCGCTCAGGAGCAGATTTTCATCAGGAAGTCTCTGTACATTGTGACAGTCAACTTGTCCTCTATCCTGATGAGCCGAAAAACATCCCCACAGCATGATGCTGCCACCACCATGCTTCCCTGTAGGGATGGTATTGGTCTGCTGATGAGCGGTGCCTGGTTTTCTCCAAGCATAACACCTGCCGTTCACTCTAAAAAGTTCTATTCTGGTCTGGTCAGACCACAGAATTTGGTTTCTCATAGTCTGAGAGACATTCAGGTGCCGTTTGACAAACTCCAGACGGGCTTCCATGTACTTTTTAGTCAGAAGAGACTTCCGTCTGCCCGCTCTACCATACTGCCTGAGTGGTGTAGTGCTGCAGAGATGGTTGTCCTTCTGGAAGGTTCTCCTCTTTCCACAGATGAACGCTGGAGCTCTGACAGAGGGACCATTGGGTCATTGGTCACCTCCCTGACCGGATCAGGGTCCTTCTCCCCGATCTCTCAGCTTAGACGGCCGGTCAGATCTAGGAAGAGTCCTGGTGGTTCTAAACTTCTTCCATTTGCAGATGATGGAGGACACTGTGCTCATTGGAAACTTCAAGGCAGCAGAAATGTTTCTGGATGCTTCCCCAGCCTTGTGCATCAAGACAATCCTGTCTCTGAGGTCTACAGAGGTCCTTTCTTTCATGCTTGGTTTGTGCTTTGTCAACCCTGGACCTCATGTAGAGCGGGTCGTACCTTTCCAAATCCTGTCCAATCCACTGGACTGACCACAGGCTGGCTTCAATGAAGCAGCTGAAACACCTCAAGACTCATCAGAGGAAACAGAAGAAACGGCTGGGAATACTTCTGTATATATCATTTTCAGGTTTTTTATTTTCAATCATTTTGCAACAATTTCAAAAGAACTTTTTCAACCTTATCATTATGGGATGTTTTTCAAAGAAAACTGATCCATTTTGAAATAAGGCTAACTTTTTTTTTTTTGGTCGATGTCCATACTGAAGTTAACAAGTTAGGTCTAACTGAAGTTAAGTTTTACTAAATGTTGCAATAGATGTTATTGTTTATTTTGTAAAATATTGGCTATGCTTTCACTTGCATTGACAGCTGTATGTAACATTAGTGGTACTCCTTAGCACATGCCATGTGACTCATGTGTCTGCTGTAACACTGAGGTTGTATTATATCATGAATACATACATGTTAAATGAACTGTGAAGGTTATGCAGCATGCTGCTTCAGCCATAAAATACTTATGGGACACATGACTTCTGATTAGTCATTACTTTAATAACAACTACTTTTGACAGCCTTAATGGTTTCAAAGTTTTCTTTAACCAGTTAACCCGGCATTTTAACAGTTAAAGTGGGTTAATTGTGAGCCTGCATTTCTGACGTTTGTTTCTTATATATTTCCAACATGTTGGGTTCTATAATGAGGCAGAACAGAACAGAATTCTGTTAAACGTCTTTTGTGTCCACTTCTCAATTGTTATCGCAATGACACATAGTTTTGACATGAACAAAGAACAGTCATGCAGTTCCAGTGAACTCACAGTGTTCGGGTGGAAAGAGCTCGCGGGTTTTGAAGCGTTTACCGCGCGGACAGACGCAGTGTGGACACGGATCTGCCGCAGATGTGCTGGATTCTCTCCATACAGCCCATTATTGACAGCCGCGCACGTTTTTACATTCTCCACCTGCACACGTCAACATTGAAGCTGTGAAACGGTGCATCTTCAGACACACAGGCCATAGCTGTCAGCTGTGTGTGTGTGCGCGCGCGTGGGTGTGAGACAGACACACACGCGCATACAGCCTGAAATCAGTTTTTTTTTTTAAATCAGTTCAACTTGGTCAACTGAACTATGGGGCGGTGACGTCACGCCGATGACATCCTACACCATGACCTAGAAGAAGCACGACGGGAATCAAAGTTTAAACTGCACCCACCCCGGCGCGCGCGCGCGCACGCGAGCAGCGGCGTATGCGCGCTCGACACTGAGTCCACGAGCGCAGAAAGTTTGCATTTATTCCAGCACACTATCACCGTCTACTGTTACCGTCCATGCACGTGTCATCCAGCCTACCTGTGTCTGCTCGCTGCGCGTGCTCCGTGCGCGTGCCCGCTGGTGTACAGGCTGTAGGAGGATTTCAGTGGAAGCGTGCACGCGGCTTGTCCGAAGGTCCAGAGCGTGAACAGCACCAGCAGAGGCTGGGCCATCCCGGTCCGATGAGGGATCGCTATTCAGTCAGATCGGGACTTTCTCATCGCCTCCTCAGCTCCGTGCGGCCCACCGCCCCATGGCAAAGACCCTTCCCGCTGCCGCGCCTGGACACGCCGCTTCGCTCTGACGGGAGCCCACAGAAACTGAGAACAACAATGGGAAGGAAAAAGTTGCAACAGGCTGAATCCACAGCAGCTGCCCCTCCTCTTCATCACCGCCCCTCTGAATTGTCCCCGCCCTCGCCAGAGGAGAAACCAGAGCGGCGACCACACCTGGACCGGACCGTGTCCCTGAAGGTCCGGTCCGCCGCTTCTGTCCATACAGCAGCGAAGATGTTTGGAAGAACCGAACCCTCAGACTGACGCTGAAATGTTCTCATTGCTTCTTAGTTTAGCGGAACGCCCCTGAGTTGAAGTCCTTGGATCCAAAATGAGTTGACCTTTGTGATGGACCATGGGAGTGACGTCACCAACAAACCCAGGAGGATTCTCGTGAAGCTGCAGTCATCACCTCTGTCTGCATCTTTACCCAACATTAAGCTCTGGAAGCAAAAGGTTAAAACTGCATCATGACTGTCAGGAAATCCACTCGGAATAAAACAAAGAAGCAGAGGGTGTCAAACTCAGGGGCCAAAATCCGTAACCCACTTTAGGTCGCTGGCCAAACTGGATCAACATTTATTGAACACACTAAAACCCAACTTTGAATACTTTTAAAAACGTAGCCTTTTCTGAACAGACATATGAACAAAAAAGGCAAATATTACTAAATCAATTCCATAACTTACATATTTTGCTCTTCATAAAAAGATAAAATGATACAAATTCAAAATGTGCTGCATGACAGAACAAAACAAAACCTCGGCATACAAAGAAACTGTGTGCTTTTCTGCAAAAACAAACCAAATGCAATTTTCTTTGCTCTTGTGTCATTTTACTGGTCACAATCATTCGACTTCACTCTTCACCTATACCTCAGCAGGTACAGGGCGACCTATTGTCTTCTATTGTCTTGATTTTTCTTCTGCCTTGCACATCCTCATTGATACTTCAACAACTCTTCTACTTTAATCGTTTATCTTATTTTATATTTCCTCTTGCTCGAGGGCGACAGCACAATCTCTATGTTTTGTTACAATGTCAATAAAGACTATTCTGATTCTGGTTTTATCAGAGCCAGACGCCTGACAGTGATTCTTATCCACAAGTTGGTTTGTGTTTGGCGTGAGGTCCTGTGTTGTAGAGACGCAGGACTCAGACTCAGGATGGACTGCAGGAGCTCATCAGTGAGACTGTGTGTTGCTCTGTTTGTCTTCATCACTGAGAAGAGTTTCTCACTCAGAAATGTGCAACCAAACACGCACAAGATTGGAGCTGTATGTGGACGAAGCTGGGGCATTTTTGCGGGAATGGAGTGAATAAACTGCAGCAGTGCGGAGCCTTCAGTTTGCCAAAACACTGCAGCTCAAACAGCTTCATCTGAATCTGCAGAGTTGTAGTTTCCACATCCACGACAACTTTTTTGTTCTTTAAAGTCACCAGAGCACAAACTCAGTGTCAGCAAAGTGCGTATTTGCTTTTTGTCTGATAGTAATGTCTTAGATACAGGGTAGCGGATTACAAAGTAACGAATTACTGTAATTTAATTACTTTTATCAGTAATAGAGTAATGTAATAAATTACAGTTCAAATTGCAGTAATTAATTACAGTTACTAGACTATAGAAACCCTCTTTACTTCATTACTTAGGTTTTGTAGGCTGTGACATTTTCTTTGGGTTTTTAATGAGATGATCTCACAATAATAAAATTAATTTGTTTTTAACCACTCTTGACATGACACTAAATAAGAACCCTTGTGTGTTTTATCAATCCTCCAAAATGCACACAAGTCAGAATACTGAGTAAAATGATGATCAAATCTATTGTCAGAACTGTTTATTATTAGATTAAGTTTAAAGCACACGTTCTTCTCTTCTGCTGCACAGCAGTACCTGTAGTTTCTGTTCAGAAGCAAAGTTCTTCAATGAGAGAATTGCAGAACAATAAGTGCAAGTAAATCTACTGCTTCAGGAGGATCTTTTTTGACACTGAATGTGACACTCGATTTTATCAGTAAGAAACCGGACCAAATGGTTCTGTCAGAGGTTGCAGAGCCCTGGTTTAGCTGCTGCATTCATAACATCATTCAAAGCACACACACACACACACACACACACTCTTTATACATAAACATGCTGCATATGCTGGCAGAGGAATATTTACAATGAATCCATGTCAGACTTTAACATCTCATCCACACATGTCAAATGAAGCTGGAATTGAGATTTTACAAAGAATTCAGACTTTATTGAAATCAAATCAAACTTGATTTATAAAAAGCGCTTCTCATACTTAGCGTAACTAGAAACGCTTTACATTGAAAAACAAAACAAAATCAAAAACACAATAAAACCCAACCCACCCTTTACCCTCCCCCCTCCCAACCAATAACACATATAACCCATAACCCCAAATACAACGAGGAGGCTACTAATAAAATCATTTCTAAAAGAAACTTAAGGCTTGGTTCTGCTGTGAAGAAACTGTATTTGGGAATCTATTCATGCCAGGAGCAGCTCAGTCACAGGAATGCCGCCACAGTGTCCATCCAGACCGGGTAGCAACAGGGTCCACTCCACCGCTGTGAGGCTGCAATGTAGAACTCCAGCTGACCACTGCCCCTATGACCCCAGACCAAGCCAGCAAACCCTGGAACAAAAGATCCCCACAGAAACACTGTGGCTAAAGTGCATGCTGGACTCCAGCAGGGCTGCCCTTTGTCACCGGTTCTGTTCATAGTCTTTATGGACAGAATTTCTAGGTGCAGCCAGGGTCCGGAGGGGGTCTGGTTTGGGAACCATAGGATTTCCTCTCTGCTCTTTGCAGATGATGATGTCCTGTTGGCTTCATCAAGCCAGGACTTCTAGCATGCATTGGAACGGTTTGCAGCCAAGTGTGAAGCGGCAGGGATGAGGGTCAGCACCGCTAAGTCTGAGGCCATGGTTCTGACCGGAGAAAGGTGGTTTGCCCTCTCTGGGTGGGTGGAGTGCTCCTTCCCCAAGTGGAGGAGTTTAAGTATCTTGGGGTCTTATTCACGAGTGAGGGAAGATCGGAGCGTGAGATCGACAGACGGATTGGTGTTGCGTCCACCGTCATGCGGTCGCTGTCCCGGTCCGTCGTGGTGAAGAGAGAGCTAAGCCAGAAAGCAAGGCTCTCATTTTACCGGTCGATCTACGCCCCAATACTCACCTATGGTCATGAGCTCTGGGTAATGACCGAAAGAACCCGGGAGGAGCTCGGAGTAGAGCCGCTGCTCCTCCACATCGAGAGGAGCCAGTTGAGGTGGCTCGGGCATTTGGTTCGGATGCCCTATGGACGCCTCCCTAGAGAGGTGTTCCAGGCATGTCCTACTGGGCGGAGGCAATGGGGAAGACCCAGGACACGCTGGAGAGACCATGTCTCTTGGCTGGCCTGGGAAAGACTCTGGGTTCCCCCAGGGGAGCTGGAAGAAGTGGCCGGGGAGCGGGAAGTCTGGGCATCTTTACTTAGACTGCTGCCCCCGCGACAGTCTAAGTTTTCTTTTTGCTTGCTCAGTTTCAGGGGGTGCTTTGTCACTTACTTTCTGGTTGATCTGTTTGGCCGAAGAGTCAAATCTGGTGAGGCAGTGGGGTGGGACTTTCATTTTTGAAACGTGGATGAAAACGTGGATGAAAACGTTAACGAACAGCCAAGAACAAAGATAAGAAAGTGCAGCAGGTTTTTTTGTGGTGTAAGTTTGACTCGTGTAAATCACCTTATTAGGTTAATATACTTAATAAGACTTTAGTTACCGTCTGTTGGGCAACATTACGGACTGAGCGAGAGCACAGTGCTTTACATAAAAAAATGAGGAATTAAATTAATTAAATTATTGAGATCAAAAATTAATTTTTCAAAGAAACTCTGTTAAATGAAAGACAAGAGGATCTTGTTTGTGTGAAGGTGTTTTTCCCTTGAGAATTTGTAGGAGTGGAAAAAAAGTAAAGTAACAAGGAGTGAATTACTTTTTCAAATGAGGAAAGTAATTTCATTACAATTTTGATCCAGTAACTAAGTAAAGTAATCAATTACTTTTTAGAAGTAATTTACCCAACACTGCCTAGCATAAATTCTTTAATTACAGTCATACAGAGGTTTACCTGCGATGTCAGTACATTGATATTCTGCCTTCCATCGGTTTTTGAAGGCTCTGTTTTCAGAGTCAACTTTTCACTTTGGCAGGAACGTGCAGAGACCTTTGATGGGGCAGGTGGAGCACAGACTGAACCTGACAATTTTAATAACCGATATTTATATAACTATGTAGAACTTATCCATGGTTGCCAAAGCATGATTGCTTGTAGCTGCTGTGGCATCAAGCTTTAACCTGGCTACACTTTCCTTCGTCTGGATTGTTCTGGAACATCAGATGAGGACATGATCAATTCAGCTTTCTTCGTGGCCTGTACACACACCGTAAAAACTCTTTGTGTTTGGCCAAGGGCCCGCCTCTGCAAAACCCATCACCATATTTTAAAGCTGCTAATTCTATCTATTCTATTCTATTAATCTAACTACTTCAATGCATTAGATGTGGTCCTGGTCCCCTCGAAGATTGGACGGGTCAGACAGGACCGATTCAAAGCTGATGCTTTGAGAGTGATCATTGCATCAGTTGCTGAAGGTCAGGAGGACCTTGCAGCATAATTTCTTCAAGAAATGGATAACAACAGAGAGGACCTACCTTAAAGTGTTAAAGGCAGTTTAGCCCCTCATCACAGCCCCTTCATAACCTAATCCTTGATGGTGTCTATCTTCAGGTCATTTTGTTCCAGAAGAGCCATCACTATCTTTTCAAGATCCTCTCCATGTGTAAACACAAACCTTTCAAGTTTCAGGAGTGTTGATTACACACCAACATTCTTTTATTTCCATGTTATATGTGCACCTGATTACAAATGAAGCGCGTTCAGGGTGTGGCGCATCTGTGGTTTCATAATTTTTTAACTGGAAATAGAATAAAACTTAAATTTGGAAAAAGTGAAAACTTTAAAATATTTAAACAATAAAAACTAAACTGAAACAAGGAAATCCATACTGGAAATCACACGAAACTAAACCAAATTAAAAACAGTAGCTCATTGACTGGGAGGGCTACAGCCATGAGGAACTGTCTTGGGTGCCCCGTCCTGGAGCTCGCCGTGCTGCGGGAGTTCCACCGTAACCACCCCGACAAGCCCGGTGGGTCACCTTGGAGCAGCCGTGGAGGGGGGGTACTGTTAGGCTTTGACAGTTTTCTGTCCCTTCGTTGCCCTCTCCTGTTTCTGTTTGGTAGTTTTTCTCTTTTTGGTTCTGTTGCTCGTCTCTCCCCGTCTCTCCTCCAGAATGAAGCCGGGCATCCTCGCACATCTGCCGCTCATCCCCCCAGCAGCATTTAAGACCGATTCCCCCCGATTTTCCCTGCCAGTCCTTCAGCTTTCTTCAAGTGATATTTAGCCCATCTGAGTCTGCGTCCCTGGCCTGTTACTTTAGTCCTAACTCGATCATTTTTGTTTCTGTTCTTTAGTCTGCTCCACCCTTAATCCTGTTTTGACCTCGCCCCCCCTGGACTCCATACACCCCCAACCAGCCTGGACTTTTTCCCAACCTGGACCTCCAGCACCCTCTTTCTTTCTTCAATAAAATATTTTGTATTCCATCACCCATCGCACTCTCCTCAACTGATCATGACACTAATGAGTGCAAAAATTTATGTTTTTTTTTTTTTTTTATTTTGCGGCTCTCAGTCGGTTTTGTCAATAAGACGGTGGACCAAATGGTTCGTTTAGACATTGCAGAACCCTGGTTTAGCTTTTGGATTAATAACATAGTTCAAAGGATACATATACACTTTTTATACATAAAAACACTGTATATGCTGGCAGTGAAATATAAAAAGGATCCATATCAGACTTAAACGTCTTGTCCAGTATGTATGTAAAATGAACCGGTAATTAATATTCCAAAAATAATTCAAACTCATTTATTGGTGGCCAGCTTCTTAAAAGTGGATAAATAAAAAAAGAGTCAGGCTTTTGAATGGCTCTTTGAAATGTACTGATCCAAAAGATCCTGCTCCCTTAAAAGAGCCGTAAGTCCCATCTCTATCATAGACCGTGGAATCACTAACAACGCGAGCAATCCCCCGACGCGAGCAATCCCCCCTTTTGTTCCTAAAATACTGCTGCAAAAAAGTTCCAAAGTTAAAAAAGCCACAACAGAAGCAGATCATCGAGGATTTGTTTTTACACCGCTGTGAGTAGAAGGAGAAAATAAATCTGTGGTACAAATTGAAAAACGAATGAGAAAGTTTAGTAAGGACGTCATCCTGAATTCACAGTGGTCCTGCTGTGGTGCATCTCCAATGCATTGCGTGGGAAGTCAGTCTCACAACCTTCAGTTAGTTTACATTGACTCCATTGCGACTCCATAATTTGTCCTGCTATCCCCGTGACTTTAAAATCCAAAACCTCAGCAGTTAGACGCCAAGCCCTCTCCTTCCTCAATGAGTCCTTTTGAAACGCATGTTTTGTGTTATAAGTATTATGTTTATGTAATTTCAAAATTAAACTTTAGCCATACATGATGAAAATGCTGATGGTGTTATCTGCGATGTTAACGTGCGCCATAATGCTATCATGTCACCGTAAACATAAGATAAAATGTTATAGTTTCATTTTAAAAGTACAACTTAAGTTTTGATTTTGAAATCTGCATCTTCTTTCTGTTTCTCTGGCTTTTTACCATGAAATTGACAAGCTGACGGACTGGAAATAGAACTCCTGGAGCTTGTATTGCATGCAGAGGGAAGGACTTCAGACGTAAACCTAATATAGGTGACATAAATATTCCGATTGATTAATGATTGCTCAATTTTATTGTGTCAATGCAATGGAGACGGAGCAGTGTAAATCAACCTTCCGTGTTCAATTTCACTTTGTGTACATTTTAATACATTCTTCCTGATAATCCACTTCTGTGGTGGCTATTTTATTTGCAGTGTTTGTTCTTTTGCAGAGATCACCTAACACCCAGGGTCTAAGAACAGCAAGGCAGACTCTCTCTCTCTCTTGGTTCCATGACGCCTCTGCTGACACTCCCTCTGCTCCAGAGATGATTGTGTCACCCACGCTCCTTTTGGCTACTGTACAGTGGGATGTCATGACAGAGCTTGCTGACCTCAACACACAGATCCCACCTCCTCCGTCATGTCCTTTGGATTGTACCTACGTGCCATCATCCCATCGCCAACAAGTACTCCATCTGGTTCATGACACACCTGCAGCCGGACACCCAGGTATCTCCGCCACTCAAACACTCATGACAAATCTCTTCTGGTGGCCCATCTTACAGGCAGATGTGACTCAGTTTGTCACCCAGTCACCCGGCGACCATTGGGTCTCCTTCAGCCACTACCCATACCCCACATTGACCCACATCATGGTGGATTTCATGACAAATATCTGCCTCGGTCACAAAACAGCATCAGCATCCTGCCAGTGATCCATCGGTTCTCTAAGGCCTGTCGGTTGATTCCTCTGCCCAAACTCCTTTTGACAATGGAGACAGCTGAGAACCTTCTGAACCACATCTTCTGGTATTACGGCCTGCCTGAAGACATTGTGTCAAACCGGGGTCCCCAGTTCACTTCTCCGGTGTGGCGGGCTTCTGTCAGGTTATCATCCACAGTCCAATGGTCAGGAATAAACCTAAATTAGAAGTTCATCCGCTTCCTGCTGACCTATTGCCATCAGAGACAGGGAGACTGAAGTCGGTTCCTGGTTCGGTCTGAGGACGCCCAGAATTCTCTGAAGAAAGCGACCACTGCCCTCTCACCCTTACATTGGGCTTCCAGCCTCCGTTCTTTCCCTGGGTGGGGACTTCCTCGCAACTGCCAGCTGTAGACGACTAGTTCCGTCGCTGTGAGGAAACGTGGGAGGCTGCTCATGTCCAGCTCCAGCACACCGTTCGCTGCTCCCAACAGCAAGCAGACTGGCACTGCTAAGCAGGACCCGGCCTGTCTCCTGGTCCTTAAGTCTGGCTGTCAACCAGGGACCTGCGCCTTTGCTTGCCCTGCAGAAAGCCGAGTCCCCGATTTGCGGGCCCATTCCAGGTCAAGCTTCAGGTAAACCCTGTATTGTTCCATCTTCGGCTTCCTCCAGACTAACGTGTCTCACCCACTTTCCACGTGTCTCTTTGAAAACCCCACACAAAGTACAGATGACAATGAGCCACAGACTGAAGATACAGATGGACACTCACGGCGTCCGGAGCTGCTTCTCGGGGCAGGGGTCCTGTTCTGTCCCTGCTCTGCTCAGCACGAAGCATTGTTTTTGCCTTGAAAATCCTGAGCAGTCTTCCCTGCTGCCACTTTATCAACCAAGTTCTCATGCTGTTACTCTCTCGTCAGTTGCCTGCCTCAACTCCTGCCTGCCCTTGATCATCGTCTGCTTCAGCCTCTGAAAAGTCAAGGCCATCTCTGACCCTTGCCTGCCAACCACAGCCTGTCTAACAACCCCCTCATGATCTACTTGTAAATAAAACACTGCATATGGATCCGACAGCCTCTGAACCTTCATTACACCATTCCACCCTGCCTGCACTCGCTTCTTCAGTTCTTTTCCACACTCTTCGATTCTTTAGAATATTGATCATACTTCAAGACGTCCTACTTAATTAATTTCTTCTCCCTGTAACCTCACTCTTCCTCTTGGGTCCCTCTCATTTAGACACATGTACTCCATCTTGCTGCGGCTAACCTTCATTTCTCTCCTTTCCAGGGCAAATCTCCTCCTGTCCAGCATCTCCTTACTTGTTTCCTGCTCTCGCTACAAATTACAAAATCGTCTGCAAACATCACAGTCCATGGTGATTACTGGCTAACCTCATCTGTCAGCCTGTCCATCACCATTAGAAACAGAAAGGTGAGGTGAACCAGGATTTTATTTCTGGGAGACAGAGGGACCTAGGAGGGAGAGTAGAATCGAGTTTAAAGGAGATGTAGAGCTGGGTGTCATCTGCACTGCAGTGAAAGTGAATGTTGTGCTAATGGAAGGTAAGACAAAAAGGAAGGAGGTAGATGATAATCAGCAGGGGCCCCAGAAAAAGACCCCGGGGGCACACCTGTGGTAACAGGGACTGTAGGAGACGTAAATGTTTTAGTAGGATGAATTGTGGTCTGAGAGATGTGACCAAAACCAGTGAATGGGTAGGTTTGCAATCTGTGTATCAGTCGTTCATTCGTTTTTCAATTTAAAATAAAAACAAAAAACATTTTTTTTTGTTTCTCAATTTGCGTTATATAACAAAAATGGAGCAAATGGAAAACGATAGTTCAATTTTGATCCGGGTCACACAGAAGTATTTATTTATTTATTTATTTAAAGTGGTTTATTGAGGGCATACGAGGTGAGCTCCGAATGCTAATATGGCTAATTTAGAAGAATGCTCATATTTTGTGACAGAGCGTTTTCAGAAAAATATGCTTCAGATTTCAGAAATGTCGTTGAGAAGATTCTGTTTGAAGCACCAGCTCCGGGGAAAAAAAGCATATGACGGACACACAACTTGAAGTTGCACTTGTGTCAGCCATAAATGAGGTAAGAATGACCCTTAAATGTATATTTATTTTATATTGGATACACAATGTAATGCTGGGAGGTTTACGTTGTCTGCATTTATTTATGTAATATTTTACCATCATCATAAAATTACCTTGTCATTGCAATATGAAATAATTATACTGTATAATAAATATATATTAAAGATAAAAATAATACATTTATTTAAAAAAACAAATCATCAACGTGTCATATACTTACAACTTAACATTTTAGATTGTAGGCAGAGAAATACTAAAGAGTTTGCCTGAAAGAATGTATTTTTATCAGGTTTTGGTGTTTTGACCCCTCCCTAATTCTTTTCTAGTATAGCCTGTTTTCTCTTCATTTTGCTGAGCTTGATTTTTGCATAAAAGACCAACTGCAGCTGGTGGTCTTTCTCAGAGATTTCAGTGGAGCTGGAGTCCAGTGCCGAGGAAGCTGCAAGCATGCATGAGCAGGAGCTGGGGTCTGTTACAGAGGTATCTTCATCTGCAGAGGATTCTTTCTCTGCAGAGCACAACAGATGTTATGCTGAGCAGCAACGTAGACACACTTTCCCTGACCCGACTCTTTCTGATACAGCATTTAAACACAAATAATATTTTTTCCAGATGCTTTGCTTCATCTAATAAATGTTAGAGTAAAGTGAAGAATAAAGATTAGAGTCAAGTAATTAATGATTGTATTGCATATAAATCAGTGAAATCCATCATAGTGATTTGTCTGTATGCTATACACCATGGTGAAATTACTTTAGTCTCTTTATTATTCTCTTGTAGAGCTGCCCTCTGTTATTCTGGCTCTGCACAAACTTTTCTGGAACTTTGCACCTTGAAACTCAACATCTTATTTTATGTTTTATTGGAGTTTACTGTAGGTGTCCGTTTATTTATACGGCTCCAATGTCTTCAATGTATTTTAATGTCTTTTCACATATTAGCTTACCGATTTAAATCTTAAATATATATTTAGCAACATTGATCCCATAGAACTGTATGAATCCAGGCTGGCTGGGGCCGTTTCTAGTCTTGTAGGGGCCCTAGGGTTGATGCTCATTAAGGGCCTTCATTTTGTGAACTGTAGTGAAGAGATTCCTAACCCCTTTGCTCTACTAAGACAGCTCTATGTAAGAAAAAAAAAACACAAAAATTTCTACAAGGGAAAAAATCCTCTTTATCTCAATAAATAGAAAAGATCTAATAAACTAACTATTGCAATTAAAACAACAAATGTACAATTAAAATAATGCTTGACTATAGTAGTCTCATACTAATAATAACGCAAAGTATTTTATTGTAACAGTCACAGTGCTTTGTCCTCAACATGTCTGCTTTCTCACATTTTCTTTGCCAAGTTATCAAGCTAAGTCTGCTTTATCTTTTCCTCACTAGTTCTTTGAAGAAACTAGCTGCGTTTCCATGTGCAAAATGTCTTTGATTGGATTAAGATCAACTGTGAACATGGGCCCTGAAAAAATTAACTATTATTAACTAAAATTAACTAAATTAGCATAACGTAAAAGCCTACGCAGTACTGACTCACGAGTGGAATAAATTGTTTACATGCACCATGATCGGATCAACAGTCGGCATAACCACCTATCTCGGTCGGAAAGAATTTTTGATCCAAATGAGTCTGATTGGTTCAGAGTATTCCAAAGAATCTGTTTACACGATGAATTGTTATTCTGATTGGGCATTTATTCTGATTACTTGTGTCCATGTAAAAACAGCTAGTGATGCTAAAAGCTTCTACAATTTCTTTTTTAAGAGAAACGGGAATGGATCTGAATTGTCTCTCTGCCGACTACACCAGTCCTGAATAAATCACAGAGAATAAATTAGATAGATAAATTAAATATTGAATTTAACAATTAAATTAATGTTAATGTATTCATTTAATATTTATGTAATTAGATAAATTAAATATTGCTGACAATAATTATTAATTGTCAGTTGAAAAATCATTCCACAACAACGGTTTCATATATTTCACATTTCTTATCCTAAATTAACCAAACAAAGCTCTGTTTGTGTCTCTGATCCTTGGTATAACACCAATGTCTGCTAGCTCTAGCTCTAACTAGCTAGCAGCACATTCCACACTTTTGAGGCGCTGCAGCTATGTTACTGACTTGTGTGGTTCAAAAAGGATGAGACACAGCAAATTATTACATTTTATTGTATTTACAGTCAATATTTTTACAAATATAATTACATAAGGGGTTTAATAAACTCAAGCAATAGCTGCAGGTAAAATCGGATATTTTAATTCTCCTGAACATGTAACTTTAGGGCCTCCTAGTTCTGTTGGGGCCCTTTGCTATTGCCTAATTTGCCCATAGGAAGAAACGGACCTGAGGCTGGCTCAGACCTTCTTCTGACACATTATAACTAAAAACAGGAACGGCTAAATGTGTTAAAACAGTTTTAAACTCCATCGGGTTCCTTTTGTGCAAACCCGAGCTTCATTTATTTCATTTCATTTATTTATTTATTGAGCACCTTCCACCACCAGCCAAGGAAGCCCAAAGTGCTGTACACAGGGAAACATAGAATTAAAATAATTAAACAAAGAGAATAAAAGCATTAAAAGAATAAAACCATTGTAAAACAATGTACAACTAAAAAACCAGGACATTAAAAGGGCTAGGTTGATGCTAAAATGCTGTAGTGCAGGAATAACTGTTTTTTAAAACTCTCCAAATGCTTGACCTCTCTAATTGCTGGTGGCAACTGATTCCAAAGTTTAGGAGCCAGCACAGCAAAAGCACGCTCCCCCCGAAATTTCCGTTTAGTTCTAGGAACCAGTAACACACACTTGTCTGCAGAGCGTAAGGACTGTGGGGGGGGATATTTTACAAGCAGGCTGGAGAGGTAAGAAGGTGCAGTACCTGCCAGGGCCTTAAAAGTAAAAATAAGAATTTTAATAAAAAATCAGGTACTGCACCGGCAGCCAATTCAAAGATTGGAGTTATGTGGTCAAACTTTTTTGCCCCGCAAATAAATCTGGCTGCTGCATTTTGGACCAGCTGCAGTCTGGCTATTGAAGCCTTGGGTAACCCAGCACACAAAGAACTACAATAATTTAGTCTGGACAGCACAAAGGCATTGGTGACTATTTCCAGGTTCTTTTTTGAAATAAAAGATTTAATCCTAGCCAGACGTTGCATTTGAAAAAAGCAGGATCTGGTCACAGCATTTATCTGGAGGTCCAGTTTCAAAGCAGCATCAAGTTTCACCACCAAGTTAGTGACCACAGACTGTTCAAAAGGGGCAAGAGAGAGAAGATCAATATCATGATCCTTTCGACCACTAGGGGTAAACACAATTACCTCGGATTTGTTTTCATTTAGGTCGAGAAAGTTAGCTGACATCCACAACCTAACTTCAGCAAGGCAATCAGTTACTCTTTTAATCGTGCGGTCAGGTCCCTTACATATAGGGACATAAATCTGGCAATCGTCTGCATAAAGGTGGAAATCCACCTTATGCTTCCGCAATATCATTCCCAGTGACAACAAATGAATAGAAAAGAGCAATGGGCCCAGAACTGATCCCTGAGGGACCCCCCACTTCAGGGGGTAACACTTAGACGAGTATGGGCCCATCTTAACACAGAAAGACCTGTCTGAAAGGTAGGACCTCAACCACTGTAGTGCTTCCCCAGAAAGCCCCACCCATTGTTCCAGCCGACCAATCAGGACCTCATGATCGACTGTGTCTAAACCTGCTGATAGATCAAGTAATAAAAGAACGACCTGTTCACCCGCATCTGTTGCCATTAAAACATCATTAAAAATGTTTAAAAGAGCGGTCTCTGTGCTGTGTCCAGACCTGAACCCTGACTGCAGAGGTTCCAGTATCTCATGTGTCTTTAAGAAAGAGAGCAACTGTTTGTAGACAATGTTCTCCAAGATTTTTGCACAAAAAGGCAGGTTGGATATTGGCCTGTAGTTTGACAGTAAAGCAGCATCCAGCCCTGGTTTTTCAGCAGTGGCATTACAACCGCATGTTTAAAATTGAGTGGAACTTGAGTGGACGTAAGACTTGTGTTTATAATAGTTAAAACTGCTGGTCCTAACACTGCAAAGACTTTCTTAAAAAACCAAGCTGGCAGAACATCACAGGAGGACCCAGTTGGCTTTAGCCTTGATACCACTCTTTCTAGCTCAGTAAGAGACACCAGTGAAAAAGAATCAAGCTTAGGAACTGGTTTCTGTGGAGTTGGAGGAGAATAAGTGGAACATTGTGTGAGAGAGGACCTAATACCAGCAACTTTGTCCATAAAAAATACACACAATTTTTCACAATTTTCCACAGAGCCTTTTATTGAGTTTCTACTCCCATCTGAGTCCAATAAAGATCCCAAAGTATTAAAAAGGATTCGTTGATCACCTGAAGCAGAAGAAATAATGTTAGAATAAAATTGTCTTCTAGCTTTTGTGACAGCTTCATTGTACATGTACAGTTTGTCCCTAAGAAGATCTTGGGAAATTTGAAGTCTGTTCTTCTTAAATTTTCTCTCAGTTTTCCTACAGTCCCGTCTCAAGACACGGATTTCCTCAGAGATCCAGCGTTCAGATATGTGCCTTGGTTTTTTGATGGTGAGGGGGGCAATCTCATCCAAAATGTTAAAGCACAGGTTGTCAAACTGAAAAAGAAAAGCATCTGTGGTAATTGGAGAAGAGTATAAAGACGGCCACTCCAACGAAAATATAGCAGAAAATTCATCAGCTTTTCCTTCGTCCAAGCTCCGCACCCATCTGACAGGAGCAGGTTTAGGGACAATGGTGAATGGCAGAACAACGTCAAATAACACTGCTGAATGGTCAGAGAACGCAGTCTTCACAGTCTCAACTGAGGTGAGAGGAAACCCGAAAGACAGAGCCAAGTCCAGTGTATGTCCATGACTGTGTGTTGGGTTGGAGACCCACTGTACAAGATTAAAAGAATCAAATTAACAAATTAAAAAAGTCCTTGACGAGAGGTTTGTCAGGGCAGCACACATGAATGTTAAAATCACCTAAAATCAACACATGCTCGTATCTAGGCATAAAAGTGTACAGCAATTCAGAAAAATCTAGTAAAAACTGTGCATTGACCTTCGGGGGACGATATATTAAAAGTCCTAAGAAAGTGGAGGACGAGCCAAGATCAAAAAGACAAAACTCAAAAGAGTTGAAAAGTAAAGGTGGTGTGAGGTGTCTAAAATTCTAATGAGATTTAAAAACCAAAACCAGTCCACCTCCTCTGCCCACAGAACGCGGGACATTAAAACACAATCAGTTCTCAGGTAAAAGCTCCAACAGAACACCTGACTGAGCAGGAGGGATCCAGGTTTCTACAATGAACAAACAATCCAGCTTCTGGGCATTAAAAAAGTCTTTCAAAATAAAAGTTTTGTTCACAGCAGATCGAGCATTGATCAGTCCAAACCTCCTCGGTATCGTGGCCGCATCAGGGATCTCCGGTGATGACTCAGCAGCGGAGATCGAAATCCTCGGGACTTCCAGCAGATTCGATGAGTTGATCCTCCTCCAACAAACTCGTAGCCGAGGCGACTTGACAGGGGAGTCGGACTCCAGGTTACCTCCGACGACAGAGATCAGGCACGGCTTCGGACATGAAAGCAGTCTCCACGGAGCAAACTAACCACATCCAGGTGTACAGGCGCGGGACACGTCAGCAGTGGAAGCGGGAAAGCAGGCTCGAAGGCGAACAATTCTCCCGCCTCGTTTCCCCCGGCGCCGCCGACGCCTGATGCAGCGAGGGATAGCAGCTGTCCGACGAAGAAACTCTGGTACTCCCATGCAAACCGGGTCAAATGGATCAGGATTCAACCGAACAACCAGAGAGGCCGGGTGGAGAGAAAAGTTCAAATCCAACAACGTATCTCGACCATAAGTGAGAAGCGCGCCAGCATTTTGCAAAAACCAAAGTAAAAACAATAAAACAATGAAAAATTGTGTGACAGACAGACGGCAAGCCAAGAACATCGGCGCCATCTTGAATCACTGAATTGAGCTTCAGTTGGCAACGGTTAGCAAACCAAAACTTCGAACAAAATAACATTGTCAGAGACATATGACGGAAAAAGATCATTAAACTGATTCTTACCTGGAAAGTATTTTTGGTTATCATATCTGTAGGTCTCCAGGTTTCCTTTTTCAGTCACAAAACAACAATAAAGGACATTTTCCCTCTGTTGAACAGTAACTGATGACATGAGCAGTGGATAAAATTTCAAAATAAGATTTATGACCCAGCCTTTTCAGATAAAATTGTAAAAAACAAAACACTGGTTATCAGTTTGCTCCATTTTCATTTTAATGCACAAATCGGAATGATTACAAGATGAAAAACGAAAAAACAATTAGTTTCTTGTTTTTTCATATTTGATTTTAAATTAAAAAACGAATGATACACGGATTGTTTGCGATACCAATAGAAGCAAGTCTCTTCAGTGTGTGAAATGATGTCAAATGGCAGAACTTACATCCAGTAGTAATAAGATAGACATATATGACAAGGAACAAGTGTCAGCAGCTCGGCCTTGGTCATTATTTTTTTTAAGAAGGGCATTTCTTTGCTATGGAGGGGAAGAAAACAAGCCTGGAATTGTTCATTTAAATTTTGGAGGTAAGATGGGTATGGAGTTGAGCAGCAACTCAAGAACCTTTAAAATGAACAGAAGATTTGAGATGGGGTGAAAGTTATTTAATTGATCTGATTCACATTTTTTTCAGAAGAGGAGTGACAACTGTTAATATGAGAGAATGTGGAACAGTCCCAGTGCTGAGAAGAGAGAATAATATTGGTGATTAAAAGCGACAATGAGGGAAGCTGATACTTAACTAATGCAGTGGGAAGTGGGTCAAGTTGGGATGATGCTGTTTCAGATTTATAAATCAAGTCAGAGATCTGTTCCACTGTAGGTAGAGTGAGCTCTGTAAATGGCTAAAGTGGGGCGGGTAGAACTGAGGGAGGAGGAATTGGTCCTGACGCAGATTTCAGCTCTTGGTTGATGAATTCAATTTATGAGGAAAATAATAAGGTCATGATGTTGCAGAAGTCAGATGAGTATAGTTGAGCAGGAAGTGAATTCTGGGGTGCCGATAAATTTGAAAGTAGAGAAAAAAGGAATTATTAATTTAGAGTACTATCTAGCCTTGGCAAAAGAGATGGAGTCTTTATGTTTAAGGTTATGGTTGGAGTACATTTCTTTATGCACAGTTTTATTTTTATAGTCTTTCAAGCCGTCGTCCTTTCACCTTTAACTACCTAAGAGTTAGGGTAAACCTGGGGGCAGTGTTATTGAAGGAGACAGACCTAATTTTTAGCAATGCAAAAATGTTCACGAGATTATGAAGGTTGTTGTTATAGTAAGTAACCAGTTCTTTGGGGAGGGTAAGACTTTTGGTTCTAGGAAGGTTGCTGATACTTGTGGACAGGTTTTCCAAGTTGATATGCTTAATTTTACTGTAGCTCATTTTGCGTAGAATATTTGATTTGAAAAGTGAGAGGCTTACACTAAAAGACAGTAGCATATGATCGGAGAAAGGGAGATGATCTGCAGTACAGAAAACTGGCAAAATGTCTGAACAACAGACACGATTGAGTATATACCCCATGGAATGTGTTGGGATGTTGATATATTGATGGAGGCCAAAACTGTCCGGGCAGGATGTAAAATCTTTGTTGAGAGTGCTCTTGGTGCTGTTCATTTAAGTATTGATGTCCCACCGAAATATTAATTTCAGTGAGAGTGGGAAAATATTTGTTAGAAAAGCAGAAAAATCAGAGATGTAATCCCTGTGGGCTTTGGTGGGTGGTAGAAAGTGGCGATACTAGTAGGAGTAGGTCCAAAGAATTGACATGCTGTTGTTTCAAATGATGCAGAAGTAGGTAGAGTCACAGGTTATATTCCCCAGTTGTCTCGATAAATTGTCACTAGACCACCATTGGGCCAGGAAGCTTTAGGTTCTAGGCGACTCCTTCAGGGCCTAGAGCCAAGGCGAAGTCATTTGGCTGCTGCCATGTCTCCGTTAGGCTCAGTTTGCAATTGGGGAGGATCTTGAACTAGATGCCCCTTGCTTGCAAGAGAGTGGATGTTAAATAGACCAAAGTTGACTGTAGTGCTGGAGAACTTAGCAGCTGTGTTGTCAACACCTTGGACTAGGTGGACTAGGATGGTTTGATCAGCACAGCAGCAAGAGGTCCTCAGCGGGCGGCGGGTAAAAGGCCATGTGGGCTTTATGGTTGTGGACTTATCATCTTGTAGGTGGATGTATCTCTGGCTGGGAATGTATAAGATGTCCGGGTTCTGAAATAGCGCTAGCGGTGGTGGACCATGAGGAGGTAAGCGAGTTTTGCGAGTTCGAGAGTCGAGTACTGGAGCAAAGCAGTCAATGGTTGAGAAACAAAAGACAGGATGGTCCAACGAGTAGAATCCACAAAAGATTGATCCACACCGTTGTCAGTCTAGTGGAGAGGTAACAGGCTAACTCGTTGATGTACGGTACTCCTAAAGTAAAATCCAGATAGCTGCAGGCAAGGCAGCGGGTTCTGTAATGAAATTTTGGTTCTTATATACTTTTATACGACTCATATGAACTCTTCAATTGTTTAATACCTTTATAAAATTTGGTTTTGTGTGATAATGCTTGTGTAAACATATTCATGCTTAGAGAAAAGTCTTTCTCATTCTTGTTAATGTGTCAACTGTTAGAATCTGCCTGGCTGCACCCAGCAAAAGAGATAAAATGCCACAGTCTGCATAGACACATCCTACTTAACCACACTAACAGAAACAGTGAGCAGCGTTGACTGGAACCGTTGTGCAAGATGCATTTGCGAATCTTGGGTATTTATCTTATTTCTTTCACTTTTAAAGTAATAAACATTCTGCACAATGTTTTTAAGCTTTGTCCTTTCTCATCCGGATCTCAGAAATATTCCACAACAAAGCAGCAGCAGGCAGAACAGCGTTCACCCAACCCGGAAGTTCCCCACATCTTGTTTCGGGTCTGAGGAATGCTAAGAAAGGAGTGAAGCGGGAGTGGGGGAAGAGAATGTCTGGTATCAATGGTACTGGCTGAGAGTTGGCTTTTGGTGTGAAGGTATCCAATGACCTGTACTGCCTCATTTCCACTGAGGAGTTTGGTATGGTCCGGTCCAGTCCGCTATTTTGAGGGATTCCATTATAAAATGGACCCATTAAACAGTACTGATCCATGCCTCTTGAGGGCCCCCATTGGTTGTAGGTCTATAGAAAAGTGGAACTGAATAATTGGAGCGGAGCCACTTTAGCCACCCATTGATTGGCAGAAAGTGATGATGAATAAAAGAATGCACCAATACAGCACTCATTAGGTAACGTTTTTTCTTTTTTATTGCGATTTTCCTCTTAGCGCCCTAAAACTGTTTTTCAAACATTAAATTCCTGTTATACACGCCGTACCAGAAGTACAGTGTTCCTCTGTAAATTCACATTTCTTTATATGCAGTTTACTGTAATTGCAGACTATTTTTTTACTTCCGGTTCATCACAAAAAGCAGACAACTTAAAACACTTCTTTGAAGTTATTGTGTTCGAAGGAGGTGCTGAGGTGTATCTCTGCACAGTGGAGCCCTCTCTGGAATGCAGATGGGTAGCGCTCTTCAGCTACCCCCTTCCTGATGGCATCAGTTGACTCAGAAGCGGGCAAAAAAAGTCCTGATATGCTGAAGAAGATAATCGCGGAGAATATTTATTTGTAACAATAATTATCCTCCGGAGCAGGTGTTTATTACTTATATGAAGGAGGAAACATGGTCTTCTGACACAAAGTGACACTCCTTATCTGTTTCAGAAAGTACACTGCTGTTTTAAATTTAAAAAAATGTCTCTTTATGTGGAGTAATACTCCAAAGTTCTTTGATAAATGTTTTGGAGAGCGTGATAAGAAGTGTTTTTGATTAGTATGGCTTGGTAACGGACATTCTTCGGCTGCAGGGGTGGAGGGGGTGAGACGAGGTGAAGGGGGGTTCTCCATATTTGCGGATGTCTCTGTCTCTGACCCCTATGAATAAGAGGGGAATACTGTAAAGAAATAAAAAGTTGAGCCGCTGGATGACCCCATCATTGTTGCTTTTCCATTCCTTGCACCACAATGATGCTAGTGGTCGACACCATGCATGTGGCATGAGAACAACAGAAGCAAGGCTCAACTGAGCGGAACCGCTCGCCAGAACTAACTGGACCATACCAGACCACTCCTTACTGGAGGCTTAACTGTGTAAGCTTGTGACACCCCCTGCATACCTGCAAGACTCAGAAGCAAAGAAGGGGTTGAGACAGACCATGTGTGTGGGTTGCACAGACAATGGTCTCCAAGTCTTTTCCAACTTGATGCTAAAGCTAAAGCTTGATGAATTGAACCTTTTGGATTTTGTTTCTCCTTTGACAAAAAAGAACAGCGGGAGACGTTCTAGGATGGGAAATCACATCTCGACAGGGCCCGTTGGTCATGGAGGCACCTTCCAGGGATGATAATTTCTTTTTAGTGTCGCCCTCCAGGGTAATCTGTAGACAGGCTGGAAATCTCTACGTTTTTTTTAGGTTGTATTGCTTAGCCAACACTGGCATCATCGAAGGTCTGGATTGGTGAGCCCCGAAACTGGTGTTTCCCTCACTTTCTGTGAGCCTCTTGGAAGATTACCTCCTTGATCTGGTAGCAGAGGAGTCTAATTATCACCGGTCTGGGCTGGAGTCCAGGCAGCGGTTATAAACACGTGTTCTGTGGTCTCGATCCAGTCCAGGAGGAGATGGCAAAATCAGGTAACCAACCAGCCAGCAGATCAGCAAAGAAGTTTGTGGGTTTGGGTCCTTCTATTGACTCTGATTATTCTTATGTTGTTCTCTGACTGCAACTTCGTGAATGTCTTGTTTTAGCCATCAGCTTAGCATTGTGAGCAGCCTATGCTCCACACATTTCCTCCAGAGCTTGTAAACGTTGAGCTTGATGTTCAGCGTGAAGGTTCTAGTGAGTAGATTCACTGGCTGTGCTTTGTATTCGTAGCCTGAATTTGAACAAGCCTTGATCCCAGGGTAGCAAAGGAGGTTTGGAAATTGAGTCTGATGCTAGCTCTGTGCTCCTCCAACATGCTTGCTAGCATTTTATCATCTTTGGTTGGGGAAGTTGTCGTGTCTTTATCTGAATCTGTCATTAGCAGTTCTTTTCTCTTCCTTGGCATTTGGTAAAGATGATTAGGGAATAAATACGAGCTCTTCTCGTTTTAGTTATTAAGGTTTTAATAACTAAAGTTAGTCTGTTTTGCTGTTGTTTCAGTTTATAAACACAAAAAAGAAAAAATTTTCATTTTAAGCACAAAAGCAACAGAGGTACTTCTAAAAATATTTGATGTTTTCTATTTTTTAAACACAAATGTTTCAGCTTATAGAAAGGCTGGTCTGAGAAATTTGATGAACAAACAGAAAGAATAATCTGTGGAGTTAGACTGTAATTGAAGGACAGAACTAAAGTTTCAACACCAGACTTTATTAGTTTAGTTAAATTCAAGTAAAAAAATGCTTTTTGGGTCAATCTAAATGATTTCTTTTGTTTTTAAACTAAGTTTGGTGTAAAACAAAAATAATTATTTAAAAGTCTAAAAGTTCTTGTGTAAAGACTGCGAGGATATTGAAGCAACAAAACATCTTGAAGAGCAAAAGAGGACAGAGCAGCACAAGAGGTCAACACATATTTCATGGCAAGTAAATATTAAGACAACATTCAAATAAACAATTACAAAAAACAGAAATGTAAATGCACAGATCAAATAACAGATATTCAAACAACACATACATTTGTGGAGATCAGGAGTACAATCTATGAAAAAGGTTGTATTTGCAGGGACTTACTTTCAGTTAAAGAAGCAAAATACACCAAAACCCATAAAGATTTTGTAAAATATTCCAAACCCTGACAGTAACAGTGTCAGGAGGTTGCCCTCTCTCTCCCCCTCTGGCTGCCTGCGTACACAGTCTCCTGAGTATTGACACGCCCAGACCTCACAGCTGCTCATCATCAGTCATTATCCACCACAGTTAATAAGCAGAGCCTCCTGCTTAGTTCTAAGCAAAGTATTATACACTCAGTGTCAATCCTGAGTGTGCCGCTTGACATTCCTGTCTTTAACCTGATCCCACTCCTGCTCGCCGTTGACCTATGCCCGTTCTGCCTCTGACGTTCCTCTGCAGGCTCTGACCTTCACCTGCCTGACCACCGTCAGCCTGACCCCTCCTTCTCTCCATGTTTCATCATAAACACTGCTTATGGATCCCTCTGACTTGCCCTTACAATGAGGCACAGAAGTCCATGTCAGCAGCATCAGGATTTATGCAGACCTGTTGCAGCTCAGTGCACTATGATTCTTCTGTTGTTCTATGTGCAGAAAAAGATTTGAAGTTTCTGACAATATTCTGACCTTTATTCATCAACAGCCAGCGTGAGAGCATTCCTCCACAAGCTGGGTGACTACACTGCTTGTTTAGTAGTTGCAGAACAACATTCACCGAAATCTGCTGTTGCTAAAAATGAGGGTAAAATAGAGTTGTATCTATTACCTGTTAGCCTCTTTTCTGCCGCATCAACCTCAACAAAATGTTCAATGGTCAAAAAGAAGCAGGAGTGATCTTCCATGTGCAAAGAGAGAGCCTGAGAGAAAAGCTCAGAGGAAGAAGAATCATGCAAACACTTTGACCTTGCAGTTCACTTCTCAGCTTCAGAATGACCACAAACTGATATCCATCATGGCTTCAGGAATGCTGCAGAATGTGTGGCTGCTGAAAGTGGTTCAAGAATGTCAGGGTGTGCTGCTTTTTCAGAATACAAAGCCACAAATTTAGCAAATTGCAGCGAAGGGGGAGAACAACTTTGACCCATGTTGACAGATTTGGGGCATGATGACCCCTGAGGACCACATGCAAGATCTGAGCTGCTCTGGAAAGAAGAAAACGCTCTTTTCCTTCTAGAACGTGTTCTTTCACCTACCTAAAAAAAGACCAACTCTTAATTTTTGTCAATCCAGATTCTTCCTCTAGTTTTCTCTGGAGACTCTGCAAGACTTCTCTGCAGGATTGTTTTTCAGAACGTCAATGCAGTTCTGGATTCAGATGTTCTTCGAGAGTTTTAAAAGGAGAGAGACCACTACTGGGAGATAATCTGTTAACTTTGGAAAATGAAGATGTGTCAAAGATCATCAATACTAATGTTTCCTGCCACTGGAGTGTATTAAGGGAGAAAAATCTATTAAAAATGACAAACGATAGAAAAAACAGCAGGTAAATGTAATACATGAAGCTGATTTTTAAATGTTTTGCTTAATATTTTCAAATATTTGTAAGCCTTCTTGATTGTGCAAAGAGTTCTATGTTTTCTTATGTGATTCAACTGGTTTTGTTAAGGTGAACTTTTCTTTTCATTTTGTGGAACATTAGGAGCTGCATACCCACGTGCTCAGAGAAAAAGAGGAGGGAAAAACCGGAGGAAATGTGGAAGCTCAGAGGTTATCTTCACACCATGACCTCAGCTCCAGCCCTACTCCACAAAACCACATATTTTTTTTAAGTTCTAGTCAAACAATGACATTTTCTACCCTTGATGACAGAAACATTGACAAACGCATAACTTTTTCCTAAGACTCTTAAGAGTTTTTGAAAATTAAAGCATAGATAATATTTGCCAATAAAATGCGCCAAAAAAACAAAAACGAAAGAGAACAAAATGTGGGAAGACAACAGGAAAAAAAAGACACCAGCATGAATAGTCAGTGTCATGACCAGCTTTCTGTGCCCACCTCTACGCGCCCCCCGCTGCCCTCACCGTCCTCCTTTGATCCGATCTTACCTGCTAAAAAGTCCTTGTTTCTAATCGGACTTTCCTGTTGGTTTTAACTCCATTACAACAATTTTATGTTTTGGTTGCCTAAATATATCGAAAAGATTTGCATACGTTTCAGAAGAATTGGCAAAAGGAAACTTTTGAATTTCCTTAGCAACCAAGGTTATTTATTAGCCACACCCACAATCCTAATATGTTCATATCCGGTCTTAAAATATTATGTCTAGTCTGGGCTTTGCAGACAGGCGAAGAGGAGGAAGAGGAGGAGACAGAAGAGGTTCCTTCAGCCAAGAGGCCACGGTGTGGCGGCCTATTCAGGCTGCTGGAGAAGCAGAGAAGAGGAAAGTGCAAGAAGAGCGAGAGGAGAGGCACTTAACTCTATTTTAAAAAATCATGGAAAAAATGTAATTTGTATTAATTTATTAAATACATTTACAAAAAAAAATATTTGCATGTTTTTTTAATATGAGCAATTTTTAACAGTCTCAAAACTACTTTTATATAAACATCAAAGGTAAATATTTACAATGTCCTTTTATATTTAACATTTACTTTTGATGCATTTTAGCAATAGTCACTGTCCTGAAGAGCCGTTCATCTGACAGTTGGACCAGTTGGCCTCCATTGGACCCAAGCTGATGGAGGCCGCCTTCATGAGCACTTTCTGGACCTCTGGCCAGTGAGAAGGGAGCCTTGTACAACTGTCTTCAATGCAGCTTGGTGCACGGCTCCACTTCATGTAGTTTGTGTTGCACTTTGTGTTCTGTTGTAGTGTTTTGTGTTAAGGTCCACTCTGTCTTTTGTTAGTGATGTTGTAAAGTGAAGCTGTAGAGGTGAACTGCCATTTCCTTTAGTGCACATTTTCTCCTGTTTGTCATTGAGTTTTGTCATTTCTTTCATTTGCAGGTAAGATTTGTGTGTTCTAGCTAAGTGGGGGCTGCTTGTTGTTTTGGCCTTCGTTCACCCTGAAACCTTTTGCTTCACTTATAAGTTATTGCTGGTTGTTTGTTATTGTTTTATTATAATAAACTTGTCACTTATTTTATGGAGACAGTCTTTTGGTTTTTGCTATACATTTATATTATTTTACCTTTTATGTTATGCTCCACCTCCCATTCCCCTCAGACAAAAACAGATGTAACAACATCAGTCTCCTCATCTCAGTATTGAGAGTGTCCTGACCGTTTCAAAATGCAGAGGGCAAAGTGAAGGCTAAAATAGAATGGGCAGAAGGGTTGCTCAACACAAACATTATCGAGAATTCAAAATTATTTGTACATATTTACACAGACGTCTTAGACACACGAGCAGTCACAGCTGCTCAGAGCCTGGACCAGTGTCACTGAATAAATGGGAGAACTGGACTGAGTGACCCCCTCCTCCCTGTCATTTCAAACAGGAAGTAGCTGCTGGCTCCAGAATGCCAGATTTCTATAGAGAAATTTGTCAGAATAACCATTCTTGATCTGATACCTTTTTTGTTAACACATTCCTTTTAATCATATTTTTTAAATATTTTCTTCATTGCAAGTTATTCAAGTTATAAATGGATCAATCTGATGCCCCAATGGAGAGACCAGCCAGCTGAGTGTGCTCCCTCATAACCCCAAACTCTCAGATCCCTTTCTAGTCACCTTTCAGTTTGTTCTAGAGAATTCCACCGCTCCAGTAAATAAAGAACAGCTCAGAAGAACATTGACTGATTGTTCTGTATCTGAATTTAAACTTACAGTCCAACCAATATTTAGTAACATGCTGAGCAAACACTCTGAGAGCAGCTCCCATAGTTTCAGTCCAAGAGAAAATGATCAGTTTGTTGATCTCCATGGAGACCCTCAGGAGAACACTTGATGTTGTTGCTCCTTTGAAACCAAAACTATTTAGACAAAACCGAGTATCACCGTGGTATAACTGGATCCGGACCATAACATAAACAAGAGGAGAGGCGGGATCGGGTTTCACTCAAAACAGCACTTTAATGTGTAACAAGAACCCTAACACCATTTTGGCACGGATCGACCCACGTAGCAACAACAGCACTGGTCTGGAAAACCGGCCACTTGTGGTGAGACAACCCCCTCCTTCTTAGTTCCAATAGGCGGAGCTTATATCTGGAGGCACCGAAATGCCAAAACCCTCTGCAGGAGGAGGAGACAAAGGCAGGAAAAGCAACCAAACAAGACAGCACACAGCCATAACACACCCCACCCCCCCACATCAGAATATCCCAATTTTATAATTACCTAAGAGTAGTGAGCGAAGAAGAAGCGTCCTGCGCACAAGACGCTGGTTGAGTGACTGGAGACTGCTCAGGAAGGTTAGAGGGTTATGGTCAGAGAACACAACCACAGGACTGCATCCAACATATACCTCACAATGTTGTATAGCCCATATCAAAGCCAACGTTTCTTTTTCAATGACTGATTAGTTCAACTGATGAGGACTGAACCTCCTGGAAAAGAAACATACTGGTCGGTTCACCCCCAGCTGGTCTGCTTGAAAAAGGACTGCTCCAGCGCCCAGAAACTGGCATCCACCTCCAAACAAAACGCCCTGTCCCACTGCGGGGCAGCAAGAACGGGAGCGTTACATATCAAAGCCTTCACCATGTCAAACGCTCTCTGACAAGAAGACCAAAGAAACTTATTACCGTCTTTGAGCAGATCTATCAGAGGGGTCACCATAGAGGAAAAACAGGAAAACAACAGGAAAACAGACTGGTACACTAGTCTAGCTGCATAGATACAAAAGCATGAATGAATAAGAACTTCTTGATCTTCATATGACACAATTTTTCTCAAGTTTAGAAATGTGTTATGTCGGTAGAGTTGTAAAAGAAATTTGGACACCTGCTAACTTAACAAGATCCGTCCTTCTTTTTTTTCTTCTTCTGCAATCTACAAGTGCTAATCTGATCAATATTCCTCTGGTTATCTCCACCTGCTGGGTAAATGTTTAACGACACTCAGTAACAACACCACAACTGGAAGAAACAGTTCTTTGCCAGCTGTTTGGAGTGCGGCTCCAGCGACATGTCTTTGTCAAAAATGGAGAGACAGCAGGCGCTGCAAACAGCATCGACCAACTTCCGGTGGCACACCTGACTAGACCAATGAGATTTGGTCATGAGATTTGAAGCGACGCAGAGCCATGAGCTGTGTCCACCGAGCCGGCTCACTGAAGCTTCAATGTCATTTTCTGCGGTGAAATTCAGCGTCGGAGCGCCTTTTGACATGGTGGATTCCTTTTGTCCCACAGTGTGATCCCGTAGCTCTCAGTAGAGAGTTTTGTTGATAAAATGAACAGATATGTGGCTGAACGTGGACTTCTGCTGGATGCTGGACTTTGGGTCACAGCTGACCAGCTGTCACTGCGGTGTTCCTTCCCCGGAACAGAATCCACGAGCGCGGCGAGCCCGGGAAGTTTCGACTTAGAGTCATAAGATTTTATTATTATTTCCTCATCAAGTCTCCTATACATACCCACCAGAAAAACCTTTTTTTCTGCTTTTGTCAAACAACTGCAGGACTGCCCCAGCTTACTGGACACACTCTTTCAATTTTGTACCTTTTACCGTCCATGAAGTGCATAAAGCTTTAAAAGCTTTGGATCACAGAAAACCTCCAGGATCTGATTTGGTGGAGCCATATTTTATTAAATTAGCGGCGGATTTAATTGCAGATCCACTTTCAATTCTTTTTAATCTTTCAATCCATACCAAAGAACTTCAGTCAATCTAGAAATCAGCTTTTGTCCTGCCTTTATTAAAAGGAGGTGATCCCGCTGTTCTAATTACAGGCCAATATCCAATTTGAGTCTTTTATCTAAAATTCAAGAGTCTCTGGTTTGTGAACAGTTGAAAGACTTCTTGAACTCTAACGACATTCTGTCCAAATTTCAATCAGGCTTTAGAAAAAGGCACAGTGCCATTACAGCAACAATGAAGGTGATAAATGATTTGATTGGGGCACTTGATAAGAAGATTTGCTTCACTTTTTATAGAATTGTCAAAAGCGTTTGATACCATTGACCATGATATCTTATTAAACAGACTGCTTAGCCACTGCTTGTCAGAGCATGCGGTGGCATGGTTCTCAAATTACTTTAGTAATAGAACCCAATGCATTAAACATGAAGACCTTTGCTCAGGATTTGTTACTGTCCACAGGGGGGTGCCACAGGGATCAGTCTTGGGGCCCCTTCTATGTATTTTGTATATAAATGACCTAGGTCAAAATATGGCTGACGCTTACATGAATTTCTATGCTGATTATACAGTTATCTACTGTTACAGATCATCCCTTGTTCAGGCTATTGGAAATTTGTAGAGGGCTTTTGTCACAGTTCAGCCACCACTTTCTCAGCTAAAATGGGAAATGGCGCATACTTCGAAAGCACTTTTTTTATCTTCATTGAAAGTCCAAAGTGCTTTATAGTGACGGTCACAGTCACACACTGATGGTGGCTCAGCTGCCAGACACTGGTGCCAACCTTCCATCAGGGGCAATGTGGGGTTCAGTGTTTTGCCCAAGCACACTTCGACACATGGGCGGGCAAGGCGGGAATCGAACCTGCAATCCTCCGATCAGAGGCCGACCGCCCTTTCCACTGCACCACGGCCGCCCAAAACTAAAAGTAGCTCTTAATGCCGACAAGACTAAGATAATGCTGTTTTCAAACTCTTAAAAAGGTGCCTGTACCTTTTGCCCGTACAGAGCTAGAAAAGGAGCCTTTGTCCACACAGCTCCTATAACTGGGAATAAGTTGCAGAAAGACAGGAAACTTACTAAGTTTTTGTCTTTAGATGCCTTTAAAGCCAAACTGAAAGGATCAGAGACTGCCTCTATTATCTGTTGTTGTTTTTCTTAACCTGCATGTTTTAATGTCTATGTGTGTATTTGTTGTGTTGAATTTTGCTGTCACTTGGCCAGGACTCCCTTGAAAAAAAGATTTTTAATTTCAATGGGACTTTACTGGCTAAATAAAGGTTAAATGAAAAAAAAAAAGAGAGAAGCAAATGCTGCTTAATCCCTGGTATGGCATCCTCAGGCCAATGACTAGTGTTTCTGTTTTCTTTGGGTTTAGCTGCAGAGAGTTTTTACTGAGCCAGTGTTTTATCTCAATCAGGCTTGTGTGTCTCAGAAGGCTTAAAAGAGCAATATAGCTGGATTCATCAGCGTAATCTTTCCGGGGGGGTGTCCATGTATAACAGAAACAATACAGGGCCCAGAACACCACACAGTGAGTCTGCTGACTCAGACACTATGTGGCCAACCATGACACTGAAGCTCCGACCAGAAAAGTAAGAGGAAAACCAGTGAAGAACTGACCCTGACAAAAAGATCAAGTCCCTCAATCTTTTCAATAGGATCTGATGGTCAACTGTGTAAAAATGCTGATGACAGATCTAATAAAACCAGAACAGTATATTAGAATCAGCAGACATCAAGATGTCACTGGACACTTTCAGCAGGACTGTTTCTGTGGAGTGATGTTTATGAAAACCTGACTGAAAAGGATCATAGATACTGCTTTATCCAAGAAATCTGATAATTGTTCAGCAACCACTTTCTCAAAGATTTTTGAAAGAAATGGAAGCTTTGAGATCGGTCTATAATTATTGAAATCAGATGGGTCCAAATTAGAATATTTCAGTAAAGGCTCCGCTATGTCATGTTTAAATGGGTTAGGAAACGCACCACTGGAGAGTGAAAGGTTGATCATGTCAGTGATACTCTGGCCAATAACATCAAACACCTTTAAGAAGAGTTTAGAAGAAATCACATCAGATGGACAAGATGAAGGTTTCATCTTCGTCAACAAAGAGGATATGTCCTCAAGGGTGAAAGGCTTAAAAGTTGACCATTTGTGTGAAGCAGGCTCCACTGCAACACAATCATTACAACAAAGAGGTGGGAGTTGGTCTTTGATCTTCTTAGTCTTGTTTGCAAAGAACTTGAGAAATTCATTGCTGTCCGCTTTGCAGGACACAGGGGTTACTGGAGCTGCAGGACAAACAATAGAATTGATGGTGTCAAACAAAACTTAGGGACTCTGGCTTCTTTCACCATCTTGTTGTATGAGGAAATGAGATCTCTAAGGTGTAGCCTGTGGACCATGAGATTGGTGGATTTCAACAGACGCTCAGTTTGATGACACTGTCTCTTTAAATTTTGAATTGTTTTATTAATCCAAGGATGCACTTTTTTTCGTGATAAGTTGGTTTTGACAGAAGCCACAATTGTGACACAGTGATCACTAAAACGATTAGATTGTTCACATTGGTACAAAAGCGGGGGTCAAAGAGCGCTGAAAAGCGTTCCCTAGTGTTGACAGCGATGATGCGTCTTCGAGACACTAAGCTTGAAGAAGCAGGTTCAGAAGTGACATAGAAAACACCACTATGATCACTCATATGTACATCCTCCACAGCTATGTTAGCAATCCCCAGAGAAGACCCATGCATGCACAGGGAGAACATGCAAACTCCCCCATTGATGATGGTGTTTTTGCCCCCAGCTGGGACTTGATCCAGAAACCTTCTTGTTGTGAGGCAAGAGTGCTAACCACTGCTCTATTGATGCTGACTCTCATCCATGTTTGTCTTTCCCTGTTCTTGGTCTCATCCAGTGCTTTTCTCTTCACAGTCACAAATTGGTTGAAATGACATATATGTTTAAAAAAAACCTCTGTCTTTGCAGAGTTGGCATCAGAAATGATTCAAACTATTTACATTTCTGCAGTCAGTCATCTTTTTCTTCTCCTCTTTGATCCTCATCAATCCTAGGGCTGGGCGATACGGCCAAAAGAATCTACCGGTAATCTCAGATTTTCTCCCTGCTTTAATTTTTTGTAACAAAAAGGACAAATTACAGAAAATATTTAACAAAAACTAAATTATTTTAACATTTTCTTTGGAAATGAACCAGCTGAAGAGAATGACATTTTTTTTATAAAACTAAGTTCCATCACAGTCATTCATAAATAGTATGAACACATTTTTAGATTTATCTAACTGTAAACTCAAATTCAAACATGCTGAGAAAACAAGGAGAGATTTTCTAAAGAGGAGCAGATTGACAGAAAAATTGACTTTTTTCTCTAATTCTGCTTCCAGGTGATTCATTTTTATATAAAGTCATAACAACAACATCCTAAAATATTACAATGATTCTTGCCGAGATGCAGCGATCTCGCGAGGGGGGTGAGTGAGGGTGGGTGCTTTTTCAGCTCTGTAATGTTACAGATTACAAATAAAGTTCAATGCAAAATGAATTCGTGCCTGTTATTATATTTCTAAAATACGGTTTTTATGAATGTTTATGTATTTTCTTGTCTTTATCCGCCCGCCTTAAATCCGCCCCATGAAAATCTATTCTGACTTTAAATCTGTGATTACATATATTAGACACACGGAACAGTTTGCTAAGCATATCATCACGTGAGTGTGATGATGTGAGTGTGCAACAACAGTGCTGTCTCCAAAGCAACACTTTTGTTCAACTTTCTGTTGCTGCTGTGAGTCCAGCAGGTTTATGCTCCTCTGTCTGGATTCTGTTCAAAATCACTTCATGTCCTGCTGCTTCATACAAGATGGTGAATAGTAAGAAGGCTTTTTAGTCAGAAGAGACTTCCGTCTGCCCGCTCTACCATACTGCCTGATTGGTGTAGTGCTGCAGAGATGGTTGTCCTTCTGGAAGGTTCTCCTCTTTCCACAGAGGAACACTGGAGCTCTGACAGAGGGACCATTGGGTCATTGGTCACCTCCCTGACTGGATCAGGGTCCTTCTCCCCGATCACTCAGCTTAGACGGCCGGTCAGATCTAGGAAGAGTCCTGGTGGTTCTAAACTCCTTCCATTTGCAGATGATGGAGGACACTGTGCTCATTGGAACCTTCAAGGCAGCAGAAATGTTTCTGGATGCTTCCCCAGCCTTGTGCATCAAGACAATCCTGTCTCTGAGGTCTACAGAGGTCCTTTCTTTCATGCTTGGTTTGTGCTTTGTCAACCCTGGACCTCATGTAGAGCGGGTCGTACCTTTCCAAATCCTGTCCAATCCACTGGACTGACCACAGGCTGGCTTCAATGAAGCAGCTGAAACACCTCAAGACTCATCAGAGGAAACAGAAGAAACGGCTGGGAATACTTCTGTATATATCATTGTCAGGTTTTTTATTTTCAATCATTTTGCAACAATTTCAAAAGAACTTTTTCAACCTTGTCATTATGGGATGTTTTTCAAAGAAAACTGATCCATTTTTAAATAAGGCTGTGACATCATAAAATGTGGAAGAAGTGAGGCGCTGTGAAAACTTTCCGGATGCACTGTTATAAATGATACTGATCAAAATAAGAGCCTGTTCCACATTATTACACACAACAGAGTTCCACAACATTAGATCAATTCCAAAGAACTGAAAATGTTCATTTTTTTAATTTGCTGCATTAGGATGTCATGTTTACTGCAATCTAAAGCTATTCCAGCCCAAAACATCTTCATAGGTAAAGGACCCTTATTTTGTAGCAGCTTCACAAGTCTTGCATCTGTTGAACTTGTGAGTTTCTGGAGAGTTTCTGCTGGAATTTCTTTGCAGGATGTCAGAAAAGCCTTCAGAGCTGCTGTTTGGATGTGAACTGCCCCATCCTCAAATATTTTTCTTGTGGATGCTCCAAATGTTCTCAATAGGGTTGAGGTCAGTGGAGGATGGTGGCCACACCATCAGTTCATCTCCTTTGATACCCATTGCAGCAGAGATGCAGGGTTGCAGGTGTTCCTGTAGCATGAGTTGGAGCATTGTCATCCATGAAGATGATTTTGTGACATAAATCACTGTTCTTTTTGTACCACAGAACAAAGTGGTCAGTCAGACACTTTATATACTTTTCAGAGGTCATTTTCACACTTTCAGGGGAAGACCAGCTCTCTCCCCATGATTCCTGCCCAAACCATGACTCCACCACCTCCTTGCTGATGTCACAGCCTTGTTGGGACATGGTGGTTGTCCACCAACCAACCACTTCTCCATCCATGGACCACTTTTGTGAAATATCCAAAGTTTTCATACCTTGTCCAGTGCATTCAACTATTTAACACTTGTCAACAAAGAGATCCTTTTTTTTCCTATTTTGCTTGAAAATGTTGGTCTGTTTAATAATGTGGAACGTCCGTCCTTCAGTCCATCTATAAGTTATAATTCAGGGATCTCCCGATGACCACCGGGCAAGGTCCGCTCACCTCTACATTTGACCTGGCCACCCAAACAATATCAGAGATGCATGTTTTTTTTTTTTTTTATCTTTACTTTTTTAATGTTTGTCTGAGAAAATTGTCTAAAGTGCAATGAGGAATTTTACAGCTTTAAAACATATTTAATCCTACTTTGAGGAATTAAACTATGGTGGGTCATTTTTGGAACATAACCCCCACAAAAAACTGTGAGAACACTGCATACTTACAGACAAAAACAAAACAAGTTCAGCTCTTTCAGCAGCTTGTAGATCCACCTTCAGAAAAATGAACTATTAGTGAACATCAGTTTATCTGCAGATAAACAGAGCTATTTAAAGATCTCCATCAGGTTTGAGTTCTACTTTAGTGGAAATGAAAGTAAATGTCTCATTTTGGTGAGTAAAGATAGTAAAGTCTCTGTTAGCACGGCGATTATTAGGTTTTGAGAATGATGGCATTTCCTTTGTGGCCTGACTGCTCTGAAACTTTAGGTCAGCTAAGCAGGTCCATTTGTGACATGGAAGCAGGATGTTCATTGTGTTGAGTTCACTGCTTACTGCCACTCTGGTCACAGTTATCAAGCATTTTGTTCTCCAGCTGCTCTTCTAATCTTTATCTTCTTGTTTGTAGCTGCTGGATCAAACATGTTTGTCAGCCTTTAAACAATAGAAACAGATAAAAATAGAAAAGTCACTGTGTGTCAATGACTTTTTACTTTCATTTGACCCATTTGTGCAGGAACATAGACGAATCAATCTGTTGTCATGGAAGTCATAAATCAGAGCGTGTTTCCGCTGAGGCAGGATGAGCCACAGCTTGTCAGATGACAAACCCCCTGAAGTCAGATTAGACAGAACCAAACATTTCCTCTCAGCAAGCTGATCAGCTGTGAACATTGATAAGGTTCATGTTCTGCATTCTCTGCCTTTTTTTCCTGTTCAAGTTGCTTGAAATAAACTTACAGTAACAGCAGCAAAAGATTACATTTCTGCGAGCGCTTCAAATCAAGGCAGCAACCCGTAACTCCAGAGTCTCATGGGGCCCTTCAGCACCGCCAAAGTGGCTCCCTGGAATATTTTCAAACATTGTTGAAAATGAATAAAAAAAAAGGAAAGATAAAGCCTAAGTTTAGTTTTAATATGGTTTTAGGACAGACATGAAAAACATTCCTAACATTTTCCATTACTTTCTAAAGGTACATAGTAAATAATCATTATTTCTCTAGACAAAGATTTTCATCATAGCTGCAACGCAATCCACATAGAGAGCGGCGCTGTGCCGAGCAGGTGGCTGCAGCAAACAAATAGGATGGTTTGTCATGAACCACAGGTCCCAAAGTCACAACTAGAGACAAATGAAAACCTGAAAACACTTGAGAAACCAGCATTTGAACCAAGGACTGCTCTTCCCGACAGTTAGAGATGCATGAAGAAATATGCATGTGGAGTATTATCCATCTTTGGATAATCATACATGTAAAGCAGATATTTTCAAACATGAACTACATGAATTCTGAATCCTGCACCGGTCTCACAGATCCACCTTCACACAGTCCTGCATGAAGATGAAAGTTTCATCTGACATGGAGATGATGTCCAGCGACGTCCAGCGACGTCCGGAAACACAAGTCACATTAAACCGGGGAGAGCACAATCCTGTCATAGACACATGTTTAGTCACAAAGAGCCTGTTTTTATCGAGATTTCTGATTTTTGTAAGTATTTGTAGCAATAATGTATAGTCAGAGGAGGCTTATAGCTTAACAAACATAAATAAAACAAATACATTTAAAAAAAATGAAAACTCAAAATAAAAATACATTTTTAGACATATGTATTTAGACATGTACCACATAAGTAGCGAATTTCTTGTTCAAATGCACAAGAAGTCAGCTGGTGAACCCAGAGAATGAGACACCCCAACTAAAGAATATTGGAATTAGTGGTAGCAAGTCAGTGCCGCCTTCATGTTATTCTTTAATATTGTTTATTACTATAATGGTAATTATATTTGAATGGCGCTGAAGTGCCTGCAAGCACTACCCGCCGCCCTTTACGCCGGCTTACATACATCGCCGCCCTCGTCTCCACGCGCCACCCTCACTCTTGCTGCCCCCCTTTGACCCGGCCCAACTTGCAAAGCAGCCCCCCCTTCTGTAAGGCCAGTCTGAGCTGCATATGAGAAATTGATGTAAAAATCACTTTTTTCAAAATGCAGCTTTTCTGTTGGTTTTATCTCCATAGCAAGCGTTTTATGTTTTGGCCGCCTGGTGATAGTGAACAGATCAATGCAAGTTTCATAAGAATCGGCAAAAGCACATTTTAAATTTCTTTAGCGACAAAGGGTGATTGCTAACCACGCCCACATTCCTAATATGTTCACATCCTGTCTTATAATATTTTGTCCAGTTCTAGTCGGGGAGCAACATAAGACATTCAAACAAAATTGGGTCAAAGAATGTGCAAGTCATGGATTACGACACTTTTGCAAGCTTGTCACACGCACGCCATTTAAAATCTACAACTTTTAAAAACTGCTTCCCAATAAGGCCAGAGAAATTAGGAGACCGTCAGGGAAAAAAAAACCCTGGGATTAAATTTTGATTGTGGCTGTTAGTAAAAGTGTTTTTGTGAAAATGGCAGCCTCTTTCCAAGGTCAAAGATTGACGTAACTCCAAGGGTCATTGTAGATCTAGGCTGAGTGTGAAATTTCGTCACTTTTGAAGCGAAATGGCCGCCAAACTGTAGGTCAAGTGCCCTTCCAATAATAATTTCAAAACTTCCTTTGGATATCCTCAATAACGTCACATTAGTTTTGTTATTGGATTCTAATATTTCTTTTGCAAAAATATATTTTCAGCTGAGTCAGCTGTTTTTTGTGAAGTTTATTGTTTACCCTGGCCACAACTTTAACATTGTTATATCAAATGTTATGTTGTTTTGTTCAGCTTGAGCTACCAAACCCATGGATTTCCTTTTTACGAGATTAAAAAGGATCTACCTAAGATAAAACATGTGCGAGCTATCTAGGATTGTTACAGTGGCCACGTACATACCATTCAAAATTTACAACTTTAAATTCCAACATTTTTTCCACAGTTTCTTCCCAATCATGCTCAAGAAGTTACAAGACGATCGATGAAAGATGCTTTTATTTAAATTCAAGATAGTGGCTTCTTCCAAAGGTCAAAGGTCAATTAAATTTCTGTGGTGGTTGTAGACTTTAGCTTGTGGCATGTTTGTGAAGTAAAGCTTAAGCTAGATGCTATGCTAACACCTCTGATGGAACTTGTGGAAGAATCCCGACGAGAAAGAGCAAGAAATGAACGACAGGAGGATCATCTTGACCTTGTGGATAGAAGAGCAAACGATTTGGATCAACAAATAAGAAAAAATGATATAATTATCACAGAACTTCATCTCAGATCCATAGATCTGCTTATCAGGAGAAAGGAGTCAGATAAACCAGCAATCCTCATCAGGTTTGTGAATCAAAAGTACAATTCAGCTCTGATGAAGCAAAGAAAAAGCTTGAAAGGGACGCTTGTTTATTTTAATGAACATCTCTCAAAATTAATGCTGAACTGGGAAAGCACGCCAGGCTCCTGAGGCGCCAGAAACAGATCCAGATCACGTGGATGCTGAACTCCAGGATCTACGTTAAACCATTTGGTCCAGCAGACCTGTCCGAGCCTATGGTCATCACCAGCATGAGAGACTTTGAGAAGTGTGAGGTCACGAACGTCTGAGCCTCTAATTGATGCATAATAAGAATCAAATATGATTTCAAGAAAATATGGTGCCTGGGATCTACCACTGCCTCTTAGATCAACTTTGACCTGATTTTCGGCAGTTATTTCTGCTCTGCAGACAACTCGTACATTTTAGGTGGAAAACAAGATTTTGACTAAGAACGACTGAAAATCACACTTTCTGTCAGAGAAATAAAAAGGCATATCAAAGAAGAGCTCGGGTCTTAAGGGGTTAAATCATGGAGCTAGCACAGTCAACACAGCAGCTGCTGTGCAGCCGTCTCTGTTGGCAGCCCAGAGACCTTAACATTAAGAAGAAGCAAAAACCAGATCTTTTTTTTTATGGATTTTTAGGTTGTTGCTTGCATTAAGATAGGACAATAGAGAGACTTGTTGTCAGTCAAACTTTTTTCAAAGTTATTGATCCCCGTCCAAATCTATGAACATCTCGCTAGTCTGACTGAACTGTTTTTGTTAGTTTCCTGCTTGAACTGCTTCCGTTTTCTGCTGTGCTTTATGGTAATAAAATGTCATGATCCGTTCATGACATGCAGACTTCTAGTGGAGCATTCATTTGGAATAATAGGCTTGAAATATAAAGCGCTGGTCGAATAATAATAAAGTAAATATCTGATATTGATCTGGAGTCAACAACTGATATCGATTTGAGTCATCAACCATCTGATCAGAAATCGGCGTGTGTGTGGTTACCTTCATCTGGGTGTGTCTCATTACCTTGGGTTCTGTTTGTCCAGGGGGCTTCTTCAAACATTAAAATCAAAACAACAAAAGATACAAGCGATACAAAGAAAATTCCCAATGCTGCCCTCCCCCTCTTGGACCTGGGGAATCCCAGGTTCTCCAATCAGTGGGCATGGTGGGGGTAAAAAGCGGTTAAACAATAATGAAATAGTAACAAATGAAATTGAAGAATTGAAGAAAAAATGAATGAAAAAAGAAAAAAAATCACTTTTTGTCCTCTGCAGGTCTTAGCATGAAAAAGTGATTTCTGTGAAGCTACAAATGCAAGTGTACAGTTCTGGATCCTTTGGTGGGTCATTGCAGTCAGGATCTGCTACCTGTGAAGAGATGTTAGAGACAAGGGAGTGTAATTATGACCAGTCTGGCTTACATGACAGGTCCGGGAGTGGCACCTCCTGCAGGGGTGGATGGCAGCTGCAGGACCTGGCATCAGGCGACCTTTCGAGAGCTCATGAGGAGAGAAACCTGTGGTTTGGTTCAGACTCTGTCTAACAGTTAAAAGAGCCAATGGGAAAGCCTGAACCAATTTCATTTTCAAATTTCTATGCATGCGTTTAATTTTACTCTGGCCTCAGCTTTTTTTAAGATATGAGTTTTGAAGTAAGCGCCATTCTCAGACCTGATTAAGGCTGGGAAACAATGAATTGGACTATAAAGATTAACCAATGATTTTATTACTGAGGTAGAGTCTTCACGTGCGCATGGATAGGCGTCTGGCCATCCAGTGAAACAATCAACAATCACCAATAGAAACCTCTTACCATAGGCTGTGTCCAGCATGTCTGTGTAAACAATAGAAATCTCTGCCAACAACATCCATCAGTAAATTAGTTTCTTCCTATCACTAAAAGTTCTGTCTGTAAGTCAAATCTGGCTTTCGTGTCATGTCTGACCCTGTATTTATATAATACCCTGTATTCACACCAATGTTTCTCACCTGTTCCAATACAATCTGTCATATTTATACATTGATGAGTATAGTGAATGTGAGGTGCTGTGAGTTCCTTTATCATCCTGGTCTGTCTGAGTGTTGATAGGGTGAATGCAGTGGAGGCCACATATGCTAAAATAGAGTGTTTGTACATTGACGATGACGATGTACACTGTTTTCTTAATAAGTGTTGCTAATCCTGCTGCGTATTGTATGCAGGGTGGCTGTCTGGTTTCCAGTGAATCTAAAGGAGCACTGCAATATATGAACACCTTTCTGACTGTCTGAGGTTTGGGATGTTTCGAAATGGAGGATCTGTGTTCCGCTGACATTGCAGAACCTTGGGCAGAAACAGTGCTTCCTTGGAAAATGACAGACTTTCTGCAGCTTTTCATGGATATTTTGAAGCCACAGGTCCATAATCTTCTCAGAAATATGGACGAGGTCTGTAAACAGGTCTCTGCTGTAGGTGCTGCCAAAAGCAGGTTTCAACATACTGCACCAATGTACAGTCTTCAGGAAGAATCACACTTTCTAACATTGTTTTAAAGCCTGATTGAAAAGGCCTGGGCTACACTTAAAGCCCTGTGGTGGTCTTTGGTACTGCAACCTGCGCCTCTTATAATAAAAAGCAAAATATTATAAGAATATGAGTGTTATGGGATGTGATTCTGTTCTGTGTTATCTTTTGTGGTTTTCTTAACTTCACAGTGTAATCCTGCCTGTAAAAGAGCTGTGTTTCCCTGTACTGACCAAGCATCTGCAGATTCATATTCACTTTTTTGAGCCACTGTGTGTCCTACTCTTCCAGGGCCTCCATTCCTGTTCTCCTTGTAACCTTTTGCAAAACTCTTTCTAGTCTTTGACCTCTTTTTTGTTTGTTTTAACTGAGCTGTGGCAAATCTATTCCTCCTGCACTTCTCCTCTCAGTAGTGTGCATGTGTTCAGCTGTCATTCTCTGCTCTGTCTGCTCACCACCCCTCCCTCAGCAATAGGTGTGTGTGTGTGATTATCAACTTTTGCTAGAGAGGAGCGTGGCGACCCCTCCTGTCTGTGTGTGCGTCTGTGTGGGTGTGGTTGGCGGGGTGGAATTACAACCAGAGGTGTCCTCCTTGACGCAGCAGGGACCCTCCTCTTTTTCCTGGGATAGCAGTCAAAATCTGATCAATTAAATATTTATCTCTTTCTGTCGTTTCACTATCTCTCCTCCTCTGGTAGACACACCCACTGTCTGCGCGTTCCCAGCAGGAATGCTCGGACACGAGCTCTGCAACCTCTGCTTCTCATGCAGCCTTTTTTTTTTCTGTACCCTCTCTTCTTTTCTGTGCTGCTCTGAATCCTCCAATCAATCTTCCTGCTTCTTATGCTTCATCCATTTTCTTCTGCATTTTCGTCTAGTTCCCCATTTTTTATCTTTAATTTTCTTCCTCAGATTCTTCACTTTTTCCAACTCTTGTTTCACAAGCCTGTAAATATTTATTCAAGCCATGCCAACCTCCTTTCACTGTCTCCTTACTCCGTCCTATGTTCACTTTCCTAAGTTTCCACAACTTGTCTTTTCCTTTTTTTAAAAAAAATGTTGTTCCATTGTTTTCAACATTTGCTATTCTAATGCCATATACATTACTTCAGGAAAGAGGATGGAGCTGCAGTCTCGACACCCTTAGCCCTCTCGTTCAGATTTACCTTCCATTCTTATCACACACACTCAGTCACTCTTATTAAAACCATTAATTTATTGTCCAATTAGAATTGTATAAAATTGCCAACCAATTTTGTTATCTAATTTTGATTAAAAATTAACTTTTTCAAATTTAGGGGGTGGATTAAACCTTGTTCTTCAGACCTTGTTCTATTTCACTTTAACCTTTACTGTTGCACGCTTTGGGATTAAAATCCAGGTCTTACGCAGGACTTCTGGAGTTTTAATCTTTTACCCTAAATCTAAAAGGTGCCGACACTGACTCTCGTGGGTCAAAGATTCACCTATCCCATCCCAAAGAGTGCCGACTCTGTCATTAGTGTGAAGTTTCACTCTTTCCACCGGAAAAAGGGTGCCGACTCCGGAGACCGTAGGTTTCTGCTTACCTTTCAGGTGAGGCGCCTCAGAGTAAACCTTCAAACAAAGAAACAGACACGCCAAAGCAGCGCCCTTCCCCAAAATTCCATTCCCTCGATCACGTCGGGGTCACCAAAACTGTAGGCTGTAATTCGCCGATAATGCCTAAGTACGTGTTCAAAAATCGAGGTCTGGAACGATTTTGAGGTTTTCCACCTAAAGATTTATTCCTGACACTAAAATATCTAAAACAAGTGTTTAGGGTCTCTAGCTGTCCCTAGGAAAGCATCTAGCAGATGCTCTTCTCCATGCACGAAGAATAGAGACACCCTCTTTCCCTCTGACCCAGAGTTTTATACACAATATGCAAAAAGAAGGTTGGATCAAAATAAGAGGCTGGATCTTCTCCCTGGTGATGTACTTTCCCACCGTTGGCCTTTTCCGATTCTTTCCCAGGTGCCTCGGCTTCTCGTTGACTCCTTATCCACTTTCCGATCACTCCCGCCTGCACACATTTGTTTCAAAGCAGCATACTCCCTATGTGATCTAACCATAAATGCTGTGAGAAACTATCCTATCATTCATTCACACAATCATAAAAATGTCTGCAGACAGTTTAAACCATGAAAAACCCTTTTGTTTAAGTATTTAATGTCTACCAAGCTTATCACTTTTAACACTAAATTTTCATACTGGTTAATACTGAATTATTATGACACACACATAAGTATTTATTTATTGAGACTTCATTTCTTCAAAAGCAAACTATTTTGAAAAGGGTGCTATTGACTTATATGATACAAAAGATATTGCTGAAGAATTTAATAATCTTTCTGTTAGTGTTGGATCAAAGATGGCCAAAAATATTGCAACCAATGAGCATCATGAAGTACGAGAAAAGACAAAAGATCTTAAATGCTGTTAAAAAAGTAGAAATAATGAACACAGTGAAGGACCATACAAAATTTCAGTTTTTCTTTTTTAATAAAACTGCAAAAATGTCAAAAATTATTTTTTTTGCCAAATATGGGGTGCTGTGTGTACATTAATGAGGAAAAAAATGAACTTCAATGATTTCAACAAATGGTTGCAATATAACAAAGAGTTAATAATTGAAGGGGGTCCGAAAACTTTCCGTACCCACTGTAAAAGCTCAAACAAGCTCATCTATTCAGATTTCACACAAGTAGTGAACACCCAGTTCATGCGAGTACCTCCATGAAAAAAACCAAAGAGTAGCAGTGAGGGGGGGGGCTTGTGCTACACATGCGGGGGGAGGGGGCCGATTAGTCTTGTTTTTAATTGTCGTCATGAGTTTGAAATGTTTTTGTTGAAATATGAAACTTTTGCATGAAGCTTCAAAGTCTGATTTGTTTCTTACTGTGTATCAATAACGGGTTCCTTACGGTATGCCTTCCAATAGTAACCCAGGCATTTAGTTTTAAAAAATTGTTGGCCGACCCTGTGTTTATTAGAGACCAGCATCTTTTCCATAACAGACAAGAATGATGATGGTTAATGGGTTCATTTTGCAGTGAAATTGGGTCACAAAATGCAGACAACAAAAGATGAACATTTCAGGATTTATAGAAATAATGAGAAGATGGTATTCTGTTCTGATTAGCACTGGCTGTGAACGTCAATCTCCGTATCAAAAATCCCTTTCACTTTCATGCCGATCATTTTCCTGGAGACACAAGCACCTTTTCCTTTGCTCAGTAATCCATGTTCAAACCAGTTCTTCTAATTTGTTGCTGCTTTCTCTGCTCAACCAGGTTTGCTACTTTTCTTTCTGCAGCCATCTCTGTGCTTTCACCCGTCTGCTTGCACCATTCTCTGATACGTTTAGGATTCACCCCAGCATTACTACATGGAGCTAGCAGCTAATGTTTTTAGCCTATTCGCTACAAAGAGTGATCTCTGTGTTTATCTCATTTACTATGCGTGAAAGACAAGGATCATGTTAAGAGATCAGGGTGATTTATTTTGAAAAGCTCTACAAAAACATCAGTGATCGCATCTCCATGTTTGTGTTCATGAAAACGTTTAGCCTCCCACGAGCTACCATCTTTTCTCCCATTGTGTCTGAACGGCTGCTTCCGTGGTGTTTCCGTCTCTCTCTCGTGGAGATGGCGTACTGTCCCGTGTTAACCCGAGAGGGCAAAAATAAAAGCCAGAATAAAATGAGGGGAGCTTCTTTATTGTCTCAATGAAACTAAAGTTCAGGAGGCCCGAGCAGACTCCTTTACGGTCCCGCACCAGCTCTCTGTCTGGCTGCCAGCTAGTCTCTCGGTAGCGAGTGTGTCTGCTGCAGTTTCATAGGTCCTGCAACAGACCGTCTAGAGCAGGGGTCAGCAAGGAACTTGTTAATGTGGTCTGGGGAGGGAGGTGTCAGGTTTTCTGCCCTAAATGTATGATGTATGTATGTAGGAAACTGTCAAAAAAAAAAAAAGCATTCATAAACACAAGGTTGTGCACACATTTATATTTATACTGTTACCATTGCTACGTTTCCAAGTTCTGCCGCTTTTTTTGCCAGGCGACATCAGTGGAGCATAAAAACAATAAAACAGACCAGAAGTGAAATAAGAGAATGATTAAAGAAAATAAAAACGCCCGAGCAGTCGGCAGATTGATCCCTGTCTCTCTGCTGCTGCAGTTGTCTGCATAGATACGTTCTCTCTGCCAGCATTTGTTTCTTCAGTCTCAGACATGGTTCTGGCAGGGAGAACGTACTTCGGCACAACACCAGCCAGCGACGGCATAATAGTGAGGGGATCCCCGCTTAGCCGGGCAGGAACCGGGGATAGGAAGGGCGGCCGCACCCGCCACAGGCTCTGGCAGCGCAGTGGAGCTAGCCAGCGGGTTAAGAAAATGGATGGAAATAACAAAGACAGCTAAGCTAACTCAGAGCTAAAGTAGGCTAACTGGCAGCCGACCGGAACAATAGTTAAAACTATTAAAAACAGAAAGACATTTGGGTATTCTGATCCTACTGACTTTTTTAATTTTCTTTTTTTGTTTGTTCTTACTGCTGCAACAGTTGGCTGCCAGTTAGCATACTTTAGCTCCAAGTTAGCTCAGCAGACATGTTTTTATTTTACACTGAATGAGTGGAGTCGTTCGTCTGCTACGTCTTTCTAGACTGTTTTCTACTTCTGGTTCTAAAACGACCCTCTGCTGCATTGTTTACACGATCGCCTGTTGTAGCTTGAAAACAATAACATGCGACGGAAGATCGCTGTTTGTTTTCAAATCTGTTTTATTCAATTTTCTACAGAGCTATGTTTATCAAGATAATTTTCTAATTGTGGGCTCAAAAAAAATCCTAAACGTTCAATTTTATTTCATTTTGATAAACAAACTTTAACATGCATGTGCAGTTGGTAGAGTCGATGCTCCAGGACTCGATGTTTATGCCTGTGACCTCGTGACGTATTTTTGACAGTACTTTAACAGGAGAAATTTGTATTCAAGACAAGCAAGAGTCGTATTCAAAACAGACGTGAAACGTAAAACTAAAGGTTGTATTCATATTTTTTCTGCAAAGTTGTGCACAAAATATAACATTTGTGCACAACCTTGTCTTTATAAATAAGCTTTTTTGACAGCTATCTTACCTCATCCAAAAGTTTCCCTGCTTCAGGCTCGTAAATGTCATGCCCCCTACTGTGATTGGTTGGTTCATCAGCTCCGCACATAATATTGGAAAAATACCATTTATACTAATCTCGCTGGCCGCACTAACATTAAACTTTTATATTAAGCAGGGGCCACAAAATTTCATCTTGGGGGCCGCGAATGGTCCGTGGGCCATAAGTTTTGAGACCCCTGCCCAAGAGTTACCTCGCGAAGTAATCTGGATTTTGCTTCAACTTCAACAGGAAGGAAGTTCAGCTCTTCAGAATGAGCAGGTGATGAACAGAGGATCAGTTTGGTTGTAATGGAGTGGACAATGATGTTCCATAATGACAGGGATCGCAAAAGACTGCAGCTCACTCTCTGCCAAAGGTTGCTTAAAAATATAATCAGGTCTTTTCCCCACAAAATGCTCAGCACAGTTAAAAAAACAGCCCAGTTGTGGCAGCAGGTTACAGAAGAAACCCATTTTCTTTGTCTTTAACTCATTTTTATTTCAGTTTTACTGTCTGAAACAGAACAAAGTGCGGCAGAAGGTTTTGATTATCTAACTGAAAAAGCATTACAGCTAAGATTTGCTTAGGAAACAGCAGTTACTCCTGAGATTCTTTAGTGCAAAAGGTTTTAAAGACATGGAGACTGCATTCACACGTCTCCCCTTCACTGAGCCGGCTAATCAAATGGAATATAAAAGATATAACAATTCAATATTCAAACTAGAATCTCCAGACTTTTTCTACTGTAAAAAGATTTGATTACTTTAACAGAACAAACACTTTCCAGATTTGGTAAAGATTCATCTTATTACACACCCCGTAAAAAGAAAAAGACGAAACAATCACAGAGGCAAAGCTATGTAATGTAGCAGTAAGTCATTTTAACTCAAAGTCATCTGAGCAGGTCACTGACATGTGCGGAAAGAGACATATAAGGTAAGCCCTTCCCCTTTACACAGGAGCATATTGCAGACTGAAACCTCAGTGCTTGGTGCTGGCTCTCAGAAACCGCTGTGACTTCTGTCTCACCATGCGCTGCTGCAGCTGGTCCACCTGAGCGTCACATATGGCTGCAACCAGCTTCTGTTGAGGGGGAAAGAAAACAAACCGCACAATTAACTTCTCCTGTATGTCACAAACACACAAGTGCAAATCTGCTTCCTGCACTAAACAGTCCAAAGGTGATTTCTGACTGATCTTGACAGTGTCCCACATCTGACCCTCTGCTCACTCTTTGTCAGCTGTCAGGACCTGCTCACAACTGCTGGGCAGACCTCAGATACTCTCTGAGTCACACTCAGTGTCTATAGGCTAAGCCCTGCCCAGCGCAGTCACAAATGCACAATTAACCCAGAACATAGTCAAAGTAAACTTTATTGTCAATATCTAGAATGTTTCACAAACACAGAAATTGAAATTGCCGGACCAGTTCAAGTATTTGCGGTCCTACCTTATTTTTTATTCTATTATTATTATTATTACAATGAAGCAGTTGTGGCCCCGGTTAACAACAACAGGGACTGGTGCTGTGGAAATGTAATGGCTTTTGGTAGAAGGATAAGAGGGAGAATCAGATAGTGAAATGTAAATACAACAGTGAATGACTCAGAGGTGGAACTTTGAAAGTAGGAGAGTAACGAATGGAAGGGAAGTGTTCTGGTTTCATTTTCAAGAAGAAGAGAAATATCCAAAGAAACTTCAGAAGAATAAAACCAATGAGTCACAATGAAGTTCTGGTAAGATGAGTGGAAGCTAGAGAGACATGCATCTGTAGATCTAGAAACCGTCTATGACAGGATCCAGAGAGAGGAGCTGTGGTTTGTCAGGAAGTCTGGAGCAGCAGAGAAGAAAGTTGGAGTTGTTCAGGAAAGAGAGGAATGAAGATCAGCTGCAGAAAGACAGAGATTCTGTGAGTAAATGAGAGGAACTCCAGAGGAACGATGAGGTTCCAGGGAGCAGAGGTAAAGACAGTGGAGGACGTTTAGTTCTTAAGGTCAATGGTCCAGAACAAGATTGTAGAAAAGAGGTGGGGAGGTGTGAACAAGCAGGTTGGAACGGATGGAGGAAGGTTCCAGGTTTTATGTGTGACAAAAGAGTGTCATCAAGAATGAAAGGAGAGGTGTGGCAGACTGTGGGGAGAGCAGCCATGTTGTCAGATTAAAGACTCTGAGGCAGAAATGGAGGTAACAGAGATGAAGATTTTGAGGTTCTCTTTGGGAGTGACCAGGATGGATCAGGAATGAATCCATCAGAAGAACAGATCATGGTAGATGTTCTGGAGATCAATGCAGGGAAGCAGATGGAGATGTTTGGACATGTTGAGAGGAGGAACAGTGAGAATGATAATAGTAGAAGGATGCTGAGGTTGGAGATACCAGGACAGAGAAGAAGACCAAAGACAACCTTATGGATGTAAAGAAGTAGAACATGTGGATGGATGGTGTGAGGGAGGTGGATGCAAAGGAGAGGAATGGATAGAGGAGGATGACATAATGTAGCGCCCCCTCAAGGGAGTTGCAGAATGACCCAAGAAGAATTTCTATATGAAAACAGTTAGCTTAGTGTAAGTCAAAACTTAGGAAAAAGGCTAATGGATTATTCTCGAGAGTTCACCCTGAGAGTAAAAAAGTGATGCAGTAGCATCATCACCTGGTGTGGACTACAACTGCTGACATTTGTACCAGACGCTGATGCTAAAAAGCTCTACCTGAGCAATGTTTGAATCTTTAAGCTGCAGAGTCCTCACACATTCCTGATCCTGTTTCTTTGAAAATTTTAACTTCTGCTGCTCCTGAAAACACAAAGCCACAAGAAGAGGTAAACAATGAGAACAATCATGGTGCACACACTATCACCCTATTAAAACGCACGCTCGCTCACTCACTTGTCCGCTCACTCGCTCACTCACTCGCTCGCCCGCCTGCCCACTCGCTCGCTCACTCGCCCGCCTGCCCACTCGCTCGCCCGCCTGCCCACTCACTCACTCACTAGCTCGCTCACTCACTCACTCGTCCGCTCACTCACACACTCACTCACTCACTCACTCGCTCATTCACTTGTGCGCTCACTCGCTCGCCCACTCGCTCGCCCACTCACTCGCTCGCTCACTCGCCCGCCTTCCCACTCGCTCGCTCGCTCACTCACTCACCCGCCCGCCTTCCCACTCGCTCGCTCGCTCACTCACTCACCCGCCCGCCTTCCCACTCGCTCGCTCGCTCACTCACTCACTCACTCACTCACCCGCTCGCTCACTCACTCACCCGCTCGCTCACTCACTCACCGGCTCGCTCACTCACCCGCTCGCTCATTCTCCCGCCTGCCCACTCACTCGCTCTCCCACTCACTCACTCACTCACCCGCTCGCTCACTCGCCTGCCTGCCCACTCACTCACTCACTCACTCACTTGTCCGCTCACTCGCTCTCCCACTCACTCATCCGCTCGCTCACTCGCCTGCCTGCCCACTCACTCACTCACTCACTCACTTGTCCGCTCACTCGCTCTCCCACTCACTCACCCGCTCGCTCACTCGCCTGCCTGCCCACTCACTCACTCACTCACTCACTTGTCCGCTCACTCGCTCTCCCACTCACTCACCCGCTCGCTCACTCGCCTGCCTGCCCACTCACTCACTCGCTCACTCACTTGTCCGCTCACTCGCTCGCTCGCCCGCCTGCCCACTCACTCACTCACTCACTCGCTCACTCACTGAATTCTGTTCAACTCTGTACAAAGAACGGTGTCACAAGTAAACACACAAACATATCAACAGACAGGACAAACAGACAGCACCTTGTAGTAAATCTTCAGATCTGATCCGGTGACAGTAGGAGGACGATAGAAGTTCTCAAATAAATATTCCCACTCTTTCAGGAACTGGCTCATGAAGTCACTCTCCTTCACACACAAAACCCTTCTACACAAAAAAAAAAAACACAAGAAGACACAAACAGTGAGCATCTCCACACACTAGGCCACATGCTGCTACTGATTTGAGCAGACCTGTTGGTGACGATAATGTTGGTTTTGGAATGTCCCGGATATTGACAGTGTTCTCTGAACAACTCTCCATCCAACAGCTTGATCTGTGAGCGCTGAAAAACATACACTCCCACACGTCAGAACACTGAGCGTTTACTTCCTGTCCCTGTAGGTTTGGGAGGACAATTCAGATCTCTCTGTTCAGGTGAACCACGCTGACACACTTCTGTTTCTAGGGGTTCAGATGTTTCGTCTTTTAGTTTTCTGTCCCTGTCTAATGCAGCTGACTAAAGTTTGATGTTTTGAGACACTTTTGCAGTTGTGTTAGCTCTGTGCACTCTTATGGATGCTGCAGATGAAGGCCTCTTGTGTTCAGTCAGCCTGGCTGGGTCAAACCACGTCAAGAGAAGAAGACAGACGGAGCATCTGCTTTGCCAGTTTAGTGTGAAAAAAAACTTTGAATGTGGAATAAAAGTAAGATTTGCAGTTAAATGTATGTTTCTTTGTAGTGGTTGTTGGTTAGCCTGCACAGATCAGTAGATCTTTTAGTCTTTTCCTGTGGACACATGACCCTGCTGTGGACCTGCCGTTTAAACCAAGACACTAGAACCAGTGCAGTCCAAACTCCTGTCAAAATAGGCTTTTGTAGATACTCGGACACCTGCACTGTCATTCATGTTACAGGGTTCTCAAAGAAACACAATGCAGCAGGCGCAGCGGACAGGTGCTGGCATCACTTTGCAGATTTGGTGGGCGATTTACAGTCAAGGTGATGGTCGCTCCCCTTAGTGACTCTTCCCCCAAACACCCGAGTCTGCACAGGAAAACTCTTTTCATAAGAAAACCAGACAAATACGTTTATTGAACGTTAAGGATGAAGTTCACACAGTTGATGAAGAAAACAACAGTCAGCTAACAGGTCAAAGTGCACATGGACCACATCACAAGTCTGGATGGTTAAGACCACACAAAAATAATTGGTAAACTTACTGTATATTTTAGCTATGATTATGTGGTTCCAACATAAGCACAGTTATCAAAAAACTTTCTTGACTGAAATATAAAAGACTTTTGCATGCAAAGAAGCCTGAAAGTTGAAAAGATCAAATCTGTAGTTTTTGCATGAAAGCTCAAAGGAATAGGCACATTCAGGGGGGAGTTTGTCACCAGAGCAGGTTCAGTCCTCCTCAGGCTGCATGAAACAGAAAGCAGGAAAAGACAGGAAGAAGAAAAGACAGTTAAGAAGGAAGTCTGCTTTGTTCAGCAGCACACATAGCCTGCATCCTGTCAGAAGCGCACCGTGCACTCACTTCTTTGTCAATATAGACGCAGTTGCCTCAGGAAAAACATGACTAGCATGAAGCTTTTTCACTGAGTTTGGCACAGTCAAACAACCCCACGGTCAGGTGCAGAGCGGGATTCATAACTTTCAAGAGCCTTAAACGTGTGTGCTGAACAGTGAGCAATAAAATGAGACCCAAAGTGGGACAGGTACAGGCTGGCTCCATCCACCCGAATGACTTTATAAAAACAGTCTGTTGGGCAGAACAAAGCAAAGAGATAAAGTCTACCCAACAACCTGCCAATCATAGAAATACCCTCCTAACAAAGCAAAACCTTTGTTTGAATTGTTTTTAGATCATAAGCGACTTCACTCTGATCTCTCTATGACAAGACAATCTCTGTCCTTTTCCTTATTTATATGGCCATGTTGTTGTCCATTGTGTAAAGATTTCTGTTGATACTGATTATAACATAAAACAAAAGGAATAAGAAATCAGGCTTTGATATTTGAAAACAGGAACTTTGCAGCATTCCCATTACATCTGAATACTTCAGTGCTTTTTTCTTTTTTTACCTTAGGCTATTTGACATTGAGGACAGGAGCCACGCCATTTGCCTACAGGAAGTGACATCATCACAATGAAATAGTTAAAGTCCCATCAGTTATCGTGCATCTAGGTGTGTGTAGTTTTTTCTCCGCCTTAGACCCATCCTCTGGGGGAGTGGTGAGCTGCAGTCACAGCCACGCTCAGGAACCATTTGGTGGTTTAACCGCCCTTATCCAACCCCTTAACGCCAGGCTCACACCGCTTGTGGTCCGGCTCCGGTGCGGCTGCACAGCGGTGTAGCTACGGTCGGTAACTCACAATGACTTGCTTGCTTGCAGTCTTTCTGAAAGCAGCTACTGCCGCAAACCTCGCTGACCTCTGAACTCACGTGGGTTCTCGCGAGAACGCGCCATTTCAAAATGACGTCATAGTAAACAAACCCTCATTCAGTCCTGATTTTTGAATATATTCACAACACTTCTTTTCCTACGTGATCGTCTTCAATCAATGGATTTAGAAAGGTGGGAAATTCTTTCTAATCTGAGTGTGAATGTCCATCTTACACAAACTCACCATCAAGTCCAGCAGCCTGTGATGTCTCAGCCCTTTCTGTCCTTATCCTTACTATCATAAAGGATGGGGCAGTTCTGGATCTCTGTGATCAGCCTCTTGTTGTCCATGGTGCTACTTGGCCGAAATTACGTTCTACACACACCCGTGTCAGCAGAAATGACTTCATGTTTACAACACGGTGAAAACAGTGAGCACAGCGGAAAATAGTTTGCTTTTTTTTTTTAAATGCACCAACTTCACATTAAAGTGCTACAGTTCAGCTCCGGCGTCTGGAAAAAGTTTGAAGCCAACAGAAAGAGCGCTGCAGAGGCCGACCGGACTGGATGCAGTGCGAGTGCCTCTTACACTTTCCATGTTGCGTAAAGACACCGGCGTCCGCACTGCAGCCAGACCCGCATGTGGTGTGAGCCCAGGGTAATGCTGCGTGTCAAGCAGGGAAACAATGGGTCCTGTTTTTAGACTCTTTAATATGACTTTGCCTAAATTTGAACTCACAACCTTCCAGTCTCAGGGCAGACACTCTACCACAAGGCCACTGAGGTGGTACAAGTACAAGTTAAAGTCTACATGGTCATACCTGGAAGAGGTCAAAACCCTGTGACTCTGTAAGGTCATATGGTCGAATGATGCCGTCCTCTTTGATAAGACGTGGAGGTCGAAGTTTGGTCACCTCCTCCGTTGCCTCGGCAGCTCTGTGATGACCACACACACACGCACACACATACACATACACGTACGCACACACACGCATTCAGGTACGCACACACACACACGCACACACAAACACACACACAATGATGGTTCAGATTCACATCTTTGTAGTTCACTTTCACCTGAAAACATTGTGACTGACTAGACTCTGGGTCACATGATGGAGTGGCAGCAGACGCAGGGAAGCGTGTTCAGATCCTGATGCACGCCATGCTGCAGGCAGCCTCAGTCAGGTGGCAATCTCACCTGTGGGGCCCTCTACAGTGAGAGCATGAAACAGCAACATTCAACAGGTTATCAGAACAGACTGTCAGCTGACATGAAGCTTTGCCTCCATGGGAGGAGGAGGAGGAGGAGGATGAAGGTTACTAATAAATGCTAGGTGGCTGAGGATTTAAGGATGATGAGGGGACACCAAACATATCCAGATATGGTTTCATCTCTGAAGAGATCCTTTTCATCTAGTTTATCAACTCTGAGAGTCAGAGTAAACTAGCACACAGAATTCCTGTTCACCAGTCAAATGCTTTTTAAACATTTAAATGGAGATTTCTTTTATGATTGTAATATGCTTCAAATGTCTGCGTAATGTGGAAATGATTCGGAACCTGCAGCTTTTAACAAAGTTCTGGAGAATCCATCGAACGTTGAATGGCTTTGATCTTGATTTATTTTTTTAAAAACTTGCATTTTTGTTAAATTCAACTTGAAAGGACCATGGAATCATTCGGTCAGCCAATCTCTGAAGAGACGGTGCCTTAAAAAAGTCTCTGTATTTTAGTGTTGAATCACACTCGTGTCTGCAGGCATAAGGCACAGGCATGCAGGACCATGTGAAAGGAACGGTAAAGGTAACATTACAGGAGGGCCGGAAGGTCAGACCACAGACAGGAGGAATGCTCCAGGTGTTTTTCAACCAAATGCTGAGAACATGCTGGAAGGTCCTCCTCATCTGTACCATGATGTCCATGATGACTGACGCTTGGACCTGTTTGACCACAGAACCGTCTGTCTTTGAATAAAGTCAATGGTCCAGTATGGCTTAATTGTTTTAAGTCACATGCAGGTTGGTCTGTTAAAATATGGTCATTAAACTGACCTGTGGCTTGAAAACGTTTACGCACCACTGCTGAAGATGATGAGATTTCAAACTGTTTCTGAGCAACTTTGTTGTTGTTGAAGTTTTCCACTGATTTTTTTTCACAGGTTGTTCCTTACGTCGCTGAGACTTTCAAAGCAAATAAACTTTAAGCTTAAACTGAATCTTCTTGAAATGATTTGCTTTTTAAAGAATTTTCTTGACAACAAACCCAACCCTTTTTCAAAAGAGCTAAATGTTCTTTTATGACCCGACTGATTCTGCTGTCAGTAATGAGGAGCTTCAGTGTCAACAGTGAGGCTTTGGACACAACAGACTGCAGCTGCCACTCAAATGAACTGTAACTCGGTGTGTGGCTGAGTTCAATGCTTTTGATTCAAAAGCAACAAAACAATGCTGTCAATATCTGTGTTTCAAGTGTGACATGAGTTATCAGGAACACACAGTTTCCTTGGCTCATGACATGGAAGTCATGTGCTCTGCTGAAGTGCTGAAGATGCTCTGCGGTGAAGAGCCTCCTTCTTACCCGGAAAAGCCGTTCAACAGCAGATTACTCCAGCAATTCCTTTGGAGTCACATTGAGAAATGAAGACATGCTTTCCATCACTGAATTATAATTCTCAGTTTACGAACATGAAAGGGGTTTGGTTGAGTTCATGAACCCCCCACAAACATACATTCTAGCAGATCAGGCAACTTTAATCAGGGGTGTGACATGACAGTAGGGGAGGGGCAACAAGCACCTGTGTAATGATGGAAAATGTGACAAGAATGAAAATGTTACACAAATCGTTCTTGATGCAATGACTTACCGAGCATCAGCTGCAACAGTCAACATGCAAACTTGACACGCGGCACATTAAAGCTGAGCTCCCTCATCAGTGCTTCCTAAACCACCATTCAGATGATCCATGAAACTCAAGTATGAGAAGTCCAGTAGCTTCTGAAATAAAGAACTGCTGCTGCGTGAACAGATCACGGTACAGCTTTGGGGTTGTTTATACTGAGAAATGAACACTAAATTACACTTACAAGCTCAAAAAGTTAATTTAGCATCATATAGGGCCTTTAACTGGGAATCCAACTATTAACGAACTGATCTGTAAATGCTTGTTCTAGCTTGAGTTAAAGTACACTCCATGACCAGTCTACTGGCATCCAACATCTGGAACCATGGAGGTGGAGCATGACCTAAAGGAAGGCTTTTGCTCAAATCACACCAGGATAGTTCTGAAAAACTTAAATCAATGGACCAGGGAATGCACAACTCTCTGTCTGCATAGATCAATTTAATGTCACAGTTCAATGTGTTTTGTTCTTTTAGTCTATTTTTGTTTTCCTGCTTTTACAGCTGCTGGGCCATCTTGTCATGTCATTATTGTAAATGACAAACTGTTCTCAACTGATCGTCCTGGTAAAACAAAGGATAAATACAGACATAAAACAAGTTGTTTTTGCTTTCCATTTGACACTCGTCAGAGTGAGCCGAAGACTGACACCTACAGACCAACAGCCCTACTATTACAACCAGCCACAAAACAGCCCGTTCACATAGGTGCCTGTTTTAAAGAGGAAACACCACAAACAAGCTGTTACTGGAATGAGGATAAAAGGTATGAAAGGCTTTAGCCTTCATGTCTCAAACGAAATGAACCATCCGAGGAATAAACTCTGGTTTGGATCAAAAGGATTAAAGGTATCAGCGTGAAATATCTCCTGATGCACGTTCTTTACTGGTCTGGCATACAGGAGTTTTCTTTTCTGAAGGAGCTCAGTTTTAACATGGTTCATGTAAAATACTCACAGCAAAAACAAAGACAATCACCAACAAAACTCCCGGCAACAACAACACCAGGCATAAAACAAAAGAGGAAGAAGTGGACATTAGTGAGCTGACAAGAAAAACACAAAGACAACAAAGACATTATGAAGCTCAAAGAAAAACACAAAAGTTCTTTGCTCTCCAAATTGCTAGAGACCAAGTGTGAGTAAAGGAATTACAGTGAGGGAGTATTCAGACTGGAAAAGTTATTTGGTTCGGCCCGAGACCACTTAATTTGGTCCGGATTGAGTTCTGAACCTTGAGTTTGATCTGTTTTCAGACTGTCATGAACAGACATTCCTTCATCGAACTAAAGCTTGTGAACAAAACCATGTGACAAAAGATCTCTTCACTCGTTGGCCAGGAATTACGAGGGTGGGACAACGCAACGAGAGGTGAAAATTATGGAAGTTTATTCAGGATATTTCACTGATTCAAACTTTACATTTCGCTGACCAATTTTGAATGTCAGTATCAATGTCAGCTACAACACTTTTTCCTACTGCCTGTTATGGTGGACTGACATGTTATGCTGTAAGACGGTTACTAGCAAAACAACGGTTGTGACGGTAGGATGATAAGTGTTTCTGACATATAGATTGTAGGTAAAACAGGACGAAGCAATGTGTAGCAATGTACAATTGTTTTAATGAATCTACATTTATCCGACAAACATTTCAGTGAGTTGCAGAGAAGCGTGTAATAAGTGTTTGGAGCAGTGTTAAAACAAACATTATTACAAGTAAGGAGTCGACCTGACCATTGTTTCCGGTCAGTCGTTGCTTTATATTTGTCCGTTGCAATATTCCAACTCTGTTTACATCACGTGACTACTGGCTAGGTGGCTGTTTTGGTCCAGTTGTTCCTCTCCGGGAGCAAATTGGATTCAGACTAAGGAATCTCAGAGGGAACAAAAGTTCAGTCCGACTGGAAACAAACCGAGACCACCTCGAAAGATGGGCTCAGGAGCGGTTTCTGGTCCTGGACCATATACTTAAATATACATATATATATATAAATGTATACATATAAACATGAATATACTTGGGTGTAATAAGATTAGTGCTGCCAATCGAATGAATGAATCAAATTAATCACACTTTTGGATTGTGATCAATTAAGATTAATCACAATGTTTTACTCGGTAATTTTATACAACAACATGCGGCTTTTCAACAGAAAAAGTCCAGAGAGAACATTTTTCCTTCATTTTATTGACTGAAATGTTTTAATTTGTAAAGTGTTAACTCAGATGTCCCAGAAAAGCAATCTGTGCACAAAACACGTCAACAATAAGATAAACAGAATAAAGAATCCAAGAAAACAAAGAGGCTGATATACAGCTTTAACAAACAAACATTGTGTTTCTGCTCTTTAAATGGCTCGGGTGAATACTCTACTCTGATTGGATGCTGGGTGTGGATGCACAGCTGAAAAAGAAGTGAAGGTCACATAACACAAATGTTCTATCTCAGTGTATCCCAATCCTGGTCCTTGGGGCACACTGTCCTACGTGGTTTCCATGTTGCCCTGCTTTTCCACATTAGATTCAGCTCATCATCAGGCTCTGCAGAAGCCTGACAATGACAGTCATCAATACCAGGTGTGCTTGAGCTGGGTTGGACTGAAAAAATGCAGGACAGCGTTCCCAGAGGACCAGGATTGGGAAACAGTGTTTTCTCCATCATCTGGACAAAAACAAGCGGTAAGAGGTGAACTTTCTCTCTGATCTGATGCTTTCTTGCACCTATCGTGATGATCAGCATTTGCATCACGTTAGGTATGTCGGTCCAACGGTCTCGTGTTACCATGACAACAGGCCACACCATATATGAAATAGGTTTTTGTGAAAAAATGGTCTAACCTGAAAAAAATAACAAAAATACAGTACTAAAAATCCATTGAATATGTATTTCTTTCATAAGTGACCATGTATTAAGTGGGATAGTGCCTGACAAAGTGTGCATTTTGAGAAATCAACGCACGCCATGGAAGCCTAAACAGTCTGACACAAAGCGAAAGATGGTGGCTTCTAACCTGTAATTAATCTGGGTTGATATATTTGACCGTGTTCATTTGTTCAAATGAATCGCATGCGTTAACGCGTTAATGTTGACAGCCCTAATTCAGACTGAAAATTTGTTCCAGATTATTGGGGGAAATGAACTCTGGTTTACTTTAAATGAACCAAATGTGTCCAGTGTGAATACAGCTTAAGACTACCACTAAAAGAAACCAAAGACAAAAGCAAATACCTCTGGATTCCTTGGAAGGTGCTGCTGGCCATATCCACCAATCCACCTGTTGGCCGGGCAACTATCCCCACCAAGCCCTGACCAATGCCCTTGAAAAATCCAGCTGCTCCCTCCTTCTTAGCTCCTGTAAAAAAACAAAAAAATACTTCTTGGAAAAATGGATCATTGGCGTTCTGGTCAGAACTGGATTAAAAGGAAGTGTTTAAATCTTTGGGATTCATTAGATCAGAGTCAGCAGGAATTGAGACGTCTGTTCTTTAAAAAAAAAAGAGATTAATGGGGGTGGTGGTGGTGGGGGGGTGGGGGGTCAGAGGGCTGTTTAATCAGGTTTGCAGACTCTGAGGGCTAACACTCCCAAACTGTATGTTTGAGAAGAACCTGAAGATTTTAAAGATCTGCAGAAGTTCAGTCAGAGGGATCCCACAGGGCTCCAATGTGTCAAGCAGATAATCAGTGCTGGATGATACTGCTTCACATCTGGAATGGGATCGTTTCATATAATCCAAAGGATGTGGATCAGAATAGTTTATCAAAGGTGTCTGGTTCAAAATAATTGAAATTCTCTTTGGAATAATTATTCTAATTAGAAAAACTGAAGTAAAGTAAAATATTGTAAAGCTGTTAAAAACGTTCACTCATCTGAGTGGTTCTGAAATTAATGATCTAATTGTTGTCAAGGCTTTGCTCTTGTTGATCTTTAAATGTAACGAGGTGCATGCATTCATGCACTCTGGTATGTGAGTGAAGTGAAGGAAGAAAAGTGAAGTGCTGGCAGAAGTGCCCTTCAAACCAAGCATCCTGATTTTGGCCTTGAGGCTTTTGCAGACAAAGAAGGGACTACTTTCATTTATCTTTATCTAGGATCAGCTGTAAGTGTGATTCCCTGCTGGTGTTAAACAGACACTGACCTTCCACGGGCTTTGTGACAATGCCTGTCACCCCTCCGACCACGCCCTGCACAGGCAGAAAAGTGGTTAGAGGTTGCATTGGGTCAGATCTAAGAACACAGACAAATACATTCCATTCCAACCTTCAACAGCCCTTTCCCTCCTTTGGCCAGACTGTCTGAGAAGTCTTTGGGTTGTCGGTTCATCTCCTCTCTGCGTTTCTGTTGAAATTCCTTGTCCATGGTGATGGCTGCCAGGCCTTTCCCCATCGAGCCAGTGATCTTGGAGACCATACCTGCAGCTCCACCTACAGGCAGGTAAACCATAAGAACAGCAGAGCCCTGTGCCAGCTAGACGACTCTAATAACACAGTCGTTTGTTTGCTTTGGCTCCTCAGAGTTTCTTACCAACAGTGTGACCCAACAGGCTGCGGACCCCAATCGCAAAACCTTCAGCAAACTCCTCTGGACCCTGAACAGCTCCCTGACCAACAGAGAAGACGTTGTTAGCCACCTGTTACTGTGCGTGCAACTCTTCTCAGGGTGAGGACAGGCAGGGAGAGTCTGACGTGTTGACCATAGCATCCTCTCAAAGAGGCTTGCTACTGGCTGCCTTACCTGGAACGGCTCGTAGAAGAAAGCCTCCACTCCTTCAGACAGACCTCGAATCAAACCGAATGGATTTCCCAGAACATCCAGACCCAGGACCAGAACATACATCTGCTTCAGGAACTACAGCCAGAATGTGGGATTGAAGATTTGAGCAGTAACACTAGAGCCTGAAGGATTTCTCAATCATGACTGGAAAAATCAACTCAACTTCACGCAGCAAGAGATGACTAAAGGCAGTTATGTCAGTCATCCAACAGCATATCACATGTTTGTCTGGTTGCATGGATTTTGAAACAAAAGTATGTTGGTCTAACGCTCCAACACCCACAAGACAGCCTCACGGCCTTAAAGACACACTGTTTGTAATCCGATCAAGTATCTGTCAATGTTTGAAACAAGGATCTGCTGTTCTAAAACAATGTTTCCCATCAAAGACTCAAAAGACAAAAAAAAATCATCTTTGGAGCATCAAATTCAGTAAACAAAGTTGAAAAGGGCCTGTGAAGTGTTACCTGTTCGCCGTAGTGTCCAGCTGCCTCCTTTATCAGCTCCTCTCTTCGGTAGAACTGGTACTTCACCTCGAAGAAGGCCAGTCTGATGGACAGAGACACGGTCATATCCAGTCCCACAGGATATCATGCTGCACTGCACAAGTCCACAAGACAGTGAGTCTCACTTGAAGACGACGTCATCCACATCAGTCAATGTGGCACCGATGCTCTTGAGCAGCAGGTTTAAGGACTGAAGAGCTGCAGTTTCCTGAGCCAAACTGTTGCTGCTGGAGTCCAGAGACAGGCTGAGGTGCAGCTGAACAACGTGAAGCAGTCACAACCATCGGTCAGCATCTTTCATTCTCCTATTGAAACCTCAGCTTTGCCCCATTAGTAACTGAACATTATTGAACAGTTCAGTAAACATTCCCTTGTCGAGGACCTAAAATGAAAACTCCTGCTCCTGAACTGCAGATATGAATGAATAAAATTGTCTTTATCTTTAAAGCACGAGTATGTGTGTGTGTGTGAGTGTTTATTTATTCACCTATGAGACTTTGCAGTGTAATAGATTATGGTAGTTTCTGCACTAAGAGACACGTAATTCTGCTGGTGCTTACTGATATCAAAGCGATTTTCAGAGTCAAAATGTCAACCTGTTTTTTTATAGAGTTGCAAACAAAGTTGGGCTTTTTGTAATTATACTATTTGTAATTACACAGTTGTGTGTGTGTGTGTGTGTGTTTCTTTTTTTTTACATGTTACTAATACTGTTGGGAGTTGGTCTACTCACTGTAACTTTTCTTTTAGCTGTACCAATGGGAGTTACAGCTATTGTGAACATGCTAATGCGACTAATGTGTAGTGTGAAGCAAACATCTTCTAGGATTACTCTCTGAACGCAATTAATAAAGTTTGACTGATGGATTTTCTCTGAGGCTTTTGTCTCACCCTAAAGCTCAGTGTGCCTTATATTGTATATGATATACCTTTGAAAATATACCATTCATTGACAACTTTATAGTCTTGTGCACCCTAAGGTGCGTAACATATGACAAAAAAACGTGAAAGGTGAAAAACTCAGTAGCTTCTGAACCCAAAGAGTGGAAAACAAAGCAGTCTTGAAGTCCCTGGGGGAAGCGTACTCCCAACCCAGACCGGCATCACCATCCAGAGCCAGACTGGGACTCATGACAAAGGTGGTTAAAGCTACACAGCACTGCTGATGGGGAGGTGTGGCTTTTACCTTGATGGGTGAGATGTGGAAATACTCAAAGAAGCTGAGGCCTGATGTTCCAGATAGTGAGGCCTCCGTGAGCTCAGCCTGCAGCCCCTGCAAATCTCCCTCTATCAGCCCACTCTGGAACACAAACATGGCTTGTTACTTCTGTGTATTTTTCAACCAGGATTGGGTGGTGTTTCAGCATCCTGCTTCACCTTTTGCCTTTCTGCTTGAGGGTCAACAGTTGGAGTGAAAAGAGCCAAGATGGCTCCCAGGAAACCTTGATCCAGTTTCACTGCCATCTCCTGAACTAGAGCCATAAAATATCTGGAAAATAGGCAAATAGGTTCAAAGTGTCACTGATAGAAAATGTTGTCTGAAAGTGCATCTTTTACTCACTTGAACTGCAGGACTTTGCTGTGCTGGTTGAACCTGGTGATGACTGAAACATCAAAGAACGGCTTTGGCTCTGTGGAGACAAAGGCAGACTTACTTTTTCCCAGTAAACACAACCTGTGTGGCGGAAGCATCCAGTTTCAACGTTAAGTCAATGTAAGGACACGGTGAGAGGTCCTGTGGTGGGATTTGAGTGGATGGCAAGGAGCAATTGGTGAGCAGCATGGCAACTGAAACATTTAACGAAGTGCAAAAATGTTGACACACAGCGTGAACTTTTCCAAGTTAAAAAAATCTAAACTTGGAAATGAACATTTGTGTTTCTTCAATCAATCAAGAACTTGACTTTGGTAGTGACAGGTTGATAATGAATCAGCTGGTAGAGTCCAAAACCAACAGGGACAAAAACCACATTGTTGTTGTTTGCCAATGACCTGAGCTTAATTATCTTTCTTCATATTTGTATCAAGGCAAGAATGAAAAGGTCCTCTTAAATTATTTTGTTTTAATTTTCTCTTTACATGGACTATCGTGGGGCAGCAACTCATCAAACAGAGCCAAAGAACCACTGAAGTACTGCTTAGACAAGCAGGACTTTTAGTGAAGCTCATCGTACTGGGAGCATCTCTTATAAACCAAATATGGGAACGTCTCTTTGTAGAACTCTTCAAAATAAAGAAACTAAAGTTACCCACTTTACATTATCTGTGTTTCACATGATGTACATGATTAGCCTGTAAAATAAAGGTTAGCGATAGCTCCACTATGGGGTAAGATAGCTGTCAAAAAATCTTATTCATAAAGACAAAGTTGTGCACAAATTTATATTTTGTGCACAACTTTGCAGAAAAGAATATTAATACAGCCTTTAGTTTTATGTTTTCCCAAAATATAAATTTGTGCACAACTTTGTTTTTATGAATATGTTTCTTATTGACAGCTATCTTACCTCATACTTTCCCACAGACAGATTTATGTTGGGTATAGATTCACTTTTGTATGAGAACAAACTCGATGTGAGTAAAAACCTATAAGTGACAGAGGCAAATTTGACTTGTGAATTCGGTTTGGTGTGAATACATCAATAAAACAAGCCCACATCCCCACAACAGTCTGACCCTCATGCCAGTCTGGTTTTAAACAGCCAACCTGAGTCCTGAACCAATGATTTTGGAGGAGGAACTGGGTGGAAGACGATGGGGAAAATGGCTCCAGGAAGCTGGTTGTCCACCTGCAGACACAAATCCTCCTGGTTACATCTGTCGGTGGAAAGCAAACAATGTGTGTCCAGGTGTACGCATGTCTACTTGTAGCCAATACAGTTGAGCTCTGATGCAACGTTGGTGCAGCGACTGCTTTAACTCCATGTAGATGCCTGGCTGGAACGTCCTCCTTATTCGACAGGAATAAGGCCTACGCATCATCATGTTGGGACTGCTAAAGTTTACCTGGCAAACAAAGCAGAGACAACAAAAACATTGTCTGTCTTCATAGAATTAGAGACATTATAAAAGCAGTTAGTGCATGCTAGTTTGAAAATTGAATGGGTGTGTGTAGTTACAACTAACCTCCACGTTGGTTTCTAGTTTGGTCCAGCCATCCTCCTTTGTGCTGCTCAGCGGACTCTGGTAGGCTTTCTCCAGCAGGTCAATATTTTTCTGGCTAAAAGGCTTCCAGCGATTCTTTGGCTTCATCTCCCAAACCACACCTGAACTGTTGACACATTAGCCAGGCATGTGTGAGACACAACCATCCGGCAACAATTAATGGAAAACAACTTTCTTTTAAAGCATGCTGTTTCTCCTGACATAAATGGTCTGGTTGCCCTGTTTTACACAACATTCTCAAAAGGATCAGTGTAACCAAAGATGTTTTTTTCATTGCTTTTAATTCAACAGAAAGATCACATTCAGAACTTCAGTTTGCTGAAAGAATTAACCAACAGTTTAAGTGTGTGTGATCTGTGATCTAGGGTTTAGTGGTTCAAAAAGAGACATTTATGGACTCTGCTTTGTGCTGATGTTTACTTGTTAATGCTAATGTAGGCGACTTCATGTCGAGAACTGTTGTTGACAAGTGACACTCCAAGGCTTTGCAGGGACAGTCTGACTTCCTGCTGGAACTGCTCGAGCTCCTCCGCCTGCCGAGCCTGGGTCACCACCGCAGTGTCTTCTGTGAACAGCAGGATTCGCTGGCGCCCATCAAGAAAGGAAATCCAGTGGACTTGAGACTTGTTGTCATAGGAAAACTGCCCCACTTCATCCTGGAAGGAACATGACTTTAGATAAAGAAAAAAACAAACCTGGTTCTCTGAAGCATTTGTTTTGGTGTCTCACAGAGGGAACCTACCCCCATCCACTGTCCCTGGAAGTTTTATTCACGTTACACCAGTCCTGACTGATAGACAGACAGAAAGTGACGTCTTTTCTAGAAGGATGGACTCACCTTCTGTTTCTACGTCTAAGTACTCACATCTCCTTGCTCTGAGCAGGGAGGGTCTAGTGCAGGGGTGGGCAATTATTTTTGCCAAGGGGCCATTTGAGAACCAGAAATTACTGTGGAGGGTCAGGCTGAAAGACTGGCTTCAATTCTCCAGAATAGCAATAGTATTTTTTATTATTTAAGGTAGTAAATAGTATTGTTTCAACATCCTGCTACAAGTATGTGTTATGATTAATGAATGAAACAGTAACTGCTTTTTAAAAACTATGTAATCAAATTTCCCCAAACAATGGTGAACAAAACATGAACATTTTCATAAATTACAGCAGCAAACAGTGAGTAAAATTCGGCTCATTTGGGCTTTAACGAGTGCATCAAAGTCAGGGTAAATGTCTGAGGAGGAAACTCGAAGCGATACTGATAAATGATAAATGAGAGAGCGTGGATGTACCGGGATTTATTCAGCTTCATCACTGAGAATGTTTGTTCACAGATGTAGGGAGACCCAAAGAGAACCAACATCTTCTGAGCACATCTCCTCATGTCTGGAAGTTCTCATCCTTCAAGGAGGAATCATTTTTCAGCAGTGATCCTGACTTAAGGTGTTCTGCCAGTCTGACTTCAGACTGCATGTCATAAAGCTCCAGATGGACATTACTCAGTGCACTGTCTACATGGCAGGTAACGGGAGAAGATATCCACTGCATTTCATCTTCAATTGTTCTAAGATCTTCAGATCTCCGTGAAAACTCAGCATGGAGAGCCCCCAACACAGATGAGGATCTATGGAGGTGATCAACAGAAGGTGTGATTTCTTTCAGAGTTTGCATGTGAGTGAAAATGTTGTTAAGCAGCTGGTTTGAAATGACCTCTTTTTAATAAAACCTTCACCAGGGTGAGCATTTCATGTCCAGACAGGCCTTTGCCCTGGAGTTGCTGTTCATCTCATTCATCAGTGCAGTCACATCAACAGCAAAGGCCGAATCTGCCATCCAGTCCTCAGAGACAGCTCTGGCATGTCTTTGCCTTTCATTTTTCAATTTAATTTAAAATTTCAATTTTGAACTTATAAATCTCAAAGTCCCAAACTCTTTTAGCACTTTCCCCAGGATGAACCATCCCTTGTAATGTCAGTCTGTCTCATTTTGGTCCCAGTGCATCCATGCACAGATCATGCAGAGATCGCTCCCTGTTGTTGTCCGTTTCACACACTCTAGCCAGCTCCTCTGTTGTCCTGAAGCACGTTATCCCACCAACTAACACCATTACATGCGCTGTGTCACAGTGTGCACTTCACAAACTTGATAAAGATCGCTGCTTTATCTGACTCCTTTCTCCTGGGATGTTCAGATCCAGAGAAATCCCTTTAGAAGTGAAGAATGATCCAACTTGACTCTCCACGCTCTCTGCTGTTGCCATTGCAGCCCAGCTAGCTTCTGTGCTAACGTTAGCTGCACCAGGCCTTGCTCGGAATTTGACTCGAAATCCAGTAAGAATGATATTATTTATTCTTACTTGTTGATCCACGTCGTTCATTCTTCTATCCAGGAGGTCAAGCCGATTAGCCGGTTGGTCATTTCTCGTTTTTTATCATCGTCATTACTGGACAGTTCCAGCAGAGGTGTTAGCTTAGCATCCAGCTCCAAGAGTGGAGTTAGCTTAGCTTCCAGTGCCATAAGTGGGTTCAGTATAGCTTGGATGTCCTCAAACGGAATTCTGAGCTCTTCAAGGTCTGGTGTTTCTTAGTTTTTCTTCAGTGCCATGTTCAGCTCTCTATATTGCAGAATTACTGCTTTTTTGCAGTAATTATGAGATGATTCAAGATTAAAGTCACTTATATCAGGAGGGATGTGGACACACGTCCTCTTGTGACCGGAACCAGAAAAAAAAGGTTTAACTGAGAGATTAACTGATTCAGTGAACAGCTTCTTATCACAGCACCTGTCAAAGAGTTTGTTTCTGGGAGCGAGAAGAAGTGTTATTCTGATGAGGAGAAGGGGATGTCTGACTTATACTAGGAGAAGGTCTGTCTTTCAAACGAAGACATCACCTCTCTGCCAGTCAGAACTGGTATGCTGTGAAAAAGCTTCAGGGGACAATTTGGGGTGGGGGTCCCAAACTCAGACACAAAAACCAATGCTGATCAAGAGCCGTGAATATCACATGTACTGATGACATTTGTTGACAAAAACTATCCATTTTTAATCATCTACTACCAACTCACAACCTCATTCTCCAGACCAGTTTTGAGCTCTTGGTCATCTAGACCAGATGCTCAAATGACTTCCTGTCCTCTGTCTGGTGAATGCAGACACTGTTCTGCTTTCTCATGGCCATCTTTGAAACCCTAAAAAGTTTAAATTGCTCCTGGTGGCTTTAGGGTGGCCCCTGTGTTAAGCAGTGACGCTACCATCAGTGTGAGAATGTGTGTGTGAATGGAGGAATGGGACTGTGATTGAAAAGCACTTTGGGCCTTAAAGCAAGGCAAAGCACTATAAAAGTATATGTTATTTACCATTTCCCCTCCTCTCCAAACTGAAATGAATTTAACAGATGGAGGAAAAGGGTCATTCAATTCTGTTTACTTTTAAAGCTCTGGGTCACAACCAAAGTTGATTCAAAATGCCAAAAAAGACTGAAAGTTACAAAAGTAAAACACCTTAGACAAGCACCAAATGGTATTTGGAGCAATCCCCACACTCAGAAAGCAGGAGGTGACAATGCAGAGGAAAACTCCCTTTGAGTTGGAGATCTGACGAAACCCACAGCAGAACAAGACTTACGGTGACCATCCACCATGAGGGTCTAAATCATACCTTCAACAGGTTTAGCTCTCCTGAATGCTCCATGTAGCTCCACCGCAACATTCGCGGTCTTGTTGGGTCATCCCACACAAACCTGCGGGCTTCATTGGGTTTCAGCTCATGGACCACCGCTGAGCCACTGAGGAGAAGATGGCAGCATTTAAAGAACATAGAAGCATAGAGCTAACCTCAGTACGCATCTAGACTCAGCTGGTTAGCCACACATAGGCTATTATAGACATCAGCAATACAGGGGGCAACCTTCATCCATGTCCATGTGGGAAATAGACCTCGGGGAATTTAATTCAAGAATTAAGTTTTTGTCTACATCAGCAGACAGTTATGTGGAGCTGCAGAGTTTACCAGATGTTCTCTTGATGAGATAAGCCTGTGTAGGTGTGAAGTTTATATTCTTTATACTAGTGAGGGTGAAGCCTGCTGAACAGGCTGCTGACAGCAGAGGTGGTTACCATGGTTAATGCTGCTAACACCGATTCCACTCAATTCAGATTCCACGCTAAAAAGTTGGCAATAAAAGTTGAGTTTGTCTGGAGGAAGTATTGCTATGAAGACCCTTTATTCACAATGACACTACAAAAACCTAGCTTCAAAGTCCAATGTCTGAAGCTGTAGGATCCATTTCCTGGAGATAGGTTGGAGCTCTGACTTCAAGTTGAAAGAGAAATTTGAAACCAGTCTGTTTACAGAGTTTAATCAGGGCCACAGTGTTTGTTTAAAAAGTTCATTCCAAACTAAGACTGCAAGGTGGAGCAGTGTCTAGTGCTCTCGCCCCACAGCAAGAAGGCCCTGGTTCAAATCCCGGCTGGGACCTTTCTGTGTGGAGTTTGCATGTTCTCCTTGAGCATGTGTGTGTTTTCTCCAGGGACTCCGTTTCCTCTCACAGTCCAAAAACAAGCTTCATAGGTTCATTGTGTGATTGTGTGGCCCGGCACCAATTGCCTTGTGCTACAGTGTCCGACCCTAACAATGGAAGGTCACGAGTTCAAATCTGTGGTCAAGTCATACCCGAAACTCTGAAGGGTTGTTTTGGGGGATTAAACCACCAAAACTGCACTCTGGTTAAACACGGAGAACAAATTTCTCACACCCAGGTGTATGACAAATAATGGGACAGTAGCTTTAACTTTAGGGTGTAACCTGCAACCCTGAAAGAAACGAAGAAACAAACAAAGGTTCTGAAGATGGATGGTTTGATGGCTTTCTAAACTACAAGATAATAACTAATCATGTAGGATTTAATGTTGATTCCTGAAATATTTAACATATGAAACATGTTTTCTCTCAAAAAAACTAGTTTGAAACTGTTCAGTTGCATTTTCATATTTTGTTTTACCATTTTTCTAACTTGATGGAACTTTAAATAGTTTTACTTTTGTTTATCAGTATCAAATTAAAAGCTTGATGTTTTAAAGTCATTCTATCCCCTAAATGCACAGGAGTAACCAGACTTTGGCAACAATGGACTGTACAAAAAGCTGCTGGTGGTAATGTTTAGGTACAAATGGTCATATTACAGATTATTACAATTATTTGTCAAAAGTAACAACAGGTGACTGTTGAAGAGAACTTCATAAAAGAATAGGCTTCAAAATGCAGTTTCCATAGGTCTGAGGGGGAAAGAGAAACTGGGCTGACCTCTGACTGTAGGTGATGGTTACCCAGGCTGTGTGGTTTACCAGTAGGGCTGGAGCTGCTCCTTCATAATAATCACTGAAGCTGATGACGGTGGAGTGATTGGAGCTGTTCACACTCAGGATGATCCCACCGCACTGCAAACACACACATTTGGAAGCAGATGTGATAGTGCTGTGGTAGATGGGCAGATGCGTTCAGACAAGACTGACTGACCACATCCAGCTTCAGCAACGTGCCGCGGTCCTCCCGATGGAAGAAGAAGCACTCTGAGCTAGACTCAGAGCCAACCACGCGCACACAAAGTTTTCCTGAAGCATTCCAAGGCCACAGAGGGAGACACTATCAAGCAAAAGAACAAGCAGGTCAGAACAGGGCCTTCTCTTTCAGCTCCATCACTTAGATGTGGTCAGTGAGGCTGAAGATAGACAGCAATCTGAGCAAGAGCCTCACTCACCTCAGTGGAGGAAATGTAGTGCCATTTAGTGGAGCTGGCATTGACCACTTCTCCCACCTCCAGCTCATACGATGACTTGTTGACCAGAGTGTAGTAGGGACTCATGGTCGCAATTCGAGTCAAATTAAAACTGCTCATATGGATGCTAACGCCAACCTGAAAAATGCAACCACACCGTGACTCTTTATCACCTCACAGAAAAACAGGAGCTCTGCATGATGATTCAGTTAGAGTTAAACAAAGCAAAAAAGCTAAATGTGTTACCAAGAAGTCCATGTTAGTGGATGGACAGCGGACACAGCCACAATTCCCCACTGTGTCCAGAGAAAAGCCATCAGACCAGGAGCTGGTGGAGATGCACAGCTGCACCTGCAACAACAGACAACTCTCTATGGTGACCAGTCTGGAGAGGAAAGCTGGTCATCACAAAAACCCAACCACTAAGGATTTAGAGGCTTCATCTTCTGATGAAATGAACCAGCAAAGCTGAAAACAACCAACATTTCACAACACCACTCTGAAATGTCATCAGGATCTGCTGAAGATACTTCACCTGGTTTTCAGTGAACAGCTTCTTCCTCCTGAAGGAGAACAGAATGACGTCTCTGTAGTCAGCCGGATGTTTGACGATGATGTTCTCTGCTCGATACTGCAGCACCCGAGACGTCTTGTTGATGATCCAGTATGGGCTGAAGAGTGACAGCACAAGGCAGTTTGCTGTCCTCCTCACATGAAGGCTAACATCCACCGTTACATCAGCAGTGGACTCGCAGGTCAGACACACGTCAAGGAATTCAGGCATTTCCTGCTCAATCCGAAAGTGTCCGTGCCAGTCACGGCCTTGGTATCTGATGAGCGCCAACGACACCAGCTCACCAGACAGGCGAGCATTGATCAGGTCAGAGGTGCTGCCTTCTGGCAGATTACAGCTGTCTGCTGAGTTCTGAGGAAGAAAGGTCACATCAGGACTCAGAGACCACAAGAAGCAGCAGTCTGGAACATCCAGACTGGTCACAATCGCTGCAGACGGATCTAAGAAACTACTCTGTCCTTCTGCGTAATGTCAGATAACTAAGAATCAGTGTGCTAACATTCTCCTGAGTTTGAGCTCCTGACTCCAACTCGGGGCGAGGACCTCTTCTGGTTCAGGGAAGTGTCATTTTGTCAGTTCTGTTTACTGTGGATTTCTGTTGACATGCTGCAAACACTTGACATGTATCAATGGACAGAGCGGGCGTGACTCCAGTGGAATGAAGCCATTTGAGTTGCCATTTTTCTGCTATACCATTGGAGCCAGTCGACAGTGATTGGTCCGAGCCAGTCTGAGTCACATTTTTAGGGGAACTACAGTCGCCAATCATGAGTGAGCTTTTTGGAAGTCCACACCCCTTCCACTGAAAGCAAGCTCAGGAGAATCTGTCAATCAAATGTTTGCAGAGGGGGCAATGGGCACCATATGCTTTTACTGAGGCCTGGTTGGTTTAAAACTTCAATGACTTAAAAAAAAAAAATATATGAAAAAAATAGGATTAGCAAGAAGAGGTTAAGAAAAATGTATCAAAAGAGAATAGTTATTCTGACAATAAAATGTCTGAGCAGTAATTGTCTAGTTCTCAATAGAAGTCTATGGGATTTGTCCTTTTTGGAGGACAAACCTTTTTTTACAAAGACATACAAAAAATCAGCAGTTTGTCGATTAACCACAATAGAAGCTGAATGTGATTTCCATCAAATCCACCAATAAATAAAAACAAAAGGAGTGCCTGATTAAACATCGACTTCATTACAACATTGTGGAGAGTGAATTTTCATTTAATTTTGGTCCATGAAAGAAGCGTGGTCTTTTGATTGACAGCTGCCATTGCATCAGGCACTGACACAGTAGCAACAGTTCTAGACGTTTGAAGATAATTTTAATAAGCCTCAAACAGTTATGGCCACAAATGATGTCCAAATAAGTGGAGAGACTTTGGTTCTTGGAGTGTCCCATACAACAATATGATTGCTGACTGTAGCAACTTTGTGGATCCATTTGGTTCAAATGAACTTCAGACGGTGCACTGCAGCATGTGGAAGGCTGTGGCTGCACATTCCAACATCTGGGTGGCATTTATCACCTGGTGTAAACACCACAGGAAGGACTTCATTACACGCAGTGCTGGCACATTTGGCTGTTTTCCACTCACAGTTGTGTACAGGAAATTCTGCTGCTGGCTCTCAAAAAATAACTAAAACATGGTAGATGGTTCTTGTTAGTGATCATCCATGGACTTGGAAGGACTACTATAAACCTGATACTATAAAAGTGCTTAAGGTTGCTCACAGAATTGAAGTTCACTGTAGTGGACATAAGTAGGAGTTCTGTCTGTCTCAGTCAGTTGGACTGGGACCAGTTTCTTACTTAAGTGTTGTCTGGTCACAACTGTGCATGTTCTGGAAATGTAGGAAATGTGTAGAGCTTGTAAGGAAATTCTGAATCATTTTAAAACAACTTTTGACATTTTTTTCCCTCACTGAATGTATTCTTTTTCTTTTAGAGTAAAAAAAAAACAACAGCTTCCTTTTTTTTGAATTGTTTCATTGAAGTATCAGAAAAATAGTTAGCCTTTTGAAATCAGTGCTTTAGTTCCAGTGTTCACGTTCTGTAAATGACCGTAACTCATTGATACAATTAACATGATTACAACGGATTCTGAAGCTGAGAAAAAGCAGTGTCAGAACTATCTGAATTGTGTAAATGGTCAAAGAGTTACAGTAATTCAAAGAGCACATTATTTCCTGTCACTGGTGACAGTTCCAGTGTTAACAAGTGGAAATCTAAAGTTTGAGCTTTGGAGACATTCCTTAAGAAACGTGAAAATCCTTAAAAGAGAAAACAAACGGAGCTCTATCTTCTACGCAGCTGTCCTACCTCCATCATATAGCAGACCATGTAGGGCAGAAGGTTTCGAAGTGTAGCCACAGGATACAGATGGATGACATACGCTGGATCCCAGTCCTCCTCACCATGACTGGCAATGTGCTGCAGGTCATCTGGTGTGGCTAACGTGCTAACCATCAAAGGCAGAACGCCATTGTTGTTTGCTGGACATTGCAGCAGTGATCGCACATCTGTGCTGTGGTGCACCTGCTCCTTCCAGGCCACACATGTGGTCGATGGACTGTACTGACTTTCCAGGTGACCCGCAGGACACACAAACAGCTGGCACCTGTGGGACAGAGGAGCCAGAGTTATAGCACATATACAGCACCAGGCAAAATTGATCTCATCATTCTCTGGAAAAAAAAATGCAAAGAAAAAGTGAAGCAGAAACCACATGTGAGCCACGCGGGAGAGTGATACCTGTACGCTTCCAAGGCGACATCAAAGTCCTCCTCTGGTTTGACAACCCCAATGCTCTGCAGCCTCCTGGAAGTCTGACAGTACTTCAAGATAGTGAATGGCACAGCAAAGTGATTCTTTATCTGAAAACACAACGTATGAGAGGCTTCACTCATTTGCACTATTGAAATTCTTTTATCCATAGTGATAACAAAAGGCGTGTGTAAGAAGGTCCTCTGTTCTGCCCGTTTCCAATCCACTCGTAAAGCTTTGAAAATGCTGAACACATTAGTGAAGTCTTAGACACAACAGCCTCTATGAGCTGTCTGGGGGCGAAAAACGGTCAAACCTGTACAGGGCACACAGGTGGCCCGCACTAAATATCATGTTTGTTGACCACATGGACACACCCGCGGTCCCCCTCAAGATGCAACGACTCCTCTCTTCACCCTTTCCCCTAAGCTATGCTAGAACCTCTGATGGAACTCGTGGAAGAGATCTGACAGGACAGAGTATGAATGAACAACGAGATTATGAGCTTGACTCCCAGAAAAGAATGACGTGGCTCAACAAGAAGCAATAATACAACTGTCATAGGATTTCAACTCAGACCCTGAGCTAAACTCAGGTTTGTGAATCAAAAGCACAAGATAGCTCTGATGAAGCAGAAGAAAAATCGGCTATTTAACTAAATGAAATGCTGAACTGGCAAAGCACGCCAGGCTCCTGAGGCGATGCAATCAGATTCAAAATAAGTGCATGTCGAACTGTAGGATCTTCATTAAACCACTCGGTCCACCAGAACGGTTCAAGGTACTGGCTATACACACATGAAAGACTTTAAGAAGTGCTTGAGCCAGAGTGTGGGAGCCTGAGGAGAGGCTTCCGTTGGGCCACTCTGCCATAAAGCCCCGACTGGTGGAGGGCTGCAGTGATGGTTGACTTTCTACAACTTTCTCCCGACTGCATCTCTGGAGCTCAGCCACAGTGATCTTTGGGTTCTTCTTTACCTCTTTCACCAAGGCTCTTCTCCCTCAATAGCTCCGTTTGGCCGGATGGGCAGCTCTAGGAAGGGTTCTGGTCGTTCTGAACATCTTCCATTTAAGGATTACGGAGACCACTGTGATCTTAGGAACCTTAAGTACAGCAGATATTTCTTTTGTAACCTTGGTCAGATCTGTGCCTTACCACAATTCTGTCTCTGAGCTCTTCAGGCAGTTCCTTTGACCTCATGATTGTGAGCTGGAAGGTCTTATATAGACAGATGTGAGGCTTTCCTAATCAAGTCCAGTCAGTAGAATCAAACACAGCTGGACTCAAATGAAGGTGTAGAACCATCTCAAGGATGGTCAGAAGAAATGGACAGAACCTGAGTTAAATCTATGAGTGTCACAGCAAAGGGTATGAATACTTAGCAACTGACCTGAAAAACTAGATCATGTCTAGAATGAACGCTAGGGAACCCTGACAACAACTACAACGGTTGAGTAAAGTACCACCTGACAGTCTCCTGGAGACTGAATGAAGCATTTAGGGCAATGCCTACCACAGCAATCACAGAAACCAATGAACTGGTTTACACTTCAGCAGTAGTGGTCCTTGAAATGCTTGGCTAATGAGAGAAACATGAAAACCCCTGCATTCCTTTCTGTAGTGGTTTGAACCGACTGGGGCAAGGCTAGAAAGCAGAAGCATGTGTTCAGGAACAGGGTTTGTTTTGGATGGAGGTGTCATGTTGGCCAGTGAAAATAAACCCGTCTAACTTCAGAAAGACTCGGTGTCGTCAATTTTGCTCAGCCGCTTTGCGCCACTCTGTTACAGACTTCCAGATACAGATGGACAGAATGGTAATGGTCAACCAACCAGACATTAGTGGTGGATAAAGAACAGAGGAAAGCTGTTGTGGTGGATGTGGCAGGACAAGCGATGGAAACATTAAAAAGAAGGAACACGAGAAACTGGAGAAATACCAGAAAATGGGTGCATGTGACTAAGGTCCTAGGTGTGAGCAGGGCAGGGATGTATCTATCACTGTGTGCTGATAAAAATGATTAAATCTCACCTGTAGTGGAGCGCGGACAGTCAGGATCTTGTTACCGTCTGCAGACTGGATCTGCAGCAAAACTGATACTGCTTCCTGCAGCATTGGACCACGGATGTTGCAGAGACGGCGACCGGGTTTGTCCAGCGAGATGTTGGAAATTTCACTGTATCCAGAAGGCACTGCAGATTCAATGAGACAGTAATTGACCAGCTGTATGTGAGCAAAGCATTGAGATGAGCAGAGTGTTGAGCTGACCTATGGTGAGATTGAACAGAGAGCTCTCCTGCCGCTGCAGAGCCGATGGTTTGCCTCTGTATGACATCTGGAATCCAGTGTGCTCCAGGTCCATGCTCTGATCCACCGGCAGCTCGTGAAGCTTCCCCTTCACAGAGGATCCCACTGCCCTTAAATTGGAGCCATGCTGCACTATGAGGGGAATCCCGAGAGCATTCCTGATGGTGAAAGATGCATTCTCCTTCACAGTCAAGTCAAAGGTGGAGGAGGTGCACTCTGAAAACACCTGCAGGGAATGCAAACAACACAAGACAATTTTTACTTTTTGGTTTAAGCAGCTTCAGAACCCGATGTGTTCTAATTTGAAAAAAGACATGATGGGCTGGAGTTCACCTTGGCCAGGTTATGAAAGACACTGATGCTGCACTTGGAGATAGTGATGTTCATAGTGTCTTTGGAGCAGATGTTGATGGAGGTGCGTGGTTCAGGAACAATTGTGAAGTCATCTCCATGAACAGGACTTTTGTCCATTGCTGGGTTATTTTTCACCTGCACAAACAGTGTAACCCTGTAACCCTGTTCATTTACTTTCACACAGCCGATGCAGTGTGTGTTCACACACAGACTTCCTTCCAGGACAAAATAAAATCCTTATAAAAACCTAAACAAATTCTTCCCAGGAGAATGCAGAGCAAACACACAGAGAATCCTTCACTTACAGCACTGCATTTCTGGGATTGCGTCTTCTCTCTGGTTGGGGTTCATGGCTCAAAAAATGAAAAAATTAACTAAAAGGTCTCACTACTCATCACGCACCTAGGCGTGTGAAAATTGTTCCCCACGTGTGTTCCATCCCCTCGGGAGCTGCAGACACAGCCCCACTACGGAACCATTTGGTGGTTTACTTCCCAATAATGCTGAGTGTCACGCAGAGTGGCACTGGGTCCCATTTTTAGAATTTTTGGTGTGACTCGGCCTGGATTTGAACTCCCGATCTTCCAGTCTCACACTCTTCCACAAGGCCACTGAGCTGGTCTGGCTTCCACTACATAGAAGCACTGACAGTATATCTGCATATCTCATATCCAGTCAATGCGTGAAAGACCTGGATGCTGTTCTGTTGTGAGATCAGGTTTATTTGTTTTACAGAGTTCTACAAAAAGAGTAATGCCAGTAATTGGTAATCATGTCTTCATAAGAGGATGACTGTAAGAGTATTTCGGAATTTCCGCGGGATTCTCGTGGGATCTCTGCCATTGATCCAGGGACCGGGACGGGATGGGAGCAAGTTCTTACGGGAGCGGGATGGGAGAGGGACCTAACCAATTCAGTTACGGACGAAACAGTTGTCAGGGCGTTTCTTCAGAGTGAACAACAACCACGGCTCTTTCCTATGAGCAATAAAAAAGAAAAGTTCCCCCTCTTGCTTCTTTCTCTTCACGCCGCAGGTGATAGATATGTGCTTTTGCCTACGGTTTGCATATGCAGGGTAGTGTTTGCACTATGGCAAGCAAAAGAGGTCAATAATCTATCGCTGAGCGGAGGTGTGAGCTGTGAGGCGGATTACACGCACAGCAGCACATGTATGATCAAGGTGCAACAACGACAAACTTCTGCAACACCGAAACATAGAGAAAATGAGTGACAGAAGGAAAAGCATCAAAATTAAGAAGCATTTCATTTTATTGATAACACAAAGGAAGAGTGTAGAGTCTGGAGGAAAATCATTCAATCTAGATCAAGCTCCACAACCAACCTGTACAGACACCTGAGAACTGAGAGAACCTTCTTCAAAACTGGATTTCTAAATGCAAACCTTTATTGTGAATGACATTTTTTTCTGGTTTTGCACATTTTTATTTGCATTTTGTGTTGTGGTTGCAGTGTGGTCTGTTGTTTGTACTTTGTACTCGTGAATCAAGTGTTGTGTGGGTTTTTTGTGGTTGTGTTTTGTTTTGTTAACGTGTTGAAAAAAAACCAATAAATATATTTTGTAAAGGAGGTAGAGGTAGAGGTCGCTCTCTGAACAGAGGGATGCAGGTTCAATTCACACCTTACGCGCCCTTCTGTTGAAGTTTCCTTGGGTAAGACACTGAACTCTACTTTACTCTCCTAGTGGTTACTAGTTGGCACCATGTAAGCGAGTAGAGCTGCACATGAATGAGACTGTGATTGAAAAGCGATTTGTGTCTTACAACAAAGCAAAAAGCACCATATAAGTATACCATCTACCATTTTCTTTAAATGCAGACTTCAACATATTTTTTTCAAAGTTTAGCTTTTATTTTCGTCAGTGCCACATAAAATATTTAGACGTATAGAATCTGGAATAAATAGAAAATTGTAATTCATCTGAATCAAATAAAGTAGTGCAGAAATCAACAAAAAAACAGAGCCAGAATAACTTTTACACTGGAAATGTGCTGCAAAGTTTGGATGCCTGGCTTGTTTCATTAATGTGGCGCTACAATACTTTTAAAACTTCTACAAAGCTTTCATGCTCCTCTGCTGGTGCAGCAGAGCAGCTCAGTGAAACTAAAGCAAACTAGAGATGGCACCTCTTGCACCAGCATTCTTCCAACCAGACCAGTTCCTTTCTGACTGCTTTGCATTCAGTTCCAATGGGTTTTATTTTGAAAAAGCTGGGAGATCATGTGATTGTGTGTAAAACAGCTTTACCTCCATCTCCAGGTTCCACCTGCGTCGCCCACCGCTGACCCGTTCAATCAGAGGCTCCCACACAGCATGGACTTCATTGAAGTAGTTTACCTGCAAACCACAAAACAAATTGTTAGTGGAAGAGTAAGACTTCCTATGATAAACAGAAATGCATGAACACAAACTACAGGATACAGTATCAATGCGCTCGGGACCAACATTAAAACAGATCTAGATGCAGATGAGGTCATGACATCAGGACCAACATCTGCATCAGATCCCACCTCACCTCCAGCATCATGTCAGCCTTTAGGTGCAGCAGAGATGACCAGTTTCTGGCCAGTCCACTGAAGGAAGACTCTGCCAGCAACAGGGGGACAGTTCGGTGACCCAAACCCGATTCCAGAGTTACCTGGATGGCCTGTTTATCATAGAAAGAAAAATTTCACAAAAAATCAATGAGACCATTATTTTGATAGATTTAATCATTCTAAACTCATTCTTCCAACAATCCAAGTCAAACTCCTCTGTGTACCTTGACTTGTGCTGTGAAGCTCTCGCCATCTTTACTTGCATCCAGCTCTCTGAAGCTCTCGGTCATCTCAGTGGCATGCTCCACCCCAAGAAACCAGAAGTCGCAGTTGTAGATGTTCCTGGCGGCCCACAGGTTGGTGATACCAGGCTTCAGCTCCTGACCCAGAGCAACTTGGGGTTTTGCTGTCATGGCAGCTGTTATGGTCATCACAGTGTTGAGGATGACTGGAGAGATCTGGCCATGGTGAGTTCAGGGACAAGTGGTTATTCATTGTTTCTCTGACAATGTTTACAGCAAAAACTGTAAAACAGATTTTCCGTTCTTGCAGCTCTGGCTCTGCTCTGTCTAATCTGACTACATGACAAAGCAATTGTTTTTCAAGGACAACCTTGAAATTTATGGGTCATAGGTGAGAAGATAGTCTGCCTCGCTAAAATTTGAAGCTATCTCATGTCCCGGTGGACGGAAACAGCAAATACATGACTCATGACACCAGTGCTGTCATAATACAGGGATTCCTACTCAAATTACACATTTATGGACAACCGTTAGCCTATTTTGATAACCACCAAAGTTTTTGTTTGAAGGTAAACATGGATGAAATTATGTCAGAGGTAAGAAATTGATGAAGAGACATCATAGTAGATGAAGGAAAACTCCCTTCTCCCTTTCTGCTTTTTTCTAGTGTTTTTGGTTTCATCTGATCTGAGAGCAAATGAGTTTTCGGAAAACTATGTTGATCAAGATGCCTGGTGAGCTGAAAGCAGCTATGCGTTCATGGCCAGAGAGCTGTGAGTCAGCCTCAGGGCTGATCAAAGACGTCAAACAGAACACGTCTGCATGCTGTTAGCATCAGTGGTGATCACCCAAACATGAGAGGAGGTTTAGTTTTCCTTTCTTTTTTTATCATTCATTACTTCATCTTCTTTATCATTTTTACAGGGCTGCTGGAGCCTAACCCGGCCACTCAAAGGCAGGAGACACCCCCAGACAGGTCACCAGTCTGTCGCAGGGGCTACAATCGCACACCCTTGCACACTCACATTCACACCTAGGGACAGTTTAGAGTGACCAATGAACCTATGAAGCATGTTTTTGGACGGTGGGAGGAAGCCAGAGTCCCCGGAGAAAACCCACGCATGCACGGGGAGAACATGCAAACTCCACACAGAAAGGTCCCCCATTGGTGACACTGTTTTAAGTCCTTGAACCGGGAACTTTCTGGCGTGAGGTAAGAGCACTAACCACTGCGCCACCGTGCAGCCCTTTTATAAAAAATAAATTATATCTATATATATCTATATATATAAAGATATATATCTTACGGGGGTAGGGGGGGTGGGGGGTGGGGGGGGTGTTAGAATCATAAACAACAGGTAACAAGATGTTGAGAGTTTATAATCATTACAGTCAGGTATGAGTGTTAGTCTAAAATGGGCGGGGCCTGTCCACACACTCAGATGTTACAAACCTGCTGGCTCAGTAGTCTTCACAGACAAACCTGTCAACATGTACACAACACAACCACAGTTCTCACACACCCTTATGCACACAAACCAACACATGTAAAGCGTTTCATTCCGTCAAGTTAACCAATAGTGCAAAGGTGAGCAGACACCTGTCCTTAGGTGAATGTTCATATTAAGCTGAGGTTGATGATTGAATGTAAAAATAAAAAAAGGAGGGAGAATTCCCGGCCATCCCCACATCAAGACCCTAGCCAAAGCAGCAGCGGAGAACAGTACACACCTGTACTGTGGGGCCAATGGAGGAAATACGCCCGCTCAACAGTCTGACCAAGCACCCAAACTAGGGCCCGCAGGACCGCCACATGGGTCCTCAACACCCAAGAGCAGTGAGGCAGAGGAGCACAGAGTGCAAGCTCTAGCCCAGCCAGCTTCATGTAGCGATCAGGCTACAAACATTAGCTGCTAGCTTCGTGTAGCAATCGGGCTACAAACATTAGCTGCTAGCTCCATGTAGCGATCAGGCTACAAACATTAGCTGCTAGCTCCATGTAGCAATCAGGCTACAAACATTAGGTGTTAGCTCCGTGTAGCAATCCGGCTACAAACATTAGCTGCTAGCTTCGTGTAGCAATCAGGGTACAAACATTAGCTACTAGCTTGGTGTAGCAATCGGGCTACAAACATTAGGCGTTAGCTCCGTGTAGCAATCGGGCTACAAACATTAGCTGCTAGCTTCGTGTAGCAATCGGGCTACTAACATTAGCTGCTAGCTTCGTGTAGCAATCGGGCTACAAACATAAGCTGCTAGCTTCGTGTAGCAATCGGGCTACAAACATTAGCTGCTAGCTTCGTGTAGCAATCGGGCTACAAACATTAGCTGCTAGCTCCTCCTACACAAGAACAAGGGACAAGCATTTTTGGCTACCAATGAGCAGCAAATTGTCCACGGTGCGAGAAAGGGGCGGGCCACGCAAATTGCATTTGATGTGAATGCACTTTAAGACTCAATCTGAGGAGCAAACAGATTGGACAGAATCTGTTTGAGCAAAAAGATCCAAACTGCTGCTCTGAGAAGGAGCGGTCAGATTTGTTTTAGCTTTTCTGAGTGTGTTAACCCTTTCATTGTTGTACCCGTCTGACAGAGAGATACGTAAACCAACCTTGATGATGATTTCCTCCATCATCATAGAGCCTAGAAGGGGTCCATTGCGGTGTTTTTTGGTTTCCACGATGACAGAGCAGGGTCTCAAGACCTGTTGTGCAGAAACATCCAAAATGATGACACATTCTGATAATTTTCCGGTTAGACAGGACTGTTCTGACAGTCTGTCGGTTCATTTTAATGCTATTTTTTCAAACCCTTAACCCTTGAAACTGAATCCACAGAACCACAGATAAGGCTTCACTTAAAACTAGGGATGTCCTGATCGGGTTTTTTAGGCCAGATATGATTCAGGGTAATTTGATTTTGAGTATATACTAATACCAAGTTCTGATACAATAGTTTTGTAACACATATAACATGAACAAATTCTATCAACAGATCTGGTTTTTCCTATATTTTCTTTCAACAATTAAAAAAAACCTTTCTGTGAAGTAACTTGAACAATCAAGTAAAAATAGTGCCACTATCAACTAGTAAAATTAGTATTAATAGTAAAACTATTAACAAGTCAAAATAGGTGATAATTAGTCATGTGTGAAAGCTTGGTGATTGAATATTTTTGACCAGATGTGATTCATTAAAGATGCTGACAAATAAACAATGACTTTCTTTCAAAATTGTTGGTGTAGCATAAATATGATAATGACATTTAGAAATACTTTTTATACATAATAAACGCAATATGTTTAGAAGGTTTATTAAAAGTTATTAATTCTAGGAGTTCGAATCTATGAGTATGCCTAGCTCGCTAGCTTTACGGAACTGTTTTTGTGCGCCTCCTTCTCAAACTAGCTGCATATTGTGCTGCACTTTACGACACTAAAATGGGATCCGTTAATGATGTGCAGACTTCTAGTAGGGTATTTATTTGTACTAAAAAGTTTGAAATATATAGCACTGACTGTAATAAGAATAAATGATATGTTTTATCCCTCATTGCAGTACAATGTCTGATTTCAGTTGAGTGATCAGGCCCGATTTCCAATCACGTGACCAGATCGAGACAACCCAACTTGAAACTGAGCAACAATAGCACAAATGTTAAAAGTGAGAAAATGTGTTTCATCCTCTGAAAGCGTATGTTTTAAAGATGAATCACGTCTTCCTATCAAATTGAACAATGCCTTAAGGTGCAATGAAGGCATTGTGCCTTTAAGGTGCCTGACAGCTGAAGGCTCCAGCCCCATTCTATTTCTAAAAAATTCTTGAAACAGCAGACTTAACAGATACTTAATAACACAGTATTATCAGTGTAAAAGCATATATCAGGGGCGGCAACTTTTATGACATGAAATGGCCATTTAAAAAGGGATTTTTTTGCATGCTAAATTAAATGTTTTGTCTTTTTTGTTAGTTTGATAATAACAGAAATTTTAATTTGCCGCAACTGGACGGCATCATTCTTAATTTTCACCCCCACCAAAGTATTTATTTCATGACTTTTTTTCTGTGAAAAATCCCAGAATACGTTATTTCTTTTTGGTTATGTGTGGCTTTCTAGAAAACCATAAATATTTATGTTTAGACACACCTTGTGATTGTTACACTTTTTTTGCTGGCCTACAAACTGACCTCGGCCCCACATCAGAGAAGAAAACAATTTTGTGGCCCTCACAAGAAAAGGTTTGGGGACCCCTGTGGTAGACCACATTGATGAGTTCCTTACTTTTCTTTGATCTCAGGTATGTGTAACATTTGTTCTGATCTCTAACGACCAGCGGCGTTCTTTTATTAACCACAGTATGAATTCAACTATAATAATATAAGAGTGGGTGACTAAAATAACTTTTGGAATTTGGAAGCTCTGCTAAGAAGAAGGCAAGAGAATCCACATTCAGAAGAAGCTGTTGATGGAGGTTAAAGAACTGTAAAGTTTACGTTTATTTTGTGTTTAACTGTTCAAATGTAACAGTGTTTATTGAACTGTGTTAATAAGAATGTTTAAACCTGGAGACAGCATTATTTGAATGTGTTTATGTAGTTGTTGATTGAGAGTTCTATTAGTCATCTTGTACAGTTAATAGTACAGTAAATGTTCCATACAAATTTACAAGTAAAATTACTAATTTACTACCAAAGAAGGACTGTACCAGAGGAAGTTCTACATAACGTGTTTATTCTACCAGGGTCCTTGTTCATCTTATTTTGTGGTACAAAATAAAATTAGAAAATTGAGAAAATGGAACTTGTTTAAAATTTCGAATTTAAACTGGCTTTGGCTCCCAAAGACCCTCAAGTTACACGTGCATGCATGCACGCTGAGGTTGCGGTCCAGTCTGGACTGTGTGAAGGGTCAAGGAGTTACGGTATGTCAAAGAGCGAATGCTATGGGTGTCACCAGCAACATCTGCGGTTACTGAACTGCAGTTACAGGCTTAATGACATTAGTCTTGAAAAAAATGAAAAAGTGCCCCCTCTGAAAGGCCAGACAAAGTTGCATGTGTGAGCATCGTGTGAAGTCACGTGATCTTACGGTGGTGACAGCTTTGTCTTGCTGGTTTGGAATAAATGGGCAGGCCAGCACCTTCAGTCCACTCAGACTGGCTCGGAGACTCTGGTTGCCGTCCTCCTCCTGCAGACTAAAGTCACTCTGAAAAGACACCACTAAGGCGGGGGTGTCAGCCTTCATCAGATTGGCCACAAAAACCACCTCTGGGTCCAGGATCACAGCCTGCACACGAGTCCTCGCCACAGAGGCTGCAGAGACAGGACAGGGAATGCAGTGACACAGTCTGCCTGCCTGGATCTCAGTCTTTCCTGACTTTGTCCTGAAGGTCAGGGGTCGGGCTCTACCTTCCAGAGGAGCCACACCTAAAATGCTAATCAAATAAGTGTTCAAAATGTGTTTACACAACTGTTGTCGTTGGTATTCAGGTTTTTAAATTCAAACAATGCAGATACAATATGACAAATCTTTCCCAGCTCTGGTATAAAAACTGAGCTGAGATTTTACAATTTTTTACAGAAATTCTTGTAAAAATGTGTGAGAAAAGAAGAAAAAAGAAACTTATCAGGGACACCTGTTTTACCTGTCTTGGTTTCCACTTTCAGTTCAGTGGTTTGCTTCCCTGGTTGTCTATTGCTTGAGGCTGAGGAGAAACTTTGAGGCAAAGCTTGAAGGAAAAAATCTGTAATGGCCATCAGGAACTCCACGCTGGCACAAAGGTAAAGCTTCTGCAGAATGATCACCAGCTCCTTTTGTGCCGTGGCTTGCCGGTACGTCACATCAATCATGGGCTGTGAGCTGTCCTCTTCTCTCCGTCTAACCATCCTGCAGAAAGGACCGCACCATCAGCTGTCTTTCTCCCTAAAACAGAACCTCTCACATGGAAATTCAATCATCAAACAGGAGAATAAAACCAAAAGATTTTTTCAAGGCTGCCCAACCCAAGACAACTAACTGGGCTAGTGGTTAAATGGTAAATAAATGCTGCATACTTGTATCGCTCTATTATACCTTTCTGGAAGACCCAAAGCGCTTTACAGTCACACTTCTGTTCACACATTCACACACTCCGCTGCCTAGCACTGGCGCCAACCTACAACCAGAAGCAACGTGGGGTTCAGTGTCTTGAACGAAGGACACTTCGACACATTGCGTTCAGAGGTTGACCGCCCAACCACTGCAACACGGCCACCCCACAGGTAAATGAGTATAAAGAACACATTAGAAAACAGAACTTCAAGTTGAAGTGTCACACCAATTTCTAATAAAATTGTTTACCATTGTATGATTTTGTTGCATTTATTTATTTTTCCACATTCACTATTGTTAACGATGACTTAAGACACCAGCAAATTACCAGCCATCAACAAGTTACTGCAAACCCTCAGTATCAGACCAAAGGAGTCTTAACTTCTCACATTTTAACAATCATATTATAAATATGCAGCCTGAATATCTAATAAAAACATCAAACGTCTGAGATTGTCTATTGGATTTTTCTGAGCTTTTCCAGACACACAAAGCCCTTACAACGTGTATCCATTATTCATTCACTTTTATACTCGGTGATAGTAAGCTACTGGGGCAGACTGACAGAGGCATGGCTGCCTGTACCCGCCGACGACCGTCACCACCACATTCAGACACATTCAAACACCAGTGGAGCCACACTGGAGGCAGGGAGGGGGACGTGTCTTGCTCAAGAACACAGCAACAGTTGACTGGGGGAGCAGGGTTTGAACCACCGACTTTTCGATCATTGGTCAACCTGCTCAACCACCTGAGCTACTGCTGCCAGGAAAGACTGGGAAGCTGATGTCTCATCAATCCATCAGTCCAACCAACCAATCCATTTCTCATCCATTCATCCATCGTCCGAAACCCCTTTATCTCTTTCAGGGTCAAGGGGCTGCCAGAGCCTAACCTGGCTACTGTAGGCAAAGACAGGTTACACCGCGAACAGGTCTCCAGTCTGCCGCAGGGCACACAACCAAACACTCATACACACTCACAGTCACATCTAGGGATATTTAGAGTAACCAGTCAACCTATGAAGCATGTTTTTGGACAGTGGGAGGAGCCAGAGTACCAGCATTCAATGGGAGAACATGCAAACTCCTCACAGAAAGGTACTTGAACCAGAGCCTTCTCGCTGTGAGGCGAGGGCGCCCCTGCAGCAAGTCAAAAGGCACCTTTGAAAAACTTCACAACATAGTAACTTGATTTTTAGAGGCACGTTTTCTCCAGGTTATAAGCTTTTGGAAGAGAACAGGGTACTTACCTTGTTGTGACCCTTTCCGTGCTGGCCCTGAGGTCATCCAAAGTGCAGTTGGTCAAAATGGTGCTGACCTCCAGGTTCCCGTTAGATTGGATGTTACCTGAAACTCTTAGCAGGTGGAGGGTAAGCTCCCCAAGTCTGCGTTCCTGCTGGTGCTGCTGGTTCAATGGCTGCAGAGAAACACCAAGGTTCCGATTTTTGCCAGATGGACCCAAACTTTAAAGATTTGACCGATGATAGTCAAGAGTGCTGCTCTACAAACCAACCTGTTCAGGATCATTGCTATAGAGAATCAGACCAAGCGACTCAATGTTGAGACTAAACTTCACTGTGTTCAGAGCCTCCTCTTCTTCACTGCAGTCATTTGGCTTCTCTGACCCATCTGAAACAGAAACCGTTAGAGCAGCAGAACAGGGCAGGCATGCTGACAAGTCTGGGTCAATCCCAAGTCTTTGCCTTGAGGTTCAAATCTAGTTTGTCTCTGTTCAAATCTTAACCCTCATTGTTAAAATAGTCATGGTTTCCAGCCCAAAAGTCCTCTAAAAACCACCAGACCCACAAAAAAAATTCCCAAAATGTTATTCAGTGATCATTCACCATAACTAGCAGCAATTAATCCTGAAATAATCCTAATGAATTTTAGTGGAACAATCAGAAAAAGGAAGAAAATGTTTATAAAAAATTCACTAATAATCAAGTTCTCGTTTAACTTAACATCCTATCATGAACAAAAGTAGAAATTTAGGTTTAGTTTCCAAAAACTGGTGAATTTAAAATGTTTTAAGCATTAAACAAAACATTTAAAACAAAACCAAATATCACCTGGGATTACTGCAAAAAGTAGTTGATGTTTTTCTGATTGTGTTTTCAAAGGAAATTTTGCGCAACACCACAAGAAAAAAAAATCCTATAAAAAACATATATAGACCCATGCATGCATAAAACAAATGATCTTTTGTTTTTATATTAATATCACAAAAAGCAGTTGTTTTCCTGCATTCCTAATTCTGTTTTTACAGCGCAACTTCACGTCAGATCTGCACATTAAATAAACAACAGACAAGCGTTTAATCCATTATCTGTAAGGAGGAATGGCAGAGGATCCTTAAATCCAGGAGTGAAAAACTTGTTGCATCTTTCCCAAAAAGACTCATGGTTGTATTACATCAAAAGGGAGCTGCTTCTAAATACTGAGCAAAGGGTTTGAATACTTAGGACCATGTGATATTTCAGTTTTTCTTTTTAAAGAAACCTACAAAAATGTCAATTATTATTATTTGTAATGTTTTTGGGATCCAAATATTAAAATTTCATGACTTTTCCAAAAATTTACAGATTATTTCATATTTCACAAGGTCCGAGAAATTGCATTTTCAATTTCCAAAACTTTTCCAGGTTTTTCATGACCGTACGAACCCTGCACAGGTTAAAAGGTTAAAATGTGGGTGTCTGACTCACCTGTCAAAGAACTTTGGGGCACTTGGAGCAGCTGACCATCCTGTCGGGAGCCACTAGGAAGACTTGCAGAGACCTCTTCCAGGTTCTCCATCACTATCCTGAGGAGCATGGTCAGGTCATCCTGGCTCAAATCCATCTGCAAAGAGTAACCATTTGCTAGGAGTTTGAAGGAGCCAAGATACCAAACCTTAGACCAAAGTGAATTTAGGTCTGCCCTTCAGTTCCACATGTCTGGTACAGTTCCTGACCTACTTAGGGAATCGAAGCAAATTACAGACCACTACAGACTGACTGAGACCCAGTGAAACGGACTGCTAACAGAGGTTTTACAGTACAGCACACTCTACCTGTGCTTGTTTACGTGCTGACTGGTTGCAAATACAAGAGCAGAACTGTTAGTCATCCAGAAACGATGAATCACAAAGTTCAAGGTCTAAAGCATTTCCAAAGAATCCCTGCAGAAAGATATTACTGCTTTAGGTCAACCTGTTCCTCTTTTTAAAGCCACCTTTGAGGGTTTTAGGTTTCCATGAATCTCTACTGCAGCCATCTTCTTGTACCAGAAAGCTGACAGGTTTCTCTGGACGTCCAGGCGTAGGTTAACAGGCTCCAGAAGCTCAATAGCTGTACTCGAATCTGATGTCACACAGGACCTTTCAAAATAAGAACCATAGAAACCAGTGAGGAAAAAACAGTGTAAATACAAGGGTAACCAGTAATGTAGGAAATAAAAATGTCCCAGAAAACCCCTAAAAACAGGGAATGAACCAGTTAAAACAAGGGAAACGGAGGAACGTAAGTTAATAAAGTTAAGAAGTATGAGACAATTCCTAGTAGAGGAATATGCGAGTAAAGCAAAATAGAAAGAAAAACACTGAAGAAACAAAGACTCATAACAGTGAGGAAACTAATGAGAAAAAAAGATAGGAAACTAGTGAGGAAAAAGTTTGTCAGAAATAAACAGTTTGTGGATGGAATCTTCTCATTTCAGTCTTACTGACCTGGACAATTTCAAGTCCCCTAACTGGACATCAATGTTGTCAATAACTGCTGGAAGTGGACTGCCTTCAACAGACAGCAGACTGTAGCAGTTTGCCACTGTAATTAGACCTAGGTCGATTACTAGTGCATTGTGGGAAGTTGAAGACTGTGGGATGATGATAAGAGGTGCCTTCAGCCTAATGTCCATGGAAAGACGGAAACTTTTCTGGGCAAAGTCTCGAACACTGGAGGCTGCCTTTTCCGCAGCGTGAGCTGTTGCATGACTGAGGGTGTCTTTCGTTGCCTGAAAGTTGTTGGTAAAGTTCTGTCATAGTTAAAAACAAACACAAAGGATGTTATGGCCAACATAGCATTGCATGTGTCAATTATTTTATATTATTTTTTTTATTTTCAAAGGGGAAGCAGAAACCTCTAAACATGTGACTCACCAGCAGTGACATGAAAAATTTGTGCAGGTAAACCACCTGGATGCACCCCACGTTCAGCATGACTTTTCCATCAGTTTTGGAGGTGTCTATGTAGGCTGGTCCATCTGTGGCATTGGGAGTCAAGCTCAAGTTGAAGCTAAACACCTCCTCTCCAACGATGGAAACAGCCTGAAAAACACATTAGAATCACAGCTGACAGAACACAATATGAAAGTGTTACAGTTAGAAGAAGGTCTGGAAAAGTTTGATAAAGGTTCAGACATTAACCGGGCCTCCACCTCAGCTCCCTGGGTTACGGCAGGAGCTAACCGGGCCTCCACCTCAGCTAACTGGGTTACAGCAGGAGCTAACCGGGCCTCCACCTCAGCTCCCTGGGTTACGGCAGGAGCTAACCGGGCCTCCACCTCAGCTCCCTGGGTTACAGCAGGAGCTAACCGGGCCTCCACCTCAGCTCCCTGGGTTACAGCAGGAGCTAACCGGGCCTCCACCTCAGCTCCCTGGGTTACAGCAGGAGCTAACCGGGCCTCCACCTCAGCTAACTGGGTTACAGCAGGAGCTAACCGGGCCTCCACCTCAACTCCCTGGGTTACAGCAGGAGCTAACCGGGCCTCCACCTCAGCTAACTGGGTTACAGCAGGAGCTAACCGGGCCTCCACCTCAGCTCCCTGGGTTACGGCAGGAGCTAACCGGGCCTCCACCTCAGCTCCATGGGTTACAGCAGGAGCTAACCGGGCCTCCACCTCAGCTAACTGGGTTACAGCAGGAGCTAACCGGGCCTCCACCTCAGCTCCATGGGTTACAGCAGGAGCTAACCGGGCCTCGACCTCAGCTCCCTGGGTTACAGCAGGAGCTAACCGGGCCTGCACCTCAGCTCCATGGGTTACAGCAGGAGCCAACCGGGCCTCCACCTCAGCTCCATGGGTTACAGCAGGAGCTAACCGGGCCTCCACCTCAGCTAACTGGGTTACAGCAGGAGCTAACCGGGCCTCCACCTCAGCTCCATGGGTTACAGCAGGAGCTAACCGGGCCTCCACCTCAGCTAACTGGGTTACAGCAGGAGCTAACCGGGCCTCCACCTCAGCTCCATGGGTTACAGCAGGAGCTAACCGGGCCTCCACCTCAGCTCCCTGGGTTACAGCAGGAGCCAACCGGGCCTCCACCTCAGCTAACTGGGGTAAAATCTTGTAAATCACATATCAATATTTGTACAAAAACAATAATAAACACCCAGTACTGAACCCAGTTCTTTCAAATTGTTTCAAACCTTAAATCAAGCCAAGAAAATTGAAGGTTCATTTTCTAAAAAGAAGGGCGTGACAGGAGGTCATCTGAATGTGTGAAGTTTAACCTCTAAGAGGGAATAAATTGAGCCCCTAATGATTCATTCAAATATTGATTTTATGGGCGTTTCTGAAACCTGGTTATCCTCCTCATCACCTGCAGCTATTGTGAGCATACCAGGCTATAATGTCTTTGGAAGGGATAGATTAGAGGGAAGGGATGGGGGGGTTCTTTTATACTGTAAAGATCACTTAAAATGAAGCCAATTTGAAATTCCTAGGGAATTTAAACTGGAATGTGTATGGGGTGAATATCTCACTCTCTGCAAATATGACAGTAACAATAATTTCTATGTACTGAAAACCAACAGCAAAAACAAACGTTTATGATTCATTTAAAAGATCCTTAGTTTGTGTAATCACATAAAATAGCTCATTTTAATCAGTGACTTCAATATAAACTGGGACAGGAAGATGCTAAAAACTATAACAGATGATGTTAGCCTTACGCAAAATGATAGACAAGCCAACTCGAGTGACCAACCGCTGAAACCAAAAATGAGTTTTTGTTTACAAACAAACCTGAACAAGTTACTCAACCAGATCATTTTCTTACCAGATTATCAGACCATAATGCTATCTTTCGGAAAGAAAATTATCTAAAGGGCGTTTTTCAAATGAAGACCAAGCAATATCACATCCTATGAAAACTATTATTCCAAAGAGTCAAGAATGTAATTTATAAGTGGCTCTCAGGCAACATGATTGGAAAATCATCATATCCTCAGACAATGTAAACTTCTGTAGTGACTACTTCTCTACAACAAAGAAAATCAATTACAAATACTTTCTTTATTAGATGGAGACGAAGAAAAAGGAAAAAATAATCTCCCATGGTTAGATTCTGAATGTCTAAAATTCATGAAAATAAGAGACAATCTTTTAAAAATAGCATTGAAATCAGGTCTGCTTGTAGACAAACAGAATTCTTGTGCAGCTAGGAATAAAGTTACACAAACACGGAAGCCAAAGCAATTTTTTTCATAAATATTATTGAAACCACAAAAGGTCATGGTAAAAAAAATCTGGTATAGTATCGACAAACTATAAAGCAAAACAAACAGATTAGACAAACACTCAATGTTTTTGCAAATAAGGAATTGTGTCACTGACACCCTCCGGAGTTTATGTTTAGCATTTTAAGCTGCGCTTTTGTATTCTTGTATTGTTATTTTATCATTTTTTTGTGTACCTGCCTAAAGACAACAGATGGAAATTAGCATCTCTGCTTTAATCGGGCATATTTACACTGTAACTGCTACAGATGTTAATTAATATGCACTGTCCCTATCAAATAAATAAGATGCATTCATTCCAAACATGATTCCAGCCTCAGGAGCGTCCAGTTTCAATATTAAGTCAATTATCAGCCATGACCAGTGGTCCTGTGGTGCCTTTTGAGCGTCAGTGGCTGAGCTGCGGACTGGCAGCAGCACATTTCGGGTGTCACGGCAGGATTTGGAAGATGCAGTGCATCCAGAGTTCAAATATCTGAACTTTAGAGTCCAAAACCAACACAGAGAAGAAGCTGATGGTTTCCTCCTGAACTTTAAGGTGTTTTTGTTATTCGCATCAAGACAATAATAAAAAGCCCCTTCAGTGTTATTCTTTCTATTATTTTTTCCCTCCTCTGACTAATGTGGGAAAGCAAGTCATCAAACTGGGTCAAAGAGACCGAAGAATCGCTGAAAGTGCTGTAATTCAGAAGCAGCTCCTGCAGTAGATGGTGAACCTTATCATACTGGGAGAGTCTCTGGTTGATCTCAGAAACCCAGACATGGAGACGTGATTATCGATGTTTTTGTAGAGCTCTTTAAAATAAATAAACCTGTTTTTTAAACATCATCCATGTCTTCAATAAATTGTAAATGAGATATATACAGATATACATGTGGCAATCAGGCTGAAAACATTTGGTGGTAGCTCCTCCCACACGCGCCTGGGGCATGAAGCTTATGAACACATTTTTGGACAGCCATTCTGCAGTAAATTTGCCACGCATCCAAATCAAGGCGTCAATGCCAATTTGACATGCAAATCGCTGGTGTGAACTACACATGACTACTGCCACTCAGAAGTGTCACAGTTCTCATCCACTTTCCTCCCACAGGGGCACACATTCACACATCAGGGAGGAGACTGCTTAAGATGCTTTGGCATGTAACTGGGATTGGTTTGGAAAGGTTTGAACCACCAACCCTTTAGCTGAAAGACACTGGTCTACCAGAAATGTACAGCTGTCTCTGATAACAGCAAGAAAAAACAAAACATTAAAAGCATGATAAATCACTCTCTTCTATTAGCATTCCAAGTTAAACTAAGTTGAGTTTGATCTTAGAGTTTTTTATGATTTCTGTCCTGCAAACAGCCCTAAAGATGGAAAACAAATGAAAGAGGATTACATGAATGATGAGATGAAAGAGGAAGTTGTAGTGTAGCAAGATGAAACCCTCAAAAACAACTTAGACCAAAACCTAATCTGAGTCCAGCTTCAAATCCACAAAAAAAAACTCAGCTCACCTTCTGGTGGATGCTTTGGGGATCAGCATTCAGGACAACCACGTCCTGCAGGCGAGCAGATATGTTTGTCTGTGCTCCCTGCCTAGATAGAGCACCATTCATACCTGAGGGGAACATTAGAAGAGTCAGGTCAGCTTCTGCTGGTGTGCTCAACAGAAAAGCTTTTCGCTAATTTCATACCTTGGATTTTAATGTCAGCCATGGTGCAGGTCTGGTCACAAACCCGGATGTTGAAAGCTCCAAGAGTCATCCCCACCTCCAGGTTTACAACCTGAATGTCTTCAGGTGAGACCATGGGAGCTGCAGGGACACATCACGTCAGGAGGGGTGCTTTGGACATTCCTTTATGTGACTGCATTTGGTGTTACTGACTGGATTTAGCAGACGAGGCCTTGTCCTCTGTCTTCAGTACGATGTCCCTCTGTGAGGATGTGGCTGTGTCTGATGACAGTGCTGTGGACAGAAAGCTGATGCTCGACAGGAGAGCCTCGGTGTGAAGTCTCACATCCAGTGAAGTGAAGGTTACCTGCATATGCAGAAACACTGATCACGGATCTCCAGAACCGCCACCAATACCAAAATCCTTAGTCACATGCACCCTAGCGGGCGCTGTCGTTTTTTGTGTTGTCCAGGCCCGTAAAGGGATGTAAAAAGTAGAGGTCACATTTTAAGGGGAGCGGAGGTGTGTTTCATAGTTCCCTTGAGGCTCATACGGCCACCTTGAGGGACGCCCGGAAAATAAAACATTCCATTGTTGTGTGTGTGGCAAGTGTTTTGTAAAGTATTCCCAAGGATGATGGAAGTTACACACTAATGATGTACAAGTGATGCTGTTGTACAGTGTCCTTACATATATATATGAATACTGGCTCCTTAATGACCATGTCAATACCAAATGCGGGGTGTGCAAGTGATGCCCAAGTACCTGTGGGAGGATTGTAAGTTGTTTACACAAACTACACTCTGTCTAATTTTCCTAGTTTCTAACAGTCAGGAGCACGCACTTATGTGAACAGCATTAACAAGCTCTTTGCTCCGTCTGGAGGATTTGGGGAGTTGAAAAAACGTATACGATCTGCCTGTGCCTCACCTACTTCACCCTTACCTACCCGTGTGTGGTGTACAAGTGTTCGCTATGACCTAGAGGCTGTGTCACACTGCCGCATACGTACATTTTGTGTGTATGCCACGTGAGAAAATTGGTCATATGTGGATTTACATTGAAAAGTTGTGGTTTTTATGCATGAAATATTCACAAATGTATCACAATTGAACCAAATCAAAACCATGGTAGACGTACGAATAAACCACGCAAATATCAGATAAACCCGCGAGTCTTTTAATGTCAGAATAAATCACATTGGGTCAGCACCATGGACAGCAACCGCGGCCCCTCACGATAATGTGGGATTCCCCTGGTCCGCACCAGTTCTCAAGTCAGTTGCAAGACACCAGTAGACTTAACCCCCCAGGGTGAGGGGGTGGGTGTACAGGGCAACCCCACTGAGACAGGGGAATCCTGGCAGAAGCCGCAGCTAAGAGGATCTGAGAGTTTCAGAATGTTTCAGATTTGCAGTGTCGCACGACCCACATTTTTGTGTCACCACGAGAGACCCGCTTGCCCACACAAGCCAAACTGGGGGAGCTGGAAACCCCCACTGAGTGTAGACTGCTAGGGGGGTTGGGGGTTGAAAGATCGACTAATTTTGTTCCATATTATTCTAATCATGCATGAACGCTTTGGGATTGTTGTGCTGTTATGTGTAATCCGCTACTGATTTGTGCAAATGTCGGTCCTTTGTGATTCATGCGTGACATACGTAATTTGTAGGTTTTCCTTGCGTTCCTCATTCGCCGATGAGCACAGATGTCCGTCAAACGTCTCGGCTGACGTATCTTTACGTGAATTCGGTTTGGAGCTGTTCAACATTTTTGGGTGTTTGAGAATTACGCTGTTCATTTGCAGATGGCGTGGTTCGTATGCCAATCATACAAATTGTGCCTGAATCATTCGAGAAGCATATGCAAATGTATGTACTTCTGATGTTGATTCAGGTTCTGGGGTGCGCTGAATCCACAAGCAAGGCAAGGCTTAAACTCAAGAGTCATAAGATTTTATTCTATGATCAAAACAGGGTTGGAGTTTAACTAAAGAAGTTATACAGAGTTTCGATAGTTTCTGATCGAGAGTTCCCGTCTTCCATTCCTCACTTGGGGACTTTTTTGTTATTGATGTTATTTATGCCTCAGGCCTATTTACCAGTTCAAGTTCAAGTCAGCTGGGACTCATCCAGAACTGAGCCATCAGAACACCATCCTCTTGTGGTCCCATGAATCGATGGATGCATGGAATAATTATGAATTACGAATATCACACATGTATCACAATAGACTGACATTACAAATGTGGAACATGCACAGGTACGTGGTGGCAGTGTGACAGGGCCTGAAAGCATCATGTATAGAAAGAATGTGCATAAACAGTTTCACTCCCCTGGCTCATCGAGGGATCTACCACCCTGACGTTTCCCGCCTTGCCCATTTTTTACCAACAGATAGCCTGTCTCCACCCAGAGGGGAAGTTGTGATTGAGTCTAAATCCAGCTCTGCAGTTAAGCATTGCAGTGAGGCAGAGCATCAAAATGCCTGCTTGAACATACATGCTCCACATTGTCCAACTATGAACTTGGGCAGTTTTAACCTCCAAATGACTTCTGACAAACTCAAGTGACATTGGAAAAGAAAGGATTGTGACTGACATTGATGGACTGTTCCGTGTTCCTGAAAGTGGTAGAGAAGTTCGGTCCACTGCGATCGGCCTTTCAGAACACAAACAAGGAGTTCAGTCAAGAGCTTCACCTGGAACAAGTTATTTGATTACAGGTGTCTTTTCCTCACCTTGCAGTACTGCACTTTGAGTAGCTCAGCTCCAGACTCTGCTGAGGAGCTGACGAGACACAACGGCCCCCCACTCGTGTCTGAAACCAGACACAAAAAATGCAGAGATGAAGATGCTGTTTGTTCAAAGATTCGTCTTCCTGTATGAAGTCTGCTTTAATAACTGGCAGTTGCTTGATAAATATGGGATGTTAAACATTATATATGAAACTAAAATTGACATGGAAGCATTTATCAGAAAGCAAATAATGTACAGTACATTGAGCCAGCCTATAGTTTAGTTTCTACAGTGGAATCCAGTTAGACAGTCACAGTTTACATAAGAAAGAAGCTTTTCCTCTCACTGCTGTTGTTAGGATGATTTAGAATCAAACATTTAGATTCCAGGCTGGTAGAAAATGCTTCATTTTTATTTCCACGCAAGAAAACTCTTGTTTATAAATGTATCTTCGCATTATAGTCCAACTCCGATCATCTTTTGATCAATTTTATAAGTGTTACCAGTGTTTTTTTCCAATTATGAGTATGTTGTTTATATGAAAGAAAAAAAAGGTTCCTTTTCTAGAACATAATTTCTGCAGAGCATGACTGTTGACATGGGAGTAAGCCAGTGCTCATTTCCCATCATCCCTTTGTTTACACTTTCTCCCGCTAGCTTACAGCTAGAAGCTTTAGTTTCATTCTAACAGAAACATTTATGACAGAACCTGAACAGTTTATGTTCTCTGATACAAGCGCAAACATTTGTTGGTTATTGAATAAACAAAATGGTTAAAAAAATCAATGACTGTTATGTTCTGATATGTTATCAATATTATCCTCTCTTTTTTATGCTTTTATGCTTTTAAACCTAAAATTTTGCAGCAACTAATTTTGAACATCTTATTAAATGTTGCTGTCAGCTATAATCAATCATGTATGTAATCAATCATGGTTACAAATGTTTTCATTATCCAGAAATAACATATTAGGACAGAAAGTTAACAATCCATTTACACTCCAAAAAACCAACAACATCAATCAGTCAGGTTTAGTTTGAAGTTTGGATTCTCACCTCCACAAAGTTTCTTCAGCATCTTGTATGGATTAAGTAAAAGTGGAAAGCAGAGTGAGACTCTCAAACCAACACGACCCACTGAGTTAGTTGCTTGCTATGATTCATAACGTCCCAACAATCCTTGGGATCCACACTCTGGATTTACATGTTGCTAGAAAAACTCAGAGCAGGAACTAGATGTTTGATAACATCCCCTGTCCTTCTGCTCCTCCATCCTGTGTCTGCAGGTGTTTTGTTTATTTGTGGGCTCAGTGTGAACAGAAATCAGACAGATATAACTCAGAGCATCTCATTTCATGCTTCTTCCCATCATTTAGATGCAGTGGTCTTTAAGAAAGACGAGTGTGCAGAAAGCGCTCTGACCTAGAAACTCCAGGCACTTCAGAGACACTTTGCTGATGAACGCCGTGGCACACATGTCATGTTTGCGGACGTTCATGTTGATGCCCAGCTGAGCGAGCTGGAAGACGAGGAAGGGTGCCTCCTTCTGCATCTTGAGCCTATTTAGGGTCAACACCACCTGAGGACAGGGAGGAGGAGGTCAGGGGTCAGAAAACATTGCAGGGTTTTGCCTGGACGAGAGTTTGCGTCTGCAGCTGGATGTTCTCCCACACAGAGGAAAGACACATGTACCTCTTTGATCCCAAACTCAAGCAGGACATTGACAGCGTTTTCCATCAGCTCTTCACTGACAGCCTTGCGGTCAGCCCCTGACGGTGATGTCATCACTTCCAAATGCTGATTAAGCTCCACATTCTCTGTGTATTTCAAGCAGGTGTGAATGTGGTCAGTCGCACTCTTATTAACACAAGCCCTGAATTATGCACCTCCACCGAGTGGCTGCTAACCTGGCTGCCCCTGCCTGCTCATAGCCAAGTTGTGGGCGTGGTTTCCTTCTCCAATATTCTCTACCAGAATCTTCATCAGCACACCAAGGTCTTCCTCCCCCAGGTTTACCTGCAAGACAGATCACACAGATGTCACCTTCGTCAGGCTGAAGCCAGCTTCAGTCAGAGCCGCAGCGAACATGGCGGACGTACGTGGAGGTTCTGGAGTCCACCTTGGACCCATACTCTGGGGATTTTTGTGAACCAGGATGCTGACAGATTTCTGGTGACCAACAATGTGACATTGATGGGCTGAAGAATTTCAATGTCCGGCTGAAAGGATTCTGTCCTCATTGTGGTTCTGAAAACAAAGAGGCTTTGACTGAGCAGGTGGTCTATGTTTCAGAGCAGGTCCATCCTGCTGCTGTTTAAAGCATCGAGACACCTTTGAGACGGTGAAAGTCACAGACCCAGTAAAGACCACTATAACATCTGAGAGCTGACCTGCACACGTTGCTGACCTGCGTTTGCATCATACCTGCAGAGTTTCAGCTGGGTCAGCTGGACATCCATCTTCTCCACCACAGCTGGCAGAGGCAGGCCTTCATCCGGCAGCAGGGTGAAGGTGTTTGCAACCGTGATCAGGCCAAGATCCACCACCATGGCATTCTTAGACTGAGAGGACTGAGGGATGATGATGAGGGGCGCCTTCAGCTGAATGTCCATGGACAGACGGAAGCTCTTCTGGGTGAAGTCTCGAACGCTGGATGCCGCCTTCTCTGCAGCCTGAGCTGTGGCGGCGCTCAGAGCATCTTTGGCTGTCTGGAAGTTGTCGATAAACGTCTGAAAAACAGCCAGTCAGCAGTCAGAGGCCAGCAGTATAAGAGTCAAAAGACAGCTGGTGTGAGGCGTTCAATGCCTTTACACATATTACAGCCTGGTCTCTCGTCTGAACAAAGGAAATGTAAAAACCTAAAATATCCTCAAGATCAAACAGAACTGATATTAAGGGGCATTGCAGCAACACTAGTCTGTGCACAGGATACAGACTGGTTGGTCAGACATGTTGGAACAGGAAGTGCGGTCAAACAAGGCAGGGGTCATATGACTGGATTGTGAAGTATACTGTGAAAAAGAGGTTCAAGATGGCAGCTGAGTGACCAGCACAGCAAATGTGATGGGTGGAAGGACAGAGGGGCTGGTTACTTTGGCAGCTGGGAATGAGAAGCATTTTTTCATGTGGTCTTCCTGAACGTGGGGAGGGCTTCCAAGTGTTTGGCTGTGTCAGAGGGGTGGAGCTTAGTCATCTCGTGGTCTGTTTCACACAGACTCACACGATGGATGTGAAGGTTGTGGGAGGCATGTTGATGGAAAGAAGCAGCAGAATGCTCATGTCTTTCACTGCAGAGTCCAAGCAGAAACATTTACAGTGCAGACCAACAGCTGGGATCATGCAGCTCCTAGTCAGCAATAACTGATAAATGATGCTTCTGATTTCCAACTGAGATGACAACAGATTCGTGAGGAAAGGTCAGGAAGTCTGCTCTCCGTCAACCATTGTTGTCCCAAATTTAGTGAAAAAAAAAAAAACCAAAATGATGGAGTGGCTGGACACAGTATAAAGGTGTATTCACACCGAACGCTATTCGCATGTCCCGTCCCTCGCCGCATGGCCAAAAATGTGTTCCCTAAACCTAAACCCGCCGCTTCGGCGAGTCTAGGTGACTTTAGTGGTGCAGACTTGGCGTGCAGTGATGATGCAGCAGACCAGACAGACATGCTGCTCTCAAAGTAACTGTGTCAGAGGTGGGAAAACCCCATTAGGACACCCCACTCCCTCCCCCAGGAGCAGAAGTCACATGACATTGGCAGTGATCTGGGGTGCAGTGGAGGTGCTGCGTGAGTGTGGGACAGGAGGGTTGATTCAGGTCAGTGCTGCATGCTGGGAGCTGTACCTCATTAGCAGACAGATGCTGAAAGCTAAAAGACGCCTGAAAAGGACAGAAGACACCAACAGGACAAGAAACGTCAGACACAACAAACTGCTGACAAACAAAGCAACACAACAGACACCACTGCTGAGCCTCCATGACCCCCAGGCTGACCGCTGTGCGACCAGGGGGAACAACGTCAACCAACAGCTCAAACACCGTCTGCAAATGCAGCGCGCCTTTTCCAGGATCCACAGAGAGCTGCTGCAGTCCAGAAACCAGGAAAACACCAGCAAAAAAACAGACAACTGAACAACCAAAGCAGGCAGCAGAACAGACACATACTTTGAGAACCAGGGAGGTCATGAAGGGTCAGGCAGCTCCATCAGCAGGAGGACTCTGATGTGCAGCTGAACGGGAATCAGGATCAAAAATAAATGTTACCTGATCAGGGCCGTCATCCTAAAGCTCTCATGGGAGACAGCAATTTTAGGTCCTGGGAGTCTGTGTGGGTATGTGTGAGAGTGTGTATCTGTGTGTGTGTTTGTAGTGGCTGACCAGCAGAGACATCAGGAACTTGTGCAGGTACACAATCTGTATGCAGCCCAGACGCATGGACACCCTTCCATCCACCTTGGACATGTCTCTGTAGCCCTCCCCCTCCACTGCTCCCGGGAACAGGGAGAGTCTGAAACTGAACACCTCCTCACTCACAAGGGACACCACCTGCAAGGACAGGGGGGCATGTAAGCGTCTCCTTTGATTCAGAACCCCCTGCAGACATCACCTGCAGAACTTGAACTCACATCAGATTTAAAAACAACAGTTGACAAGACATTTCCTCAAAACGTTCCAATTTATATCTGTCCTTCTGGGCAGCAGCTTCATCATCAACCTACCTTATCGATTGATTGACATACATTGCTTCTTCTACAGTAAACAGTGCAGTTGCTTCCAGCTCAACATTGCACGAATGAAGTTCAAAGGCTATTATAACAGGTGATGAAAGGTGAGTTTTATTAAATCACACACGTGCTTCGGTATTCCCACACAGACCCTTTTTAAATGTGTCTTTGAACAAAACCTGATTAAGGATTTCAAGACACACATCTGCCTGGGAAGGAAACAGCCTGCAAAAAAAACATCATTTTTGTACCTTTTTGCAAAACATTTTCCAAGTAGTCGTGCATGATTACGGTGCACTCTTGGGTTTGGTAAACCAAAGCACACGTCAGACCGACAAGAGAGAAAATGTCTTCAATGGGACTTTGATCTCCATTGTCAAAAATGAAAGGCGGGTTTTTTCTGCATCTCCCATAAACTGGATGTTTGTGAGCATCTTTTATAGATCACTAAAAACACAAAGCTCCTCCTCTTCTTCATCTGTGATATGTGTGTGGTGAAAAGTGAACAGAAACCTATTAAATGAGCTGGGCACTCATGTTGTTTTTATCACGGAGAATACATTTTCATGCAGTTCTCTAGGTTAGGATTAGCGTGTGTGTGCATGTAGCAGGGCACCTTTCTGTGGATGCTCATGGGGTCAGAATCTGTGACCACGATATCTTTGAGTCGGGTGAAGACCTGGGTCTGAGTGTCCTGGATGAACACGGATGCATCGATCCCTGTGGGGAGGTCACAAAAGTGGCTGTCCGGGTGGGTCTCCTCTCTTCATCTTGGTTCGAATTTTCAGCCGTTCCTACCTTGAACTCGGATATCGGCGATGCTGCGGCAGTCGTCACACACCTCAACGTGAAAGCAGCCTAACATGGCGAACAGCTTGAAGCTGAAGAGGCTGCCTTCTTTCACTTTTTTTGGCACTGCAGAGATGGAAGCAGACGTCTCTGCTGAAGAACATCATAAAGCCAGCTGCAGATGCACCACTGACACACACCTGACAATGTCTGACCAGAACCCCCTGGCTGCTCTGCCGCTTCCTGGGATCTGGGGGTTCTGAGCCCGGGTGGAACAGCCTGGTTCAGGTAATTAATGGTGGACAGCAGAGCCTTTGTGTGAAGCAGGAAATCCAAGGATGAGAACTCCACCTGAAACAGCCGCAGGTCAACCTTTTATGCCTGATCAGAAGAAAAGGTTTAAATGCCATGCCCTCCAGCCCCCCCCACTGACCTTCAGCATCTGCTCTGTGCTGCTGAACAGGCTCTGAAAGCTGGGCCCACTCGGGTCGGCCTGCAGGACCACAGTAAAACAGAGGTCGGACTCTGCGCTTCTCTTCCCCTCCGTCTATACCTTAACCTTAACTTCACTCTTTCTGTCTCTGACCCTTCACCCGTCGAACTGAAAATGCTCCTCAATCCCTCCACCCGTTTTGCCATCTTCCTACACCTGCAGAACCTTCTGGGCCTCACCTTGGTAAACTCCACCTTCAGCAGGTTGGAGCCCTGCAGCTCAGAGGAGCTGATCAGGTGCAGAGGGGGACCTGGAATCCAAGCAGAACATCAGTCACAATAACCGTAGAGGATGCCCTTGATCTTCAGTGATGGACTACAGACCAAAACTGTAGAGAAGGAGCTCCAGCATTGCTGGGCTGTGCAGCACTGTCACGCCTTTTGTGTTGTACTCCACAGCACTTCTGTTGTTTTTTAATGACTGTGGTGATGCTTGAATATTCTTATTTGTAATTTCTAATGTGTCCTACCCTCATCTCACAGATGTGGAAAATGAAGCTGTTGTTCACAGAGGACAGTCATTCTTCCACCTGTGTGTTTTTTCTGGCCCACAGTGAAACAAACTCTGCAGATTTCTGGATTTTTGTTGAACTCCTCAGAGGATCTGTTCCGTTTTGGAGAGAAACACTTCAGTTACCTGGAACATCACAAAAATCCAGCTGGACTCTACGCAGGTAAGACGTGACGCTCAGATCGAAGGCCCGCATCTTTCCCGCAGCCCCCAGCTGGCTGACGCTGAAGGACAGCATGACCTTCTCCTGGTCCGTCTGCCGTATCAGCTCCACCAGCACCTGAATGCACCACATATGCTTGAGAGGAGCAGATAACCTCCCCCCCCTCTGTCCCTTTAAACTCAGAAGAAACTAAACAAACCTCTCCCACTTCAAACTTGAAGTACACCTTTGTGAGTTCCTCCAGAGTGGAGCTCTGATGGTCTTCATCAGTCGATCTCTCACTGGCATCTCCATCTGACTCTGGACCCAAAAAACATGGTGCCAAAGACGCTGGTCAGAGAAGAGTCAAAAACATCAATCATGACGTTTACCAGACACTAGACGAGTAGAAAACTCTGACCTGTTTCTATTGCCTCAAGAAGGATGGGGTCTAGGCTGAGCCCCCGCGGTCTGGCATCAGCCAAAGACTTTGCCTGCAGGAAAGATCACATCACAGCCAAAATAACAGTCAACTGCACTCACACTGGTCTCCTGTCACAGGGTTAGAAAACAAAACAGGTAGACTGTCACACAGGTACCTTCCCTGCTTGCTGGGGGGCAGAAGAGTCCATGTTTGGCAAAGGAATGCTGTTGATGAGCTCCACAACACTGAGGATCTTTTGGTCTGAGATCCGAACATGCAGCAGCGGAAGCTCGCCTGACATCTTAAAGCTGCAGAACCAACCAAAAGCTGTTTCTGCAGAAGAAGGAACAAGTTTGAAAGCACACTTAAGAGATGAGACACCCACCTGGGCATCCTCACGTCCTTGTCCACCATACACTTATCCAGCTGGAGACTGATGTCCATTGGCTGGAGAATGTGCTGCACTGACGAGCTCTGGAGCCGAGCTGACTTCCAGGCGATGCCTGGAGGCGGATCACTAATTCCATGAAATGTCACAAACACCTGTCTAGCAGAATAAATGGGTTTATTTGTACCTGATTTGCTGTACAGCACCTGAACCCTCCTGAGCTGCACCTTGTATCTGTCGTAGGCTCGATCCATGATGTCCTCCAGGGACGAGAAAGACGCTGAAGCCGAGGGGGGGGTTGTCTGTTTGACACTATGCAGCTGCAACAAGACAAATGCACTCATCTAGAAAAAGTCTGTCCATACTCACACTCTGCCAGCCAGTGTGAGCTCACACAATTAGAGCTACCAACTGGAACCAATCCTCCTCCTGAGGGAAAAGACTTTTAAAGCCTTCTCCATCCGCAGTTAACACCAACCTAAAACCATGGTGGAAACAGCCTTCTCCTGACATTCAACCCGCTTGACTTTCAACTAATCAGTCAATTGATTGTTCCTTTGATCTCTAGATAAGAAAATGAACTAGAAATGAAGGTTCATGTCTGAGACACACAGAGGTCTTCCTCAACCAAAGCTCAAAGCTCCAGATCCAGAAGCAGCTCATCCCTGAAGTTTTCTGCCTTCACACTGGGAACACCTGTGATTTGACTCTGTGATGGCCACCACTTCACCTAGAGCTGCATACTGAGCCCATATGCGCAAAACATAATCTTTAAAGACAAAAAAAAACTCCAACACCAAGAATAAACTGTCTGACATAAACAGCAGAAATACTTTATCAGAGTAAAGCAGTAACAAGCTTAGGTCATGTATCCATAGTTTGTTCTGTTTAATGTCTTCTTGATTGCTCTTCTCTTTCATGCATATTTTCTCCCGGGTTCAGTGGCTTTCATCCTCTCTACAAACACAAAGATGCTTCAGAAATGCTTCAGTTGCGACCACAAAACATGGACTCAGAGCATCGTGTCTGCTGCCTTCTGTGGCACTCAGATGTCACACAGAGACACAGCTGAGTCTGCTGAAGACCCCCACCACTGTGACTGAACAGTCTCCACCCCTGCAAACATAAAACCCAAGAACTGACCTGGAAGCTGCCAAAGTCCACAACTACAAGGTCAGAGGTGGCGCTGTAGAAGCCTGACTTTGGCAATAGCAGGTAGGATGGTTTCAGGTCAATCATCAGGTCCAGGACCTTTCTGGTTTCTATGATGCGAGACAAACCTGCCATAACCAGAAGCCATCAAGAGTCAGTTGTAGACCAACACTGGTTTGATATCAGATACTTTTGAAGCTTTCAGATGTTAGCTGAATATCAGTCAACTAAGAAAGCTGACAGAATGGACCTGCTGCGGTTTTCTCCTTGATCTCTTCCAGTTTGGACAGCGTTGTAGAGGTCAGAACTTCCAGATCCACACTTTTCTCTGTCTTAATGAAGTCCACCATGCTGTTAACAGTCAACTGAAGGACAAAGAAAAAAAGCAATCAAATAGAGCTCATTTTATTCCAGGTTTAAAAAAAAGCAACGGGGGGGGCTGGAAAACAGGAAGTTGTGCTTCAAATAAACCTGGACATTACCGCATCGTAGATGATCTCTACAGGCTGAGAGTGCACTCTGAGCAGCTGGTCGCCTGTGCTCTCCTCAGGGTTCATCTCAAACACCACACTCAGCAGAGAAGATGAGGAATCCCCCACTGAGGCAATGAGAGAGGGCACTTGGCCCTGTTGCTGCAGGCCTGTCACAAACCAGTGCTCCAGCGCCATCTCCACCCTGCAGCACAGCATACAGTCCTGGTCAAAAACGCTTCACCGTTTTATTATGGATGATATCTTCTGCATATAAGAAGAAGATACTGCTGAGAAGAAAGCCAGAGGAATTGTCACCTGAAAGCCTGGGCTCCAGGCCTCTGAGACACTTTGGTGCTGAGGTTGATCATCTGGACTTTGACGATCTCTGGGATGCCTTGTTGCTCTCTCAGCGTGACCGAAGTCCTAAGCAGCTGGAAGGTGATGACCACAGCTACGTACTGAGAAGACACGCGTCCACATCAGCTTCTCCCCACAGGAAAATCAACGTAGCATCAAACAGCAGCTGCAGGAGAGCAGTCTGGCTCTTCCCAAGATTGTCATGGGCTTAAGTAGGCACCTGTCTGGGCAAAGCTAGATTGTGGGAGCTTCCACTGTAGCCGATAGCTGTGTAGAGTTTTACTTTCTCCTCAGGTGTCATCAGCTGGTCCAGCCCTGAACCTGAACCACAGAACATGCCTTCAAACCCAGGTGACAAAGATTTAAAAAGAAAAAGCTTTATCGGCATGTGTGAACATCACTCACCCTCCTCATCCTTGTTCTCCTCAAACTCCTGATCTTCCTTCTTTGCTTTCCTTCCAAACCAGCCACTAAAGAATCCTCCACCCTGTTTCTGGCCTCCGGCTTTCTTCGCAGCTAATTTCTGTCCAGATCGGATCACCTGGACGAAACAGCAGATGATCAGTATGGTCACAGTCTCAAATACACAAGCAAACGCTGAAGCAAGCGTTACCTCCATCTGCGCTTGTTGCCGAGCCAAGGTGATGTTAAATACATCTAGAACCTTCTCCAGATCCTGGAAGGATGAACAGACAGAAGATAAAGAATAAGTCAGCAGCTCACATGTGTCAGCTACCAGGATTCAAACCTCCATCTGTCCATCCAGTCATCTTGAGCTGCGTCACAGGAGCAGCAACCTAGGCTGAGTTATTTTCCCAAAATGGTGGCATTCCCACACGCAGCAGCTTTTTGTTCTTGTTTTTGGTTGTCTAAAAAGAATGGCTGTTTGTGTACGTTTCCTGCTATGGTCATTTCTGTGAAACGGAACTTGAACTGGCTGCAATGCTGCAGCAGCTGCGCCTATCAACCTCATGCTCCACCCTTCCCTCACTCCTGAACAAGACCCCAGATACTTCAACTCCTGCACGTGGGGCAGTGATCAAATAATGCGGTGGAGAACCATGGCCTCCAACTTGAAGGTACCAATTCTGAATGTGACTGGTAAAAAAAGATGGTTAGACTTGGCTCCACACACAATTTGGACTCTGGGACACAAGACAGGTTTATTTCCAGGTGTTATTTGGGTTCTATTCCACTTTGGAGTTGCATTAAAACATCTTTTGAAAAACTCCTGGTCCCGACGGCTTTTCCTTGAATGCTTATGGTAATGTAAACATAAAAGACAAAACACAAGCTTTCAGAAAACTGATTGTCAGAAGTTAATTTATTTCTAAATAACTTTGTGATCATGTGACCAATTCTGAATGCTCCTCCTGTCACTACAGTTGATCAGTAGCCGACAGCTATCTGTTTCTCAGAAGAAGTTTGTGTTAGGTTGTCCCAGCTCTTTGTTTTCTGTACAGGTTCATGTGATGCTCACCTGGATTTGCAGCTCAGTGTCTGGGCCTATCTTGCTTTGGGCTAAGAGTTTGGTCTTGTAGGCTGTCTTGTAGGCCTTCAGGTTCCTGCGATGACCTTGGATGTTAGACCACGCCCACATGCGACTGAGGCGGCGAATATGAACCTCCATGATGCTGCTTATGCTGTACTTCCACCTGGGAAGATGAGATGTGCATCCCTTAACTCTTCCTAAGGGTGGGGGTGGTTAGCAACAAGCATGGCCTGCTTAAGCGAGAGTACATAATGAATGAATAGATGTCTTCATTCACAAACCAGGAGTGACAAGAGTCTGCTTCATACAAGACCTCCCCGAGGACAAAAACTGATCAGATTCAGACAGAGTCTTGCATCACATTCCTCATTCAAACTTGATAGAATCTGCCAGCTTTTCCTTGTGTCTTACTTCATTAGATTATCAATGGTTTGTGAATGTGCATTTGTGATGCAGACAGGTGTTTATTTTGTTTTTAGGTTGTATGCTTTGCTCCTCTGCACAAGCTCAGAAAAAAAATCAAACTGCTGTTGACATAAAAGTTCAAATTCAATGAATGCAAGGAGAGAAAGGCCCATTTGAATCCAACTAACCAAATCCTGGCGTTCTTGTGAACAGGGACATCAGGTCTGAACATCCTGTAAGGAGCGTTCTTCACCATGCGGTCAATGGACTCCAGCAGCTCCACCATGTTCAGGTACTGCAGAGGACACAGAGTTGTCTGGCCCAGCTCTGCCCACCCAAGCATTTAGCACAGAGTCATACCTACCTGTGGTTTTGTCATCTCAAGAGCAATGTTCTGGACCTCTAGGTGCAGATTGACTTTTGGGGAGCTCAACTCCAGCTCAGCGTTCGGGTTGATGCATATCTTAGCAAAGGCAAAAACTGGCTTGAAAACTGCAAAGAGAAACAGTCATAGAGGGAATTCCTCTGAATTCTGGGAATTTGACAGGAAGCAGTATCTTGTATTGTCTTTCCCTTTTCACTGGGAAAGCCGTTTGTTTCTACAATCCCTGCTTCTAGGGAGGATGACAATTCTTTAGACCTGAGAACTGAGGAACGGACACAGCAGCAGTTTAAGGGGTCTGACAAGACAAAAATTACAAGATCATTCTGCACATGCCTAATGTTTACATGATTAATCCAGTATAATCGACTGTGGTCCCACTCAACCAAGAAAAAAACAAAACAACAAAACAACAACCATGAGTTTGTTGGGTCACATGACAGAAGGGAGGTTAACCATTTCGTAGCATGACAACAGGTGCAAACTAAGACTCACTGTACTGATAATGAGGCAATTCCTGCTCCTTAGTGCTGATCCCACGCTTCAGCTTGTCCTACAGAGGAGATGACAAGGATGGAGGAGGCTGTGGTTTCCTCTGGTTCTTCCGTTAAGATGTCAGAATACTCACCACAATATCTTCCCATGATCCCTTATAGAACATGAGGCTGTTGATGTTCCAATAGGCACAAAGACTCTCCAGACGACCGAGCTGGCAGGAATGAAAACACATCCACATCAAAATTGCAGTACAGAAAGACGTCTCCGTCCACTTCACTGGATAGCATCACTGGTGTGGGGATGCCAAAATCATTCATATCAGCCACGGTGGGAATTCTTTGCCCAAAACTCTTTCAGATCAGTCTACTTTGATTTTGCAGCTGCTGTAAATAAAAATGCCTCAGTGAACATGCAACTAAAATGCAAATGATGTTTCTGAACTCTGAGGAAAACAACAAAGTTGCTGTTTATAAAACAACAGGGGTGTACACTGAAGTAATACTACACGCAGTATGATAATAAGTATACTCATATAATAAATATCAGAGACTTGATGCCCACATAAATATCAGATATAGGCATTGACCAAGATATGACAGAAAACATTAATGTACTAAACATTATCCGGAATGCAACCGTGATTAAGCCTTAAAGCACATAACAGTCCCATTGACCCATGCACACGCACAGTCGCACTCTTGACGGTGGTTCCAAAGCCGCACAGGGTGCCAGCCTGCGACCACAAGGAGAAATGTGGGGTTCAGCATCCTGACCAAGGACACTTTGACACATGGGCGGGAACCAAGCCTTTGATCAGAGGTCGACCGCTCTTCCTCTGCCCCACAGCCACCCCATCGATCCTTACCCAGAACACATTCTGGACACTGATATAAATGATCACATCAATTTAGACAATATGCAAGAAGATCACAGCATGTCAGTTTGCAGCTTTGATGTACATGCCAGCCTAAAAGTAAATTCATGAGACAGAAAGTTTGGAAAGATCTTGATTCAGAGATCACAGAAAATTAAGACATAAATTCTTTTTACGTTAAAACCCAGCCACAACGGGGCACATTGCAGTGCTTTTGTGTTCCGGTCCCAAGTCCATGTAAATGCAATAAATGCAGAGAGTTGTTTCAGGAAGAGCATCAAACATAAAACCCAACTCAAATCCGTCATTTGGATCACAAAGAGAACTTCCATACTGCTGATCCGCAAGACAGAAACTGGATGACTGTTGGTGACAGAAGATGTGTTTGAAGACAAAGACAGAAAAGGAAAGTCAAGACTGAAGAGTTGGAACTTTGAATGTAGAGACTTTGACAGGAAAACTGGAGAATTGGTGAACATGATGGAAAGAAAAACGGTGGATCTCCTGTGTGATCTAGGGAACAGATGGAAAGAGAGCAAGACTTAAAGACTGGAAGCAGCTTTAAACTGTTGAATCATAGAGGAGAACACAGGGAAGGACAAACCCTGTAGGAGGAGTTTGACAAGAACGTTCTGGGGGTGAAATGCAAGCTGGAAGTTGAAAATGTGATGTTGAATGTTATTAGTGGTTATGCTTCCCTCCCAGTAGCAAAATGATGTGAGCTGGAGGAGAAGAAGAAGAAATTCCAGAGCGAGATTGACGAGGAGATCCAGAATACCTCTAGAGAGGAGAGAACAGTAATTGGAGCAGACTTTAACAGACATGTGGGGGAAGGAAGCAACTGTGCTGAGGAAGTGGTGGAGAAGTTTGGTGTTCAGGGCATGGAAGCAGAAGGACAGATGGCGGTGGACTTTCCTAAAAGAATGGAAATGTCATTGGTGAAGACATTTTTTTAGAAAAAAGAGGAGCACAGAGTGACATACAGTTTAGGAGTGGAAAGAGGAGAACTCACGTTGGTTTCCTGTGGAGGCATTGTAATCTGACGGAGATCACAGACTGTTGAACACAAAGGAGGAAGAGGTGGATGTGTACAGGTGAGGAAGAAAAACAAAGATGGAAGGATGTTCAGCAGGTTAGAGTGATCGTGGACAGGGATGGAGATGTTTGGAAAGGTCCCACAAATGGAACGGAAGAGAACCACGAAGAGACGGGAAATGAGAAAAATTGTATGGTTTGCATGAGGAAGTCTGGAGCAGCAAAGAAAAACGCAGGAGTTGTGCAGGCCATGGATAAGAGCTGGAAGACAGTGTTGAGCTGTGATTGAGGAGTTCAACGTGGAGGTGGGAGTGCACCAAGAAAGGGATGAAGGAATGAAGAGAAACTTAGGAGGAACAACGATGTTCCAGGGAGCAGAGGTGAATGAAGGTAAAGAATTTTAAGTATTTAAAGTCTCATCCAGGGTGTACTGTCTCTTTAAGCCAGCCAAGCATCAGCTAAATCCACGTGAGTGAGAAGTGTTGACTTTAATCCATGGTCTAGAAATCAATCCCAAAATGCCCTTGTTTATGCTTCCCCTGACCTCCAGGTGCATTACATCATCATGACCCCTTAAGGCAAAAACCCCAAAGTTTGAAGCTGGATAATTAAGTTGCATTTTTATGGACGTGTTGATAGATCCAGTGTTGTTTTCAATGATTGCTAATGCAGCTGTATTTGACATCTTTCTACATCCTTTGCCTCTTGTCTACAAACCAATGCAAAAACGCAGATGATGTTTCAGAGTTTCAAGTCCTCACCTTGTAAATGATCTTTGCTGCTTCATTAAGGATGCAAGACTTCCAGTTTTCATCTGTAGTCTAAAAGTTAAAAACAAAACAAGTAAGCAGTTCTTTCACCTGTGTGGAGGTAACAGAGTGTATGACAGAGAGTCGTACCTGCAGGCTCAGATCGGACAGGGTGACTCCTATGGACAGGGGGCACTGAGGGTCTGACAGCTGAAACAGATCACTGCAGCTAAGGCATCAAACATGTTTGCTGATGACCCACTTGTTCTAACCTAAAAATGTGAGCATTACAGCCAGAACCTCGGTCAGTACTCACGTCATCTTCATAGCGCAGGTGGATGCTGCTGATCTTCACCTGCAGGTTTTTAATCACCTGAGTGACCAGTTTTTCCACTAATGTGTCCTTCTTCTCTGCCTTAGAATTGTCTGAAACGAGCAGGAACTATATAAGGATATGAGGAGAGACCCAACACCTGAACGGGGGTGTGTGTGTGTGTGTGTCAAAGATCAGGAGGACTTTTTTTTTCTAAGAAAAAGATGTTTTATTCAATATCAATCTTTTGTGTTTAAGCTAGAGTTTCAGACCCTGAAGTTGTCACCTATCCGTCGAAACATCCATCCTAAATTTCCCTAAATTAATCCTTTTACTCATCCCTCTGCCAATCCAAACTCCTACCTATCTGACCATCGACTCATTCAGTTATCCAACCATGCATGCCTTGTCCATCATTATCTCACATTATCCATCCATTCACCCATAAACTTCCACATCCACCTGTTCCATTCATCAAAATATCTCTGCATCTATCCACATATACAATGCCTTGCAAAAGTATTTGCCCCCCTTGAACTTTTCTACCTTTTGCCACATTTCAGGCTTCAAATGTAAAGATAAAAAAAACTGTAATTTTTTGTGAAGAATCAACACCAAGTGGGACACAATCATGAAGTGGAACCAAATTTATTGGATATTTTAATTTTTTTCACAAATAAAAAACTGAAAAATTGGGCATTCAAAAAGATTCAGCCCCTTTACTTTCAGTGCAGCAAACTCTCTCCAGATGTTCAGTGAGGATCTCTGAATGGTCCAATGTTGACCTAAATGATAATGATGATAAATAGAATCCTCCTGTGTCTAATCAAGTCTCCATATGAATGCACCTGCTCTGTGATAGTTTCAGAGGTCCGTTTAAAGCGCAGAGAGCATCATGAAGAACAAGGAACACACCAGGAAGGTCCCAGATACTGTTGTGGAGAAGTTTAAAGCTGGATTTAGATACAAAAAGATTCCCAAAGCTTTAAACATCCCAAGGAGCTCTGTGCAGCCATAATATTGAAATGGAAGGAGTATCAGACCACTGCAAATCTACAAAGACCGGGCCGTCCGTCTAAACTTTCTGCTCAAACAAGGAGAAGACTGATCAGAGATGCAGCCAAGAGGCCCATGATCACTCTGGATGAACTGCAGAGATCTACAGCTGAGGTGGGAGATTCTGTCCATAGGACAACAATCAGTCCTTTACTGCACACATCAGGCTGTTATGGAAGAGCGGCAAAAAGAAAACCATTTCTTAAAGGCATCCATAAAGAGTCGTTCAAAGTTTGCCACAAGCCTCCTGAGAGACACACCAACCATGTGGAAGAAGCTGCTCTGGTCAGATGAAACCAAAGTCCAACTTTTTGGCAACAATGCAAAACGTTATGTTTGGTGTAAAAGCAACCCTGAACACACCGTCCCGACTGCCAAACATGGTGGTGGCAGCATCATGGTTTGGGTCTGCTTTTCTTCAGCAGGGACAGAGAAGATGGTTAAAATTGATGGGAAGATGGATGGAGCCAAATACAGGAGCATTCTGGAAGAAAACCTGATGGAATCAGCAAAAGACCTGAGACTGGGACGGAGATTTGTCTTCCAACAAGACAACCATCCAAAACATAAAGCAAAGTCCAAACATATCCAGGTGTTAGAATGGCTCAGTCAAAGTCCAGACCTGAATCCAATCCAGAATCTGTGGGAAGAGCTAAAAACTGCTGTTCACAAACGCTCTCCATCCAACCTCACTGAGCTCCAGCTGTTCTGCAAGGAGGAACGGGCACAAATGTCAGTGTCTCGATGTGCAAAACTGATAGAGACAGACAAACCCCAAGAGACTTACAGCTGTAATCGCAGCAAAAGGTGGCGCTACAAAATATTAACTTAAAGGGGCTGAATCATTTTGAACGCCCAATTTTTCAGTGTTTTTAAATTTGTGAAAAAAATGTGAAATATCAAAATAAATTTGGTTCCACTTCATGATTGAGTCCCACTTGGTGTTGATTCTTCACAAAAAATTACAGTTTTATGTCTTTATGTTTGAAGCCTGAAATGTGGCAAAAGGTCGAAAAGTTCAAGGGGCCGAATACTTTCACAAGACACTGTATATTCATATCCTACTCCATCCATGTGTTCATACATCCAGTCAGAAAACTTCAAACTCACCTGCTTTGCTTTCATGGTGTTTCAACTTCTTCAAACCTTTTTTATGCTTTTTGACTTTTTTACGTCCTTTTTGGACTTTGGCAGCATTAAAGAGAGACACAGCAGTTAGAGGAAGAAAAGCCCAAAAACAGACACAGCAAGAAGCAGCAGACCCCCCACATTCTTCTGACAGTTTAGACTTGATGTTTTGAGAGGCTCTGAAGTAGCAGCGGCTCTACTTTCACTAATCAGTGTTTCAAAAGATAAGTTCCCATCTGAAGAAATTGTTTCAACTTCCTTTTCCAGTTAAAATGTAGCATCTTTCTTATGTCTTTCTATTACTCTGAAAAACAGAAAACTTTTATTTTGTCATTTTTCAGATCAGCTAATACAGTACTTATTTATGCGTCATTTCTAAGAACATTCGTCTCCTTTTCAAATGTCCAGCAAATTAAGTAATTTTCCTCTTAAGTGTTTAAAACCAGGGACTTGTAATGTAAATCTGTCTTTCATTTCAAGCTTCTTTTAAGCTCTATCTCTGAAGTCTGTAAAATAAGTTTAATTATTGAATAGTCCTCTGTTAAACATTTGAGACAGCGGACAATAACAGCTTTATATTTAGACAACACATTTCCACATGACTCCAAAAATGATTCAAGTAAAATCAGAACAATTCATGACTTTTCTTGTTTCCTCTACAAAGAGTTTACTCTGTACTTTTTCTAAAATCTTTAGGAATAGTTAGTTTGTTGTCAGTCCTTGAGTTGCTTTCTTGTCCTGTACGTCAGGCACATCAACAACATTTTGTTCTTTAGCCTCCAAATAAAATAATAACAAATGAAGGGAAATAGTTGGGATGTGGTATTTGAATGGACAAGGAATCACCAACAACAACACTCTGTGCCTCATAAGGCTCCTCCTGCTTCTTGTCAGCTTTTTGCTGCCCCTGCATGCATGACAACAGTTGATACTTTTTAGTCTAAACCAGATGCCATTGCTGGGCTATGTTAGGCGTTCAGGGCTGCGATGTGTGTTTTTGTGTATTTTACCCTTGCTTGGCTCCTTGTAAACAACACTTTCCAGATTGAACAGCAAATCTCCAGTGTTAGACGCTGACAGCAATGCAGCATGAACAGGAAGAACAGCATGTTAGAGCACTGATCCTCACATTCACTCACAATACTCCAGGATATGGTCACCCATGTTTTCCTGAAACTGATCTGCAAACATCACTCTGACAGCTCCTGATCCAGATGTTGTGCTGAGGTAGCTGATGCTGCTCTGGCTCCACAGCTCATGATCTTCAACCTGTCTGATAATCTACAGTCTTTTCTTACTGTTAGAAGTCTATAGGACTCAGTTAAGTACTGATCGAAAAATAGCAGATAAAAAAATGCTCATAGAGATGCACTGATTCTGTTTTCTCAAGCAATGTTTCAACAGTGTGATGGGCAGATGATAGGGGTGTGACAATTCATTGTAACAACAATTACATTTATATCACATTTTGTGGTTGACTTTTTCATTTATAGTCTATTTTGGTTCATTTTACACGATCCAATTCAATGACCTAAAATACCACTAGATCTAGAACATCTTTAGCCAAAACTTCAACCGCTGTGACTTGGAGATAAATACCTGCTGCTGAACAGTGCAGGTGAAGTTTTCCAGATTCAGTGCGTCTTAAACATATGTACAAACAAGTAAACATGAATGAATGTCAAATTCATTCATATTTTAGTTTGATAAAGTTCTATATATATATATATATATATATATATATATATATATATATATATATATATATATATATATATATATATTCCCCCTTTACTTGCTTGTCATGGGGGTGTTGTACACTTTCTAGAGAAGGATATTCCTTGTGAGCATTACCTTTAGTACTGTCATAATAATGGGGGATTTTTTTGTTCGTGCTCTTTCCCTGTTTTGACCCTATCAACACTAAATTATTTTAACATTTTCTTTGGAAATGAACCAGCTGAAGAGAATGACATTTTCTTTTAGAAAACCGAGTTCCATCACAGTCATTCATAAATAGTATGAACACATTTTTAGATTTATCTAACTGTAAACTCAAATTCAAACATGCTGAGAAAACAAGGAGAGATTTTCTAAAGAGGAGCAGATTGACAGAAAAATTGACTTTTTTCTCTAATTCTGCTTCCAGGTGATTCATTTTTATATAAAGTCATAACAACAACATCCTAAAATATTACAATGATTCTTGCCGAGATGCAGCGATCTCGCGAGGGGGGTGAGTTAGGGTGGGTGCTTTTTCGGCTCTGTAATGTTACAGATTACAAATAAAGTTCAATGCAAAATTGATTTGTGCCTGTTATTATATTTCTAAAATACAATTCTTATTAATTTTATGTATTTATTGATTGATTTATTGATTTATTCATTCATTTATTTATTCTATGAATGTATTTTCTTGTCTTTATCCGCCACGCCTTAAATCCGCCCCATGAAAATATATTCTGACCTTAAATCTGTGTGAACTGTTATGTGAACCAATCTCCTATTCCGGTCATAATGAGGACCGGACAGTCCTCATTAGGGCTCCCCAGACCCTATACTCCCAGAGCACCTTCCACAGGACACCACGAGGGACGTCTCTCTGGGGAGGAGTTCTGGACATGTCCTATCCCCTGGGAGACTCCAGGGAAGATCTAAGACACACTAGAAAGACTATGCTTTTTAGCTGGCCTGGAAACACCTCTGAACTCCCAAAGAGGAGCTGGGTCAGGAAAAGAGAAATCTGAGCATCTTTACTTAGGCTGCTGCCAAAGATGAGTAGAAAAAAAATGAATGGATAGATGGAAAACATCATCCTGGAACCATATTTTCTAAATCTCTTAAGGTCCCAGTTTGATCATCTTCTGATCTATGTTCAAAGCGTTCCCAGTGGTCTTTTAATCATGATTGTGTTGTTTTTAGCCAAAATAAAAAAAAAAAAAAAAAACATATTTTCTGCAGAGCGTCAGGCGTTCATCAGAAATACACCTCTGAGTAGTGAGCAGGATTGTTGGTGTGGGAGTATGCCTGTGCTAATTTTCCATCATCCCTTTGTTTGCACTCTCTCCTGCTACCTTACAACCCCTCACAATGCTAAGCAATCATTAGCGGTGCAACAGAAATGGTGAGGAATATTGGAGCTATCCAGCTGCACAGTTTAAAGCCAGGTACCAGCTCAGACGAGAAAAACAAAGACGTTCATGGATCTATTTGTCTGCAAGCTCTGGAGCACAAAAGAGATTTAGGAAGTAAGTGGCCAAGCCTGTGACAGATTTAAAATACTAATGATTTGAGTCCAGGGACGTCCAATCCCTGACCTGGAAGACCAATGTTCTGCTTGGTGTTCCAGTGAGTCAGCCCCACCTGCTGCTGATCACCTGGATCAGGTGGGTTCCACCACACCTGACCTAAATGGTAAACCATCAGGATAGGGGGCCACTGACTGGACCCCCCATATGAGTTTATACAGTTTAGAATTACTTACAGGTCTGCACCACACATAAACCATGCAAGACTCTTTGAGAATGAAAAGGACTTTTCTGAGGCTGCTGTCAGTCTGAATTGAAGGCCAGGAAAAGGAAAACACTTTGATAGCTTCAATCATCCATAAGCAGAGAAATGACAGAAGGAACAGAAAAGCAGAAACGTGAAGTAGGTTAACTGGACTCACTTCTGCTGGCAGCCATCTGCAGTACCTCCTCGATGCGCTGCAGCTCCTTATGCTTTGCTTCCTGCTGATAATGCTCCTCCTTCAATGCATCGTATTTCAAAGCTGAGGAGACAGCAAACAGCAACAACTGAACTGACATGGTTTGTGTTTAGGAGAAGACAAGAATAAACCCCTTTGAACTGGTTCTAAAGCTAAAGCGAAGCTTTTAACTTGTAAAGAGTTTTTGCTGCAATTTAGTTAGGAACAATCTATGAAGCCTCAGAAATAAAAATATTATCAGGCTCAATAGACCACAAAATCACATTTCAGTTTAACAATGACACTTTGGTAAATGTCAGCAGCTTCTTTCTTTTCTTCAGAAACTCCAAATTAATCAGTCCATGATCTTTGTAGCTTTTTTATATAAGCTTCATTAAATCCGTCCTATTAGCGGTGAACTGTCAGGGCCTGCAAAGCCTACAGTGAAGGCCTAAAATTATCACACAAGACGTGTCTAAACCACAGAGAGAGGTTTTTTTTAAATATATATTTGTCCAAAATATCTTTTAGATAATTCCAACTGTTCTGTCAGCTTCTCTCACAGACCTGCGCCGCGGCTGAACTGCTGTCATTGTTTTCACATGAAAGTTTCAAACCAACTCGATTTTAGCCCTCACTTGTTGCTAGGTTCATAAAAGTCTGCCTTACACTCATGCAGTCAGTGCTTCCGCCCTCAACTTCGGGTTGGACTTTCTATACTTTCCATAAAAAACACTGCTGAAAAAACGCATTGACATTGATTTAACCAATCAGAATTTGAGTTAGTCTCTGGGGGAAATCTGCACTGATCTCCCAGAGTTCCTTCATGGAGAGAGTTATGGGTTAGATCTTTAAATTAGTTGAATTTGCTGTAAATAAAAAATGCTTTAATTAAAAATTAAGTTTAATGAATTGTCAATTGTGCCTTGATGTTTCTTGCAGCTCTTCTTGCAGTGGGAGGAGAATTGCACGTGCAGTTTGTTTTTACAATAACTGCAATTGTAGTGAATTCTGAATAAATGATCCATTCATGATGGAATTGATCCATAAAATAATATTCATATATAACAGGACATAAACAAGGATGGGTTAGAAAAACTGAAGGTTCAGATCTGAAATACACAGATCGCCACTGTCTGAAAAACAAGTAACAGAACCATTCATACAAGCAGTAAAATTGTGTGCCAAGAACTGGAGTCACTCATGACAATTTACAATAAAGTAAATTCCTTTAACAAAAAAGAGTTAAAGCAAAGGTTTACTGATCACCACAGACGCTACACACACTGCACAGCCACGGCAGTCTGTTTCCCTCAGGGTGTAGATTCAGAAAATTATCACTTAGGACAAAGACAACTGTATTCAGTTTTGTACCAACCTCAATTCAACTGCTAAACAACTAAGTTAGTAGCCCTTCTTTTTTTTTTTTTTTAATTAAAACAAAACTTTAATTTGGTTTCTTCAGCAGATCTGAGTATATACAGTCTGAATTTTATTGATTGCAAGTGTGTTGTATTGATTTGCTAATGATTGTCTCTGCTCTGCATTCCACTGGCAAAATAAGTTCCTCCCAGAAAAAGTAATTTGGATTTGATAATTCAAGGAAGGGGGCACATGCAGTGCTTTTGTGTTCTGGTCCCAAGTCCAGATGAATGCACAGAGTTGTGTCAGGAAATGCAAATGCAAATGAAACATAAAACTAAACTCAAATCCATCATGTAAATCACACACAGAACTTTCTTACTAATGCAGTTGTTCAGAACATGGAAAAGAATAAATAGAACAGCTTTGCAAACACTGAACCCTGGTGGAGGAAAACAAAAACAAACATATTTTTTAAAGCAAGTTTAAAAATAATCTTGGATTTTCTATTTTAGTCTTGTTACTTTCAAATTGAATGCAAGACATTCATCTCAACATTATATGCATGACAACAAAACTTATTTTAACATAGTTTTAAAAGTTAATAGAAAAAAAGTTTACATTCTTAATGTACTATATTTTTGTAAAAGTAGAACAAAATGTGTAGAAAGGTAAGGAACTGTACAACACATAAGCTTTGCAGTGAGCATCAACCACATGAAAGGATGCAGATCCAGATGTGCAGAACTGATGCCATCAACATTTGCCAAAGATGTGTGGGTTTGGCTTAATCCACTGCAAGCTCTTTGAGCCACCTGTAGGTGGCGTCAACTGCCACAGATTTAGAAGGAGTCACTTACTGGCTCCAGGAACCACCAGCAGGTACAGCCCATCCATCGAGGCAACCACGGCTTCATTGTAGAGGTTCTTCCACGGGATCTTGAGGGTCAGCCTCGCTGAAACACACAAACGTTTTAGAGCAGCACTGTGGATGCAACCTGTGATGTCACTATGACATCAACAGGTTCATGCTCTGCAGGAACCATGTTCAGTGGATCCAAGCGTCTGCCCTCTGACCCCCCATGACTGAGGCATCTGGACATGAGAACGTGAAAAAGAAGCAGGTAGTACTTGTCGGACAACAAGGGTTTTTATTTCATCTGTTTGGATTTTTGAGAGCTACTCCACTGTGTTTTTAACCACTTCCCCACTCTTCAAAAATAGTGGGTAATGTTATCTCTCCAGACCTTCTTTGAAACCATAAATAACTTTTACCTCCAAATGATCACTGGCTAAAATAAAGACAGGTATAAATGGTAAAACATGGCTATTTTGTAGAGAAATCATACAGTGGATGAAGTACTTGATCCCCTACCAACTTTAAAAGTTTGCGCACTTAAAAGAAAAGAAAAGGGGAAAGGGGAGGGGGGGTTGAGAAAGTTGGATGATTAGTAGATGTTCATTCATTCAAAATAAAAAGCCTGTCCTATTTGTCCTTTTGTTGGCTCCAAAAAAGGGCTCCAAAAATTTTCACATACAAACTTGTCACCATGTACACAATACAACTGACCGCACACAATAATGTATACTTCGTCAGGCACTATCCCACTTATAACATGGTCAACAATAGGTAGGTACCAGGTGGGTACCAGATCTAGTCGGCCTGTCAAAATGACTCGCGGTCCTGCGACTGATGATGACGTCATACTATTTGATTGGCAGGATGACGTGTAAGATAGTGATTGGTCCAGACAAATCGATAACGATAATTAGGATAGTCGTAACTTGCAGTTATTCATGAGAAACATGGATGATGTGCGTCAAAATTTCCCACTACATTGCACAAGGGACTTATCATAGTCTCACCCTCACTTCAAAGAATAATTATTTTTTTTAATGCTTTCAACATGTTTTAAAATGGAAATATAAACTTAGCAATCATAACTGTTAAATCTTATGAGGTTCTGTAATTCCATAATGTGGAATTTAAGGATCTGAGAGTTTCTGCCTCTGTGGAGATCTCCAATTGTAAATTAAAAGACACACCTTTTTTTACATAGCTTTTAAATAATAACCTAAATATTATTATTTATGTATTTAATTATTGGGCTTTTAAGTATTTTATGTCTTCAGAAGTTTGTCATTTGTACGTTTTTACCCTGTTTTTTTTTTATTGTTGTTGCTTTTAATCTTCTGTATATTGTTACTTTTTATTGTTTTAACTAATGTTTATATACATCTTTTTTGCTAAGCACCTTGTTTTTGACAGCATGTTGATGAAACGTGCTATATAAAGGGATGGAGGGATGGAGGGAGGGATGGATGGATGGATGGATGGATGGATGGATGGATGGATGGATGGATGGATGGATGGATGGATGGATGGATGGATGGATGGATGCTCTCCACCAATTGGCTTAAAATGGGTGGCGGATGAGTCTTCCAACAGAATAATGACTCTAAACATACAGCCAAGACAACCAAGGAATGGTTAAAGAAGAATCATAGCAAGGTCATGGAGTGACCCGCCAGCCTCTGAACTACAATCCAATAGAAAACCTATGGACAGAACAGAAGCTGAGAATTGCTGAGCGATCAGCACCAAATCTAAGATTTAGAAGTCATTTGCAAATAAGAATGGACCAAAATTCCTCCCATTCCTCCCATGATCCAGCTCTGGATCATAACCCTGAAGGGAAGGTTTGGTCTGAACTAGATCAGGTGGTTCTATGCCTTTCTGCTCTGAGAGGCAGAGACTGTCTGAAGATACATAAACCTCACTCTTGGTAATATATGTTCAAGTGGCCGCTTCCAATGAAAAGTCTGTATAAACATGCGCTAATACGTCTTTCGTAGGTCTGCGTTCTCTTGCGTTTGCGAGTAGCTACACAAGTTTTTACAACCATTGTCGGACTTTATGTACAAAACACATGGCCATTGAACACACTTTGACAGTTAAACCAGGTCAAACTTTGCTCAATCAGGGACTTCAATTTGGTAGTGATGTGGTGAAACTCACTAAACTTGGAGCATAGCTGGTTTATCTGGTGAACCTAGAAATGGGACAAGCCTAACAACGTATGCGTTTCTGTTTCAAACAAAGATAAACCAAGGCCACGCTCCTGACATGATGGTTAGCCATTTCGTTAATGCAAAGATGCTAGCAATGAACCAAATAATTTACATTTTATGCCCAAATCAAAAGATTTGCACCAAGCGTCTTTCAACTGTTGGTGGTGAATGTGCACTAAAAACAGTAGAAGAAGAAGCCCCTCCCTGCTTATCCAGTGTAAACATAAAGGTATATGAACTATGCATGATCTACAGGTACAAAAAGTGTTTGTATGATGCTGTTACAGCAAATGGTTTAGTGCCAGTGTTACAACCAGCAGACAGTGTGGGCTGATGTGGATGATAATAAATGTGTCTGTGTCCATTTCAGCTCGCAGAAACAAAAGATGAGACTTTCAGGTTAGGTCAGGCTTTGCTCTGACTTGACCCAGAAAACCTCTAAGGCTCACAGTAACGGAAAACAGTACTCACCAATCTGACCAGCCTTTACTTTGAAGGGAATATCAAACTCGCTCTGGAACACAAACACATCAAAGCTGCTTCAGTTTTAAACAAACATCAAAGAAACTCAAAGACTCATGAATCATGCGAGAAACAGGCGTGCTCTGTTTAAACTCTGATCTCCTGAAGTTCCTCATTGTCTGATAAAGGTGAAGAAAGAAAACTAACCTCAATGTTCTGATGAAGATCATGTTCATTATGTTTCAGGTTCTAATCTAAAACAAGAACCAGAGATCTATACTGATAAGAATGGGATTTAGGCTAAACAGAACACTGTCAAAATCACTAGACTCAGTAGAAAAAGCAGAAGTGATCCTTGGCCTGAGGGAGAACCAGACCTGCACAAATCCCTACAATAATTGGATACAGGATCTGTGAGAAGACTCATTCACTTCTGGAAGGCTGGACCACCTCACCATTGCTGTGGCTCTGAGTTGCCGTGGCCATGAGATCAGGCTGTAGAGGAGCAGGGAATGGAGTAAAGAAAGATCCAGCGGAATTGTTGCCGCCATTGCTTTTGAAATCTCACATGATCACGGGGATAATTTGATTTAGTGGACAATGAGAGGAGCTGATTTATTTTTGCGTAGTGCAAACAATGAACCGGCCTTGGCATCTCCAGCGACTGGTCAAGCCTTAAAGTCACTAGAGTGATGTTCAGGACTTACCAGAGCATTTTCTTTCACCTTCAGGTTCTCCAGGACAACATTTCCTGTAAACAAACAGGAGTAGTGAGTGAGAACATCCACCCACTCCCAAGAGAAAATCAAGAGGCACCAATCTTTATCACTAAGTATCTGTCTTCCTCTCAAAAACTGTCGACATATGACACCAATGTGACGCAGAAGCTTTGTGAGACAAACAGAAGGAACAATGACCTCCACGTCCTGTTCTTCTGGCTTCTCGCTGCGTCATCTTAGTTTTTGGGAGTCTTTGTCATGCATTTAGAGTTTTGTATAAGTCGGAAGCTCTTTTCACCAGTGCTTTATTTGGAAGTAAATGTTAGAACTAGTGCATTGTTATTCTGACTAAATACAACACTGGTCTAATTAAGGACATTACTTCCAGGAGACAAAGCAATTTGAGAGAACAATTCAATGTGTTAACAAGAGACTGTGGCATCTCTCCCTATTTTTGCCAGTTCTAAACACTTGCATAGTGTTGCTGATGATAAAGAAGTTGGCAAGCAAGATGTAGAAAAAATATATATCAGATAAGCCTCACATCCAAAAACTATCCAGGTAATAACAGGCAGGTGTCCAAACAGAGAACTTAAACCAAAATGCCAACAGAATGAAAACCAAGGCCATAATGTTTGGTGCTTCTTGGACCTGATTTCAATTCTCCTATCTGCTGAGCTGCACACCAACAGGTGATTTTCCATGAGGAGCGAGAGGGCAGGCTCAAGGGAGGCGGTACAAGGAATGTGGGCTGACAGGCAGGAGCAGGATGGCTTTGAAGTGATTCTTGTGCAACCATATTGTGAGCGAAAGTCCGTTTTAAGTTGTGAGAAAAATGTAAAGGTTTAAGAATAAAACTTCAAAATTTTCAAATGAAATATTTTTTTCAAATTCTTTCAAAAACTGTTTTTTTTTTTTTTTGTTTTCAAAAACTAAAAATGCTTTCCGATGCGTTGTGTCTCCTTGCTTTTGCCTCATCTTTGATTTCGTGTGCATAAGTCTCAGTTTAGTAATTAATTTGAAAACCAGACAGCCAATCACAGACAAGAGGGTTCATGCTGATTGGTCTAGATCACGGCTCTCCAACCTGAGGTGTGTTCACTTTCAGCCAATCCTATGGCTCCTGAGATTTTCTCCACAATTTCAAAGTGTGAATGTGAAGGCCTGTTTCGCTGATGAGTTTGATTGACAGATTGATTAGTCAATGATGACATTTGTGGACCTGCTTGTTAGGGGAGACTCAAAATTCACCACAAGGATTTCTCTCACAAATGTGGGGAGATTTCATGCACATTTTGCAATTTGTGTGAGTTGATATTATAAGTTTACCTAAAATGTATGTTTGTGAAGGATTTATTGTGCTTTTGAGGATCATTTATGTATGTATATTATTTCTGAAATGTCTTTATTGTGCATTTATGAGACTCAGCATGCATTTCTGTGAGACATTTATTGTGTATTTCTACAACATTCGGTGTGCAACAGTGAAACACAAGCGTGTGCATTTGTGAAACCTTTAGTGTGCATTTCTAGACACAGACATTACATTTGTGATATTTATGGGCTGAAGTGACTCCACAGATAAACACAGGTCACGTGTGGACACAGATAACCACACAGAAGGGCTGCAGCGTGGGTGCGCGTGCCTTCAGCTGATAAGGCGCAGGCGCACTTGCCCTGCATCACAACGCAGCGTTTGACCCATGACTGTGGAGTGACCCTTAAGCCAAACAGCGTCTTTAACCGCCTGATCTGCACCCGAGCACCGACACTCTCCTCGGTCGTTTGGACCCTTCGCCCTGCACCGGTTTACCGGAAAAAACAACCTGACATTTGGCGTCACTTCCTTACTGTGCTAAGACGTGGTCAACAACGTCTCACCAAAGCACTCCCATGTTTGTTTGACGAAGACATTAATACCGAACGAAGCGGTAGACTGGACCCTTCGAAGCATTCACCGTAAAATATCGGAAACTCCTGTTTGTTTGGAAAAGAATTTCAAATGGCCGCTTTTTGAAACGGAGTCCGGTCCGTGTTTGTGCTTCTGTTAGCTGTAAGCTAGCGGCAGAGCTCACCTCCCCAGATCCCGATCTTCAACTGGGACTTGTCCAGGTTCTCCACATAGTCTCCAATGTACCTGTTCAGCATGTCGCTGACCAGGGCCTCGAAGACCATGGCTGCTCGCTCCGGAACAGGTCGCAGAAGCGCCCGGACAGAGTGCAGGAGAGATCCGCGGCGGAAGAGGCAGGACCCGGCTGGCTAGCAATGCGCTTGAACACAGTTCCGTCAGGTGAGTCTCACATGCGGAGGGAGTGTCTCTGGTTCTTCTTCATGACAACACCTATTCCCGGAGCTGGACCAGGAGCATCCTCTTCGCCTCTAAACAGCGGCAATGGCCTATTTCTGCCACTTGCAGCAGCGTCGTGCCAGAGACCTCGGTGTTGATGTCCTCTGGTCGTACGTTGGACTGGAAGACAGACTAACTACTACGCACCCCGGACAGTAAAGGTGCTTTCGGACCTGCTGCGACGCCTCGTGAGGAGCTCTGCTCCATCTGCTGCGGTGGCAACAGCAGCGTTCAACGCGTACGGCCGCCCGTGATGTGACAGCCCGGTATGGCAAGCAAAACATATCATAAACCACCAGGAAAAACGTTGGGGGATCTGGCTGCAGACCAGATGGCGCCCAGACAACATGAATGGTGCCCGGAAATGAAAAGTTTTCAGCCTTTTATTAAAACTTTTTAATGTGAATACATTGTTTAGTGTGGAAGATGAGCTTAAAATGGGGCAAAACGGATTATTGTTTTATTCCTTTCAAAAACGATATAAAACAGGGGTGTCGAACTCATGTTGATTCAGGGGCCACATTCAACCTGTCTGATCCCAATTAGACTGGACCAGAAATACAATAGCAAAATAACCTATGGCCAACTTGTTATTTGTAGCTTTATTTATTTTTTTTTTTTTGTTTGTTTTAGATTTTTTTTCTCAGTTGGAGAAAAAAATGCCTCAACCAGTATAGTAGCCTAATAATATATGATTACATATTCATTCACAGACGCCAATGGATTTAAAATAAAATGCTTTTTAAAAAAATGTTTATTCAATTTTGAATATTTTACATCTGACATTGAAGCAATTATGATGGTAAACTCAAGAAGAGGGCTACAGAAAAAAACAGTCAAAAATATAAATGTGTAAATAAGTGAAAAATAAACTAAATCAAACATGTGTGATCATACACATTTGGAGTTAACTTCCCCTTCTCTCCTGAAACTTGGCAACGCTTGTCCTTCACCAGGCCATCAATATAAGGATTCAAATCCTGTGTAGCAACACATTTCATGTCATTCAAGTGTGCAAAATACAATGACATGTCCAAAAATATTTTTCTGGGTTGGCTGGCTGCACCTATCAGTGGCCAGACTGACAACATGTGGCCAGTTCACTCCACATTGTCCAGCGCAGTAATGACAGTGCTGACTTCAGATGTTGTTGTGTGACCATCATAGGAACCAACTCAAGAATGACAAAGTCTCATCAACACCTCTAATAAATATGGAGAATTGTGTAATACCTGTGATGTCAGTGTTTTCATCAACAAATGCCTGGATTCTGTCCTTGATTTGGTTGCCGAAGGCTCCTGAGAGGTCTTGGATCTGCAATTGTGATCCTTGTTTTTTGGGGCACATGACTTCTGCAGCCTTCAGCATGCATTTTTTTTTTACAAATTCACCATCTGAAAATGGTTTGGATGTTTGCACCAACTTGTTTTCAAAAAGGTTGCTAGCTTTCACTGCTCCGGCAATGACATCATGGCTGCAGTAAATGCAGACTTGTGGTTTTCTGTCCATCTAATAGTTGGTTAATCTTCTCTTTTCTTAACTGCCCCTGTAAATGGTGAAACTTTTCCTTATGGTGAGTCTTGTAGTGGCGCTGAATGTTATATTCTTTGAGCACTGGGACCTTTGTTTACATACCAAACACGCTGGTTTTGCATTCAGGACTGAGAATGAATAAAGCTGTCCCTTTTTCCTGAAAATCTCAGCACTCCACGTCAGTATTTCTTCTTTTTGACGACAACATTTTGGTAATTACGGTGCCACACCTGATCTTTTTTTTTTTAACAGCTGAACAGTGAGTAAGGCGCTGGGAACCAAATTGCATCTTACTCAGACGTGGCACACTCTAGCAAAGATATGCGGTTTATGATCTAGTCTAGTGTCATGCTGGTCCCCCTAGTGGCGAAATTGCACATTTTTGATATTTCTTGAAAGAACCATAACCTGCCACAGGAATGGGATAGAAATATTCTTTTTTTCAACAACATTTTTCTATTTTTTTCTCTTCACGAATGGACCGGATTAAACCATCTGGCAGGCCGGAAACAACCCATGGGCCGTATGTTCAAAACCCCTGATATAAGACAAGTGTTCAGATTGATAAAACTGTTCACCCTTTTACATCAGAGCTTTAGCTCCAGTGTTTACATCCCTTTGACTACTGTATCTTTTAAACCCTTAATGCAATCATCTTGAATAATGTAACCCCGGGTTCACACAGCATGCGGTCCAGCTCCAGTGCAGCTGCAGAGCTGTCTAGCTACGGTCGGTAACTCACACTGACTATGGATTACTTGCGGTCATTCTGCAAGCAGGCTCTGCTGCTAACTTCATGGACCTCTGAACTCACATAGGTTCTCGTGAGAACTCGCCATTTAAAAATGACGTCATAGCAAAACAAACCCTCATTCCGCCGTGAATTTTGAATATATTCACCACACTTCTTTTTCTGCGTGACTCGCCTTCAATCAATGGGTTGATTTCTAAATTCAGTGTCTTGCCCAAGGACACTTTGACACATCGGCAGGCAAGGTGGCAATCGAACCTGCACTTTCCTGATCAAAAGTCGACCACTACGGCCACCCCATGCCGTCACCTCAATTGGATAAACACTGGTATAACCTACCTGTCTCAATCGGAAAGGATTTTTGATCCAGATGAGTCTGATTAGGCCAGAGCATTCTGAATGGCGTGTTACATTACGCATTTTTGTTCTGATCAGGCTTTTTTTTTTCTGATTACTTGTTTACTTGTTTACATTCCATGTAAATGCAGCTAATGTTTTGCTGGATAAGCATGAACATCGCAAGAGTACATAAAAAGAGTACATAAAAAAAAAAAATCAGCAAACTATGTCAATAAAACATTTGACAAACATTTGATACTTAAACACCAAGACACAAATACAATAAGAATTCACATTAAACAATGTTACAATTTTAAATAAAGAAACTGATGAAGACAATCTTTTTGAATGATACTAATGATAAGCAAAAAATCTTTTTGTAATGCTAATATTTTGTGTCTCAAAGTTTCATTATTTTATTCACTTTTTAGACAGTCTGACACCAGATCCTGCGGGACGCTACCAGGGCTGCATGGATCTTCCTGATCCGTACGGATTACTAGCCCCTTTTTTTCTGCACAGATGGATTGATCCCTCCCCCCTTGTTATTCCTTCCTCCACGAACATCATTTTTTCATTCATTGAACATGATTCGCATATATAGATGTATACATGTATACATACATTCACATGTATACTCACAATACTAAACAAAGTCAAAAAACACAACAAAAAAGGTCACCTAAACACATAAATAAACATAAATAATTTCACTTAAATGAATCCTTACATTTGTGACTAGTTACAGTTTCGCTTTTGTTCTGTCAGGAGTCAGAGCTCTGTCTCCCTCTCCAGTCTCCCACGGGGGCCATCTCCAGAGTACTAGACACACTACATCTTCTAGGAACCCCAGTGCACACTCCCCGGATGTCACTCAGCTGACACTCATTAACAATCACCCACATGATACTTAAGCACTCCATAGAGCCTCACTCAGTGAGAAGTATTGCTTTGTATCACCCTGCCTGCATTAACAAGGGTTTCTATCTGAACCGGATCTTCTGTTTCTGACCCTTCTCATTCTCTGATTACCTGCCGCTCGCCTGGACTCTGACATCTCTAGTCTTTTCTTGAATGATCCCATGCTCATGATTGACCTCTGCCTGTCTGACACTGATTTAGCTTTGTGGACTTATAGCTGTGCTTGGTTTCTGTCTGAATTAATAATCCTGGTGCTAGTGGAACCCGCCATCTGCCCGTTTGGGCCATATTCCTTTCAATACTTTTAAATTCTTTTTATACTTGTTCAGGGATTAAAATGAACTCCAAGGCCTCAAATCTATTCTGTCCTTTTATTTTTTTTATACTTTTTTTTGTTTAATTTAGAGGTGTATACACTTCACGGCCTCCAACAGACTACTCTTTTATTGTTGTTGTTTTTATATTTTCAGGATTTAGGGATCATGACTCCTCAGTGATTCAAGCACAACCATTTTCCCTCGTCCGCACCCAGCTATGAGGGAAGGTCAGCTCCTCATGATCACGTTACTGCATTAACAGGTACCTTTCGTTCTCACTGGTCACTTAAAGCGTTTTTCTCTTTATATTATTCCTATTCTTTTACCAACAGACTGCAACAGCTGGAGTCAGAGAGGAAACCCAGGAGCAGGAAGGACTTGAATCCGGGGCGTGAGTGGCAACAAGATTTAATGACAGAACTAGAACAGAGACTAGAAAAACCAGGAAGAGTGTAGGAAACACACACGACTGCAACACTGATAAACACAAAGAGCACACCTTTTTAACATGAACACTAATGGAGAAGATGAAGAGCAGCTGTGAGAACCAGGAAGGGGGAGCACACCTGACCTGACGCACATAACACAGACATTCTCCATTTCCCAAAATCTAGGAAAACAAACTGCACTCCTGGGTCCGATATCATTTCGATGTCCAATCACACAATTCGATATGATTTAAACAGGTTTCTGCTTACCTTTCAGTGGCACCTTTGTTCTGAGCCCAGAACCAAAGTTGGCTAACGGCCTACCTTTTACTTCTGTTTCACAATCCCGGATAAGTCCCATCTTTTGAGACGGGATTTCCCATCCTTGGACGTCTCCCCGTATTCTTTTTTGTCAAAGGACAAGCACAATTCAAGAGGTAAAATTAGCCAAATTAATTTGAAGATGGTGAAGACTTGGAGATTATTTTCTCTGCAGCCATCCCACATGGTTTGACTCAACCCTCCTTTGCTCCTTGGTCTTGCAGGTCTGCAGGACACACACTTGTCATTGGATGCCTTCACACCAGAAGCCAACTTAACCAATACCATTGATCTCAGCATTCTTCTGCTTCACTCCTGCCTCTGCATTCTTCAGGTCTTGAAAAATAAAACTTCTTGGAAAACAATGAAAAGGGTAATAAGTAATTGAAGATCAAAAATTAATTTAAAAACAAGTAAATAACAAGCAGTAATAAGACAATGTATAAAATATGCATAAAAATGAAATCATTAAGAAAAATTCTTTATCTAAAAATATGCAAGTTTTTCGAAAATCCTGCTGTGTACATGAAACCATGCCTCTGACTCCTGCCTCACTCCAGTCCTGATGAAGCTTCACCACATTCTTTCATAGATTTTTCTAAGGCATCGTCTGAAGGCAGCAGTTCTCCATGTGGCTGCTGCGCCTTTTCCAGTCACACTATAACCCTTTACTTCAGCTCCTGCTAATGTTTCTGGATGTCGCACTCTGAGAACAATCTGCTTTGTTAGTAATGACCTTTAGCCCTCCTTGTGAAGGGCAAGTACGACTGTCTTCTGCACATCTTTCAGGTCAGCAGTCTTCCCTGTGGTTGTGTAGCTTATGAGTCTGATGGAGAGACCATTTGAAGGTGTATTTCAAGGCTTGCAGTTGTTTGGAGTGAACTAGCTGATTAAGGTGGAATGCCATGGCTTTTCTATTTTTATCTTCTTTTGACAAACATTCTAACTTTTTGAAAATTCTTTTATTACCTGAAAGCCATAGTTACCAGAACCAGATAGGCCTAAAGAATGACCTGTAGTATTTCAATTCTGGGCATAGTGACTTAAAATACAATTTCAGTTTTTTGAAAAAACTATCTAAAAATATTATGTATGTCTGACACTGCTAACTGTTTGTGTGAATCAAAAAAACATCTTTTTTTTTTTTTTAAACGAAACAAAGTTCTTGAGCATGTACTACGGGATTATTCTTTCTCTGCTCACACAGGATTTTCTGGAGACCGTGTGCTATAGACACTGTCATGATAACTGTGTCATGTGGTCTCCGTCACCATGAATCCTTCTTCTGGCCTGCCCTCCAGCTCCCTGAACTGCGGCAGTTTCTGGAAGACCTGCAGAACGTGTGCTTTCTGTTCTTTGATCCCAGCTTTCATGTCGACGTCTTGGAACTCATGTCTCCTTGTTAGCTGAGTTGGTTTAGTTGTGAGCTGCTCTCCACCTGGGCTTTCCGTACTCTGGTCTTCAGCAGCTCACTCTGCTCTGCTGTGAATTGTTCATATTTCAATGTTCTTACCTGACAGGAAGCACGTAAGCCAGTGCTCAGAAAACACTTTCATTCTGTTAGTTTGATGCTGATTGCTCTAATCAGCTGCCATATTATCGCTCCGCCGTCTGCAGCTGCAGCGATGCAAGCTCTTGTTTGTGCTGATTGCAGCTGTGACATCACGAGCGTGCTGCTGGCAATATGTCTGCAGGAGGAGGAGCAGAAGAATGAAGAGTCCTTGTAGGCAGCAGATTGACAGTAATAGAAAAAATGTGAAGGATGAGGACAATGTAATGATGTTTAATTGGCAGGACAGGGCTAATAAACCCTTCATCATAACAAACAGATGATGTCAATGTCCCTCTCCTTATAGATACATTGTGCCTCCAGAATAAAACATGCGTTCCAGTGCTGCATGTTGAAAACATATTTCATTTAGACCTTAGTGCCATCATCTAAAATCTGTGTATTGTTTATAGAATCCCTTTTAGCTGTGATCATCAGACAGCTACTCTTCCTGGGGTTCTTCAAAAGAAGAACGTCATTCAACAAGAAATTCAAATTATGCCCTGAACATGCTTTAAATCACTCACACAATCAAAACATGTATTTCATTCCCATTTTCCTCAGATATATACCTGATTTAAAATATGCAGCTCCAAAATGTGACCTTAGTTTTTTTTTAAACATACTTTGAATGTTTTTCCATTAAAATTAGTGATAAAGAGTTCCAAGCTGCTGTAGTTCTAAAAATATGGTTTTTTTTAAAGAAAATTGGTCTTAGATCTTGGAATCTGAAAATACCACTTTATTGCATTTCTGGTGGCAAAACCACACGAGTCTAGATGTATCCTAAAGTGGTTAAAAATAAACACTGGATTCTGCAACTTTAATACCTACCAAGTGGAATTAACTATTGTTAATCATGCTCTGTCCATCTGAGATCAGCATGCATTTTATTTATGCTGGTGTTGTTTGTTGACCTGAGTGCTAGACAGGTGGCTTTATTTTGCATTGCCTGAAGTTTATCTACATCTATTTTTTAGCAGTAGCCCATATTGTCTAACAGTAATCTACTTGTTAGATGACAGAACTACCCATACTACCTACTCATATCTGCCCATACTTTTCACCAAGACTTCAGTGTGTCTTTACCGTGACAGTTTATTGTCCAAATTAAGTCCCAAGAGCTTAGCTTCTGTTTCCTGTTCTACAGTCAAATAATTAATAAAGTTCAAGTTGAGATCTCTTTTTGGAGTTTTTCATGACCCAAGTACCATACATTTTGTTTTTGAGATGTTTAGAGTTCATTTGTTCTCATGAACTCATTGTTATTCAACCTTCAACTCATTATTTAAAACGGATGACAATTTTGTAAGGGTTCTTGCAGATGAATAAACAGTAATATCATCAGCATACATTGTTAATTTTGAATGTTTGAGAAGTAATGGTAGGTCATTAGTGTAGATGATGTGTAAGAGGACCTATGGCAGTTTTATGGCAGACTGTTGAAACCCATGTAGCTCAAGTTCTTGCTAAAGTATATTATGATCAATCACATAAAATGTTGCAGAAAAACCTTACAGAACTAAATCACATATTCTTCTATCATCCAATTCTCTGTACTAAACGTTTGCCCTTTGTATTAAAGCTGTGCATGAAGAGCACCCTTTCCAATGGAAATGTTGTAAATTTATTAATACATGATTTTTTAGAGAATTAAGATTTATGTGATCAAACATGGTGCTTTCAAAAATTCAAAAATGTCAAAATTTCAAAAATATTTATTTCAAAAACACTGGCAGCCAAATTATTGGTGTGTGCTGTTACCCATATACCTTTAGACTACACGCCCAACAGGCTTCACGGTTGCAGGGGGCGTGGTTTTTCCTGTTCCTATATAAAGTGGACTTTTTAGTTAGTTGACATATGCGTGAAGAAAGTTTCTGAAGATAAGAAGTGTTTTTTCTTCATTGCCACATTGGTGACCCCTATCGTGAGCATGTCAGAACCAGCAGAGGCGCAGGTTTCTTCTGCTTCATCCGTACCTCGCCGTCTCCCGCGCGTGTGGACCCGGCCATGCTAGCTGCTGCTGGCGCCGTGAAGCTGCCTGAGTTCTGGCAGAGCGATCCCGCCTCCTGGTTCCAGTATGTCGTGGCTCTTTTCCATCTACGCGGTGTGCATGTGGACGTCGCCAGGTACTACTTGGTGGTGACTGCACTGGATCAGCAGTCTACACGCAGGGCTATGCCGCTGCTGCGGACCCCTCCTCCACGGGGCAAGTACGAAGCGCTGAAGGAGCTTCTGCTACGGAGTGAAGAAATGAAGTCTAAATAAACAAATACTTATGTGTGTCACAATAATGCAGTATTAACCAGTACGAAAAGTTAGTGTTAAAAGTGATAAACTTGGTAGACAATGAATACTCAAACAAAAAGGTTTTTCATGGTTTAAACTTTGCAGACATTTTTATGATTGTGTGAATGGATGAAGGCGGTTTTCTTTTCCCGCACAGTGATAGCATGCTGTCCATGAGGTCGACGGCCGAACTGTCTCCCAGGCCCGACATGCTCAGGATCCTCTCCGCTCTCTCCGAAGCAGACAGGCGGTCCCTCCTGTAGGCTATAATTCGCCAATTATGCCTAAGTGCGTGTTCAAAAATCGAGGTCTGGAACGATTTTAAGGTTTTCCACCAAAAGATTTATTCCTGACACCAAAATATCTAATACATGAATTTAGGGTCTCCAGCTGTCCCTAGGAAAGCATCTAACGGATGCTCCTCTCCGTGCACGAAGAATAGAGACATCCTTTTTCCCTTTGACCCAGAGTTTTATACACAATATGCAAAAAGAAGGTTGGATCAAAATAAGAGGTTGGATCTTCTCCCTGGAGATGCATTTTCCCACCGTCCGCCTTTTCCCATCCTTTCGCAGGTGCCTCAGCTCCTCGTTAACTCCTAATCAGCTCTCCGTTCACTCCCGCCTGCAGACATTTGTTTCAAAGCAGCATACTCCCTATATGAACTAACCTTGTATGCTGTGAGAAACTATCCTATCATTCATTCACACAATCATAAAAATGTCTGCAAAGTTTAAACCATGAAAAACCCTTTTGTTTAAGTATTCAATGTCTACCAAGTTTATCACTTTTAACACTAAACTTTCGTACTGGTTAATACTGAATTATTATGACACACACATAAGTATTTGTTTATTAAGACTTCATTTCTTCATTCCCCCTCGTGGCCTCAATGAAGAATGAAGCTGGGGGAATCTAAGCTGTAACTGCAAAAATGGATATGAAAGTGCTGCAAAACAATTAGAATGGCACACAAAAACACTTCTAGTAAAACAGGATAAAAATAGACCTTCTGTCGTGGGTGGAATCAACATCTGTGCAAGTTAAACTGCCTCTCAACAAACATTTACTGATATTTACTTTAAACCTTCTTATTTTCAACACCCAAAATATTTTTTGTGTTAGGAATTTTGTTGTATTTGTTAGTAACACTCAATAAATGCATTTAAAAGGACCCAAAAGTAATCATACATCAAACATGTCTCAAAAAATACCACAAAGACCTGCTGTTTCGGCTAAGAGCATGTCTAGAGCAATCCTGTCCTGGAAGGTCATCAGTGAGTCTGCGTCAGCTGTTTTTTCATAGCTTCAAAGTCTGCTTGTGTATAATTATTTAGTCTCTTTATGTTATAATGTACAAAATAAATGCTGTCAACATTCTTGGAGAGTTTATCATACAATTGATTCTCAACACACCACCACCATGTCCACATGGCTGTGAGGGGAAAAATTAGTCACATGCACAACGTCAGAACACCAAAATTGATTTACCTGTCCTAATCTATGAGCTCCACCAGTGGAAATGTTAACACAAGAGAAATTGCCAGGAGCCTAAATTGCCAGAAACTGCCAGTCTATCAAAAAATAGGTTTTCTTTTCAAAGCCGGAACCAAAGGATTCACTCTGTCCCATCTGGTGTAGTTGGGGTTCTGTGGATTGGTGTTATTCATTAAATCAACAATACAATCTGAATCCAGGGGTCCTGGGACCACTTTGAGTAGTGGCCTGGGCCCGTGACAAACCAAACAATCCCTTTGGGTCATGTGGGCGGCCTGTTCTGCTAAACCAACTGTCCACATCCTTATTTTGCATACTTACCGACCAGTAAGTTCCTATCCCAGTCGTCGCTGTACTTTCCCAAAATCCCTTCAAAGTGGTTAATGGAATTGTAAAATGGTGTTAGTACTTTGTGGTTTTGTTACTCTTACCCCTTGGTCGTATGCCCACAGCCTGATTCCTGGTACTCCAGACCAGCCCGCCACCATCTCTTTGGCCGCTTCACGTGTGTCTCGCCTGTGTCTAATAAGGTGTTTTATATTGGTGTGTGTGTGTGGTTACCTTCATCTGGGTGTGTCTCATTACCTTGGGTTCTGTTTGTCCAGGGGGCTTCTTCAAACATTAAAATCAAAACAACAAAAGATACAAGCGATACAAAGAAAATTCCCAATGCTGCCCTCCCCTTCTTGGACCTGGGGAATCCCAGGTTCTCCAATCAGAGGGCATGGTGGGGGTAAAAAGCGGTTAAACAATAATGAAATAGTAACAAATGAAATTGAAGAATTGAAGAAAAAATGAATGAAAAAAGAAAAAAATCACTTTTTGTCCTCTGCAGGTCTTAGCATGAAAAAGTGATTTCTGTGAAGCTACAAATGCAAGTGAACAGTTTTGGATCCTTTGGTGAGTCATTGCAGTCAGGATCTGCTACCTGTGAAGAGATGTTAGAGACAAGGGAGTGCAGTTTTTCTGGATACACACATTTTAGCCAGATTTTTCCTTTTAAATTTCTATGCATGTGTTCAATTTTACCCTGGCCCCAGCTTTTAAGATATGAGTTTTGAAGTAAGCGCCATTCTCAGACCTGATTAAGGCTGGGAAACAATGAATTGGACTATAAAGATTAACCAATGATTTTATTACTGAGGTAGAGTCTTCGCGTGTGCATGGATAGGCGTCTGGCCATCCAGTGAAACAATCAACAATCACCAATAGAAACCTCTTACCATAGGCTGTGTCCAGCATGTCTGTGTAAACAATAGAAATCTCTGCCAACAACATCCATCAGTAAATAGATTTCTTCCTATCACTAAAAGTTCTGTCTGTAAGTCAAATCTGGCTTTCATGTCATGTCTGACCCTGTATTTATATAATACCCTGTATTCACACCAATGTTTCTCACCTGTTCCAATACAATCTGTCATATTTATACATTGATGAGTATAGTGAATGTGAGGTGCTGTGAGTTCCTTTATCATCCTGGTCTGTCTGAGTGTTGATAGGGTGAATGCAGTGGAGGCCACATATGCTAAAATAGAGTGTTTGTACATTGACGATGACGATGTACACTGTTTTCTTAATAAGTGTTGCTAATCCTGCTGCGTATTGTATGCAGGGTGGCTGTCTGGTTTCCAGTGAATCTAAAGGAGCACTGCAATATATGAACACCTTTCTGACTGTCTGAGGTTTGGGATGTTTCAAAATGGATGATCTGTGTTCCGCTGACATTGCAGAACCTTGGGCAGAAACAGAAATATGGACGAGGTCTGTAAACAGGTCTCTGCTGTAGGTGCTGCCAAAAGCAGGTTTCAACATACTGCACCAATGTACAGTCGTCAGGAAGAATCACACTTTCTAACATTGTTTTAAAGCCTGATTGAAAAGGCCTGGGCTACACTTAAAGCCCTGTGGTGGTCTTTGGTACTGCAACCTGCACCTCTTATAATAAAAAGCAAAATATTATAAGAATATGAGTGTTATGGGATGTGATTCTGTTCTGTGTTATCTTTTGTGGTTTTCTTAACTTCACAGTGTAATCCTGCCTGTAATAGAGCTGTGTTTCCCTGTACTGACCAAGCATCTGCAGATTCACATTCACTTTTTGAGCCACTGTGTGTCCTACTCTTCCAGGGCCTCCATTCCTGTTCTCCTTGTAACCTTTTTGCAAAACTCTTTCTAGTCTTTGATCTCTCTTTTCTCTCTTTCTTGTTTTAACTAAGTTCACGTGCAATGAGCTGTGGCAAATCCATTCCTCCTGCATTTCCCTTCTCATCAATGTGCATATGTCCTGAGCTGTCATTCTCTGCTCTACGTCTGCTCACCACCCCTCGCTCTGCACTAGATGTGTGTGTGTGTGTTTTCACTCCTGTGTGTGTGTGTGATTATCAACCTTAGCTAGAGAGAAGCGCGGCGGCCCCTCCTGTATGTGTGTGTGTCTGTGGTTGTACTCGGTGACACAGCAGCCTGCCCCCCCCCCTGAGGATGGGCTCGGCGACCCTCCTCTTTTTCCTAGGGTAGCAGTCAAAATCTGATCAATTAAATATTTATCTCTGTCTGACGTTTCACTATCTCTCCTCCTCTGGTAGACACACCCACTGTCCGCGCGTTCCCAGCCGGAATGCTCGGACACGAGCTCTGCAACCTCTGCTTCTCATGCAGCCTTTTTTTTTTCTGTACCCTCTCTTCTTTTCTGTGCTGCTCTGAATCCTCCAATCAATCTTCCTGCTTCTTATGCTTCATCCATTTTCTTCTGCATTTTCGTCTAGTTCCCCATTTTTTATCTTTAATTTTCTTCCTCAGATTCTTCACTGTTTTCAACTCTTTATTTACAAGCCTGTAAAAACCTAGTCAAGCCATGCCAACCTCCTTTCACTGTCTCCTTACTCCGTCCTATGTTCACTTTCCTGAGTTTCCTCAACTTGTCTTTTACTCTTATTTTTGTTTTTTTGTTCCATTGTCTTCAACATCTGTTGTTCCAACACCATATACATTACATCAGGAAAGAGGATGGAGCTGCAGTCTCCACACTCTTTGCATTCTCGATCAGATTCACCTTGCATTCTTACCGCACACACTCGACACACTCAGTCACTCTTATTAAAATTATTCATTTACTGTCCAATTAGAATTGTATAATATTGCCAGCCAATTTTGTTATCTAATTTTGATTAAAAATTAACTTTTAACTTTTCAAATTTAGGGGGTGGATTAAACCTTGTTCTTCAGACCTCGTTCTTCTTTACTTTAACCTTTACTGTCGTGCACTTTGGGATTAAAATCCAGGTCTTACGCAGGACTTCTGGAGTTTTAATCTTTTATCCTAAATCTAAAAGGCATCCACCGGGGGCCCGCCGCTCTGTGCGGCTAACGGATCTGCTATCGGGACTTTTGGGACCAAATGGACAACTGTTTGTTTTCACGGACGTACGTTCAGGTGGGAGTTTGTTGTTGCCTCCGTTTCTGTTCCCATCATCGGTGCAGATTTTTTGTGTGCACATGGTCTGTTGGTGGACATCGCTAACCGCAGGCTGATCGACGCGGTTACTTTTTCAACTGTTCCATGTGCGGCTTGGGGGAGCGGGACCTGTCATGCATGCACATTTTCTGTCCAGCAGGGATGTTTATCAGTGTTTGTTGGCCGAGTTCCCGTCCTTGACCACCCCTGCTTTCTCCTCCACTGTTGCTAAGCATGGTGTGGAGCATTTGATCCCAACCAAAGGCCCGCCGGTTTTTGCCAGGAGTCTAGAACTGGTCACTGGGATGAGAACGAACACCCAGCAGCTGCACAGCGCTCACCCTGTTACTGAAATTCTTTTTTATTTCTTAATTTCTTACTGGGAATTTTTTTCAGTGGATTGAAATGTACTCTTTAGAATCATTTATTAGGTTGTAGAAATGTCAAAAATAGACAGGGTTATCATAGATTATGCTTTGTAACCATGACATTGTTCACAAAAAGCTTTTTTGTTCATTTTAAAGTTGATTTATGTTTTACTTGAAATGATTGAAAAACAATATCACTCTTCCTCTGTGGCAGACAGCCATCATGTTAGGGGATTGTTTAAAGAAGTCTTTGCTTTCTTTAAATGAGGAAAAAAAAGCACAGATTTGTCAGTGGTTGATACTTGTGATGTTATGTTAAGATATTTGAATTTTTTCAAAAATAAATCCACATTGTACAGATCTGACTCCATTTCTCTTGCGTGGTTTGAATCTCAGGACTGCTGATCTCATGAAACTCAGGAATTTATTAATTTTTTAAAGGTTTTGTCTGGTACCTTACACACATACACACTTTAGAAGTTGTTTTGGTTAAGAAAAGAACTTTTGTGAGGGTCGCTTAGTCAAATTTTCGTCTTCATCCACGTCTGTGGAATCTCCGCGACTCCGCCACCACCCACTTCCTTATAGAGGTTCAGCACTTTTCTGGCACTGAAGCAGGATTGCAATTTCTCCTAGCTGCTGACATATTTAATTACACTTTTAATCATTTAATGCAAATTTTAAAAATGAATGACACTTTTATTTAATGATTTAATGGCATATATATATTTATTTAATATTGTCTCTTCCATCCCACACTGAAATACCATGAAATACATAAATATGTCATTAAATGTTTAAATGTGCTTTTTAATGGCAATATTAATATTTTAATGCCACATATATTTAGAAATACATTAGTTGATTTCCAATTTTATTTATTTATTGCCAATTTAAAAGAATTAATGACACTTTTATTTATTTATTTCATATAAAACATATTTCTTTTTTTTTTCTTTCAGCTCACATTGGACAATGACGTGAATTAATATGTCATTAAATGTTTAAAAGAGCTTTTTAATGGCAATTTTAATGTCATATATATTTAAACATGTATTTATTGTTTTCCCAATTTTAAATATTTAAAGCCAATTTCAAATAATCAATGACACTAATACTTTTATGGAGTATATATTTATTTTATATTGTCTCTTCTGGACCTCCATACATTTCATGTAAAAAGAACTTTACATAAAACATTAAAAGAAGCAATCAAAAGAAATAGTGCAGATATGGTCATTGAAATAAGATTTAAAGAACATTTAAAAAGAACCAAATTTAAATCAAGCATAAATAAACAGCGTGGATGTAAACTTTTGAATCCAAATGAATCAAATGCAGCTGAGAACAGGTGGGTCTTTAACCTGGATTTAACTACACTGAGTGTTTCAGCTGATCTAAGGCTTTCTGGAAGTATGTTCCAGATCAGTGGAGCATAGAACCTGAATGCACATTCTCTTTGTTTAGTTTGGACTTTAGGAACTGACAAAAGACTGGATCCAGATGAGCCGAGAGGTCTGGTTGGTTTATATTGGGTCAGGAGGTCAGTTGTGTACTTTGGTGATAAAATATTCAAATCTTTATAAATCAGTAACAGAATTAAACTAAAGTAAACTTTGAGTAAACTAACCAGCTCCACCTGGCCAGGCTTTGCAGCATCACATGCACTGATGGGGTCTGGGTGCTTGTGATGATGCACAGAGCGACCTGCCCATTCAGTTAGTTATGTGACCTGCTTCCTGCCCAGTGCCTTTATATGGACCTGCATCCCTCAGTGGAGCGGCAACAAGAGCACCAGCCACAGGTGAGTCAATTCCTCCTTCCTTCTGTCTCCATCAGCCCATTGTCGCTGTGACTGTGTTACTGTTAGTGTATGTGCCATCCAGGTAATTGTGGCAAGTCACTTGAACTGGTCTTAGGACCAGAGGACCAAAAGCTCTAGGAAGAGAAATGTTTCTTTTAAAAGGTATCGGGCAAGTAAATAGAAGACATTCAAACTGAATCTCAAAATAGCAAAAATGACTTCATGGAAAAAAAACAACTCAAAAAGAAAATACACAAAAAAAGGAATTGATGTTAAAAGCATTAGCATAGAGATTTGATCAAAAGGCTTGTTTAGTCTCCCCGTGAGTCTGTCATTAGAAGACGGTTCTGACGAAGCTCTTTGGGTTCTTCTTCACAGACTTATTTGAGTACAGGGAAAAAGTATGGCATTGTAACTGAGTAAATGTGGTAGCACCTTTCTTCTAAATGTGTAATAAACGCCGGGTCAATGCTCTTACTCAGATAACTTGGACTACTTTCATGCCATTGTTCTTTTTTTGGATATCTTTTTTCTACCTGACTTCCTTATAATCACCACAAATTAGGAAACTGTGAGGTGTTATTATTTTGGAATACATGGGAGTTCACATTTGTAGCCTTATAGTCCTTTTAACTTAAAAATAAAAGATGATTAAGGTGTTCTGTTTGAAGTGAAAAGAAAGAGCGATTTCCAAGGAGAGGATGAGCAGTCGTCTCACTGCTCCGTCAGGGGGAATTCTTTGTGGTGGTCATCGCTCTTCCTGAAGGTGTTCTGTGCTAACTGATGATGTCACTTTTTTTTATTTTTGCAGCTAAACTTGTTGCATCAAACTGAGCAGGTGTACTTTGACATCTGAAATATTCTACACTTCATCAAGCAAATAGAAAACATGTTTCACATCTCAGCAGAAAGCTCTGAAGCTTTTCTAAATACACATATTTTACTCATTTTTGGATTAATTTATGGCAAAAATAATTCACAACTTGAGATGCAGAAAAGAAAGCCTACTCTTTTTGTTACATAAAAATTGCTCTGATTCAGCTTTACCCCCCCCCCCCCACACACACACACGGACACCCACAATCCTTGATCTAAAATATGTCTTTTTCTACTTTTTTCTATCAAGGGGAAATTGTCTTAAGCTGCACATTGCAGCAGCTTTTACATCTTTAAACAATTTAATCATTAAAAAAAATATATATTTTCATTTATGTGGGTACGGAAAGTATTCAGATTCCCTTAAAGGTTTCACCTTCTGTTATTCCAGCCATCTGCTAAAATCTACTAAGTATACAGACCCTTTGCTGTAAGACTCATGTATTTAACTCAGTTTAACCTGTCCAATACAATCCCAACAGTGAAGCATGGTGGTGCTGGCATCATCCTGGGGGGGGGGGTGTTCAGTTGCAGGGACAGGACAACTGGTTGCAATGGAGAGAAAGATGAACGCGGCCAAGTATACAGAAAACAATCACAGTACATCTGAAACAGTGATACCAATATATTCAAATTATAAAACTCAAAACATTATTTATCTATATTGTTGGTGTAAAAATCCATTTTCAAATGTCACTCTAGGTAATACCCACAGGCAAAATTTAAACAACACTATGATCAGAGGAAAAACTGCTACACCAACAAAAAATGTTTTTGGTCCTACTATAAATCAAAACAGACATTGCAAGCCTTCTGTTTCTTATTAAAATCTACAATATTTAGAAATATAAATGTGCTTTAAAAGAAAAGTGAAGTACGAGTTTAGACAGTCAAGACAGAATTGAGGTTTTGCCTCAGTCATTGACAAAAATGACTTTTGTTTGAGTGAGAGGAAGGGAGAGGATCACTCTTGCGATGTAAAAAATATCTCTGCCTCAAAAGTAAAGCCTAAGTTCATTCTGAGTTCTCTCGCCTTCCATAGCTTTACTACAATATTCTGAAATCTTAGTTTATATTTATCTTAAAAAACAAACAAACTGATGCACATAATCAACATGCATTTCAGTGATTTACCTGTCAGGGCTCAACCACCCATTCCCTCCTCCGACCACCAGAGGGAGCCCTCTCCAGAGGACTGAGGTCTCTGGCACTCTTCCTCACTCTATCTCCCATCATGCCCCACCCTCTGTTACTGTTGTCACCAGCTCTTCCGCATTGTCATCAATGCTGTATTTGTACTTGCTTACTACTCTGCTCCACATAAAGTCTTGTATTGTAAATACTGTCGATCAGTCTCAGTGTTATTCTCTAGTGATGGGCAGATGAAGCTTCATGAAGCATTGAGGCCTCTCATCCAATTTGTTTATTCCAGTGGCATGATTCATGAATCTTAATTTGCTCTAGGAGGACATCTAGAGGACACAAAAAGTATCAGTTAAATTGAATGAATGAATGAAAGAATGAATGAAAGAATGAATGAATGAATGAATGAATGAAAGAATGAATGAATGAATGAATGAATGAATGAATGAAAGAATGAATGAATGAATGAAAGAATGAAAGAATGAATGAATGAATGAATGAATGAATGAATGAATGAATGAAAGAATGAATGAAATGGTTTATTTCAAGCAGACAAGATATATAAGACATATGTAACACAATCAACAACAACAAAGATTTGCAACAGATGTCATGTCAAACATACGATAACTAGACATCAGAAAATTGGCTGCTTGAAAGGGAGTGGGAGGAAGCGAACGTATATAATCCCACCCCGACTCGACCATACCATTTACATTTGATATCAACCGGTTCATAACTAATAATCAGGTATTTATACTGTACTGACAGTAATACAGGTCATTAAACATCCTTGAGCAACAATATGTCATACTCCTTTGCATGTAAGTACAACATTATTTTAGACTTGATTGGAGCTTATACAATAATAATAAAGAATAATGATCCAAAAAATTTTTTTTTCTTTTTCTTCTTTTTCAGAATAGTTTCGTCAAAAGAATCAGTGATGTGAATACATCAAAATAAGTAATAATAATAATAATAGTTAAAAAAAAAAGAAAAACAATTAAAATCGCTAAAAATCAAATAAATGCTGATTATTTTCATCAGAAAAGTCGTTTCTTCAGATCAAGTAAAAAAGAGGAAACAAAAAATCTTTTATTTCTGACAGATCAATTACTTTAATCAGATATAGAAAATCAATAAGTGCTGGTTGTTTTATTAGAAGATCCTTTGTTATTAATCAGACTTCAGGGAACCATGTCAAGGGATTTGACTAAAGCCTTTGGCCAAGACGGTATTCCTGCGGTCTGCTGTCTGATTAACAGCCGTCCTTCAGGTTTGAGCTGAAGTCTCTTGAGAATGATATTATTCATTCTTAGTTGTTGATCCACGTCATTCTGTCTTCTGTCCATGATGTCAAGTCGATTATCGTATTGTTCATTTCCTACTTTTTCTTGTCGGAATTCCTGCACAAGTTCCAGCAGAGGTGTTAGCTTAGCCTCCATAGCCAGCAATGGAGTTAGTTTGGCTTGGATGTCAGCTAATGCAACTTTAAGTTCTGCCAGTTCAGCCTTTGGTGCCATGTTCAGCCCTCTCTTTTGCAGAATCTCTGCTGTTTAATATTAAAAAAAACGCTCCAAAAAACGTCAGGAATCGAGAGCCGAAAAAAGAAACGTGCGCTCTGTCGTGAACCGGAAACGGAAAAAAAAACAGAAGAGGTATTTTGACAAGAGGCCCAGGAATAAACATGTCAGCAAAAAGAAGAAGTTTGCAAAACATGTACATTTCCTTATGCTTTCTTTGTGTATGTTTAGTAATGTATTGATGCAAATAACAAAAAAAAATCTTTATTGCTCAACCTCAAAGGAAACTTAGGAGATGATGAAAATGACCATTTAAAGTGAGGTGAGAGTAGGAATGAATTTAGATTTTGTGGGTGCTGGTGCTAAGCCGGTACTTTAAAGGTGGGGTTTGTGTGGGTGGGGTGGCTGACCCTATCTATAAACTTATTTGGTTGTTGTATAATATTTTTCTTGGTGTAATGAGCAGTTTTATTTGACCCAATTATGAAAAGTGCTATATTAATAAATACTGATGGTTGACTAAAACTGTTCTGGTCTCTAGAAGGTGGAACAGCTGTTTTGAATATGAAAAAAAAAAAAGATAAATAAAGATTTAAAAGGAAAAGCTAGTTTTTTTCAAAAGCGTATAAATGGGACAAAACAGTGTCACAGAGTGAAGGAGAGTACATGAATGTGCTTACTATGTTTAATTTCATTCTTTCCAACAGTCACTGCAGCTCTGCATTTCCATCTTTGTAAAAGCTGAAGTAAACACGTGTCTCATCTCTCACTTCTTCTGCTTCTCCCTTTTGGATTGAAGCTCCGCCCACCCTCACAACCACAGAAATTCAAATGAGCCTGCCCACAACCACTTGAAAGGTAAAATGATTGGCTAGAATTTTACAGCAAAACTGAAGAGAAAAACAAGTTATTGACACTTGTCGAAACAAAATATTGGTACCGACCTGACACAGAGTTTCAGCACTCATCCCCATGTGAGGGTGGTTCAGGTTTGGACAATGATCCTGCTTTTAAAACACTGAGATCAGATCTGTGTGTTTAAGGGACACATTATTTGTTTGACTCAATTATAATAAGAAGAATCATTCAAAATCTCCATACGCTCTACGGACTATGTCTACTGTGGATTATAATTGTGCTTTTGAAACACTGAGATATGGCCAGTGATTATTGTTTATGAGACACATTGGTTCATTCAATTTAAAACCAACAGTTTTCCATAAATCTCCCATAACTCTCACTGAATCGAGCTTGCAGGATTCATGCCGCTGTCAAACCTGCAGTTCCGGACTATGTCCTGCCTCTTCCTTGTCTATTTGCTCTAGCCATTAAAACATTTGCACTGCCTCAGCCTGCGTATACCTTTATTTAAGACGATACCACAACAGTCCCATTCACCCATAGACATGGCAACCTGTAACCATCAGGAGCAAAGTGGGATTCAGAACATGTTGATACAATGTTGATCCGAGGTCGACTACTTGACCTCTGCGCAACATCATGTATCAGAGCAAATGTTGGCTTGGTTTTCACTCAAGAGCAACAATTTCATTTGCAAAGAATAGGTTGATTTACGTTTTGGTTTTTCCTGAGAATGGACACAGCATTGATTAAGAAACATGATTTTGATCCTTCTTTCTTTATAGTTCATTGTAATGCTCAGAATCAGAGATGTTTCCTTTACTTTTCAGCTAAATAGTCTGGCGTCACCAACACTGAGCTCCTCCGGAAACCAGAGCTGCATCTCCCTATTTTTTTCCCACTTTCAGATGCATTGGTTCTATGAATAATTGCTGGCTTGTTTTCACAGCAACAAAGCCTAAATGAGGGCTAACCAGATTACGCTGATTTGATCCAATCTAACAGAAATTTGTGACAGTCAAAGCAGCCTCGTCATTGTGGCCTTTTTTAAACTCCATTTGATCAGGAAGTGAAAACCAGAAGAAAACATTTCTTTGAGTCTTGCTGCAGAAACAGCTAGTGAAGGAGCCACATAGTGTAGTAGAAACCACAGTAATACAGACCTCTCATGACAGACTAACCCAAATGGAAATTGTTGTTTCTGCTGAAAACCACAAACATGCTAAAAATGATCAAATATACTTTTAAATTAATGAAAGTAATCAAGATTTAAATTGTGATAGTAAATGGGAGTTGAATGTAACAGTATATGTAATTGCGTGTACATATAACCAGGGCTCTAAATGAACTTTTTTTGAGTACTAGTCAGGGTGGCCGTAACATCCAAAGTCTACTGGTCAAATATGGACTCTAATAGCCAAACATTTCTCAGGAAAAAAAATTATGTATTTCAAATAAAACAGCTATTTTCTTTATTTATAAAGTTTGAAAAAAATGACTATTTTCTCACAAAAAAAACACTAATATTAATTGAAAGCGTAGTCTAATGTCATATTTTATAAAATTACAGAAATGTAATGCTATTTTAAGAAAAGACACTTCTGATCTCTGAACTTTTTCATGAACACAAACCTTTTCTTTAAAGCATCGACTTAATCTACAAACATTACACAGCAAAATGTTGGGGATGTATTATATTGACCAATATGAACTGTTTACTGCTTTGTGCCCAATATTCTCATCGGGATTGACTCAAAAAAAAGGAATAAAGTCCATGGGTGACCTTCTGGGTGGGTGTGGGTGTGGTCAACTTTGTCGCTTAGAGTCGGATTTTTAAAGATTTTTTTTGTGATCTTTTACTTATCTTTATAGAAGCGTTTTGCATTTAATAAAAAAAGGAAGACCACCTTTTCTTTAAATAAATGCAATATGCTTCCATAAAGATTACAACTAGTGACAAACAATAAATGGATCGGACACTGTTTGATGCAAAGGTTCTCAAAGTGAGTCCTGCGGGCTGCCGAAAGAGTTTTTGTGGCCCTCAATAAATCATAATTGATAATTATTAAACCAACTAGATATGGTTGGAATTTTCTTTTGGCTTTGTTTTGTGGCTTCTGGCGACATCTGCATCTGCAGGACAAAAAAGGTAAGTACTCCCAGGTGTCAATGGTACAGTGTAATAATTTAACCGCTAGAGGGCAGACGACATTATCACTGCCTCTGTGGAGAAAGTAAGAACTGTGACAACAGCAGTAAAAATGAAGTCACAGCAGGAGGATGAGCGAGATTTGGAGAGAGGTATTTCCTCAGGTTCCTTTGAGGAAAAAAAATGTGTTGGCGAGGAGAGAAGGCTCTTTCTAGCTAAGCGGACAAATGCTTACTTTGTAGAACCTCACGGGATGGATAAGGTCATGTATCTGATTTGCAAGCAGATACATGCAATGCTCAAAAAAATTCAATTTAATTATCTCTATGTTACAAATTATAAAAAATATGACACATTTACTGGTGAGGAGCGGAACAACATGCTCCAACAACTACAACGAGGATATGCTGCACAGCAGATAATGTTTATAAAAGATGACAAAATCCAGTGAAGCTGTGACAGAAGCAAGCTATGTTGTGGTTTTGGAAATGGCCAAGGTATGTTCCCCCTGCCAGAATGTGTTTCCCTGCTCTCAGGCATCATTGATTTGCTTGATAACAGTCATATTTAGCCCCAAACAGTGTTATAAGAAGGTATACAGTATAGTATAGTACTATATTCATACTATGAATATAGTATATTATATATATATATATATATATATATATATATATATATATATATATATATATATATATATATATATGTACTATATTCTGGGAGTTTATTGTCAATATTGAAGTTTTCTTTTTCCTAGGTGTTCTAAGTTCAATAACCAAAGCAGGCACAGATTCTGTCAGGCCGCTGCTTTTTCAGCCTGCCAGAAACTGTGCACCCAATAATTTGCTGTAGAAACAATAAATTGCCCGTTGTTAATAGCTTTAAAAAAACTTTTAAAAAATCGTGTTTCTTATCCTAAATTAGCCAAACAAAGGTTGGTTTTATTAAACAAAAAGCTGTAAAACATAAAGAGTTGTTTTACGTACAATATGTGGTCAATAAACTCCCAGAAGCCCCTGAACATGGATGAGCAACTCCAGGCCTCGAGGGCCGCTGAGTCTGCATGATTTCCAGATATCCAAGCCCTACTCATGACTGATTATCTGGTTCAGGTGTGTCCAGCCAATTGGAACATGCCTGTCAGGCCTCAGCCGTCTGACTCCACCTCCGATCACCAAAGGCAACCCTCTCCTGAGTACTGATCCCCCACTTCTTCAGCAGCTGTTTTGACTTTGCTCCTTGCGAAGTATTGTTTTGGTGTTACAAGCAATTCTGAGCATTCTCTCTTGTCTCCTCGACAATCTGTGCCTGTCGTGTTTTGCACTTGCTTGTTTTGGTCCACGTGTAGTCAGATGGACCAACACTGATCCACAAGCCTCAGTGTCTTCGTTACAGAATACTTTGCCACAGTCGGATCCAGCTACAGGTGTACCCAGTCCTCCTGGTCCGGAGGTTTATTACCCTTCCACTCCTATGCTGAATTTACTTGGCTGTTGCACGCCGTCTTCCAGCATGCTAGCTTGCCAGCGAATCCAACTCATTACCAGGTGGTGAGCTATGCCCCTTTCTTTACCAGTGCACAAGACACACAGTCGAAGGTCGCCTGAACCAACTATAAAGTTGATCATCAATCTCCTGGCGAGGGTGTCCTGATGCCATGTGAGTTTATGGACACCCTTGTTCTCAAAGATGGTATTTGTTATGGACAAACTATGACGAGTACAGAAGTCCAAAACCAAAGCACCGCTCGGGTTCAGATCAGGTAGCCGTTCCTACCAATCACGCCCCTCCAGGTGCTACTGTCATTACCCACGTGGACATTAAAGTCCCCCACGGGACATCAGCTTGCCATGCGCCTGTAGCTAGAAAAGGGCCTGTGTAGAATCGACATTAAACCATCATCATAACTGTCAGGAGGCTGCCCTCTTTCTCCCCCTCTGGCCGCCTGCACGTACAGTCTCCTGAGTATTGATACTTCCTGGTTCACCTCTCACTGCATGTCCCATCCACCCTTGAAGCCACTCCCAGAAGTCCCACAGCTGCTCCTCATCTTCATCCTCTACAGTATTTAGGGTAGAGCTTCCTGTGCAGTTCAGTGTAAAGTATTTTCCCCTGTGGTAATTCTGAGCGCTCTTCTTTACCTACCAACCTCTGACCTTGATCTCTCCTGCCAGCCCCCTGCCTCGACTCCTGCCTGTCCATGACCACCGTCTGCCTGACCCCCCTGTCACGACTTACCTCTTAATAAAGAACACTGCAAATGGATCCGACCTTCTCTGACTCCTCCTTACAATAACATTCAAAATAGCTTAGAAAAAACTGACAAAATATAAATGTTTAGAAGCACGATTATCTTTGTCTTAAGAATGTGGACATTGTTCTGGTAGAGCTTTTCTCCAGACGCAGCAGCACTTCTTATGAAAGCTTAGAAGCAGTGGAGGTTTTGTGGTCATGTCTCCAAGTTAACAATACTTTCCCTCAGCTGAAAAACCTTGAAACCTTTTCAGTTAGCTGTTTCTGCTGCTTCAGAATACTTTTCGATAAATGTCTATTGAGTGATGGACAGACTGAAGCTGCTCTTCCTGCTTTCAGAACCTTTCCAGTAAGGCTGATCATTCCGTGGGTTCTTCATCTCAGCCGGTGCAGGATGTTACTGGTGATACTCTGCTGTTGGTCCTTCAGTCTGCTTAGACTTTCATCCTCCCTCATTCATGGACACATGCCAATGGACCAGGGCCCAGCTTCCAGCCACCGAAGTGATTACCTGCCGGACATTGGTCAGTAAGGCCTGTCTGTAAGGCTTCTTTCATATGATCTGTCATCCATCCAACTATGCATCCTGTCATAGCTGTCATGAAGCCAAATTAGGACCACAGATGGTGCTGCACCTGTCTACAACTGTCCACACAACCCAAACATCTACAACCCAAAAACCCATAGAACCCATGCGGGTCAATCCCTATATTTGTTCATGGGACTATGGCTTAAACAAAAACACAAACCATCCATCCATTCCTCCATCCATTTTCAGAACATACAGAATCCCTTAAAGTTTCACTCAGTTGCTGGCGCCAAACCAGCTGCTGTTAGGTGAAGGTGGGGTAGACCCTGAACAGCTTGCTAATCTGTTACAGGACCATTTTCTCCTGAAAAAAGAAACCTTACCTTTCATAGTATTGCAGTTATTGTGTAATTGAACAAAAATAAGACCAAAAGGGAATTTTATATCATCAGGTCTTACCTGCAGTCTGTTTCATGGATTCCTAACAGGTAGATGCTGTCAGTCTCTGGTTTCCATCTTTTTCTGTTGCTATTTTCATGTTGTCATGATTGTCCAGATACTAGGGCAGGATCACTTGTGTCTCAGAGCAGAGAGCTCAGCAAATGTTTGCAGAACACGAGTCCCAGCTCACAGAAGCTTTAGTCCATCTGGACTGGATTTTCTTCTTGAAACGGTTTCTGCTTTGACATTTGCTGGCTGATCTCACACACAGCTCAAGAAAAAAACATTTAAATTCTGATCAAGGAAAGAGAAACAAGTACAAACTGTGCACTAAAAAGAGAAAAACAACAAGAGTATTAAGTAATCAGCAATAAATTATTTGACGGAGAAAACCACTGGGTTTAATTTAGTGCAGTGAACCTGTGTTAAAATCCCAGTTCTAATCCCAGTGTAAAGGTGTGTATAACTCTTATAGAGAGTTAATCCTAACCACCTTTTTCGACCCACTAATGTGCCTTTTTACATGCTCCCAAATCTTTTTTTCATTTCTAGATTCATTTTTTTAATAGACATGTGCAAGGATATTCCCACATCTTTCCTCCAAAGACGGCAGTTATTTGATACCGAGACATCTAATCAACACTATATGGATTTCTCTGATTGCTTCTGGGATGTATCTACTTTATCTGATATATTCTGTAGTTTCACAGTTTGTGTTCTGCAGAGAGAAGCCTTGTTCCAGATTCTGTACTGGACCCAGACCTCCTTTCGGCCGATGCAGTAGAGGATCACTTTTTAATGGAGGCAGGCTCCTATGAGGAGGTACGGTGTTCTGAACAATGTTGATCAGCATGGTTTCTTCTTAGACAGTTCATTAATTGAATTGAATTTGCACCTGCAGGACTCATCTGCAGGCCTGCAGCTACAGGGTCGGACGATGCGCTCGTCTCGCCGATGCATCCCTCACCAGCAGTCCTGCTTGGGTTACCCTCTGCCATGCTGTGACCCCTGCGACACCTGTTATTGCCGCTTCTTCAATGCAATCTGTTACTGTCGCCAAATAGGCCACACCTGTGCACCAAGACGCACCTAATCGCTCTCCTGATGACTAAGCAGTGACATGGAACTGCTTGACCTTTTGTCTTGTTATTTTTTGCTAGATATGGTGTGTTTTTATGGAATAAACATTGTAAAAAACCCCAGTAGGGGCTTTAGACATGTTACTGTTAGTGTTTTCTGCTGGTTAATGAATCAGAGCAGTTGTTTCTTGTTGCCCTTTTAGGTTTGACTCTTTTGACACTTGAAGGTGTGCCGAGACATTTTGGCTTTTTTTTAAGAATTTCAGTAAAACGTTGACATCAGCACAATACAAAATGCTGTCTCTTTTGACATGTTTTATTCTGTTCATGCATTGGATTCACATGAGAAAAATACACGGGACAGTAGTGGATCCTGAAGCGAAGGAGGAGAGCTAGAGGAGAAAAACATTTTGTTCATGCTGACTCAAAGAAATTACAAATATGCTGATGCAGAGGTTCTGATGGGGGTGGGGTGAGGAGAGAACTGGATGTTTTTTCTGGGCATGCTCAGTTGGCAGCTATGGTCTGGTCTATCCAGGCACGCAGCATAGTGACTCTGGCATACACACCAGGCATGGAGGTACTGCAGGTTGAGCTTCCCCAAGACACAATACCCACCAGAGTCCAGGCTCCGTCCTTCTGGCAAACCAAGGGACCACCAGAGTCACCCTGAAGAAAGAGCAGAGGGATGCAGAGCAATGAGAGGGAAAGAACACATCAGTGAGGGCGGCACAGTTGGAGTGGTTCCCACCATGCATGACGAGGCTCCGGAGGCACCAGCGCAGATCATCAGATCTGTGATGTTGCTGCCCCAGTAGCTGCTGCAGTTAGCGTTGGTCAGGAGGGGCAGAGCGGCCTGCTGCAGCAGAGCGGGGGTGTTTGCATCTAAAAGACATTTTCACAAAAAGTTCAGTCAAAATCCTCCAAATACATTTCACTTAAAACGCACAGAAAGAGTTTCTGAGTAACATTAACCTTGAATGGATTTTATTCAGAAAAAGCCCAGTTTCATTTAAGCTTTGTGCTTCACATCGATCAGATATTTTCTTTTCAGAAAGCCAAGGCTACTCACTAGCGTGGTGGGTCAGGCCCCAGCCAGAAGTCATACACATCATGCCTCCAGGGAAGTTGTCGCTTGTTTCAGCCACACACACAGGGGACACGTGGGTGTTGAGCTGGGCAGGGGTGGCCAGTTTGATGAGCAGGATGTCATTGTTGATGGTGTAGGAGTTATACTCAGGGTGCTTGAACACCTGGAGGGAAGAGAAACCATGAGAGAGGGCAAACAACAAGAGGACAAGATGCTGTGAATAAGCAGTTCTGTCACTCACCTGACCAACATTCAGCACCTGGATGTTCTCAGCGTTGGAGTTGCGGTCATGCTCTCCAAGGATCACATAGTGAGAAGTCCTGACAGCACAGCACCAACACCTTTGCTTAATTCACCAGGAGACAGCCACCATAATATTGGTGTTTTCACACAAAGGATTACCTAACGTCGCAGTGGGCTGCAGTCACCACCCAGTTTTCATTGATGAGAGAGCCGCCACAGAAGTGGAATCCAGACCAATCCTGAAAAAGCAGCCGCATGTCTGAAAGCTGCAACAGCAGCATGACTCCGCTGATGTGTATTGAGCAATATTCACCTGCAGGGACGCCTGCCAGGGCCAGGAGTGAGGCACTGCCTCCTCGCCATTCACAATCCGAGAGTAACCGGTCACAATGGGGGAGATGGCAGGCCTCCCACAACCTGTTGACATCACCACCATCATCATCATTTAAACTTTATTTATTCAGACAAGGCAGATTAGGAACAAAATTCCTATTTTTAACTGTAGCTTGGCAATCATTATCATCATCACACCAACAAAAAAGTCAACGTGTTTGGAGGCTGGTCTTCCTGAATACTGGAACTGTTATTCAGTATTCGATCAGCTGTTCATCAGGAAAAGTATTCACTCAGAATACTGACTCTCTGAGTCTCACCATGGGCAGCACCAATGAAGGCAAGGCAAGAGAGGATCCACAGGAAGGCCATGGCTCGTTCATGTCTGCATGGTGGAGTTGAAGAGGATTTATACCCCAGCAGAGGGGCATGATTGGGTGGAAATAAGGGGCGTCTTATCAGAGAAGTCTGGGACATTGGACAGATGGTGCTGACGCAGTCTGGTTTTCCACCTGAAGAAACAGGAACATGAAGGTCAGACATGTGAAACTAAACAGAAGGACAAACCACAAACATTACAGGTCCACGTGTATGTCTGCCACTTTAAGATGTCTCTGAGACCAAAGGGAGACAAATATAAATGAATACGAAAGGATGCTAACCTCCAGAATGAGCAACAATACTAAAGCTTTCACATTAAAGAGAGTTCACACTTTTATGTCTTCTTGTGTCAAAAGAGCACAATATTCTTTCCTTTAAAGAAGAAAAAAAGCCTCTCCAGAAGTTTCAAACCAAACTTTTGTAAAAAAAAAAAAAAAAAAAACAACTCTACGGTTCACTGAGAACAATTAGCATAGTCTAAACACAACAGTACAGGCAAAATACCTGCAGCAGCAGTCCTAAGGAAGTTTTTCATAGTCTGTCGTAATCTGAAATTTTCACTTGACAGTTCCATTTGCAATTAGATCATTTAATTTACAAGAGCATTTTTCAATTGACAATTCAAAATGCAATTCTGACTTGGAATATGAAAATGCATATTGCAATTGAAAATTCAATATTAAAAATTACAATTCAATATGACAATACTGAACTCACAGAAGAGCCGAACTGAACCAGTCTTGTAGGCCGCTAAGACATTTAACCATTGGACCTTGTTCCCTAACTTTTTCTCCTGATGCTAAGGCTAATAAAATATGGGGCACCACCGTGGCCTCCATTTTGTACCAGTGAGATGTTCATCAGTTGATTTACAGTGGGCTGGTACTCACTCTTCCCTCATATACACATGAGATTCAATTTGCCACTTGATTTCTTTCACTTCCTTGAAAAGTTCCCTATATACTTCATCACCTTCGTTATCATAATTCAGAGTACAATGTAGAGGGTCAATGGGCGGGTGGCATGGAGCCAGAGATTGTATCCAAGGCTTCCATGCCTGAAAGAGCAAATGAACCTCAGCCTTTCGTTTTGACGTTTCAGGTTCCAGAAGAGCCCAATAGATGTCAGCTTAGGGCTTTGGAAGTGGCTGTATAGGATGTACCAGCCATTGTCCGTGTGTGTACAGTCCAGTTGGACAGTTCATTTTCCTGTCCATTTGGGAACCTGATCTGCAGTCCCTCAGGTCCACACAAAATGGTTGCATTAGTTGAATGTCTGCCAGTAGAACATTATAAATGTTGCCCCTTTGTCCACTAGCGGCATCATGTCCAGTAACAGTCATAGGAAGCACTGGTTCTGCCATCCCAAGGCTTGCTGGACCCCCCGCGCACCCTTAAACCAGGGGGAATTGCCCTTTGGGGTGGTCACTCCCCCTCTAAGCCACCATAGTAATGTCCAGATAGGTTTGGATTCTGCTGCCATGGTCTGGGGTTACCGTCTCTAAAACCGCCGCCATGCCCTCTCATAGGGGGTTGGGGTCGGAGCTGAGTGTCTGCCCACACAAACAAGCTCTTTTGTTCAGTGATCTATGGCTATGTGGCAACACTGGGTTTTAGAAAAAGGGGTGAACCAACAACGCCACCTGGGGCTGCTCGGCCCCAGGAATTAAACACAAACCAAGGCACGTATAAGTCTTACTTTAACAGAGGCAGAGGCTGTAATTAGTTTAAAAAAATAATTTATTACAGTGAAATAAAAGATCAAAGGACTGGTTAAAACGAGCAGTTCAGGAGACGGAGCTTACCGAGGTGGCTAGCGCTGTAAACAAAAATACCCAAAGTGTGATGCACTGCACACGTGGAGGGGAGAACCACACGGTACGCCGGAACCCACCACCAAACAGCAATCCCTACCTCGGGCTCCAATCTCCTGAAATAAACCGGGATAAAAGAATAAAAAAAACCAAAAAGATAAAAATGAATTTCCTAAAAACACAATAAAACACACAGCTCCACAGTTGAAGCAACCTTCTGTTGGTGGGACAGCTGATGACAGCAGTGCTGGGTTTATGTTCAGGGAAGTTTCGAGTCCCCAGCTGCATTATGCTTGTGAGAGAAGAAGCAACTCTTTCTGTGATCTCCTGGCGATGAGCTATCTCATAGGCTCTAGTTAAGGTGGGTGGCCGTTTTTCTAACAGTTTCTGAATTACTTCAGCCACACCCAGTCCATTTGTGAAAACTTTCACGGCTATAGCATCTTGTTCAGTCTCTGATTGGTCCCCATAAGCTAAAGCTACTTTCCCATAAATGTCATCCCTGAACATGTGAAGGCTCACCAGTGCTACGAATATCCACATTTGCAGGTTTTGTGTGGACGTATTTGAAGATGTTGCACAAGGAGTGTGCATGTAGCCAGTTTAGACTGGGCTGGCGTGCTATTCACAATGTTTTCCATGTGGCAGGGGGAAAATGGGTTTGAAGCAGGATACTGTTGCTTAAATGTCATAGTAGGAGCTGGACGCCAAGCACCAAGCTCTGCTAACAACTCAGGATCCCTTCATGGTTGCCAGTGTTGTGCCTTTCCTGGCTTGTTCTCAGACTGTGGTCAGAAGATGCAGGGGAGATCTTCTCCAGGACCCATAGGGCCAAAGGCTGCTTGTCCTCCAGGGTTCAACCCCCTTATTTGGACCCTCAGAGCCTCTGGAGCATGTGAAGCAAAATAACCAGTCTCAGTTCTTTTTAGAGGAACTGTCTTTATTACTCTTTCTGGATTCAAAACCAACGCCTGCTGCGGCGCGCGCCATCTTCCCCATGCACTTGCACACATGCTCCTTCCTGCACCGCTTGAGCTAGGGTGCAGCACACACTCATCCCACAGTAATATATATAATAATACTTATCAGTGGATGGGAAACATGGAGGGAAAACAGGGACAGCAATGTAATATGTTATTTTCTTTTAACCAGGTTATAAAGATTGACTCCACGTCCAAGCGTGGTCTTTATTCACCAGAGCACAATGGAGAGGATCAATGGTGAACCAGTTACAGGAAGAAAAAATATCTATATGCTTGTTGATTACTTGTCTCACTACCACAAAGCAGTAGAGTACTTATGATTCATATTTTTAAAGATATTTGATGATAAGATATCTGTCTGCATGACTGTGTGCATGGGATGGGGGCGTCTTAAAGGAGCCAGGTCACTGTTAAAGTAACGAACATCTGTTAAACCCGTCCTATTATTACAGACCGGCCACTATTGGAAGATATATGGTAGTCATTTTAGTAATATTGTGGTGTGATAAATGTGGTTTCTGTCTATTATTGTTCTTTAGATCTGTTTTAAAAATGAAGGTGACTTCATTCATTAGAAAGCAGCACGTGGACTATGATGCAGCACTCCAGCTGAGGACAGATGAAGTGACAAATGAAAGTGATGAAGAATCTTGTCCAGAACCAGAAGGAACCTTCATGAGAACCTTTTGTTTTGTTTCAAATGAAGAATAAGGTTCTTGTTATCATCTTTTTTTGCATTAACCTATGAAATTAGGAATGTGAGTTTGAATCAAGAAGTAAGCAAAGACAAAGTCCTTCTTCATGTAAGGAGCATAACACGTACTCACATTTGGTAGATGAGCACTTTATGTATCCGGGCATAACTTTTTCATACTTTATATAGTTCAGTTTGTTAAGGATGAAGTACAAAATTCAATGAATTTGCCTTTTATCATTGTAAGGCGACATGCATTTCTGTCAGAAACCCACAGACTGTAGAGATACTCAGACTGTGAACATTTTTTCAAAAAAGCCCAAGTCAAACTATACTGAAGACTGAAGATTTTTAGAACTTTTATTGTCGACTTCCTCATGTTCTGCTGAAATGCAGGTCAAGGTGACCTCATGAGGTCCAGGTGACCCAAGGCTTGGAGAGGTGATCCATCAATAACATTTAGTTGGCTGCAAGGATCTGGTCGACCCACCCTCGGAGCTCGGTGACACGAGCGTAGACAGCAGGAGTGCTGATGGAGCAGCTACTGCTTCCCCAGGAGACAATACCCACCAAAGTCCAGACGTTGTCTTTTGTGCAGACCAGAGGACCGCCAGAGTCACCCTGAAACAACAGACATATTAGAAAGAGGTGAAAGAGGTAAGCAGAGAGCACAGGAAGGGGACAGATCTTTTGATTTTTTATTTTTTTTTGGGCGGGTGAGTGTCTTACCATGCAGGAAGTTGCACCAGCTCCTCCAGCACAGATCATGACATCAGAGATGTTGCTGCCCCAGAAGCGCTTGCAGTCTTCGTTGGACAGCAGGGGCAGGGAAGCCTGCTGCAGCTTGTTGGGAGTACTGGGAGCTGTGGGAGATGAGGGGCAGTAAGACAATCTGAGCAGCTTCCAGGCAGATCCTGCTTTTGCATAATGAAGTCATCGTGTGTGTCAGTGTGCGAGGGGTTTACCCAGGTAATGGGTCAGGCCCCAGCCAGAAGTGACGCAGGTTGAGCCAGGGGCGAAGTAATCGGTGGATTCAGCGAGGCAGACAGGGGACACATGGGTGTTGAGTTTGGCGGGGCTGGCCAGCTTGATGAGGGCAATGTCATTGTTGATGGTGCTGGGGTTCCACTGAGGGTGGGTGAACACCTGAGGAGCACAACAGGGAGTTAACGAAAGAGGGGAGGGTGCGGTGTTCAGGAAGTGGACTGGCTGGTCCCACCTGACCAGGTGTCAGAATCTGGATGTCCTCGCTGCTGCCAACGCCCTTGTCATGTTCTCCAACAATCACATTGTGGTACGTCCTGAAGAAAACCAGACAATGATGTCCCACAGTGTTCTACTCACTGGCAGGCCACCACAGAAAGTCACCCCAAACTTTATCTATAGAGAAGGATTTCCACTGTTTTAGTTACTGTAGTTCTATCTGGAAATAAGAACACATTCAGCCTGTTGACCTTCTGATTGCATTTCCTCATTTACAGAGGCTGAAATCATGAATTTTTCACATGACATATCTTTTTCGTTCTTGTTCAACATTTTTAAACCTTTATTAGATTGTGAGGTTTGCTTTTTTTATTTTAGAAGAGTTTATTGTTGTGATCCTTGATTCCAACCTAAGCATGAATTCATTTACATATCAAACGTTTTTGCTGATGTGTCTTAAAATGTCCTACAGTCCAAGATGACCTGCTGGTGAGTAAAAAGACTGAGTGGGGCAAAGAAATCTGTTAAAATCACAAAATTATCCTAGCTGAGACTTTTGAAAGATGGGAGTTTTGAACCAGAAATAAACCCCTTTAAAGTTTAAAGAATACAAAAAGATGAATCTGGGCATTCAATTGCACATAACAGTAAGTTCTTAAGCCAGTCAGGCATTTGTGGTCTGAGAGGAGGAATCTGAAGGCTAAAGAGCAGCGGATCCCTCAAACAGTAAGTCTAACCTGCATTAAATGTTTCAGGACCAACAAAGACCACAATCATTAGTGAAAAATATCTATTTGCTGATCAGATTCCGATTAAAAAAGAAAGTTGCTGCTTTTGTCAAATTGACTTTTGATCAGGGAAGAACGGTGGACCTCCGGAAGGTTCTGGACTGACCTGACATTACAGTGAGCAGCGGTCACCACCCAGTTCTCATTAATCAGAGATCCTCCACAGAAGTGGAAGCCATTGCTTTGCTGTGGGGTAAATAACCAAACAGAGGTGAGATGCTGGAAGAGTGGAGCTGGGAAATTGCTGAAGTCTGCTGGTTTACCTGCAGAGACACCTGCCAGGGCCAGGAGTGAGGCACCGCCTCCTCTCCATTCACAATGCGAGCCTGGTGAGTCACTCGAGGAGGGATGGAAGGGGAGCCACAACCTGGAAGAAGGACAAAAAAAGGATTAGGAGGTTTGTTCTCCTGGTTTCTTCAGAAATCAGAAGCAGATCTGGGTGAGATTTGTACATATTGTGCCCCAACCCGAGTCAACAGCATTTAAGACAAGCTGAAGGTCAGAGTTCTGCTCCAACTGCTGTTTCTTTTCAGAGAGCTGGAGCTTCTGGATCTTACAGACCACTAAAAGCCCATCAAATGACATGAGGAACTTTAATAACGTTGAAGACGGTGACACAACCTGGTTCAGTAAAGTTGCTGAGCCTGCGTGAACATGATTGCATGAGCTGGTCTCACCATAGGCAGCACCGATGAAGGCAAGGCAAGACACGATCCAGAGGAAGGCCATGATGAAGTCGATGCCGACGAGGAATGAGCTGCTGCTTTTATGATGGAGTTGACCGGCTTCAGCCAATCCAAAGAGTTTTATGAAGGTCATCAGCTGTTTACCAAAGCTGAGACAGAGGTAGAGTTCCCACAGCATTCACGTGCTGAAATGCAGCTCCCTCATTGGTTTGGCTTAAATGGGAGTTGTGGAGTGTTCTTCAACTAAATGTATTTTTGAGATAAAGAATGAAACAAGACAAAGATGAGAGACTAATACATGATTGGTGAGCAGCTTTGACATTTGACTTGAAGACACGGAGGCAGTGGATGTGTTGAAACTGTGGAGCAGTGGCTCATCCTCCTGAGGCTTCTCTGTACACCACAAATCTGACTTCAACAGTAGTGGTGGTTTCCTGCAGTTTGAACTAATGTCAGACAATCACAAGCGGTACTCATCAAACTCAATGATTATTTAATTTACAACCTTTCCAGAAGAGATCTTTTCCAGGCAGTCAGCACCTGAACTGATGGAGGTGTTGACTTTGTGATAAGGGTCTGAGGTCAGAGCAGCTGCTGTGTGTTAATTCATAAAAAGCTGCAGATCATTTGTTCCATTTTGTGTCACCTCAGGCAGGAAAATAAGAAAGATCTCATGGTCCCTGTGGGAGAGTCTGAAGCCGTTCTTTAAAGTAAAAGATGGATATGTCATGAAAGCAACAAGTTAAACTAATTGCTTGTTGCTAAAACACATGAAATTCAGATGGAAAGACTTTATTAGTTCAATTTAAAATTCACATGACATCAAAAAGGGGTAAATATCACGATGTCAAACTGATATTAAAGCTTTGACGCCAATTTGATTTGCAAAGTAAACTTGTTTTTGACCTCAGTTTGATGTCGAGGATTGATGTTGATTTGACGTCATTTTAGCATCAGTTGTCCCTGGGTATTTCTTGACTCACCGCTGCTACTGCTGGCATTTATAGCAGTGTTGAATTATAGGGTCCATTCTAATTCAGTTTGAATTGAAAAGAAAACATTAAATGTCATTTAAACCACATGCTGAGATTTCATTAATCCTAAATTAATGTAATTACACCTAAATCCTTCAAAAACAGAAGAAGCCAATTTGATATTAAATTGATGTCTCTGAAGGGAGTGAATTTTTTTCTAAATCTGTAGATTTTTTTTAAAAACAGCTTTTATTTTTGCTTGATGAGATGGTGCGATTTTATGATTGACGGATGATGATCGCCGTGTATTCTGGGAACAGAGCTCACAAGCTTGTTATAAGTTGGAGGACGGTGTTCATACTAAACACGTAATATGGGTAAATGTCTAAAAGTTACTTGCAGCGCTGTACTTTAAAAGCTTTCCACGTTTAAAGCACCAAGTACTTACCGATAAAGATTCATGATGTAAATATTAGTCAACCGCTTTGTTTCTGAAATGGCGACTTTAGCTAAAGCTGTAAGCTGCATTAGTGTGAGGGTCCAGCTTGAACTGCGGGAATGGCCGAAAACAAAAAGACTCAACTTGGTGCTGCCTGTTTTCTACATATTTGGAACATCTGAGTTAGGCAGAGTTAACTCTAGACAATATGGGGGAGTGTGTGAGCTGACACTTTGAAACAAAAATAATATTGCTATTTGTTGCTTTTAATTGAAGGAGACATTTAATATCTGGGGAGCGACATGACTTTCAAGAACCAGCACCATCTGAAGACTATTGAAACTGCGGTAGGTGACCTATTCACCGGCAACACAGAGGAGCCAAGAACTGTATTCATTAACTGTCTGTATTCAGACTGGCATCTTCTGGAGATTTCTGTTTCGAACCAAAGCTTGTAAACAAAACCATGTGACTAAAGATCTCTTCAGTCATTGGCCAGGAAGTACGAGGCGGGTCAAAACAACAAGGAAAGTCGGAGGAATGGCACTTTAAAGTCCTTATCGAGATGATTAACCTTTTAAACTTTAGATTTTGATTACCAGCTTTAAACTTCAGGTACAAAAACTTTTACTTGTTAATTTGATATGGTGGAGGCATGCTGCAAGATGGTTATTGGCAAGACGACGTGCCGTGTGTGCTAACTCAGAACATGTTAGCAACTGCAGTACCGAGGAGACGTTGGACATGAAGACACTGGTAAGTGTTTATGGCATTCAGATTGTCGGGAAACCAGTAAAAAAACAATATGTATCAGGTTAAAGTTGTTTTAACCAGCCTGCATTGACTCGACTACATTTCAACAAGTTGCTGTGTCTCATGGTAGAACTACAAGCTAGCTTTTAGAATTACATCACAGCAGCATGTGCCACTAAACTCTCTAACAATTTCTTTTTTTCTTTGATAACACAACAAACAACGCTTCATATTAGTCTGCGGCTCATCAGTGGCTTCATTCCTAAAATGCTTGCATCACGTGACTACCGGCTGCAGTGGCCGTTTTGTACAAAGGTAAATATGTGACAGAACAGACAAGCTTAGATCATACATACACACTGGCTTTAATCACACACACGCGCACACACACACACACACACAAGTTGGGGGTCACAAATGGGGAAAAACAAGCTTGTAAGACTGATGAAATAAATCTTTACTTGTAGTCTCAAATTTCTTCTGTAGAGGAGTTTCACACAAACGCTCTGGGAGTCTCAATGCCATTATGACTTTTGGCACATTCCCTGCCCGATATTTGTGCCAAAACTAACTTGTGGGGAGGAGGGGACATTCTTCCTGGAAATCAGCCGATCAGAGGACAGGAGATCAAGACGCAATTTCTTTCTCAGTGATGGACACCAGTTAAGTAACTTCAAAATACCACGTTGATGAACGTCAAAGGTAGTTATAGTTTTAACAATTAAAAAAAACATACATACATATATATTTACACACACATACATACATATAAATGCATGTGCGTGCATGTGTAATCATTAACTAGCAAAGATCAGACTTGTTACCAAAAGTTTGCTTAGTTTTTTACAAAAGGTGTATTTTAGAAGTGAAGAGCAAACAAGGCCTATAGATGTCATCAAAGTTGTAAAAAGTTACACATAGTTTATCTTGTTCAGTTCATTCTTTTTTCTAAAAGTTAAAACTTGAATGTGTTGCTGGATAAAAGTCTAGATGTGTCCTCTTTTGAAAAAGCAAAAAGGAGTTTGCTTTATGGTGCATTTAGTAGGACACTAAAACTTAAACTATGTTTGGCTTTAAGCAAAACTACATAAAAGTAAAACGTCATTTTCCAGCTCCTCATTCAGTGTCTCTGTTCCTGCAGTCGTTTCTCAGTCTGTAATTTCATTTGTTTGGCTGCAGTTCCATCTTCTTCAAGACGTTTGCAGGAATTAAAGAGGGTGGATCACTGAGCTTTGACAGAGATGACAGGCCGCACATTTCCAATGTAAGTCACTGGATCAGTGCATACATTTCTCTTTAAATGGGACTTTTCAATCTTTGATAGAACACAAATATCACAAAAAGACTTTAAATCTAAAGACAAAAAGGTTTTTTTTTTTACTCAAATCTGCTTTTAGGTCCAGTTTGGCTTTTTGTCAAATATCTATATACTACAAAATTGGACACATACTGTCAGGGTTGTCCTGAGGACACAAAATACAAACTGCACTTTTAACAGCAACGTCTCTGATTTATTTCACTCAGGCCACAGAAAGCAGCACACGAACTCGTGCTGCTACCAAAACCACCTGACAACAAGTGCATGGGAGACAAGGACTTATAAACAGAAGGAGAGGATGAGACCAGTACCAACAGGTGTACCACATTAAGGAGGGAAAGGACACAATAGGAGGGGAGAGTCAAGAGACCTGAAACGAGAAGACATGTGAAAACACTGGAAGCAGACACCAACAACAAAATAAAACAGGAAATGCACAACAAACAAAAACAACCACCGTTCTGGGTCCAATACCCTACACATAACACCCAGGGCTGTCATCCTCTGAAAAGCCTTTGCAGAAGAGCTGGAAGTTGCTGGGTTTCTCAGGGAAAGAACTGCACTGTTTTTTTTACATTCATCATTTCTGCTTCAGCTTCATTAAATTTTCTACATCATGTCTTTACCTTTTACTTTTAACTCTTGTACGTAAAATGAGTATTTTCTTCAGTTTGAACATATTGTCTCAATGACACCTAAAGCAAAAATTGGATTCTGATGCATAAAATATCATAGTTGGCCTCGCGCTGTTTGTTTCTTTTCTTTTGTAAATAATCTCTGACTGTATCTGTTCCAGTCTCATGATCCATGGTAAACTACATCAGTTAAACTAATCCAGTTTGTAACCTGCGCAGGAGAACACCTGCATCAGCATCAGCTGGTATGTTTGGTACTGCAGATGGATCTCCCCATCAGACAAAGACTGAGGGTGAAGAGGATGTTTTTCAGATCATGATCAAAGTCTGTCACCTCAAGGTCTTACATCAAAAGTGTGATTGGACTCTTCTGTGTTGCTGTGTGATTCTACAGTTATCCAGCCATTGTTCTAACAACATTTGATCATTTAGTATGAATGGACTGAAACAAAAAATAATAACTACACATATGGACATCTGGAAAAGTCATTGACATGATGAATGAGTCCAGGAAATAACCATAGCGGGTTCCTGGCTGCGTGCCTTGTTTGCAAAGCTGCTGATGAGACAGATAACCAGCTGCTGAGCGGTAATGACTGTGATGGAGCTTCTCATCATATTCCTCCTCTGCCAGCAGACTCCATAACATAAAGGAGACAAGGTGACACATGTGTCACTTCAGTGACAGAAACATGCGAAATATCATTCCTGTGTTATCTCTGCAGTAACGTGCTTTTGGATGCTGACAGACATTTTTGACTATAATGAAAAAGCTGCACCTGTCCATCAGGATCCACGACATCACATCACCTAAGGCAGGGCCATCTGCCCTGAGAGTTCTTAATATGCTGCTCCCTTTCTTCTGATCCTAAAGCATTGAGTGGGAGGCTACTGCTGAAAGATGCTGTGTGAAAAAAAATCTAACTTCTGATCTTTGCCCCTACTCTCAAGAGCTAAGAAGTCAAAATGAGAACTTTCTGGAAATATTTGGCTTCAAAAGGATTTTCAACTCAAACAAACTCAACCTGAGTATCTTGTCTTTATCTGGCAGTCTATTTGGTCAAGGCATGAATAGGAAGTACACTTCCAACAAAATAAAAGCCTTTCAATGCAGGCAGTTAAATGTAATGTGAAGGTTGTGCGTGCTACTTAGCAAAACTAACTACAAGGAACACTTTTTGGTTTGATTGACCAAGATATGATATACTGTTAACTTAAGTTTAATCCGTGGATAAATACAAAGATTTAAAAGCAAGTCTTGTTTTTTGCTTTTATTTTTCTGTTCATGCTCTTGTTACTGCATGCAGGTGAACACATGACTTCCTGACCAGCACTGAGCTGCTCTCTCTGTCTACCTTTGATTTAAATATGCATTTAAAAGACAGAAGAAGTTCATTGAACCATGGTCTGCTGTAGGTCAATCATTAAATCCAACACAAAGATGAGGACAGCCCTCCATCGTCTGCAGGCTACACTTCAGAGTTCAGAACCTTTCAGGCATTTTAGGGCTAACTATTAAAAGAGGGTTCAAACCTGCAGCTGAAAAAAAGCATTGAAAGATGATGAACTAACACAAAGACATATAGCTGTTGCAAAAATAAAACTTTTCTACCAACCAGAACTTGAAGCAGAGCTGAAAAAGAGTTAATTCATAAAAAATGTGTATTTTCTTCATTAGATCCAAATATTGATTATTCTATTGTTTGCCAATTAGTTATCAGTAAAGAACATCTGACAGACACATGAAAAGAAAAAAAAGGGACCTGATGTAAGTAAACAGCCTCTTAAGTTACAAAAAAATCTCTGCATTAAAGCAGAACCCAATACTATGCAACTTTGATAACACAGAAAGTAAATAATCAAAGATTTTTTTAGTACTATAGCCAGGCTGACCAGCAGTCACAGTTCAGTAGCACCACATATTCCTGCTCCTCTCATCTCTCAAGATTTCCTTACATTTTTTTGATAGTTGTAATGAGGAGGTGGAAACGTTTGGATCTGTGAGCAACAGGAATTTAGTGATGAACAAAACATACTGGGGAAAGTCAAGGCATAGTTAAAAACTAGGCAAGGGTCAAAAACATGGAGCGAGGCAGAGAAACGAGAAACAGACAAAGCTCGGGCATGGAGTTGCAAAACAGAATAATGACACTCAGTCATGTCTGCTACGCAAAACAAGACTTTGCATGTAGCAGAGGTCCATGGGTGAATATATACAGAGTGGTGATGATAGTGGGAAGCAGATGGTGAGAAGTGAGTCACAGAACAAGGCCTGATGGGAGTTGGAGTGTGGAAGCAGAAGTACTCAGTTCTCCGGCAAGTGCTCCCTCTGGTGGTTGGAGGTGGAGCTGGCCAGTTGAATCCTGACAATGGTAAAAATATTCTCAAATATTAGACATAAGTTGAACAAAGTTATCCCTACTCTCAGCCCAGAGCAGGCTAAAGCAGTAGAAATGAAAGTATCCATAGAAACCTGTAAGGACGAGGCTGAGACATGTGCAAACAAGGTTTAATGAAACAGCACAGGAGGATAAAACAAGGTATGATGGAGAATAGGTGTTACGTCCTCCTGCTGCTGCCCCCACATCCTGTCATGCTGCCTTACCCGGCAGGTGAAGCCAATCGTACTAATCACACCTGCCGGGTATTTAAGTTGAAGGAGGCCTCACCACAGAAGGCAGAGGCAGAGCAGGAGGCTGAGAGCAGTGGGTTTGGTTTGTGTTGGTTTGTGTCTCTTTTGGTTCCTCAACAGTCTGATACTGTTGGGTTTTGTTATTTTAATTTGGGTTTTGGACCTTGGTAGTCTTAGTTTGCGGGCTTTGTTTCTGTTTTTGTTTCAGGTAGTTTTGATTAGGCAGCCCTTAGCAGGGAGCTGCTGACTCCAACGGCCAGCATGGCTGGGTCAGCTGTCTCCCTGACCTTTGGTTATGTTGGGCCAAGGTTCCAGTTCCCTTTGGTTTGTTACTTTGTTTTAAACCAGCACTTGAATTATTTTACTTTTTATTTTCCAGGACACAGAGTTTTGTTTATTTAATAAACTGTGTTCTCCTGTGTCCATATCATTCTTTATGTTGCGACCCCATCTTGTCTACCCCTAGACAGACAGAGGTTTGATGGAACTCTTTCTCCAGTTTAACGTAGAGGTGGTTCTCGATCAGGCGTTGGAGGACTTGGCGTACATGAGATATGTGTTGTTCGAGGGTGTTGGAGAAGATGAGAAAGTCGTCAATGTCTCTACAATCATGAACTGGTGTAGCATGTCACGAAAAATGTAATTTATGAAGGCCTGAAATACTGAAGGGGCATTACATAGGCTGAATGGCATAATGAGGTACACTTAATGCCCTGTAGTGGTAGAAAAGAACGTCTTCCACTCATCTCTCTCACAAATGCGGATCAAATTGTAGGCTCTTCGAACGTCCAACTTGGTGTAGCTTGGTGGAGCCTTTCATATTTGTTCTAGAGCAGGAGAAACCAGAGGCAGAGGGTAAGGATATTTGACCATTATCTTGTTCAAACTACGAAAGTCAATGCAGGGGCATAAACCTTCGTCCTTCTTTTTCATGATAAAGAAACCGGCTGAAGCAGGTGACATGGATGGCCTTATGAAGCCCTTTCTCAGTTCTTCCTGTATGTATGAGCTCATGGCCTCTGTCTCAAGTTGCGAGAGTGGGAAGACCCGACTCCGAGTGAGCTTGGTTCCTGGTACTAGATCTATGGCACAGTCATAATCTCTGCTTGTGGAAGGCCTCCTGGAGGCCATGGTATTGCTGTGGCAGGTAGCCAGCAGTTCGCTTAGAGTCACTGTTACACAACCTGGCACAAGCAACCTGGTTGTGTTCAGGGAGCACTGGTCGCGATGAGCTGGGAAGGAAGAGATGTCAGCAGTCCACTGAATTGAAGATTAGATCCTTGGTTGACCATTTAATGCTGGGATCATGCGTCTTGAGCCAAAGAAGCCCCAGGATGACTGCTCACTGCAGGGAGTCCACGGTGAAGAACCGGATGATCTCGTGATGCTCCTCCTGGCTATTGAGTTGGATGTCTTGTGTCACAAACATGATCCGATTCGAACCCGCGGGTCGACCATGTATAGCGGAAACTGCCACCTGCGAGATGCAGGGAAGCAGAGGAACATGATTAACTTGGGCGAACCCCAGATCAATGAAATTTGAAATCTCTATTCTGGTCCTGTTAGATCTTAGCGCAGCCTTTGATACTATAGATCATAGCCTCTTACTCCAGAGACTAGAGCATGACATAGGGATCAGAGGATCTGCCCTTCAATGGTTTAAATCCTGCTTATCTGATAGGTAACTGTTTGTTCAGTTAGCTAGGGTTCTAGGACCCATCCTGTTTATGCTTTACATGCTGCCCTAAGGAAACATAATCAGGAAACACAGTATTAATTTTCTCTGTTGTGCAGATGATACACAGTTGTATTTATCCATTAAATCTGACCAGAATGACCACATAGAGAAATCAATGCCTGTACTAATGACATTAAGACCTGGATGACAATTCATTACCTCTTCCTAAACCCAGAAAAAACTGAGGTCAGTTAACTCGGTCCTGAATGGGGCGGCCGTGGTCCAGTGGAAAGGGCAGTCGGCCTCTGATCGAAGGATTGCAAGTTCGATTCCTTGCCTGCCCATATGTCATCATGTCCTTGGGCAATACACTGAACCCCACATTACTTCTGATGGAAGGTTGGCACCAGTGTTTGGCAGCGGAGCCACCATCAGTGTGTGAATGTGTGTGATCAGGACAGTGACTGAAAAGCGCTTTTGGGCTTCAATGAAGGTAGAAAGTGCTATATAAGTATACGCCATTTACCATTTCAAATACCTCAGAGATGCCCTGAACCACTGCTTGTGGTTCCTAGAATTTCTAAAAGCACAGTTGGAGATAGACCCTTTAGCCACCAAGCTCCTGTTTTATGGAATAAGCTCCCAGCTCATGTAAGAGAGACTGACACAGTTTCTACATTCAAAGTTAGACTTAAAACATTCCTCTTTGGACAGGATTATTGCCAGGCTAGCTGGCAAGATTATCAACCTTACTGCTGCCCTACCTCACCTACTCCAATGAAGTTTAGGGGAAAAATTAAAATATTCATAACATCCAGACATGACAGTAGACACATTTATCTATGGAGCTAACCCAATGGAAAATGGTTTGATAAACTGGGCCATGGTGGCCTATTCCCTCTGCCTAGTGGTCTTAGATTAATAATATATTTAAATTGACTTGCAAAAATTGCAGAGTCTTGGTAACACTTTATAATAACTACCAGTTATATCTAGTTAACAATTCATTCATCAACTGTTATTTAGTTCACAGTTTAAGGATTTATAAATGTACCTCAGATAGGCAGTAGATAACTAACAAGCTTTTAGTTAGTGAGTTACAAATGATCTGTTATTTGTATACTAATGATTTCCAACTGCACCTTATCAATTAGTAATGATTAATGAAGAAGTTGTTATTAAATTACTTACTTATGACTTGTTAAGAATCAGTTAATATTTTATACATGTTAGGTTTTTTTTAAGTTGCAGCTATTCCTTATTAACAAACTGTTAGTAAATGCAGAACATTTCTAACTAACCATAATTCTAATCCAATCCTTACATTAATAAATCCCTAACAATCGGTTGAATGATATAGAACAAGTCATTTATAGGCAAGGCAATGCACATTTATTTGTTTCGCACATTTTATGTACAAAGACAATTCAAAGTGTTTTACATAAAACCAAAAAGAAAGAAAACAACCAAAAGTAATATCAAAGGTGTGATCATGAAAATAAGATTTAAAGAAAGTTAAAAAGAAGTGAATTTAAAACAAGCATAGACAAACAGTGCAAATGTAAACGTTTGAATCCAAATGAATCAAATGCAGCTGAGAACAGGTGGGTCTTTAACCTGGATTTAAATACACTGAGTTTTTCAGTTGATCTAAGGCTTTCTGGAAGATCTGTTCCAGATCTGTGGAGCATAGAAGCTGAATCCAGATTCTCCATGTTTAGTTTGGACTCTGGGAACTGACAGAAGACTGGATCCAGATGAGCGGAGAGGTCTGGCTGGTATACAACAGTTTTATAATGATTTGTCTGGGTGGTTAATAAAAAATGTTACCAGATTCTCTATTACTGTTATTATTATTGTTTGCTTTCTTTGCTGTATTTGTGCTCTTACCATTAACATGTTGAATCACATTTCAAACCAATTATTTGCTAGAAGTTAGAAGCTGGAAACAGTATGATGCACTGGGGTTCTGTTCTATTGCTTATCTCCTATATTCTTTATCATTTACCCAGTACTACATTTTAGGTGCAGTGCATTCATATGTTGTCTCTCTTTCACATTCCCCTATGGGGGAGAGATTCCAGGTGGATCATCTGTGCTTAAAGGAAGGTCTAAGGGCAGGGATGCCCAGTTTTGCTTGATCCGCTAAGTCATTATTTACATTTTTCTGACTGACTCTGTGTTCTTTGCATAAATACTAGTGTGAAACCCATTGAGATGGCTATGGTTGGGACATACTATCGAATTGAGCTGAACTGAGATTTCAAACTTAGCAGCTTAGCTGCTATAATAATTGCTGGGCTGAGACCTTCACGAATAGCAGCATCTGACTGGCAGACATTGTGTCTTCTAGTCAAAGTTGGAGACTTTACTTTGAAAGTGTCACACAGGATCTAGTCTGTGGTAGTTCCGGGAAATTGTCACGTTTCCAGCAGCCCACAGAATCCGTACAGGCTGCCAAAGAGTGGGACCCCGATCATGAAGCTGCTCTGACTCCCCAGCATGCTGCCAGGAAACGACTCCTCCGTGCGCTCCGAGGCCCCGGAGAACAACCTGTCGGTGCGGACGAGCAGCGGCGCCGCGGGCGCAGCGGCCGGCCCGGAGGCGGTGATCGTGCCCGTGGTGTTCGGGCTCTTCTTTGTTGTGGGGGTGGTGGGGAACTGCCTGGTGTTGGTTGTCATTGGAAAAGTGAAGAACCGCGGCGGTGCGCGCTCCCTCAGTCCGACCAACATCTTCATCGTGAACTTGAGCGTGGCGGACCTCAGCTTCCTCCTCTTCTGCGTGCCCTTTGAGGCCACCATCTACTCTCTGCCTGAGTGGGTATTCGGGGGGTTTCTTTGCAAGTTTGGACACTACTTCTTCACCGTCAGCAAGCTGGTCAGCATTTTCACGCTCGTGGCCATGTCCGTGGATCGCTATGTTGCTGTGGTGCGCCCTAAAAATTCTGCGTGCGCCCGCAGCCGCAGGAGCTCGCTTGTTGGGCTGTGCGTCATCTGGATGGTGTCTATGGTGTGCTCGGTGCCGGTGGCGTTTCATCAGGTGGTCACAAACCACCCCAGCGCTCCGAACAGTTCGTTTTGCTGGGAAAACTGGAGAGGGCCATCCAGACAGTTCTACAAAGTCTCCATTCTGCTGCTGGGGTACCTGCTGCCGCTGCTGCTCATCTGCTGCTGCTACACCAAGGTGAGCTTCATGTAATGTTTCACTTGTGCTGCTGTAAAACCCACATTAATCACAGCGCGCGGGGGTCAAAGGACGCGCGCAAAGTTCTACAGTCGTAAACTGTCAAACCAGTCTTGGTTCAAACTGTGCGTAAAAAGCTCCGTTGCGCGCGCAGCTGCATTGACTAAACTCTAAAATAACTCCTTTCCTCCTTGCTGTACCGAAGGACGAAAGCTGTCAGGAGGCCATCAAGTGAACCCGAGCCTGCTGCATTCAGTTCTTGACAAAGCTCAGATCTGGAGGATCCGAAAATCATCCTGATTACTCATTACTCTGTCAAAGCTCCGTGAATGCATTTTCATCAAAGGGAAATTTTGGGTCCAGCCATGCAGCTCAATGTTCATTCAAATGTGGCTTTGTGGCTCATCTGGTTTACAGACCAGTTGATCTGGATTTTGGTGCAGTCCAGGCAGGATCTGGAAGACACTGATCCTGTCAGGAACTAGTGGAAGAAGACCTAAATGCATTAGACCAGACTTGGTGACAGAAATGAAAACGTTGAATAGAAAAATAACAAAAACCATGGAGAAACAAAAACACGACAAAGCAGAACAGATGACTTGAAAACCAGACACTTAAATAATTCTGGAGCCATTGACATGCGTCAAGGTTCACGGCTACTGAGACAGACAAGTTGTCAGTCAGATTTACAATCAAATGAACTCCACAGAGTAACTTATTCAGCAATTGATTGGCAACAGTTAAGGTGTCTTGTTGAGGAAAAAAAACATTTCCACCCATGACGGTTATGATCAGCTGGAAGAAGGACAAGCATATTGACCAAGCTTGAGGGTTTGTTTATAGTTTTTTTCCTTTAACAATTTGTCACACAGAGAGTCTTTACATTTATTCTGAATCAAGTCCAACCAAGCAGAAAGAGTCCATTTAAAAAGAATAGAGGCTCACAGGGGGGCATCTACACCGGTTCACACGTGATCCATCCCACTTTCATTTCTTGGTGTCTCTCTTCTTTAGTAGCGCGCCCTCCATTGTTCTGCCCACCGCGATGGGACTCCACAGGGCGGGTTCTCTCTGGGGGACGGGTCAATTCTGTCGTCATCCTCTCCCGAAAGGGAAAAGCTTGCAGCCCTCTGTGGCACAGTGTCCGAGTCCCTTCACTACTTACTACTTAGTGCACTATGTAGTGTGTTTGCGATTTTGTAGTGCTTTCCAAATCTTCAATTCCAAAATTAACTGTCCTAGAAATTTCCCAGAATTCTCTGCAAAAAAACAGTGTGCATTGATGCTCACTAGATTGAGGAGTGAGGACCATGATGCATTTTGTTTGAGCAATTTCAGCCAAAAAGAACGTATTTAATTGTTTAATATATATTTTTTAAAAACCATTAACTTTTTTCATCATCAGAACACGTTGGATTCATAAATAGTCTGTAAAATGCTTGTATTGATTAGGTTTCACTTCTTGAATTTGGTGACGTCATATTCGCTTTGAAAAAAAACGTAGTGAGCATGGCTGAATCACTTTTAAAATCCAGTGCATTAGATAGTCCTGCACTATATAGCTTTTTGGAAGTAAAGGGAGTAGAGAGGGAATTCAGACACAGCATTAGATCGTCAATGGGGTGCACTTGAGTTGCTACCTCTAATTCTATTATTCATCAGTTGTGGTGTCACTTTTTCTGGATTCAGTAGTGCCTTGAAACAACTCACCTTTTGTATTTCTAATGCGCTTGTTTAGCATGTAAAAGAAGACTAAATGGGTCACAAAATGGCACCAATGTAATCAGACAGTTTGCAAGAAATACGTAGATGAGTGAATTTAAAAAAGGGATGCATTTTTTATGATGATAAAAAGACTAAATTAGTAAATGCATCATCTGCAACTCCAGTTACTGTGTGCAGTCTGAAGCTACAGACACATGTGCTAACTGTACATTTTTGAACGATAGTATAGCCCATGGTGTTCTCACTGGACAAACAGGGATTAGCCTCTTCTTCTTCTTGTTTTTCCTTTTTTACTGTATACTAGCGCATGTCCGCCCACTATAGTTGGAAAACGCTTGGTGTGTAATGTCAAAGCGATGCAAATCTATTTAATCTTGCTCCAGGCTTTTTCTTTCACAGCTCAATTCTGATTTATGAAAGACTTGGTGTCAAAGAATTCCAGTCGGGCTCAAATTGCAATTATTTTACATGATCAGTTCTCAAACAGTTGGTACTTCTGTGAATTAAAATGGACATCATCTATATGTCAGTACAAAATTAGAGTGCCTGATTGGTCAAAGTTTGACCTAATTTAACTTTCAAGTCACGTTCAATGGATGAGCGTTTTGTATGTAGAGCTAAAAATTGTCGTAGAAACTTGCATAGAATGCGATATTGTTGAACACCAAAACTCAAAATGTATATGGACACACATTTACACAGACTTTTCATTGGTTTTCAACTAGGGCTGTCAACAAGTACTCGAAATCAACTAATAGACTATAAAAAATAATCAACACTAATTTTATATTATCAACGGGTTTTTTTTGCGATCATTCTAAATTATTCTAAAAACCACCAGCCACAAAGTACTATGGATCACAAAGCACAACAGGAAGTTTTGGAGATGGCATAGCCGTTCCTCAATCATAGAAGATGAAGATAGAAATAAACTTACGTTTCACACACAACAGCTATGCACGAGCACCTGAAGGAAGCATCTCATGGCCTTGGCGTCTTCTTCAAGGTACATCTTATGATCAGAGAATGGGTGTAATGTTTTCTATCATCATGCTATGAATGGGCTGTAATTTGTATCTGAGCAATCTGATAGGATCAGCTCCCAAAAATTCGAGTATGAATTTTAGTGAGGTCCAAGATCGCTGATTCGCGATCTTTCTAAATATGGTAGAGTGTAGTAAAAATATAATTCAGGAAAAATTTTGTTTTTGCTCTGAAATTGAGAAAAATGGTGGATTTTAAAATTATAAACTAAAAATAAGCAGAATATGCGACGTTATTATCACCGGACGTAAACAAATCTTCAAAATAAAGTGTCAGTGAAGCTTCCCATTTTCAAAGTAAAACTAGCGAGTGCGTTTTTATAGTTAAAAAAAAAAAAAAAAAAGAGACTGAAGATCCACTGACTGACAAAAAGTTCTCAGAAAACTAATGTACTAACTGGAGCTATAGCTCCAGTGTTCAAATCATTTTAATTTTGTGAACTCTTTTACCAGTTTACTTAATTAACATAATTCTAGCAGATTCTGGTGCGGAGAACGGCAGTCTCACGCTGATAAGCTGCACATGGAAGTGATTACGTAATCGATGTGGATACGCTTATTCTGCCGTGGAGAAAAGCGGCTTTTCATAACGCCTTTGCACTGTAATGCGATGCTTTAGAACGTTATGTGTTGCAGAACTGTGAGGATAGGAAAACTGTGAAGAACATTTTCAGGGTTTGTTGTTAAATGGCCCAAAACAACAGTGATGTTTAGGTTTTGTTTAATGCTAAAGTTAACCAGAAAGTTGACCACAAAAAAAAAAAAACCTGTTTAAGGTGACAGACACCATTTCTTTTTATCTAAATCTTTGAGTTTTTATCAGTTTTGTTGTTTCTAAACTCTTGTTCTAAATAAAAGTAAAAATGACAAAGCCAATTATGGCTTATTTGTGCTAGCAAATAGCTTACCTGGGCTCTTAAACTTTTTATCTTGTTTAAGGTCAAATTGAAATTCATGAACTATACGTGTAAAATTTCATTTTCTGCACCATATGCAGAGCATTAGCAGTACCATAAGTCCTGCAAACCTCCACGGACCAAGTACCAGGACTGTCACCTTTTGTGAAGAAAAAAAATTGCGTTTACTTAAACTATAATTGTTGACTAATTGAAAAAATGATCTGTGACTAATTGATTACTAACATAATCGTTAGTCACAGCCCTAGTTGCAACGTGAGTTATTAAGCAAATACGTAAAGGTGCCGACTGCCAAATCTTTTGGGATAAACGCTGAAGCCAATATTGGAAGAAATGTAATATTATCCACATATGTTGTTATGTATATTATGTGATCTTGCCACAGGCTAGAGGACTTTCTTTTACTAGAGGAATCAGCAGAAGTATTTATGAGGGCAGAAGTACAAAATAAATATGATCCTCATTTACATATTGTGCAAAAAAATAGCATGAGTGTTTTTTCTAGTGGAAGTGGTGTTGGTGCAAAACCCCAGCAAACATTTGCTGCATAATGCTCCTTAATTTAAGGGGAGGGGGGAACCTTTGCAGTAGCAGCTTCTCAGCTTCTCCACATGGTGCAGGGGATGGCTGGTGTGTTTTCTTATGGATTTTAGTTTACACTTCCTGTACAGGGCATGTTCCATACACAATTAGTTTTTATTTTACGTCCCTTCCGGGATTCAGGCCGTTCCCTTTCCATTAGAAGCCATCTTTTCGCTGTTCTGTTTCAAAACTGTGTGAGTTGTTCCCTGATTTGTTGTAGTGTTTCCGAATTGGTGAATTTGTTCCGTGAACCATGAAATAATGCTCAGAAATTAATGCAGGGTAAAACAAGACTTTGCACAGAGCAGAGTTCAGAGTGGGAATACATACGTCGTGTCTAATAATGATGATGTAAAGCAGCTTTAGAGGATATGAATCAGAGAGCAGTGACTGATTGGAGTTGGAGTGAGGTAGGGAGCAGAGACAAATGTACTCCGGTGAGAGCTCCCTCTGGTGGTTGGAGGTGGAGCTTGACGGTTGAACAGTAACAATTACAAATGTGTTCTGGATTTAACAAAGAGAAAAGTAGGATTTAAAACAGAAATGTTAATTGAAAAAACACAATGCTGTATTTATTTATAAATAATTAAAAAAATAACACTCTCCTCTCACCCTACGTGAGTGGTAAATCACCCCAAGCTTGGGTCCTCTACTAGAGGCCTGGGAGCTTGAGGGTCCTGCGCAGAATCTTAGCTGTTCCTAGAACTGTACTTTTATGGACTGAGATGTCTGAGGTCATATCAGGGATCTGCTGTAGTCACTCCTCCAGTTTGGGGGGTTACAGCCAATTACCAATTACCATGGGCCCCATTCACCTTCCAAGCTTTCTCCTGTTCTTCTTTAAGTCCCTTTCTCCAGTTTCTCATGTTCCATCTTGACGTTACCATCTGCATCAAGAACCTATGAACAAAACTACGAGTGAAAGTTTAATTGTCTTCATTATCTTCATTTGTCTAAAGACAAAGTAAAGATAAAGTGTTGTGGTGAATGTGGTACTGCCACATCCACCACAACAGCCTTCTTCTGTTCTTTGTCCAGTGTACAATGTCTGGTTACTTCACCATGACCATCCTGTTCGTCTGTATCTGAAAGTCCTACAGGGTCTTTGCTCTCTCATTACTACTTTCTGAGGTGTTTCCCATTTTGACTTTGGGGTTTCCAGTCCATATTCTCCACAAATGTTCCTGTATACTATTCCAGCCACTTGGTTGTGGCGCTCTATGTATGCTTTCCCGGCCGTATGCTTTCCTGCCCATCATCTCACTCCCTGCAGTTATGTGGTGGATTGTTTCAGGCGCCTCTTTCCACAGCGCATCTTGGGTCTTGTCTGGTGTGGTAGGTCTGAGCCTCTATCACTCTGGTTTTCAGGGCTTGTTCCTGAGCTGCCAGGGTGAGCGCTTCTGTGCTGCCCTGTAAGCCAGTCCTTTGTAGCCATTGTTAGGACTTGATATCAGCCACTTCAGTTATGGTTCTGTTGTACATCCCATGCAGAGGCTTGTCCATGGAGGATCTGTTCTCCAGCTCCGCTTCCTCTGCTGGCCAGTGTCCGTGACATTCACTGAGCACATTGTCAGTTGGGGCCTTAAGCTTGATGTATTCATGCATCTTGGATGTTTTATCTGACATAGTGGCTTCCACGCTCACTAGTCCCCGATCTCTTTCCTTGCGGCTAGCATTTAGTGTCAGGGTACTGGATTTGAGATGGAACCCTCCATGCATAGTGAGGAGCTTTCGTGTCCTAACATCTGTGGTCTGTATCTTGTCTTTTGGCCATCTGATCATTCATGCAAGGTAGCTGATGACTGGCAGTGCGTAACCGTTTTTTTTCTGGGTTTTATTCTTGCTTGCTTCTCAGGATTTGCCTTACTCATCGGAGGTTTTTGGCTTTCCTTGTTGCCTGTTCCAGGTTGCCATTTGCGGGTGGAATTCCAAGGTACTTGTAACTGTCTTCAATGTCTGCCTTTTGTTTCTTCTGGGACTGAGACCCCTTCAGGGTGGACTACCTTGCCTTTTTTTGTGAACATCCCACTACATTTCTCAAGCCTGAATGCCATCCCAATGTCAGTACTGTAGATCCTGGTGGTGTGGCCCAGGGAGTCAATGTCTCACTTACTCTTAGCCATTGAGCCTTGCTGTTATGTGCTGTCTCTTTTTTCCATATACTTTTCCAGTACTGTTTCACAGGTTGAGTTGGGTACAGCCTGTTTATCCGTCTGGCGTCATTGTTTCTTGTGTACCTCTTTAGGTGGCTGCTCAAATACAGGAACCTTTGTTTGTTTCCAGTGCTTCAGGTATGGCCATCTGGCTGTCTCTCTTAGCCACTTGCTTTTTCATTGCACCTTTTTGGGCCTCTGTAATCTGACTCACTTCCCTCAGAGCTGTCTTTATCGTAGCCTCCAATCATTGCTTCCATGGTGGGTATTGTTTTCTCCTGTGATTGCTCTTATAGCCAAGCATCTCAAGGATCACTGCTGCTGAAGTGTAAGCCAGTTCATTTGTTTCTATGATTGTTGTGGTAGGAATTGCCCTCAGTGCTTCATTCACAGTTTCCAGGAGACTTTCAGGTGGTAGTTGATGTCGGGGTTGCCTGGTGTTCATTCTAGTCATGATTTTGTCTTAGAGTTCAGTTGCTTCCTCACTCAGTGTAACAGTGCCTATGGGGACTATGTTCCCAAGTTTCGGTTGGGAGTTTGGTATAGACTCCTCTCTAACCTAATGTTGTGGCTCTCCCGTAGTGTTACATATATATTTATGCTCACACACACAAAGACACGGACAAATCCGAAATGTTCAGTTGGTGGAAGTCCAAATACAGACCAAACGCAAGGTTCAGAACTTGACCAAAAAAATCAGACTCAGTCTGAACTGATGGACTTTTCCAGTCTGAATACACCCCAAGATGTATTGAATTAGGACTGAACTCTGTGTGAGCCCCATGGATCTGGATCCACTCAAACTTGATTTTGGTGGAATTCAGTTCTGACCCCAGGATCCCAAAGGCATCATCCAGTAATTTTTTTTTTACTTTCATGTCTGCAGATCATGTTTTTATCTTTAACTTGTCATAGGTCAGTTATATGACCACATGTTCATTTTCTTGCAGATTCTCTGGCACCTTCATAAAAAGATGAAGAACATGTCCAAGAAGTCCCAGCGCTCCAAACAAAAGGTGCACTTCTCCTCAGCTCTTGCAAATGTTCCGTCAGTCATGAACAAACTCTGAAATCTTTAATGTTCTTTTCAGATTATTCAAGCAAGTTCTTTATAACTTTCTGAAGAAATGTCCAACATGATAATGTTTTTATTGCAATCAGATCCTCCCAGGTCAGCAGTTTAGCTGCTTGGTTCTACTCAGACCTATGAGTAGGCAGGGCTCGTAATGAAAGGCTGGTTAATCAATTTATGGTGGTTTGATGTAGTGGAGCAGGACTTTAAAATATTGGACTGAAAAATGGTCGGTCGAATTCTGTGCCTGAGGAGAGATAATTCGAGCAGTTATATTAACTAGATATAAAGCATTATCTGCGATTATGCTAGTGCGAACGGTGTAATGTGAATCTGGCCGCTGAAATTCCAGAGGTAATAGCAGAAAACGATAATGGCTGAAAACCCTTAAGCAATTAGCCTAAAAATCTCAAAAAATGTCTAATTTAGCTAAACCAGCTAGCATTTAGCTAAATTTAAAATTAGCCTAAAAACTGGAAAAAAAAATAATTTAGCCAAAACAGCTAACATGTTGTTAAAATAATAGCTAAATGCCAAATTAGCCTAAAAAACTCCAGTAGTTACCACATGTTGCCAAAAAGGTTGGTGTTATACTGTAGGTGCAACCAGTGATCCTGGATAAAGACAGGGGCATTCAAGTCAACTGAAAATATTTATTGAACACAACAGGTCTTATATATTCTGGTCTTTCCAACTTTGCCGTTACAGAGCTGGGTAAACCTCCCAACACAAGAAGGGCAGCTACAGCAACTGTAAACACTGCAACTAAATAAAAACAGAGAAAATAAACTTTAAAAAGACTGCAAAGATCCCCTCACATGCTCATGCTGTCCCCAGTTGGACATAAGGGCCTGGTCACACCACCCGAACTTTGCTGGAACCTACCTGGAGCGGCGCCAAATTTTGACAATGCTCGTCACCATGCACAAAATGGGGGAAAAAAATTGAACACACGGGCGTTGGGGTAGCGATGTACCCCTGAAGCCAGCGTAGTTTTAGTACTGGTTTAGCGGCAGCGAGCTATAGTGAGCGTTGATGTAGGGTTGGTTGCTTCTAAAATTATTGATTAATGAAATTAATTAATTAATGGACTAAAATTATTTTAACAAATGGCTGCAATATAACAAAGAGTGAAAATTTAAGGGGATCTGAATACTTTCAGCACCCACTGTATGTTGTAAGTTTTTTTGTGTATTTTTTACACTGTTGTCTGAATTCAAATGAAGCCTGGATATGTCTTGAACCAGGCTCATAACTTGCACAAGGTAATTGTTTTATAAGTATCATAATTTTATTTAATTTGTTTACCTTTATTTAACCTGAAAAGTCAAACTGAGATAAAAAATCTCTTTTTCTAAGAAGCCCTGTTAAATGAAAAAGAATCATATCAAGATCAGCATGAAGAAAGAACTGTTCTGAGGTTCGAACTTAGCTCTCAAGTTCAGTTTGCTCTCTGATAAAAATGTGAAGTATTTGTGTCACTCCAGTCTTTTGTAGGGTCAAAGGAAAGAGAAAATAAGGAGAAGATGAAAAAAAACAATATTAATTAGATACGGACTAGGATACTTAAGTAGTGGTATATCCAGAATGAACTTATCGGATCTTGGAATGAGTCAGGTGGGCTGGAGACAGCTTGACTCAGGCCTGGTTGGCAGACGACAGTGTACAGATGTCTTGCAGCAGCACATGTCAGATCAGTAAGCAGCACAGAGTTTACAGCAGAGTATCTGCTGCTACTTGGGTCGCTAGAAAGGAACAAAGGCTGGAGAGTAAATATTTAGACCACACGACTAAGAATAGAGGAGATCCCCTCTGAGGAGCTACACAACTTCATTCATGGACTGAGCAAGTTTTGGGATCTGGTTTTGTTCTGCTGACGCTCCTCTTCAGCGCCTACTTTCACAAACAGAGGACTTTCATTTGGCATTTAGGCTTCTATCAAGACTGATAACAGATTTTATTAAAGCTGCTGAATTACACAGCATGGAAAACAAACAGGAGGCAGAGTTTTAAAATCACAACTTTTATTAAGTGCGCTGAGAGGAAGTTCACAGTACGGAAAAACAAATGAAACAGCAGCTGGAAACTCACCCAAAATGCATTTACATTTGATGACCCTTAAATAAACCGTGACGTCATGCTGTTCATTGCTGACCCAGGATCCAGAAGGCCAGTGAAAGGAGGTCACTCCTGTTATATCAAACAGAATTGAGGAAGCTTCTGACATAAAAAACGTCAGATTTGGCAAAAAATAATGAAAAGAGCTAATTAATCCATTAAATGAACAAGTCTTAACATTATTTATTTTTTCTGAAACATTCCAAATCTAGAGCTGAACCTATTAAAACAGTTAAACAGCTGAATGGCTTTTTCTCTGGAACAGATTACAATGAACAGTAACACTTAAACAGTTGATCCGTGTTTTCAGCCTGGAGAGTCTTCCTCTCAGCAGAGAGCTCTTCTGGTGTAAGTCCAGCTCCACTCCTGATTTTAAACTCCACTGACTCCAACTTTTATGACAGAAAATATCCATCCCATCTTTAACCACAGTCAAAATTCCTACAAATCTGATATTTAGACAAAATACATGTGAACATCAATTCCAGACAGCCGTACAAAGATACCATATTTGCCGAAGATCCTGTTCTTTTGAGCCACCAGGAGATGCTGCTAGGCAACAAGGGAGGGTAAATAAGTCAACAGTTTATAAACTGGAACATTTATCTAATGACAAACATTCAAGTTGATTTAATTTAAAAAAAATAATTTTAAAATATTTTAGTGGATGCTCAGATACAAGACACTGATGCTGTGGGTTTACGTATTTGAATAAAACTATTTTTTAAAGTGACCATAAAATAAAATATGATTATGTGCATGAGTCAGACTGTTGCTGATTATTGTAAATGTAGACTGTGAAAAACCTTCACAAAAAGAACATAGTGGAATTGTTCTGTTTAAGTATCTAAGTTTTAATAGACATTTATTTAGTTTAGCAATAAAATGTTCTAGAAAAGTTCATTTTTGAATCCTTGTACAGCATACTCAAAATGTATGCATCTACGCGATGAAAAAATGTGTCCATATTTATACAACATAGGAAAATACATGCACACAAGGGCTTCTTAAAGGTCATATCATCCCTATCATCCCAAAGTTGTTAGTTAATGGCACATTCTCTTCCCTCTAATCTCCATGCCACATTAATCCATTGGTTGTTTGATTATCTTTATCATTTCTGATTGATTGCCAAAAGGCAGCAAAAGCAGGACCTGCTAAATCTAAGCAGATGGGACGCCTTGATGAAAGACTGCCAGATTGTATTCTCTGTTTGAATTTTGGGTCAGAAGAGGTATACTAGGCCGTGAGGGGTGGTTGGGTGGGGGGTGGGGGTGCGGATGGGGAATTTTAAAGTCTGACACAAAAAACACAATGTAGGGTTTTGGAACCAGGTCGATTTGTTTTTCGGTTGTAGTCATTTCCGGTTTTATTTTGTTGTACTTCCTGTGCTCACCGTTCTTCGCAGGTCACTTGTCGCTTCCTTCCTTATGTGTTCCCTCCCTCCTGACACACCTGTGTGTTATTAATTAATCCTCTCTCCCCGTTATATACCCTCGTCTCCCTTGCACGGGTTGTCGGGTGGTTTTGTTACTACTTGAACTGATTACCTTTTTCGAGCTATTAAATGAATGACTTTTTCCATTTTCGAGTACCGTCTGCATTTGTGTCCACACGCCAACCCTGACATTACCACCCGACCTGTAATATGGACGCAGCAGACGCGGAGACGGTACGGGCATTGCTTCGCCAACAGGAGGAACAGATGTCCTGCTTACGTCAAGGATTACTGGAGATGTCGAGCCGTCACGAACGACAATTCGCCGCACTGGGTGAACGTTTTGAGCAACTGACGGAGCGTTTTCAACATCCGCCGTCTTTCCCTTCGTCACGCCCATCGCCTTCCACGCCGATCCAGGGGACCTGGGAGAGTGTTCCGGTCGCTCCTAATGCTCAACTAGCCCGTCCAGAAAGGTTTTCGGGAGATTCTGGGGACTGTCGGGCTTTTATTACCCAGTGTGAGCTCCACTTCCAATTGCAAGCGCCTCACTATCCTTTGGACCAAGCCAAGGTGGCTTTCATCATCTCCCACCTCACCGGCAGAGCAGGTGCATGGGCAACGGCTGAATGGCAGCGTGGAGCACCTACCTGCGCATCTCTCTCGGCTTTTCTGGAGGCTTTTCAGCAGGTGTTCCAGCACACCAAGCCGGGCCGAGAGGCATCTCGAGCCCTTATGCAACTTCGGCAACGGGGCAGAAGGGCAGCTGACTACGCCATCGAGTTCCGCACCCTGGCCTCCACTAGTGGTTGGGACACCACTGCGCTCATGGACACTTTCGTGGAGGGACTGTCCGAGGAATTAAAAGACAGACTAATTGCTCTAGAGCTGCCTTCCTCCTTGGAACCCCTCATCGCCCTGGTTATCAGGATCGATAACCGGTTACAGGATCACAAACTGGAACATGGCAGATCTACACCCCGCTTCCAACACAGTTCTGTTGGGCGCAGGAGCTTAGACTCACCTGACTGTGCTGTTTTTCCCACAGACCCCCCGCCTCCTGTTTCTGAGGAACCTATGCATCTTGGCCGGGGTAAATTAACAGCTTACGAGCGACGGCGACGAATGGTCTCAGGTGAGTGCCTTTACTGTGGTAAGCGGGGTCATTTCTGCAGGGAGTGCCCAAACTCGTCAGTAAGAGTGGGCGCGCTGACGAGCGGTGATTTGGCGCTCACTAGTAAAGGTCCTGCTGCCTGTTTGTTAAAAATACAGGTCATGTTCCAGGGAAAGGGAGTTTCTGTTGAGGCTTTAGTAGATTCAGGAGCAGAGCAGAACCTCATGGATGCCGAGCTAGCTAAACAGGTCGGACTTGCGTATGAGTCATTACCTCGGCCGTTACAAGTGGTCTCCCTAAACGGTCAAGAGGTAGCCACCATCTCACACATAACCGAACCTGTTAATTTGATTATCTCAGGCAACCATCATGAATCTACCCGTTTTTTCATTTTTTCCTCTGCTCAGAACCCACTGGTTCTGGGTTACCCGTGGCAGTTGGCACACAACCCCGTTATTGATTGGTCCTCCAGTCGTATCTCTGGTTGGAGTGAGAGATGTCACACCTCTTGTTTACGCTCAGCTCGGCCTCCTGGGGAAGACCCCGCTGTCCCGGTTAGGCAGCCGCCCTCACCTGACCTATCCGGAATTCCACCGGAAAATCATGATTTAGCGGATGTATTTTCCAAGTCACGAGCTGTCTCTTTGCCCCCTCACCGACCTTATGACTGTGCTATCGATTTACAACCTGGCGCTACTTTACCCAAGAGCAGGTTGTATAGTCTGTCGAAGCCCGAGAGAGAGGTCATGGAGAAATACATCGCTGAATCTCTGAATTCTGGGATCATCAGACCTTCATCTTCACCAGTGGGATCCGGGTTCTTTTTTGTGGGAAAGAAGGACGGGTCACTCTGACCGTGTATTGACTATCGAGGGTTAAACGAGATCACGGTCAGGAACAGTTACCCTCTACCATTGATGAACTCTGCTTTTGAAGCTTTGCAGGAGGCCCGGATTTATTCCAAGTTGGATCTTCGCAATGCTTACCATCTCGTGCGGATGAGAGCTGGAGACGAATGGAAGACCGCCTTCACTACCCCTTTGGGACATTTTGAGTATCTGGTCATGCCTTTTGGTCTCTGTAATGCCCCTGCAGTTTTCCAGGCCATGATTAATGATGTATTAAGGGATTTCATTCATCGTTTTGTGTTTGTTTATTTAGATGATATTTTGATTTTTTCCAGGACTGCCAGCGAACATAGGCGGCATGTTCGTCTGGTTCTCCAGCGGTTACTCGAGAACAAACTGTTTGTAAAGGCGGAGAAGTGTGAGTTTCACTCTCCGTCTGTTTCCTTCCTGGGATTTGTCATTTCTGAGGGTGAGGTGAAACCCGATCCAGCTAAGGTGAAAGCGGTGGTGGAGTGGCCTACCCCCTCTAACAGGAAACAGTTACAACGTTTTCTGGGGTTTGCCAACTTCCTCCGTCGCTTCATCCGGGGTTACAGTTCGGTGGCCGCGCCACTCACGGCGCTCACCTCATCCTCCTCCCCGTTTATCTGGACCAAGGAGGCAGAGGCAGCTTTTAATAAGCTCAAACATCTGTTCACCTCTGCCCCTGTTTTGGCCCAACCCGATCCGTCCAGACAATTTATTGTGGAGGTAGATGCCTCGGATACGGGAGTTGGAGCGGTTCTGTCCCAACGGGGGGTTTCTGACAGTAAGATGCGTCCTTGCGCTTACTTCTCCCGTCGGCTTTCTCCGGCCGAACGTAATTATGATGTGGGGGATAAGGAACTGCTGGCAATAAAGCTAGCGCTCGAGGAGTGGAGGCACTGGTTAGAGGGGTCTACTATGCCGTTTTTGGTTTGGACCGATCATAAAAATCTGTCCTACCTACGGACCGCTAAACGGCTAAATTCCAGACAGGCTCGATGGTCTTTGTTTTTCAACCGTTTTAGTTTTGTGGTTACTTATCGACCTGGTTCTAAGAATGTGAAGCCGGACGCTCTCTCCCGTCAGCAGGAACCGGTTTCTCAGGACAGCCAACCGGCCTGTATTCTTCCCCCCTCATGTGTGCTAGGTGCCCTCTCCTGGCAACTGGAGAGAGACATTAGGGCCGCCCAGGCTCAGGAACCAGATCCGGGAGGAGGTCCTCCTAATAAACTGTTTGTCCCAGGTTCTCTCAGATCTCAGGTACTCCAGTTGGCTCATGCCACACGACTCACCTGTCACCCAGGAATCCGCAGGACTGAATCGTTTTTGCGTCGCCAGTTCTGGTGGCCCAGCGTGACCAAGGACGTCCGGGATTTTGTTTCAGGTTGTCTGGTGTGTGCTCAGAACAAGGTGAGTACACACCCACCTGCTGGACTATTACATCCACTTTCCATCCCGGGTCGGCCTTGGTCACACATTGCTTTGGATTTTGTGACCGGCCTGCCGTCCTCCGCTGGAAAGACTGTCATCCTGACTATAGTGGATCGTTTCTCTAAGGCCGCTCACTTTGTGGCCTTGTCCAAACTTCCTTCAGCTGCTGAGACGGCAAGACTGGTGATAGAACACATTTTCAAGTTACATGGCATTCCCGCAGACATGGTGTCGGATCGAGGTCCTCAGTTCATCTCACAAGTCTGGAAGGCTTTCTGTGGGGCTTTCGGGGCCACTGCCAGTCTCTCCTCTGGTTTCCACCCACAGTCTAACGGGCAGGCGGAGCGGACCAACCAGGACCTGGAGGCTGCGCTCCGGTGCATCTGCTCCCGACACCACACCTCCTGGAGTACGCTGTTGCCGTGGGTGGAATATGCGCATAACTCCCTCACCTCATCTGCCTCTGGTATGTCCCCTTTCGAGTGTTCCCTGGGGTACCAACCTCCGCTGTTCCCCGAGCAGGAGACGGAGGTGGCGGTGCCGTCGGTGCAACATCTCTATCGCCGCTGTCGGCGCATATGGCGGGAGGCTCGAGCAGCCTTGTTGCGTTCCAGTGAGACCAACAAGAGACTGGCGGATCGCCGACGCACTCCAGCTCCAGCTTATCGACCGGGCCAGTTCGTCATGCTCTCCACCTCCAACATCAAGCTTCGGATGGAGTCCAAGAAGCTGTCTCCCAGGTTCATCGGACCTTTCGAGATCGTCAAGGTCATCAATCCTGTGGCAATCAGGCTACGTCTGCCCAGGTCCTTGCGCATCCATCCGGTCTTCCATGTCTCACAGCTAAAGCCCCACATCACGAGTGCTCTGCAACAGCCGTCCTCTCCGCCACCTCCTCCTCGCATCATTGATGGCCAACCGGCCTACACCGTCCGTCGCCTGTTGGACGTTCGGCGACGGGGTCGGGGTCTCCAGTACCTGGTGGACTGGCAGGGGTACGGACTTGAGGAGAGATCCCGGGAACCCGCTTCGCGCATTCTGGATCCTGACCTCATCAGAGACTTCAATCAGCGGCACCGAGACCGGCCTCCTCCTGCGCCAGGCGGCGCACCTTGAGGGGGGGGGTACTGTAGGGTTTTGGAACCAGGTCGATTTGTTTTTCGGTTGTAGTCATTTCCGGTTTTATTTTGTTGTACTTCCTGTGCTCACCGTTCTTCGCAGGTCACTTGTCGCTTCCTTCCTTATGTGTTCCCTCCCTCCTGACACACCTGTGTGTCATTAATTAATCCTCTCTCCCCGTTATATACCCTCGTCTCCCTTGCACGGGTTGTCGGGTGGTTTTGTTACTACTTGAACTGATTACCTTTTTCGAGCTATTAAATTAATGACTTTTTCCATTTTCGAGTACCGTCTGCATTTGTGTCCACACGCCAACCCTGACACACAAAGGCAAAATCCAAAAAGTTATTTTCAAAAATTAACTTTAAACCTTCAAGGAATTGAATGGTTCTTTTTTATACTGAATAGTCCATTGAAAAAAATTCATTTTTTGGTATTATTTTATGGTGTGTTCACTGAGCTGACATTAGCGGACCCCAAAGAGCCACTCAGCACAACCCAGTCCGCTACAATAATTTTTTAAAATTTGTATAACATCCGCAGCAAAAATAAGCAGTTTGTAAGCGTAAAATTTCAACACAATTAAAATTAATCAATTATAGATTGATCAGTTCTTATGGTGTTCGACATGTTCTCTGATAAACTGCTTGGCTCCGTACTATTGAGGTTGCGTTCATTAAAAAAAAAAAAAAAAAAAAAAAAAAATCAATAAATATATATTTTTTGCTTTTATATTGAATTCTAAACTACAAAAGCCATTTTATTTTAAAGCTGAGTGTGGCGTTAGATGGCCTGCAGGCGCTACCCACGCTCACCCTCGCCGCCCGCCCCTGTTCCTTATCGCCCCTGCCCCTGCCACCCTCAGAGCTCACCTCTACGCTCCACTGCTGCCCTTGCCGCCCACCTCTATGCACAACCACCTCCCTCAATTGCTTACTTTGACCCAACGCCACTTCCTAAGCAGCAACAACGCATCCCAATCTCAGTAAAGATGCCCAGACTTCCCGCTCCCCGGCCACCTCCTCCAGCTCCTCTGGGGGGACCCCGAGACGTTCCCAGGCCAGCCAAGAGACATAGTCTCTCCAGCGTGTCCTGGGTCTTCCCCGGGGCCTCCCCCCAGTGGGACATGCCCAGAACACCTCCCTAGGGAGGCGTCCAATGGGCATCCGAACCAAATGCCCAAGCCACCTCAACTGGCTCCTCTCGATGTGGAGGAGAAGTGGCTCGACTCCGAGCTCCTCCCGGGTGACCGAGCTTGTCACCCTGAGTGAGCGCCCAGCCACCCTACGGAGGAAGCTCATTTCAGCCGCTTGGATCCGGGACCTTGTTCTTTCGGTCATGACCCAGAGCTCATGACCACAGGTGAGTATTGGGTCGTAGATCGACCGGTAAAATGAGAGCTTTGCTTTCTGGCTTACGTCTCTCTTCACCACGACGGACCGGTACAGCGACCGCATGACGGTGGACACAGCACCAATCTGCCTGTCGATCTCACGCGCCGATCTTCCCTCACTCATGAACAAGACCCCAGGATACTTAAACTCCTCCACTTGGGGAAGGAGCACTCCACCCACCCAGTGAAAGCAAAGTACCTTTCTCAGGTCGAGAACCAGTCGAGACTTAGCGGTGCTGACCCTAATCCCACCCGCTTCACACTTGGCTGCAAACTGTTCCAATGCATGCTGGAGGTCCTGGCTCGATGAAGCCATCAGGACAACATCATCTACAGAGAGCAGAGAGGAAATCCTGTGGTTCCTAAACCAGACCCCCTCCTGACCCTGGCTGCACCTAGAAATTCTGTCCATAAAGACTATGAACAGAACCGGTGACAAAGGGCAGCCCTGCCGGAGTCCAACATGCACCGGGAACAGGTCTGACTTAGTGCCAGCTATGCGGACCAAGCTCCTGCTCTGGTCATGCAGAGACCGGACAGCCCTGAGTAAGGCTCCCCGGACCCCATACTCCCAAAGTACCCTCCACAGGACACCATCGAACGCCTTCTCCAAGTCCACAAAACACATATGGACAGGATGAGTGAACTCCCACGAACCCTCCAGCACCCTAGACAGGGTGTAGAGCTGATCAACAGTTCCACGACCAGGACAGAAACCGCATTGTTGTTGTTCGATCTGAGTTTCGACTATCGGCAGGACTCCCCTTTCCAGTACCCTGGTATAGCCTTTCCCAGGGAGGCTAAGGAGTGTGATTCCCCAGCAGTTGGAACACACCCTCCGGTCCCCCTTCTTGAAAAGGGGGACCACCACCCCTGTCTGCCAGTCCAGTGGTACTGTTCCCGACTGCCACGCGATGCTGCAGAGACGTGTTAACCAAGACACTTCCACAGCATCCAGAGACTTGAGGTACTCAGGGCAGACTTCGTCCACTCCCGGTGCCCTGCCACCGAGGAGCTTGTTGACTACTTCGGTGACTTCATCTTGGGTTATGGACAGCCCCACCCCAAGGCTCTCAGCCTCTGCTTCCTCAAGGGAAGGCGTGTCAGCAGGATTGAGGAGATCCTCGAAGTATTCCTTCCACAGCCCGACGATGTCCCCAGTAGAAGTCAACAGGTCCCCACCTGCACTGAAAACTGTGCCTGCAGAAAACTGGTTCACCCTCCGGACGGTTTGCCAGAACCTCTTCGAGGCCAACCGATACTCCTTCTCTATGGCCGTACCAAACTCCTCCCAGGACCGAGTTTTTGCCTCTACTACAGCCTGAGCCGCAGCTCGCTTAGACTGCCGATACCTGTCAGCTGCCTCTGGAGTCCCACAAGTCAGCCAGACCTGATAGGACTCCTTCTTCAGCTTGACGGCATCCCTTACTTCTGGTGTCCAGGTAGTGATCAGTGGACAGCTCTGCCCCTCTCTTTACCCGAGTGTCCAAGACACACGGCTGAAGGTTGCCTGAAACGACTACAAAGTTGATCTTTGATCTCCTGCCGAGGGTGTCCTGATGCCACGTGTATTGATGGACACCCTTGTGCTCAAACATGGTGTTTGTTATGGACAAACTATGACGAGCACAGAAGTCCAACAGCAAACACAGCTTGGGTTCAGATCAGGGAAGCCATTCCAATCACACCCCTCCAGGTGCTACTGTCATTGCCCACGTTGGCATTGAAGGAGGACAATGGAGTCCCCCGTCGGGGCGCTTTCCAGTACCCCTCCGAGAGACACCAAGAAAGCTGGGTACTCCGAACTGCTGTTCGCCCCATAAGCTGAAACCACAGTCAGAGACCTGTCCCCCACCCGAAGGCGGAGAGACGCAACTCTCTCGTCCACCGGGGTGAACTCCAACACTTGGCGGCTAAGCTGGGGGGCTCACGAGTAAGCCTACCCCATGGTCAAGAGAGAGTTCAATATCACATTAAATTATGGATGAAAAATTTTCATGCATATGTGTGTGTGTTTGTTCGCGTGTGTATGAAGCTGACAGGGTTGACTCTTTGTATGTCCGGACCAGAGTTCCAAATTTTCCACTAGGCTAAACACCAAAGATCACTTCATGCTATTGGGCCACCACAGTGCACAAGCTTCTCCTCCCTTCTGATTGACTAACTTTGCTTACCTGGTACAGGTGAGCAGATTAGCCGGTCTCTATGGTTTATAGTTTGTGGTGAAAATAAAAAATATATTTTCCAGAACTGAACATTTCCTTCATGGGGGTTTACGGTGGTGCAGTGGTTAGCGCTCTTGCCTCACAGCAAGAAAGCCCGGTTAAAGTCCCAGCTGGGGGACTTGAACCAGTGTCACCAATTGGGGACCTTTCTGTGTTGAGTTTGCATGTTCTCCCAGTGCATGTGTGGGTATTCTCCTGGGACGCCAGCTTCCTCCCACCGTCCAAAAACATGCTTCATAGGTCAATTGGTCACTCTAAATTGTCCCTAGGTGACAGGAAATGTTTAGTTCTGGAAAATATTGTTATTATTTTTAAAGGGACAAGTGCTTTAAAAATCCTTCTTTCGACTTTTTTATATTAATTAGCTGGTATTTCTGTTTAAGAAAGAGGTAAAATGTCAAGTTTAACCAGATCTTATTCACAACCGAAGTTCAAAGCAGCTGAGAAGAAAACTGATAACCCATCTTTTTAGCAGCATTTAAACGCATCACTTATGCACAAATCTGGGAGACGTGAAAAGAGTCTCACATGAGATTTGTGTGTAAATGCGGTTTTGTGTGTGCTTAACACGCGATTTGTGCGCAATTTTTAAAGATTTGTGCGTGTAGTTAGTTTCAAGCTGTTGGAATTTTAAGTTGTGCATGTGTACATTGTATTTGGATTTTTTTTATAATTTTGTAGTTTTTTTCTAATGCACAAAATGTATTGAATGAATTACAAGCCAAAAATTATGAATGCACAAGTCAGTGTGATATTATTTCACTTCATTGGTGTTCCACTCCTGTGATATTTGCATTTGAAGTTAGAAGGATGAGCTTGTTTTAGCATTTATATGAACATTTAAAGCTAAGAGAGGAAGGAAAAAATAATGTGTATAATTGGTGGTAATTGGTATAATCAACGTCACGCTGATTATACCATATTAGCGTAGATGATTTTTTTATATTCGATTAATCGATTAGTCGACTAATCGTTGACAGCCCTAATGAACAGCAGCTAGACACTGTTGTGCAGCAGACGAAAAGAAAATGCGCTTTAAGGTCATTCCAATAATAAACCACTTCGACAATAGATTAAACCTTTTAGAGTCATTTTGCCAAGTTATATGACGAGTTAAAACGTTAGCATCCAGTTGTTAGCATTCACTTTGACGTTAAAGGGTAAATCTTTGTCACGAAGACTACGTTTCAGCCATTAGACTTGTTTAAACCATTATACTATCCCCCCATATGTATGTTTTGGTTATGCAATATCAGTATGTATGTGTACTGGTATTTATACATGCTGGGCGTACTATAAAACTATCCTCATACAGTATGCTTAAAAATGCACCCTCATGATCTGACGCAGAAAAACAACAGATGTGTTAAGAGGAGAAAAGTTCTTTCATCCTCTAGATTTACACTGGATCTATACTGTCTTCAAGATCTGTGGAACTGGAAACGGGATTTAGCAAATTTATGAAGGTGGCGGGCCCCGCCCTGATGAGCGTCTGACAATTTGTATTTAATTTGGATTTTGATACAAAAACATGGCATTTTACAATGTAAAAGATTTTAAGTTACTTTAAAAAACGAGTTAAAGCAAACTGTTTATTGTAATGTCATTTTTTATATTGTATAGTAAACTGCAAAATGCTTTTTCAAAATGAATGTTCAAGTTGCATATAAAATTGTACATTGCAAAATGTATTTTCATATTCCAAGCCTAAATTGCATATTACTTTGAATTATGATTCAAGAAACTTCTATAGTTTTGTTTGATTAGTTGAATTTAAGTTAGGAAAGGGAGATGCTGGTTGTGACAGTTAGTGGACCAGTAACCTCCTTTTTTCTTTTTGACATTTCCTATAATAGAGCAGGAAATCAGTTTTTCCCGCTGTAGCAAGATGCTAAGAGTTAAATGAAAACAGTTCATTAAATACTCATTTTAAGCCAGAACAAAAAAAAGGAAAATCTTGAATTTAAAAAACAAAAACGTTTTTACCCAACACCCAGTCTTGCCTTTAAATGTTGTGATCTGAGAAACCCTCATTAATTTGAAGGAGATGACACCATAAGGGAGAGGAATGCCACAGCGCTTTGGAGGTGATGTCCTTTTTTGAGCTCAGGTAACCATAAAAGGGTTGATGAGAAGGGAGGAAGCTCAGTGGAGCAGTAGAATCAAATGACTAATGGGAGATAGCATGGTGTAACCAAATTTAGATAAAAAATCAGAACTTGGGTTGTGTCCAGATCTAACTCAACAATTAGTAAAATGATCTCAAAAGACTAAACAGACTTTATCTCAGACTTCTGGAACAAGGTCCTAGTAAAACAAGACTGGCAGTGCTTGACCTAAATGCCCAGAACCATGTCTGATAAAAACAATAAAAAGAACACCTGCTGTCATTGATTTTACTTACATGCTTACCTCTGTTATTCATAAGAAAAGTTGCAATCACTATTATTCCTCCCAGATTAAGCTCATGTTCCAGGTAAAAATAATTTGCTGAAATGTTTTTTTAGAATATTAGTGTTGTGCCCTTGAGGCATTCCTTCCCCTCGTCAAGCGACGGCACCTGTTCCTAATCATCTCCTCCTGATCTTCATCACCATGGCTTTTTAAGCAGCATCAAACCTCCAGCCATTGTCAGATCATTATGCTGCTTGTGTGTGTGTCTGTCTGCCAGCCATCCCGCTCTGTCAGCAAGCCAGCCATCCGCTCTGTCAGCTCACCTGTCTGCAAGCCAGCCATCCGCTCTGTCAGCTCACCTGTCTGCAAGCCAGCCATCCGCTCTGTCAGCTCACCTGTCTGCAAGCCAGCCATCCGCTCTGTCAGCTCACCTGTCTGCAAGCCAGCCATCCGCTCTGTCAGCTCACCTGTCTGCAAGCCAGCCATCCGCTCTGTCAGCTCACCTGTCTGCAAGCCAGCCATCCGCTCTGTCAGCTCACCTGTCTGCAAGCCAGCCATCCGCTCTGTCAGCTCACCTGTCTGCAAGCCAGCCGTCCGCTCTGTCAGCTCACCTGTCTGCAAGCCAGCCGTCCGCTCTGTCAGCTCACCTGTCTGCAAGCCAGCCATCCGCTCTGTCAGCTCACCTGTCTGCAAGCCAGCCAGCCCGCTCCATCAGCTAAGCTTTCCCGCCTGCTCTGTCATCCTGCTCCACTATTTGCCTTATCAATAAACATCACCTTCTCATCTTTTAAAACGTGTCTGCTCTTGGGTTCCACCCACCTCCTTGTTCACAACAGAATGATCTGACCATCATGGACCCAGCAGACATTACATTGCCTCCGGACCACCCCGACTCGATCAACGTTCGACTGGAGCAACTAAGCCACGCACAGAGACAATATGCTGAATGCACAGCCTCCCAGGTGGCACAACTTGCACAGCAGGTTGGTCAACTAGCCTCGAACTAAAAAAGGTGTTTGATCATCCTACACGGGAAGGAGATCCTTCACAACGCCTTATGCGGCTCCGACAGGAGGCACTTAGAGCAGCTGACTACGCCATCGACTTCAGGACCCTTGCCGCTGACTCTGGATGGAATGAGGCTGCCCTACAAGCCGCTTTTTCCCATGGCCTTAACGGACGGCTTAAGGATGAGCTCGCCACCAGGGACCCGCCCCGCTCATTGGAGGATCTTATATCCCTCACTGTCAGGATCGACAACCATCTCTGTGAGCGCGATAGAGAGCGGCAGGTACGATCCAGGTTACCCAATACCTCGACCGAGCCCGAAGGAGTGGGTGTACTGGCGACCGCTGATTTGTCGCGGTCAACCCCCCACACCAAGACGCTCCTGCCGGCCACCTTGTGTTTATCCATGACCCATCTAGTCCAGGTCCTGTTAGATTCCAGGGCTGAGGCCAACTTTTTTGACCGGACTTTGGCATCTCAGCTGGGAGTGAAGCCAGAGCCCCTTTCATCCCACATCCCAGCTAAGGCCCTGGATGGACAGCTGTTGTACACCATCTCTTCCCAGACCCCACCGGTGAAATTAGTCACCTCAGGCAACCACCATGAAACCATCCAATTCTTCATCATTGACTCTCCCACTACCCCAATCGTCCTCGGGCACCTTTGGTTGGCTCTACACAATCCCCATATTGACTGGTGTAAGGGCAGGATTATCAGCTGGGGCCCTTTCTGCTATAAGTCATGTCTTCTGTCTGCAGTTCCCTCAACACCCACCAACCCAGTCCCACCACCAGTCGTCCCGGATCTGTCCTCTGTACCCCCTGAATATCATGATCTCAGAGAAGCATTCAGTAAGGACAAGGCCTTAATCCCCCCCCCCCACCGGCCCTATGACTGTGGTATAGACCTGCTCCCCGGGGCTCCTCTCCCTACGAGCCGCCTCTACAATCTCTCCAGGCAGGAGACAGCTGCTATGGAAACGTATATACGGGACTCTTTGACAGCCGGCCTCATCCGCCCATCATCCTCCCCTATGGGGGCCGGTTTCTTCTTTGTGGCCAAGAAAGACGGCTCACTCCGACCTTGTATTGACTACCGAGGGTTAAACAGCATCACCGTAACAAGTATCCGTTGCCACTTCTCGAGTCCGCTTTCCACTCCCTCCAGGGGTCCACCGTCTTCACCAAACTGGACCTTAGAAATGCTTACCATCTGGTCAGGGTGAAGGAGGGGGATGAGTGGAAAACCACATTCAACACCCCTCTAGGCCACTTCGAATACCTGGTCATGCCATTTGGACTCTGCAATGCCCCCGCCATTTTTTAAGCCTTAGAAAATGACGTTTTAATAGACTTCCTGAACTGCTTTGTTTTTGTCTATTTAGACGACATCCTGTGCTTCTCCCCAACCCTTAAAGACCACATATCCCATGTCCGGCAGGTTCTTCAGCGACTTTTAGAAAACCGGCTGTACGTCAAGCTGGAGAAATGCACCTTCCACACCAGCTCGGTGTCCTTTTTGGGCTACGTCTTCCAGAAGGGGCAGGTCAAAGCGGACCCAGGGAAGGTCAGGGCAATGGTTGAGTGGCCTGTACCCACCACCCTGAAACAGCTGCAGCGCTCCCTTGGGTTCGCGAATTACTACCGACGTGGTTCATTCGTGGTTTTAGTTGCGTGGCTGCGCCTGACTGACCTCTCCTTCTGTGCCCTTCCGCTGGACCCTGGAGGCAGACCACGCATTCCTCATGCTCAAGGACCTGTTCACTACCGCCCCTGTCCTTCAACACCCTGACCCCGACCGGCAGTTTGTGGTTGAGGTGGATGCCTCGGATGCTGGTGTACGGGCTGTGCTCTCCCAACGTTCTGCTACAACCAACAAGTTGCATCCCTGCGCATACTTCTCACGCCGCCTCACTCCCGCAGAATGCAACTACCACGTGGGTGATCGGGAGCTTCTGGCAGTCAAGTTGGCCCTTGAGCACTGGCGCCATTGGCTGGAGGGCACTCGCACCCCTTTCCTCATCTGGACAGATCACAAGAACCTATCCTATCTACAGACTGCCAAGCATAATTGTTGTCCTGACTTTGGAATTCTTCGAAAGAACACCAAATCTGTAGCAGCCTTTCTGAATAACATCAAACAAAGGAGTTGCAGTAACTTAAATGTCATGGTAGGAGCTATGAAGCTGTGCATCTGCAAATGTGTGCAAACATTAGTTGATTAATGAAGCAAAACTTTTTCTTTTACTGTAAGAAAACATGTGAGCAAGAGATAGACTTTAATGGTCTGTTTTTAAATGTCTATCAAATTTGCTGCTTTTGTTTTTTCAGACGGCTCAGACGGTCCTCCTGGTTGTTACAGCTTTCACCATCTGCTGGATGCCCCACCACATCATCGCTATGTGGGTAGAGTTTGGCACCTTCCCTCTTAATGATGCCTCCTTAGCTTTTCGCATCGTCTCCCACTGCCTGTCCTATGGGCATTCCTGTGTAAACCCCATCCTCTACGCCTTCCTGTCCAAGAACTTCCGCAGAGCCTTCTGTCAGGTCTTCAGCCACCTCTTCATGCACCAGCCACCAACAAATGGTATAATTCGTTTGCGCATGGACAACTTCTCCACCACACACTCTTCCACCAATGTGTGAAGCATTTGATACTAAATGAAGCTGTTTGTGTCAGTTAAGTCCTTCAGATTACAAAACAGAAGCATGTGTGTTCAGCTGTTTGGATCACTGAAGATCCATAAGCCATCACTTGTCCAGCTAGAGAAGATCAACAAGACACTGATATCACAGAGAAATTAAGGGTTCACAGAAACTGGCCCTAACTCATTTCACACCTCAGTTTCTTGTGGTGTAAGTCCATGGAAAAATCGACAAAAAAAAACATCATAAGGAGCACACCCAATGTTCACTCTTTGTGCTCTTTCAGCTACCTGTAGAGGAGCCTAAACCCTCATATTGCTTTGGTTTAGACCCTGTTTGTGACTGTGCAAAAAGTTAAGGGAAAAGTAGACTTTTTGTTGGTACCCTTTGTTGAATAAAAGAAAAACTCACAATTGTCACAGAAATAACATTGCTTTTCAGCCATGAATTCTTTACAAAAACAAAATTATTAAACAGGCTTGGACAAAAATGATGGTACCCTTAGAAAAGACTGAAAATAATGTGATCAAAGGGTATTTTAGTCCATGATGTGTCCACTAACGGTGTCTACAATCTTGTAATCAGTCAGTGGGCCAATATAAAGGGCTACAGGATGCCACTGTGCTGTTTGGTGACATTCTGTGTACCACACTCAACATGGACCAGAGGAAGCAAAAGAAAAGAGTTGTCTCCGGATGTTAGAAAATTATAGACAAGCATGTTAAAGGAAAAGGCCATAAGATCATCTGCAAGCAGCTTGATGTGCCTGTGACTACAGCTGCACATATTAAGAAATGTAAGATCCACAGACTGTAGCCCACCTTCATGGTCGAGGCCGCAAGAGGAAAACTGATGACAAATCAAAAAGAAGAATAAAACGGTTGGTAACAAAAGAGCCCAGAAAAACACCTAAAGAGATTAAAGGTGAACTTCAAGCTCAAAGAACATTAGTGTCAGATTGCCCATCTGTTGTTGTTTGACACAGTGGACTTAATGGGAGATGACCAAAGAGGACACCGTTGTTAAAAAAAAATCATAAAAAGCCAGACTGGAATTTTCCAAATTACATGTTGATAAACCACAAAACTACTGGGAGAATGCCCTCTGGACTTTTTTTGGAAAGGCACACCAGCTCTATGTTCACAGAGGGAAATCAAGCAAATCAAGAAAAGAACCAGGTCCCTACTGTGAAACATGGGGGAAGCTCTGTTATGTTCTGGGGCTGCTTTGCTGCATCTTGAATCTGTGGAGAATTAAATGAATCCTCAAGACCATCAAGGGATTCTAGAGAGAGAGGAAATGTACTGGCCTGCTTCAGTAAGCTTGGTCTCAGTCACAGGTCATGGGTCTTGCAACAGGACAATGACCCAAAACACCCATGAATGGCTCAGAGGAAAACAATGGACTACTCTAAAGTGGTCTTCTATGAGCCCTGACCCAAATCCTATTGAGCATCTTTGAAAGGAGCTTAAAGATGCTGTCTGGAAAAGGCATCCTTCAAACCTGAGGCAACTGGAGCAGTTTGCTCATGAGGAGTGGGCCAAAATACCTGTCAACAGGAAGTCTCATTGACAGTTACAGGAACCATTTGATTGCAGGGATTGCCACAAAATATTAAGTTACGGGTCCCATCATTTTTGTCCAGGCCTGTTTCATCATTTTGCTTTTGTAAATATTTCTCTTGAAGCATGATTGAAAAACAATCTCTGTCTTTTATTTGGTTCAATTCCAGAAATGTTTTATTTATTACTTTTGTCAGGGTTAGGGTTATTAACCCTTGAGTAATTTCTGTGAGCTTTTCTTTCATTTACCAAAGGGTTCCAACAATTTCGTCCACAAGTGTAAGACACAAGATGTCAGGAGGACTGATATCAGGTTCACCATAGTCAACCTGAACAGACTAGCATTCTCAGATATCTGACAACCCCTGTAGGAATGCAAACAAGACCATGAAAAAAACACCAGGACGTGAGTGACACTGTTCCTATGTTCAAAGACACTTTTGTGTGCTGGACAGAACTTGGCTGAGAGATGATGAACCTTTCTAGTAGATTGGATCATCTGAGTGGAAATAAACAGGCTGAGCTTCTTCAGTCTGTTGTATGTGCGTTTTAGGGAAAAACCTGCCAGGTGACACACATCAGACTTGAGTTTAAGAAAAAAAAAAAAGGTACATGGGATAAGAAATTTGTCAAAAATAAATGTATGCATAAAGGAAAACTTGTGGACAAATTACTACTTTGTGCATAGCTTTGCAAAAAACAAGAAGACATCATACAACGCTGACAGAGCGTGTCTTGGGGCAGGGTAACCCTGGACAGTCCAAGGGCTGGAGCGAGTGAGCCCACCCTGCCTGTCTTGGGAGGCTGGTGGGCAGAATATCGATGGCAGAGAGACTGAGATCCTCCCGCCGACTGTTGCTGCTGGCTGGCAGGCAGACGGGAGAGTGGTGGCAGCAAGGAGCCAGGGATCCCTCCGGCTTCTGCTCAGGTGTTTTTATTTCATCATTCTCTTATTGTCATCTCTTTTTTGACGAACATGGACATTTTTAACACCTAATTAGTGGCATTCCTGCTCTTTTTGTCCACCATTTCCAGGTCTGAAACAATCCACTGCTGCATTGTTTACACGATCAATTGTTATTGCCTTGGCAACAACAAAATGCATAAAGAGATCGCTGTTATTATAATCAGTTTTTTTGTTTAACAGAGCTATGGTAATGAGAAGTTCCCCACTATGGGATCAATAACATCCTAAAAAGTTTTATTCTTTTTTAGTTTAATAATTGAGTACGCATGGGTCCTTTGTTGTATTAAGGTTTTGGGACTTGATGTATTTGCCTGTGACCCGTGACATAGTTTTTACAGTAAGTTAACAAAGGAAATTTTGTATTCATGACGAGGGAAAGTGGTATTCAAAACAAAATGATGTGTTAAACACAAAACTAACAGTTTTATTCATACTTGTTTGGAAAACTGCGCACAAAGCATACATTTGTGCACAGTTTTGACTTTATGCAAATGTTTTTTTTTTGGCAGATATCTTACTCCATACAATTCCATTCAGCATCCGGGTGGTGTACTGCCACAACACAGAGCGCCCAAAATGATTTTGCTCCAAAGGGTTGAAATGAAATATTTTTTGAGTCATTTAGAAGTGTTTGATTGTGTTCAGAAAAATGAAATAAATGAACAAATAAGACACTCTAAAATACCATCAGGAAAAAAAAGAACGTTAATGGATTGTATTTAACCAAAACTTAGCTCTCCTCCTTAGGGGCAGACTCTTCTGATGAAATATCTCATATCTCTGTTTATGGTTCTAAAGAGAAGATCGATGTGAGATTTAACTGTGTGCAGGATGGTTCCCCTTTTCTTTTAATCCCAGCCAAAGCTGCTTTTTGGATTCTGTAACAAACTTTTCTTCACTGCCACTTCTCTTCATCTGATCATTCTTCTCAAACGTCACTTTACTTGTCCAAAGTTTGCAAATAAGTGCCAGTAAAATGAAATGATTGTGATGTGTATACTTGTCAGAAACTGACATCCTGTGTTAACCACCCTTCTTTTTTCCCTCTTCTGTGTCTTTACGCTGACTAATTTGCCCACCTATTATTCTGCTAAGTCTGATCATGAATAAAAACAGTATTCACATCTTTAACTATGCAGTTTTTTTACAGCCTGTCTATTTCTCTGACTTTGATCGGCTTCTCTTTTGTGCTGCAGAACTTTAACAACTAAACACTGAACTCAGTGTCTTGTCAAAACATTTCATGAATCTAGTTGTATTTGTTTATTTCTGTCCTTTCATGAAACAAAGACACTTAATCTGGGAAGTTTCCTGCATCAGTGCAGTCAAAACGCTATTACGCCCTTCTTAACAAGCTTAACTAAGCACTTTATGAGCTACAATACACATATAGCTGAACTGAATGATACAGTTTGGGAAAGAATTGGACACATTTATGAAGCTGGTGGCTCAGATCTCTTCACCAATTTGCAATATTCACAGAATCAGCACAGCTAGGTGACCCAAAAATCTTTTAGTTTGTAAAAGTTTGTATGTCGTCAGTGAAATGGGAGATTCATTCTAACCCAGATGTCCAGATGTAACAGCTATTTCATGTAGTTAATTTTTAACACTGAGGCTGGATTCATTCCCTACCCTATAGCTTCTCCCAAGAAGGTATTGAGTTTTTGTCTTAGCATGACCTCTTAAAGTTATAAAACCGATGTAGTTATTTCTACTCTGAGTTCTGGCAGCTACGTGCTTACGTAGATGACCGGTGAATATTGATGATGTTATCGAGTGGTAGTAATGTCAGAATTTGAGAACACTATTTCATCATATCTCTCCGTTTGGAGGGCTATATGTTGGCATAGGGAAAAGCAGGATAGGGTTGAGAAAGAACTTGGATTCGGCATTATTAATATGGTTGAAGTATGATGGGTGGGGTCCTGAGTACTTATTGCTAGATATTTACACTTCAGTGAAAAGGGAAATAAAAAGACATTTCAAGAATGTCAAATTACCAGGAGTTCTGATGTTGATAACCCACGGGACACAAACACACCTATCAGATTTGTAAATCATGGCTATTTCAATGTTTACAGCTATAGATATGCATTATGTACCTGATAGACATCTATTCATGAAGTTCTATTGGACAACCCTGTATAAAATCTCAAGCAGATGACTTTTCCACAGCTAATTGTGTCAGAGTCCTGGGCATCTCAGACAACTATTTTCTTATTCTAATAGAGAGCGCATACACATCTACCTGAAGACATCTAGTCTTTAGATATTTTTAGATGTCTATGAGAGTACTTTTTTTAAACATTTACTAGATATAAAATAAACACTGCAATTTTACATCCATCTTTGTTTTTGCGCCATTAGTCTAGTCATTTATAAAGTGTTGCTTTAAAATATGCACAATATTTGAAGGATAAAGTTAAATTGATCCCCGAAAATGACTTTTACTTCTGTTACTTTAACAGTAGCACGCAAAAGTTTCTTTCAAAAATAAAATACAAATGCAGCAGATTTACTTGAAATAAAATTGCAAGAAAAGCCAAGTCCAGCTTGTTTCTATCATTGTGATTTTGATGTGCTGTCATTCTTTTTCTCCTTTTTTCTGTCAGATAAAAACATGACAACATTAGTGCAGAGTCTACTTTTCCCCAAAATCTCAAATCAGGTCACAATTCCCACCATTGAATGTTCAAGGGATTTAAACGACAGAGTAATATAATTCACAGACCTTGTGTGCAATTAGGAACTGTATTTACAGTATTTATCAACATTTTACAAGCGCATTGTTTTCTGCATCCCCACTTCTAAAATCCAAAATGATTTCTCTCTAACAAAAACCCACTTTAACACATTTATAACGCTGATACCTGGAGTTAAAAGAGAATCAAGGTAAAGTCTGGATATGAAATCCTCTCACCACAGACCAGTTTGTGGCTGATGAGCCACTGACTCTTTCAGAGTCAGATTTACAAGAAAATGAACAGAGATATATTTACTGACTACTGATTGTGTTTCATATCTCATATCAGCATCTTTGTATAAACATACAGATACATTAGACTGAAGAAGAATATAATATGTATAGCAGTTTAGCATGACTAAAAGAACAAACATAAATGAATATGAATGAATAGAACTTTTAGTTTCATGTTTAACATTTCTGTTGTGAATAGGATTCGTCTCTGTTTTGAATACGATTTTTCTTTGTCCTAAATAAAAAATGTCCCCCATTAACTCACTTTAAAAATACGTCACAGGGTCACAGAGCCTGAATTTCATTGTGGACCTGACAGCAGCAACAGGAAGTTGAAGGAAAGTGTTGCTTTGGTGACAGCGCTGTTGTTACACACTCATGCTATCATGCTGTGATGATCTGCCTAATGCACTGTTCCGTGTGTGTCTAATATATGTAATAGAGTATGTAATAAAGTCAGAATATATTTTCATGGGGCGGATTTAAGGCGGGCGGATAAAGACAAGAAAATACATAAACATTCATAAAAACGATATTTTAGAAATATAATAACAGGCACGAATTCGTTTTGCATTGAACTTTATTTGTAATCTGTAACATTACAGAGCCGAAAAAGCACCCACCCTCACTCACCCCCCTCACGAGATCGCTGCATTTTTCGCTGCAGTGGATAAAATAGCAAGTCTTTCTGAGTCTGAAGGCCAAAGTCCAAGTCAAGTCACGAGTTATTGAGGTTAAAGTTCGAGTCAAGTCACGAGTCAGGGCTATGAAAGTCCAAGTCGTGTCTAAAGTCGTCAAATTCATGACTGAAATCTGACTCGAGTCCTCACCTGTACCTGACAGTATATAAAGAGTGAATCGACTTTTGTTGGCTGTTGACCTGTATAAATGGGGCTTTAAAAGACTTCTGGTCCTTGCCAAATATTCGATTATTTAAAATAAAATTGTTTAATTCTTGAAATTATAGTCTAAAATTGTTTGTGTGCTGCCCTCTAGAGGTTGACACAAGGTAGTACAGTCGAATTTTGTGATTGGTTAACTGATGTTGTGTTAGCTTTAGCATGGCTCGTAGGTCATTTGCCTTTGGTCGTCATAAATCTACTGACTTGTACAACTTTTCAGTGGACTTGGAAGTTAGGCAACAGTGGTTGAGTGCAATTGGCATTGAATCTAGTGAACTCCACCCTTGTGCTGAGATTTGCACTGACAATTTGACTCAGGATTCTTTGCTTAATATGTTAGTCTTTATTAGCTATGATGCTAGTGCCATTTCCACTCAGACATGGGTCCCCTTCGGTCCTGCAAACCCACAGCTGTGCCGGGTGCGTTGCCAAGATACGTATCCACTGCTGGAATTAGTATCGCCTGTGCATTGTTGATTTGATTTGTGACATATTTTAGAACATGTCATTTTAGAACATGCTTTCTGCACAATTTAGAGTGTACATTACTCTGTTTTTTGTTGGATTTTAAATCTAAAATACCTCCACACAGGGGCAGAAATTAAACTTTTGAAATACTGGCCATGTTGGCCGGTTGATTAAAAAAAAAAAAATCTATTGGCCAAACACATTTTACTAGCCAAATTCTAACACTATTTTACACCGAAATACCTTAGATATTTTAGTTTTCAGAAATGTTTCTGATTTTTGGGGGGGGGAAATGAAATTGAATTAAAGCAATTTATAAACAGCATGAAGATGTCTTTACTGTCAAATTTAAACTTCAAACATGCTGAGAAAGCAAGGACAAATTTATTAGAGATTTCCTAATTCTATCTCCAGGTGATCACATTTTATTATAAATAATAAAAAAAATGCCTGTAAACAGTAAAATGTTTTGGGTTATGTCCATGATATATCATTATTGAAATTAAAACTGCAGCTTTCAGAAGGCCGGAGGACAACAACCTCTAACAGGTCTTATTTTTCAGTGAAACAGACTGTTCTGCTACACAGATACTGCTAAAACAGTGGATTCAGTTCTATCATAATAAAAAACAAAAGAGTCTTTATGAATGTCCTATTAATTTATCTGCCACGTCGTCGGGCCCTGAAAATACTGTCTGACCAGTCTGTGATCACACATGAAAACAGAACAGCTAGTTAGCACCATAGCACTAGCGGCTAACAAGCTAGCATTATAGCATCAGTGTCTAATAACAGCAGTCTCCAAATCAACACGTTTTATTAATCTGTCTGTTGTAGCTTCAAGAGAAGCAGCCTGATGGTATCGATAGAGCTCGGTAACCCAGAAGCAAAGAAACTTAGACGCAGATGAGTAAGGTTGTAGCTTGGTTTAATAACTGAACAAAAGATCACCTCACAAGAGGGGAAAAAGAGGCAAGTAACTCAAATGAACTAAGGAGCAGCATCAACATACAATGACACGACCAGACCTAAAGGAAACGAAACGCTCCAATACAGGGAACAGAAACATCCAGACTTAAATAGGCAAACACACAATCAACTCAACAGGATGCAGCTGTGAACACCTGCAGGAGACACAGGTGAGAGGGAGGACCAAGAGAAGGCCACAACAGACCTGCACAGAACAGGCAGTGAAAAACCAAAAACATAACAAGCAAAATGTGTCACTTTATCCTCCTGTTCTGACTGGATCATGTTATAAATCGTCACATATTTCGCTGTTTAATCAACCAAACTAAACGCTGCACAGGTGAAGTAACTTCGAGGGGTCATGTTGTGTCGCATGAGTTTTGTTTACTTCGTTTGCAGACAGTAGAGAAAAAGAGGACAAAAAAAATTCACCAAAAGAAGAGCTAATAAACATGACTACGTTTACACAAACATTTACTCTCTATGTGGTGACTAACCCTCTTACTTTTTTAAATTTTGGACCCTTCAAAATGAAAGTCTATCGCGATAGGCTCATTTTATTATTGAGAAAAAGTATAATTATGATTTATATATCTATTATTTTATCGCCCAGCCCTACTTCTGGACCATGAACGTCTTCCACGGGAGAAGATGGCAAAGAAAAATTCTCAGAAAGTTTTGTGGTGAAACTGGCATCACTTTGCTTTGTATCACTGCTTATTATTGAAGACTCAGCGTACGTTACCTCAAGCTTACTTCATTGTCAATCACAGATCCAGACCACACCTCTCCCACTCAGCCTGCCTGCCCTAGTCTCGCCCCTTTCTTTGCATCATCAACAATGCGATTCCAGTTCCAGTCATGAGCATGAGCAGAAGCATGTCTCCAGCTCTGCCTCCTCCCATCAGAGGGAGCCCTCTCCTGAATACTAGCTCCGTCCACACTTTCCCCCACGTCTCTCCAGCTGTTCGCAATCATCTCATCAACTCCACTCCTCTTAAACCCCACCTGGACTCTGTACCGGCACGAAGTATTGTTTTGCCCAGCAGACATACCCAGCGCTTACCTGTCTTGTTGTTACTCTGGCTTTGATCCTTGCCTGCCTCTCGTCTCCCAGTCTCGCTCCATGCCCTCAACTCCTGCCTGCCTTTTGACTCTGTTTTTGCCTCTGCCCTTGTCTGCTCAGTTTGTTGCCTCATCAAATCTCTTTCCTGCTTCACATTGATCCAAACGTCTCTCTGTCATCGTCTCAGAATTCACACTCATTGCCTTTAGGTGACAGAATTGCTGCAAAAAAGTAGCAATTAGATAGCTGACCATGGCCCGGAAGAAAAACCAAGACGCATCTTACATTTTGGACATCAGAAAGGCACTCGAAGAAAAATTCAAGCTAAGCTAATCCCACTGTTGCACCTCGAAGCCTCGAAGGTTAGCACCCCACATGAAACTCATAGTGACAGATGACGTGACAGAGCTTGAGATGAAGGATCTTTGTTAAACCACTAGGTCCACTGGACCAACTGCTGATCAGCACCATGAGAAGTGCTTGATTACTAACGTCTGAGCAATTAAATGAAGCTAAGAGTCAAATATAATTTCAAGAAAATCATGGCGTCCAAGGACAAGTGAAATCTCTAAAAGACAATAAGATTTTCAGCACTTCAGGCCTGCAGACATCTCAAGCCCAACTCACTTTGCTCCAATATCAGCTGAAGGTCAACAGACCCGACAAACAAAGACTGCAATCATAACAAAGAGGAGAACTACCAAAGACAGATGCACTTTTGGAAATTGATGTAATCAGCTGGTCTTTAAATGCGATTGACAATGTTTATTCCACGCTAAAGAACGGGGAAGCAGACCCCTGCTACCCAGATGGAACCCATGCGGCTGGATACACCAACGATCCATGGGTGTGGAGACTGATGTGTCCAGCTGTCTGTGGAAGACGTTGAAGATGTGTACCTATTCGTATTCCTGATGTTTGGATTACTCACCACTGGGATTGGAGTACTACTAATCTATCGAGCACTCTCTGAGGCCTGTGATAACCAAAATGAAGCTCATTAGAAATGAGGTGAAATTGCTGAGAGGCGAACTGTCGAATCTCTGTGGAAAGATACTGCGGTGAGTGACAGACTTTCACAAGCGGAACAAAGTAATAAAACGTAACATTACAATTTGAACGTACATTACGTACTGACACAAGTAATTACAGTATTGACCCGAAAGACGGCCCTGATTATAAGATGATCCCCTCTTTTTCAAGACTCAAGTTTGAAAAAAAACTTTTTGAACACCAAATTAATTTTTATGCAGAAAATAATCACAGTACATCTGTAGCAATGATTATAATAAAATATTTGAGGGAAAAGTCATGTTATTTTGCCTCATTCAAATATGTAAACTAAAGTGCAATCATTTTCGTAAATGAATGGCTTCTGGTTTTTGAAATCTAAAAAAAACAATCTATTGTGATAAAACAACAAAATTGCAATACCTGTATTAACCATCAAAGTGAAGTCTAACTGTAACTGTAGTCTTGAAACAAATCTGAATAGAGAAAAAAATTGCAATAAAATAATGCAAACTTGTTAAACTTGTGAGTAGCTGAGATCTGTCATGACAGAACACTCCTGTGTGACTCCTCACAAACATCCTCTGCCTCGCTGTGCTCAGTGTCACTGTCCTCATCCTCATCCTCTGTCTCCACTGGTTCCTCCCATAGCATGTCATCCTCACTGCCGTCCAGGGCATTTAATATACAACATTTTTTAAACCCTTGAATGATGCTGTTTGGGGAAACTGCATCCCATGTGTGGATGATCCACTCACAACAGATGTACCGGAGGCTTCTGAATCCTTCCTGTCGATGTGAGTGTGTGATCACCACACAGGAGCCACTCTGTGTATTTCTTTTGCAGATTGTCTTTGAATGGTTGGTTGACCACAACATCCAACACCTGCAGCTGACTTGTCATTTCCGCCGGGATGATCACTAAGTCGTTGTTCATCGCCTTCACTTGTTTTTTAGCAGTTTTGGGCATTCAGTGTTTTATTTATTCCCAGTGTGACGTATTCACGGTGTTACGCATTTACAGTTTTACGCATTGACAGTGTTACAGATTCACAATTTTTCACATTCACAGTGTTATGTACTTACAGTCTTACGCATTTACAGTTTTGCCCATTCACAGTTTTGTGCATTCAGTGTTCCACATTCACAGTGTTATGCTTTCACAGTTTTACGTATTCAGTGTTACGCATTCACAGTTTTACGTATTCAGTGTTACGCATTCACAGTTTTACGTATTCAGTGTTACGCATTCACAGTTTTACGTATTCAGTGTTACGCATTCACAGTTTTACGTATTCAGTGTTACGCATTCACAGTTTTACGTATTCATAGTGTTACGCATTTGCAGTGTTACGCATTTACAGTGTTATGCTTTCACAGTGTTATGCTTTCACAGTGTTATGCTTTCACAGTGTTATGCTTTCACAGTGTCATGCATTTACAGTTTTAGGCATTTACAGTGTTACACATTCACAGTTGTACGCATTTGCATTTTACGCATTTACAGTGTTATGCATTTACAGTTTCCCGCATTCAGTGTTACGCATTTACAGTGTTACAATTTCACAGTTTTATCACATTCACAGTGTCACGCATTTACATTGTTACGCATTCAAAGTTTACGTATTTACAGTTTTACACATTCCCAGTGTTATACATTTACAGTTTTGTGCATTTACAGTTTTACGCATTCACAGTTTACGCATTTACAGTTTTACGCATTCACAGTTTACGCATTTACAGTTTTACACATTCAGTTTTACGCATTCTCAGTTCGCCCATTCACAGTGTCATGCAGTTACAGTATTTTGCATTCACCGTGTGACGCTTTCAGAGTTTTGCGCATTCACAGTGTCACCCATTTACATTGTTACGCATTCACAGTTTTGCGCATTCACATTGTTACGCATTCACAGTTTTAGGCATTCACAGTTTTGCGCATTCACAGTGTCACGCAATTTCATTGTTATGCATTCACAGTTTTACGCATTTTAAGTGTCACGCAATTTTATTGTTACGCATTCACAGTGTTACGCATTCACAGTGTTACGTATTCACAGTGTTATGCACTTAAAGTGTTACACATTCACAGTATTATGCATTCACAGTGTTAACCATTTAGAGTTTTGCGTATTCAGTGTCACACATTTACATTGTTACGCATTCACAGTTTTAGGCATTCACAGTTTTGCGCATTCACAGTGTCACGCAATTTTATTGTTACGCATTCACAGTGTTATGCATTCACAGTTTAGCACATTCACTGTGTCGTGCATTTACAGTGTTAAACATTAAGTTTTAAGCATTTACAGCTTTGCACATTCACAGTGTCACGCAATTTTATTGTTACGCATTCACAGTGTTATGCATTCACAGTTTAGCACATTCACTGTGTCGTGCATTTACAGTGTTAAACATTAAGTTTTAAGCATTTACAGCTTTGCACATTCACAGTGTCACGCAATTTTATTGTTACGCATTCACAGTGTTATGCATTCACAGTGTTAAACATTAAGTTTTAAGCATTTACAGCTTTGCACATTCACAGTGTTACGCATTTATAGTGTTACGCATTTACAGTGTTACGCATTTACAGTTTTACGCATTCACAGAGTTACGGATTTACAGTTTTCCGCATTTACAGTTTTAGGCGTTCAGAGTGTTACACATTCAGTTTTACGCTTTCACCATTTTACACATTTACAGTTTTGTTCATTCAAAGTGTTACGCATTTTAACAATTTGTACATTTTTTTAGAGTACTTGTTAAGAAGTTGTTCTATTTAGCATTTTTGAATCAAACAAAACGTATTACACATAGCATCACACTCCATATATGTTATTTTTTCTTTTTTTTTTTTCACAACTTTGTTTCAGACCCATAGTCTCAGATTGTTCCACCGCAGGACCACGCCCTTCTTGACCCTTACTCAGGTCAGCACTGGGAAACTCGTACTCCTAGGCTGCCAACTTCATTAGTGCTCGAAGGGGACTAGTTTTATTGTCATAGTCTTCAATCCACTCTGAATTAAAACTCTAAATTAAAATTAAAGTCATGTTTTTGCAACCTATTCTCTTTCAACATCTCTGCAGTTCCGGACCTGCAGAGTGATGTAGTGAGTTCCATCGCTTCCATCCATCAGAACAGAGCAAATCGCTGATGCTCCTTGAGCTGCAGAAAACAGCTTTTCTCTCCCACGTTGGGTCACACACTTTGGGCTTCTGTAGCTGAACCACAGTGTCTCCTCCAATCATCCTGCCTCCAGCTGGAAAAACTGGAGTTCTTGATGTCATCCATACTGTTGCATCCCTCTGTTGTCAGTAGAGCAGCATTTTCAGTCTTTTAAGTCATCCCTAAACAAGTCACGTCCAGTCCTTGCTCTCGTCTTTTCTCCAGATCAGTCAGAAACCAAACAGCCTGATCATTGTCATGTCGTCTTTAGCATCAGTCTAAGAACCTCCTACCCTGCAAATTTTGTGTTATTGAAACTTGTATCTAAACACCAGAAGAACCACTTTACTCTAAGTGAACTTATATTTAATCCTTTGTGTATGATTGTCTGTAATCTACCCAGTCTCTGTGAGTCTGTCATTTTAAATTTTTCCATTACGCTTTTACACTAGCTTAATTAATTCTGCTTAAGACAATTATCTGTTTAGTTCTTACTAAGCAACATTAACTGAGGCAATAAAAACAAAATTTGTCATCATGGAGAAAAACTTTGGCAAAAACTGTTCTATGATCATAAGTATATTTCTCAACTTTAATTACTTAATAAATTAAATAAACCCTGTAATATCTGTGTCTATCCTAAAGCTCTTGAAAGTCTGCTCTTCAACTTGAACTATAAGTTAAATGCACTGAAAACCCTCTATATTATAAACCCTGTACTATATGTGTCTAACCTAAAGCTCCCCCCTCTGATCATAACCATGATCAATGACTAATAACTAAACACGATCAATAAGTAAAGAGGGACACATGCACAGCTCTAAGCCCACAGTATGCCGATATATAATTCTACTCCAAAAATACCTGTGAAAATCAGCATTCAACAAACAAACACCCAAACGTTGTAACAGTCATAGTCATCCTCATCAGAGTCCTCTGTTATCCTGTCGTCACACAACCCACCTTAGTCTGGAATCATATAAAACAGTTGTCAGTCAAAACAAATCAAATGTCATCAAGTTGATGGTACATCACCCACAGTGACTTGGTAGATGTTGGCGACCTTCACTGAAATTCCAGGCTGTTCCTCTTCTGTGGTCACCTCCCCCCTCAGAGGAACCTCCTTCTCCGCCTGACTCTCTCCTCAGAGTTCCTGTCAGGCTTCTTCTGCTCCGTGTTTCCTGTGAGCCGTTAACATAGTATGAGCTCCAAACAGTGTGTGACCCATCGACCAGCTGACCACCGTCACAGTGCCTCGGTGCACTCCCTCCTGGAGCCCTCAGTCAGGAATGAAGATAGATAAAGCATCCAGACATCAACGACCAGATCACCATGGTTCCCTCTCCGTCCTGGACCATTGTTCAAACTGCAGATGGCCCGTTCTTGATCACACCAGCTCAAGCTGTCGCTCCACATGGACCTCTGGGCCTCATCATCATGTCTGTTTCTCCACTCTTAGCATAAACACTCACTTTTCTGTAATTATACACACTCTTGGACAGCAGGACAAAATCCACATTCACATAAAATCTTAAATGCTAAAGCAGCGTCTTCTTAATGCAAGCATTGGTCGACCAGAAGCATTTATTCAGTACAAGCAAAGCAGTTATAGGAGCTCTCATGCATGAACTCAGCAAAGCAGGAATCAACCCAGTTTAGGATTGTTCCAGTGTAGGTTTAGATTGTTAGTAACTTCAATATTTAATCACATATTTCTCATTAGTATTACTCATCATGCACACCACACATTCATCATTTAGCACTCAATCAATTTTCAAAATAGACATCACATGTAGGGTTTTGGAACCAGGTCGATTTGTTGTTTTCAGTTGCAGTCATTTCCGGTTTTATTTTGTTGTTACTTCCTGTGCTCACCGTTCTTCACAGGTCGCTTGTCGCTTCTCCCTCATGTGTTCCCTCCCCCCTGACACGCCTGTTTGTCATTTGGTCAATCCTCTCTCCCCGTTATATACCCTCGTCTCCCTTGCACGGGTTGTCGGGTGGTTTTGTTACTCTTGTTTTGATTACCTCTTTCGAGCCATTAAATCTATTGACTTTTTCCATTTCCGAGTTCCGTCTGCAATTTGTGTCCGCACGTCAACCCTGACATCACAATTCACATAATATCATAAATTATTAATCCAAGGACTATGACAGATTTGCATTTGAGTAACATTAGTATGCTCTTTATATATGTTTATATTAATTTTATTTTGTCCTCTGACAGAATTTCTCACCAATCACCCAAACTCATAGGATTAACACTAAACATTTCCTTAAATTCAATCTCAAATCTGAATAATTTACAAACACATTCCTTCACATGCAAAACTGGAAAGCAAACATGTTAAATAAATCCGCAATTCACCCTAAAATTCTTATCGGACCTGTACGGGGACACATTCCACAATTTAATCTCCTCAAAATAAAGTCTCATCACATGACTTTTGACTCAGAACAAATACATTAATTAAAGACAGTCAGATAAAACATACCGGGAACTTCTACCACAGTCTATTAAACAAGATCCGTGAAGACAACCAAGATCCTTTTGTAATTTTGCATCTAAAAACTACAATGTAATGACATGTAACAGTTTGTAACATTTAAATATTTCTTCAAATAATTAATTCCTGTTATGACTTATCAATTCCTGATCCGTTTACACTGCGATATTTCTATTATTCCGAGCTTTTCTTTTTTTCTCACCCAATTTTATTTCTTTAGCCTCTTAGAACTCTAACTTACCTGAACTAATTAACACTAATAACTTACAGAAGGCATAGAAGCTAAACATTTAGGCTGTACATGTGACCTGAAACCTTTGGCTCAAAATCTGCATAGAAAATCTGTAACACAAAAACGGTTTCAATAGTATTTGAATAGTACTGTTGTTTTAAACTCTTTGTATTGATTTGTCTCACTCTCTGGGCCAGGACTTCTTGGAAAATTGTTGATCTCAATTTAGACTCACCTGGTTGAAACAGGCTCTAATGACTTTTTAACTCATCTGAGGTGAATTGATATCCTAAATTAACCTTGTTTTCTAAAGCCTCTTTATTACCTTTAATTGTTGTTCTTTGTCAGTTCATCTCATTCTGATTCACTTTATCTTACTGCAACTCAAAGTTACTTTTAAAACATTTTAATTGACTAAACCTTAATCCTAACATTTAATCTTAATTATTTTAGTTGTGCAACATAACAATTCTTATATTTTCCAAATATTTCACTTCTTTCATAAAGTTAAGCACTCCTTTTTTAGTCAATTATGTGAACAAGGAAACAAGTAAAAAATAAACTATTCTAATTGTTTAACAACAATCGCCTTGAGTTTCACTCCTTTTTCCCGGACGAGACCCCCATTCTACATTTGAATTAAAAATTGCTCTCTTCTGAGCGTTGGTTTTATCATATTCAAAATCCCATTTATGTTCAATGTCCCAGCTAAGTTGCTAAAGTTTACATATTTTCATTTTTAGATTGAGAGCAGCTCTCTTCAATTTTATCCATTTATTTTTGTCAGTTTTGTCATTTTTCATGAACCAAACTTCTGTTTAACCTAAACTTATCTTTGCTTTCTTTTCCCTAATCTAAGTTTGGACCATGGCCTCCATTCCACACACACACACACAGACATAATCAACTCTTTTTCTTCCAACACACACACCAACACATACATTTGCACTAACACACCCACACGCACACACCGCTTCTGCACATTTTACACACTCACTGCCTGACTTACATGCACAGACTCCAGCTGGACTCTTTTTTTTCTTTCTCTCACACAGACACACACAGGCTTTGTCTGAGTTTCCTCAGGCATTCTCACAGCATTGCGAGCGCGCGCATATGCAGACATCAAGACACACAAACATGAAAACAGTGAAGCACACAGACAAGAGAGAAGGTTTGAAAAGGTATAGATCCAAGAAAAAGTTCAAAGAAGTATGTGTCCGGTACACAGTCTAGCAGTTATCTCATAATTATTTTGATAAGGATATAACCCACTCTCAACCCAACTAAGTGCTTCAGTGAATCTACGGGGATGCCCCTCCTTGGAGGAGCTCTCCCTTAGTGTGGGATCCTCGGGGGGGGGGTTTACCACAATGTGCCAACCTGTGAAGGATTTTCCACATATAATATAGTAGAGCGTTCCTGCCCGCCCTTTGTAGCCTCTTTGTCAAAAGACTTCGGGTTGACAGGATCCGTCATCTACGCATCCAAGCGCTAAAAGGTCACATCCAATGTGCCCCGCTTGCCAAAGTGTATCCAGAACTTGAGTACTACCTATAAAACAGTCGCTCTCACACGACAAATAAAACAGCAACCCTGGGGTAGGTTGTTTGGCCAACACTTCTCTTCAAAACTCCTGTAACCTCTGCTGTACTTTAGCAGGAACAGAGTTTCATAACCGCGCGCACACACACATCCCTAAGTTTCTACTCTCCTCTCCCCCCACTAGTCGGGGGAGGATAGGAGGGGGCCTCTGTTTATTTCTTCTTTTTATCAATGTACTTCAACAACTCAATTGTTTTTTCAAATTAAAATTTAACTGTTTTATAAGACTCTTTTACACCCCGAGCACAACAGATTCCCGTTGTTAGTTCGGACCGAGCAGCGTCTGTGCTCTTCTCTGCAAGACAGCAAATGAAAAAAAAATAGTTCTCTCACCTCAAAATCTTTTGTGCTGCAGCTCTTTGCCGTCTGCAGATCAAACACAGTCACCGCATCGGCCCACCCAGGGACGCCAATTTTGTCGACAACCCTTCTCAAGTAATCTGGTTACAATCAATTTTTTGAGGACATTCTGCAGACAGTTTTCAAGTAACCTGGACGAAAACCTTGCGACGTTGCCCATCTGACCCCAAGGACAGGAAAGAGCAAAATGATTCCCAACATTTCTCCATCCATGCACCTGCGTGTCCTCTTCTTTTTCCTCCTTTTCCTCAGGCTGCTCTTGAATTTGGATGGTTGGATGTGTGGTTTCCTCCTCATGGACCATCCTCTCCTGATGCTCTGTCTGCACAGACACCGGTAGCATCACTTTGACTTCCAAGTGTTTTTTGTTGTCTTTCTCCTGCAGGAGGTCTTCCAGATCTTGAACTTGTTCCTCCAGGCTTTGATTTTTTTCCACATTGCAGTTGCTAGACAGTTTGGTTCAACTCTGACAGCATTTGTTCCGCCGTCTACTTGTCGTCTTTGATGGTTGCTGTCAATTCTTCCGACTCTCTTTTCCCATCCTGAGTTTATTGAGTCTTGAGTTGGCTGGAATCTTCTAGAGCCTTTTTCTCTTTTTTGTGTTCAGTCATTTCCTTTCTCAGCATGATGATTGTGGATTCTTGCTGGGAACAAGCTTCCAGTTTGTTCTTTAGCTCCCTGATTTCAGGTTTTAGATCTAGCATTTTAAAAAGCATGTTCTGGTTGCTCTGCTTCAGGTGATGATTTTCTTCCTGACAGACCTGATAACAGATTTTCAGAATCTTGTAGGATTCATGTCTTTCCACTCGAGGTCTTGTCACTTCCCCGGTAGAGTTTTGATCTTTTAAAGTTTGGATTTCCTGCCTTAGTTCTTTGATCCGTTTTTCTTTTTATTCACAAGTGCCCCTTTCCTGTCTCAGCAGCAACCTATACTCTTCTGTTAGACTAAGGGCCTCAAATCTTTCCTCACAGAGTTCACCTTCCAAATTTTTGAGCTTTTGAGCTGGGGGTTTTCCCGTTCCGGACGTTCCAGTTCCCAGAACATGTCCAGGTTCTCCTGTTTTATAGTGAAGTGTTCCACTTGGGGATAAAGGACTTCCTGGTGCTGCTCCTGGCTTTTTTTCCTCAGAACTTCAATCTGTAAAAGCATGTTCTGGTTTGCTTTTCAAAGGCTGGTGCTTGGGATTGGCATGCCTCCAGTTTTCCTTTCAGTTGGACATAGTTGTCCTTTTCTCAAACACCTTCCAGAGATTTCATCTCCATCATGTCCATCCGCTCCCTCAGCGTTTGGACATCAGCAGGGATTTCAGAGTCTTTCACTTCTTTCTTCAACTTGAGGTTTTCTCGCTGAAGACTTTCCACTGTTTTGGAAACTCGCTCGTAGGTCGTCAGCAGGCAGGATTTTCCCTCCTTCAGGACCTCCTGAGGTAGCATAGTTCCTGGAGGATTTCTTTGGGCATGGAGAAGTGATTTCTGCGTCCGTAGTTGGACATTTTAGTGCCTTGTAGGAGTTTCTAGTTCTGCTAAAAATCAATGAAGAATCATAGCTGGGAAAGTCAGCAGGATGAGAATGCTCTTACAAAAGCGTTTTGGAAGGTGAGTTGTAGCGAGTTTTCCAGAGAAAAGATCTGCAGTGTTTACATCTGACTCTGTCTCGGTTGCTATGGTGCGTTTATGACGTTTAAGACCAACAGTCACATCAGAGACCCTGATCACCCCTAATATTGATGTCAGACACGGCACTGCGCTTAACGCGCATGCTCAATAGTTTTGAAAGAAAGAACGTGACTACTCACTCACAATTTTGCGAGTGCAGCCAGATTTCAACTTTTTTCCTGGCTTCACGGACCCGAGGATACGATAATTCCCCCTATGCAGTCTTTTTAATGAATTTACTTGGTCATTTAGTGAAAGAAAATGGTCTAAATCTGACCGCACGTGTTTAGAAATGGTAAGAGAAATGGTCTATGTTGTGACCTCACCTGAGGAAAGTATTGCGCAGAGGTTTTTTGTTCATTCAGGCGAAGGGCCACAACAAGTGAAAGTTTTCCATGAATTTCACAATAAAACACCAGTTTACATGAACATACCTTGCGCAAAGATATGCAAGTTAATTAGTGCAGGTGTTGACTTATTAAAGGAATAGTTTGATATAACAGCGCAAAAAATCCCATTCCGCTTTTACTATAGCTTGTTTTGTGCTGTTACAAACATTACAAGCACTAAACTTTCATAAAGCGTCATTTTCACCCCTTAAATAAACCCTTTTAAGGTCTGGTGCTTACATTTTTTATTTTATCAGTGGTTGATGATGATTGCAGTGGATTGTGGGAGCAGATCTTCTGTGTTTGGCTCGTTTCCTCGGTTTTAGGTTTAGGACCAACGGTATATTTTGGTTTGTGTTCTGCTGCTATGCTGTAAATCATTCCACCATGCTTTCTGGGAGTCCTCTGTCATCTTTTCGATCTTAACTCTTTTCTAAGTAGCCAACTAAAAATGACTTTATATTTGACATTTTAAAACTATAAATACATATATTTCTGCTAATTCCAGTAATTTGATTTAATCATTTTTAAAATGTTGTCACATAAATGATTTAGTTTTTATTTTGAACGTATACTGAATATTTTCAGTATTTTTCTTATTTACTCCTATCAAAGTCAGAATATTGAGGAGCAGGATTCAGATATGCTGCAGTAACACCAGAATCTCTTAATACAAAGTGACTGACATCACACAGGTGATCAGAATTTTGGAGTCAAACTTTGAAGAACTCCAGAAAACATTCACTTAAATAGCAACATTTAATTTAAATAATTTAGTTTTTAACAATCCTGAAAATGTTTAATTGCTTGCTTATTGTTCTTTATTGATTTATTTTATTTATTTATTTTAATTTAACGTGTTTGTCTTGTATGTTCCTTTCTAGGTCTGCATCTTCTTGTTGTGAGTAGATTTATAAACTAAAACAATTCAACATTCAAAATTTTAAGGCAGAAGAATGTTCAGATGCAAAATTTGTAGAAGACTTCTGCTGAAGTTTGTGATTCAAAAGTTGATTGAAAGTTTACCTTATTTGATTGACCAGTCTCTTGTTTATTCAGACTGATATTTTAATATGCAAATAAAACAAAAGGAAATATGGGTCAAAGTCAGATCAATAAAATATGGATTTCTTTAGAAACTGATTAAATTATTCAAAACATCACAAGCATTAACCACTAACAATTCTGTGCATTTTCCCCTACATTTAAAAAGTAGGGACCTCTTTAAACAATCCCCTGACATGATGGCTGCCCGTCACAGAGCAAAGGAGTGATGGAATTGTATTTCAATCATGATAAGTAAAAAACACAGAGCATCTGGAAAGTATTCACAGCGATGTCACAGCCTTATTTCAAAATGGATTCAGTTTTCTTCCCAAAAAATATTTGAAAAACACCCCATAATGACAATGCTGAAAAGGTTATTTTGAAATTGTTGTAAATGTATTTAAAACAAAAAACTTGAATAATGATTTGCACATAAGTATTCCCAGCCTCTGCTGTGAAGCTTCAAAGTGAGCTGAGGTTTCTTCTGTTTCCACTGATGAGTTTTGAGATGTTTCAGCTGCTTCACTGAAGCCAACCTGTGATAACTCCAGTGGATTGGACCTGATTTGGAAAGGTGCGACCCGCTCTACATGAGGTGCATGTCAAAGCACAAACCAAGAATGAAGAAAAGGAACTGTCTGTAGGCCTCTGAGACTGGATTGTCTTGAGGCACAAGGCTGGGGAAGGGTCTAGAAACATTTCTGCTGCCGCTTGATTTTGGAACTGTAGATTCACAGTTCTACAAAACTGTAAAAACACTATATACAGTGGGTACAGAAAATATTCAGACCCCCTTAATCTTTTCACTCTTTGTTATATTGCAGCCATTTGCTAAAATCATTTACGTTCATTTTTTTCTTCATTAATGTACACACAGCACCCCATATTGACAAAAAACCCACAGAATTGTTGACATTTTTGCAGATTTATTAAAAATAAAAACTGACATATCACATGGTCTAAGTATTCAGACCCTTTGTGACACTCATATATTTAACTCAGGTGCTGTCCATTTCTTCTGACCATCCCTGAGATAGTTCTACACCTTCATTTGAGTCCAGCTATGTTTGATTCTACTGATTGGACTTAATTAGGAAAGCCCATTGCGCTTTACAGTCACGGACCATCAGAGGCAATGTGGGGTTCAGTGTCCTGTCGAAGGACACTTCAACACATGGGTGTGCAAGGTGGTAATTGAACCTGCAATCCTCCTATGAGAGGTCGCCCTAAATTACAGACTACTTCTATGACACTACAATAGAATTAAACTTTTTAGAATGTTTTTGATCCCACGGCAGGAAAACTGTCTTGATTGCGTAGCTCTGCTGGGAAAAAATATATATATTCACAGCCGTTTTTTTTTGTTAAATTTTTTACTTTTTTGGCCAGGTGACAACAGAGGAGCATCTAAACAATGTAATGGGCCTGGACGTGGTGGCAAAAAAGAGAAATGTTAATAAGAGAACGATGAAAGAAAATAAAAACGCCTGAGCAGGTAATGGAAGGATCCCTGTCTTTTTGCTGCTGCCCGCCAGTGCCAGTGTTTTGCCAAAGTACATTTGCCAGATTTTGCTTCCCCTGTCTTAGGCATCGTTCTGGCAGGGGGAACACACCTTGACACAACAACGGCCAGTGGTGGCATGTTAGAGAGCGGAATCCCCGCTTAGCAGGGAGTTTATTTTTGGGACAGGCAAGGGGGGCGCACCGGGTGCAGCGCCATGACCTGTCCAGATGTACCGTTGCATTAGCTTATGAGTACCCAGGACAGGCTCTGACAGCACTGTGACCTTGAAAGGGATAGTGGGCTCGGAAAATGGATGGAACTAACAAAAACAGCTAAGCTAACTCTGAGCTAAAGTATGCTAAGTGGCAGCAGACCGTAGCGATGATTAAAAAACAAAGTCAGAAAAAAAGTCAGATTCTACTGTCTTGTTCAAACTTTTTTTGTATGTATTTTGTTTTGTTTTTCTTTTTAATGCAGTAACAATCAGCTGCCAGTTAGCCTACTTTAGCTCCGAGGTAGCTTAGCTGTTTTTGTTTATTACAAAATCAACCAATTTTGACAGAAATGTTTTACATATTTTAAGTTTTTTTTGTTTTTTTGTTTTTTTTACACCTAATGAATGGAGTGTCTGCTACTCCTGCTACTAATGTCTGCTACTTCCTTTTTAGCTGTTTTCACCACGTTTGGGTCTAAACGATCCGGTGCAGCGCTGTTTACACAATCACCTGTTGTAGCCTGACAACCACAAAATGGGGTTTTTGATCTGTTCAATTTTCAAAAGACCTATCAAGATAATTTTCTTTTATGAGATCAAAAGCATTGTAAAAAGTTTTTTTTTTTTTTTTTACATTTGGTTAATAGAAAAAATTAGAATAGAAATAGAACAACAATAGAAAATAGAACAAAACACATGTGTAGTTTGAAGAATCTATGTTCCAGAACATGTCAAAATTAAAATTAAATGTTGTATTCATATTTTTCTGACAAAGTTGTATTTATTAATACGACTTCATCTTTATGAATGTTTTGTGTTGTATTGTATTGACAGCTATCCTTCCCCATATAACGACTTTATGGTGCATTTATCACAGGTGAATTATTCCAGGTACATTTTGGCAGCTGATGTTTTCTTTCTGCTAAATTTAAAATAAAAACAAATTCATAAAAAAAATTATGCAAGATAAAAATTCTGTGTTAAAAATTCAATAAATAAATTTTAAAAAAGAGTTGGATTCTGACGAGACTGTATCTCTGTACCGCAGTGGCCAGCGGGAACCACATGAATCTGATTGGCCTGTTTTCAATTTGAATAACTAGTGATAAAAGTATATGGGGGAAAAAAACATAGGATTATCAAGAACGTGTTAATAAAAAAAGTAGTTATCAGAACAAGAATGATTATTCTGACAAACAGGATGACTGAGTAGCTGTTTATTTCTTAATAGAAGTCTATGGGACTTTCTGGCTTTCTGGGACCGGCGGGTACTTCCTGTTCGGAACGCGAGGGGGAGGCTGTCCAGTGTTCTACTGTCTGGTTTCTGATACACGCAGACTTCTTCAGCTTTGGTGACGTCACGTGTTAGTAAACTTAATAAAAAAAAAACCTCAAATGTCCTTTTTACCTAAATTTACCTCAGTGAACAGGCGCTCATAATACCTGGAAAATTATGTAGTTCATTTTTAAACGTAGATCTGTAAAGCAACGTCAGTAATGAGTCAGGAGCGAACATGATGGCCACTTCGAGGCGATGAAGCTGCGGTGACGCGGCGGTGACGCGGCGATGACGCGGCGGTGAACGCTCCGCAGCCTCCGCGGCTCTTTGGATGCGCTGTGGACGGACGGACGCTGCCGCACAGGGACTCGGATAAGTTTGCTGCTGCATCGCCGGTCTGGTCTCTGCAGCTGCTTCTTGCAGACAGCAGACTTGATGCAGGAAGCTCTGCTGCAACACATTTAGCGGGAATGAACTTTCTTCTGGACTCATCTGTACTGCAGGTGAAAACGTGATTTTATTCACTCTTCTTCATTTTGTTCAGCATCAGCATTAAAGGGCTGGTTATGTTTGGGATGCAGCTTTGACCAGAATAAGCAAAACTATTGCTACTGCACCTAAAAGCGAATATAGTTATACCCAACCCTGCATGATTTTTTTTAAAATTTAGTTTTGGATCAACTTTGTTTGCCTGGCTGAGGAGTCAGCTGGTGATTGATTCAAAGTTTATTTGATGAATTATTTCCTCATAGGTTTGTGCGCGTGCACGCTCTTCATCAGCAGTTTCGGGTGTGAGGTCAGGGGCTTTCAGACTCGCATAATGACGCGCTGTGGACGCTAGATGGCAACCTTGAGCACGATAATGAGAGGTGCCATTCAATATCTGGGCATTTGTCAGAAACGTGGCCCTGTAATAAAGTCCTGCATCCTCCAGGCCTCCAGAGCTCTTACTTTGATTAAATATTTCCCTGTTAATGCTGTTGGTGAGAGGAGTGTTTCTCCTATCATTTCACTGACTGGCCGCTGTTAGTGAAGTCCTGCAACCATTCCTGTTTGACACAAGATCTCTGCTCTAAATACTAAAGAAAAATCAGCAGATGTGATCTGTTGGATTTGTTTGATGTTTTTTTATGGCTGAGAACGTTTTGTAAATGCATTCATCTTAACTTCTGAAAACTATTTTTTTCCATCTAAACACGGATTGTGGCTGTCAGCTTGTGTGCTTATTCATGAGTTGTCAAATGAGTCAATGTATTTTCTGGATTCTGTTTTTTCTGCAACTCAACAGTTAGATGTTTTTTTTCCCCTTGTGAAACAGATTTTTGCATCTGTTAGAGCAGAATTGCAGAAAAAAAAGCAGACTGATAATGTTTTTTTAAATGTCATATATGTTTTGGTTTGTATGTGCTTTGGCTAAAGGAAAGCAAGCGTCGACCACCTGTATGAGACCTCTGGATCACTCACTAAGATCTCCTCAGTCACAGCCACCCTGCAGTTACTGCAAACATTGTGCTTCTGTTGTAAAAATGTTGAGGCTGGTCGGAGTTGCTGTTGGCAGAACACAGTTAACCATAGGTCAACATATTGCAAATTTCAAATAACATGTATTTTAATATGCACAGTGGAGAATGGTTTGTCTTTAAAGAAAATAATTTAGCATAATGATAAGTTAGATCTGAAAACCTGTACTAGAAAAGGTCAATGTCAATATGAAACTTAAAACATTAACATTCAAAAACAATAAAAAAAAATCCTAAAAGACTTTTGTTGTCATTTTAACAGGATGTTAAATGTCAGTCAGTCAGCTCTTATTCAGCTTAATCTTAAAGTCCCACTCTGATCATGTATTGGTCCATTTTCCAAGTGTTCCCAGTGGTCTTTTAGTCATAATCATGTCTTATTTTTAGCCAAAAAAGAAACTTGTTTTCTAGGACATAGTTTCTGCAGAGTGGCGGGAATTCACCTTTGAGTTGGGGGCGGGACTGTTGACACCAATTTCCCATTCCTTTGTTTACACTCTCCCCTACTAGCTTACAGCCCCTTACTTACTACCCCGTTAACATTAGCAAAGCAAAAAAAAAAAAAGCAATATCTGAGGTATCCAGCCATACAGGTTTGAGCCAGATCCAGCATGGACGAGGAAAACAAGGATGTTTTATTCTTAAAACTTTACATTTTTTTTTGCAGCTTAGTAAATTTTGATCACAAATCTGTGACTTTTGCTCACACAAAAATCCCTTCATACATCCATCTATCTATCTATGGTCGACGTCAGTTAGATGACGGGACTTCAAACATAGGACGTCTTAATTTACTGACATGTCAGGAGTGGTTAAAAACATGATTATTTTACTTTTATAAGACCATCTTATTAAAAAAAAAGTCTGATAACAAAATGTAACTAACACACCCATTTTTGATACACAATAGGAAACAAATCGGGCTACTTTGAAGCCCCATGCAAAAGTTGCTGGTGAAACATTTCAACACAAGAACATTTTTAACAGAACACAACAACTCAAACAGCTCCAGAACAATGACTGAGCGCACCCCTGACCCATGATTTAAAGGCTCTTGTCCTTTTCTTTATTCATGGTGGTCCTCCTGTGAATCCAGTGTGCTCATGTGATATTTGTATCTAAAGTTAGAAGGATGGGCTTCTTTGAACTTTTATGTAACAGTATAAAACTCAGGAGAGGGAGGAAAACAAAAAGAACAAAATCCTTAAATTCATGCCAACTGCGAATCGATTCCCGTTGTTCATATTAATGAGCTGTTCAAAAGAGTCGATTTGTTCACGAACGTCACATCTCACATAAAGAGATTGTTTCGACTTCGAAGAGCAGTTTCTCTTTTATGACATACATTAACCAGGCTTCTGGTGCTCCGCCCACATTATCACAGAGGATGATCTCTGGATCAGTGCCTGATAAACTAGATGGCAGAGGCAGTTGTTTTTCATTAACCATTTTCACATTTGAGTTATGAGGCCTTTTCAAAGTCTAAAGCTCTGACTTCATTTGTATAAAAGCATGAAAGATATTTAGAGGAAGTGTTAATTACGCTGTTAGAATCTTGCGTCTGAAAAGGGAATATGTCGAGACTTTGGAGTCGTGTTTTGTCAGAGTGACGAAACATTAGCTATCATGAAGGTGGAAGTAAATAGAGGGACCATTAAGGCCAGCAGCCTGCCAGCTCTCCACCCCTTTATTCATCCTACAACAAAGGCGGGAAGGAAGAAAAGAGGATGAAAAGCACGGAGGATGAAAGATTTTTAAGAGCTCCTGTCTAGAGGGCCCACTGGAGTGGATGGGGGGGGGGTGACTATTACAAAACAAACAAAAAAAGGAACGTGCCCTGAAGGCATCAGTAATGTAGTTACAAACTGAACACAGCGGCTCAGAGTGTGGTTAGGCAGCCAGAGTACAGATGCTGGATCAGTGCAGGCCAGAATGGGTCACTGAAGTTTGGGAGGCCACAATGAGTCGACTCGTTCAAACTGATTCTGAAAACTGGGACAGATTCTTATGACTCGCTTTATAATAAAAAAACATCAAAAAGAAAATTCATGGATGGACTGTCTCAATGACAAAAGCAAAATTCCCATCTTTTTTTGACAATAATACAAAGAGTTTTTGGTTTTTTTGAGTCTCAGATCAGTTAGAGGAATCTTATTATGACTCCATGAGGCAAACAAGTGAATTCTTTGCAGCTCCTTTGTCTTTCCTGACAGCTTTAGGATATTACTTACTGCACCAAAGACATGTGTCCCCAGAATCTGGAGTCCATTTAACCCCAAAGTATGGTTCAATAGAAAAGTGAAAGTACACAGCAAATTCTAGTCTTTGGAATAAAATCCATTCGAGTAAAATTATCTTGATCTGAGTGTACATGTGTGACCATCAAAAATAACTCAACATAATAGGTAGAGTAACTCTTTTGCTAGAGCTGATCTTTTAACTCAATTTTCAGAGTTAATTTAACACACATTTGTGTAAGTTTTAATCCTACCGTGAGCATAATACAACATGGTTGAGTTAGTTTTAAGTAACTCCTACCAGAGTTAAAAAACAGACAAAAAAATACTTTCAACTTTTTAAATAAATTCATCATGTACAATAAAACAAATAATGTGAGCTTATTTTGTTTACTTTATTTTCAAGATGTATGCACATCATAAAAATATTTTTTTAACACATTCATTCATTCATTCATTTTCGGAACCGCTTTATCCCTTTCGGGGTCACGGGTCTGCTGGAGCCTAACCCGGCTACTCATGGGTGAAGGCAGGGGACACACCTGTACTGGTCGCCAGTCTGTCGCAGGGGCCACAATCACACACCCATAACACACTCACATCCACACCTAGGGACAATTTAGAGTAACCAATTCACTTATGAAGCATGTTTTTGGACGGTGGAAGGAAGCCGGAGTCCCCGGAGAAAACCCACACATGCACGGGGAGAACATGCAAACTCCACACAGAAAGGTCCCCTATTGGTGACACTGTTTCACTGTTAAGAACTGTAAACAACTATCTATCTGACCACATTTCAGGATTAGACTTTTTCATGGAGACATTCCATGAATTAGTTTAAGGTGCCTAAACAAAAGTAAAACTGAAACCTAGGTTGACTTACAAAGGAAACACCTTAACATTTTGGCTGACAAGCCTAATTATGGCTTGTTTAGCAGCTTTGGTCTTAGCTCTTTGACTCTTGGAGTTTCTTCAGTTGTGCCCACATCAATATTGTACATTGTAATCTGCAAAAATGTGTACACACTAGACAGCGTCATCATTCCTCACGTTAAAGACAATATGGGACTTGAACAGTTCATCAAAAGCCCCCAAAGTCGTACATGCTTGACATAGGAGGAGATTTTTTTGTCCAAGACAATGGAGAAGGTGGAAACCTGTCCTTTTGAAATTCCTCTGGCAGGTAGGCATGGCTGATTTTTTTTCCTTCAGTGGTCAAGAGATCATTTTCAAGGCTTTGTCATGACTGAAACACAGCAGCAATTGACTCAAATAAACAACTTAATTTTAAACTAAAGACTGGATCAAATAACTTTGTAGTTCAAACATACCTTAAGGAATTTTACCAAATGATCTGCTGTCTCTTCAACACGGATCTTTTTAGCTCGCTTTCTTCCGGCTGGTTGTGGTGTGAGAAGATGGAGAAGGACCAGTAGAGAGGCCATGTCGGTGTCCCATTCTGGAGACAGAATGAACAGTATTTGTTAAAATGTGTTGTTTTGTCTCATGTTAGAGGAGATTGAAGACTTTTTTGACAACTCAGATGCCATCCTAACTGTGCTAATGATAAGCCTACCTGGTTCTTCAGGAGTGTCAGATCCTTTTTGCTTCTTGGATGACTTTTTCTTTAAAACTTGTGTCCCACCTTTCAAGGAATCTTGAAGCAGCTTCTGCTCCAAACATCAGCGACAAGTCTTGCAAGATCTAATTAACAAGAGAAAATGATGTTAAAATAATGCAACTAACTCCTATGAATATATATTTTTTTAATATTTAAAGTTTATACTAACCAGTCCTTTTACATCCAAGAAGCGGGGATAGATTTTAAGAACATCAGCAGAGATCTGAAGGTCTTGGATAATCCGTCTATGGTATTGGAAAGTTTCTCTCATCTTTTGGAAGACTAAATCACAGTTGGTTGTGTGTTGAAGGAATGATATTGTTTCCACGCATTCATTTCATGTTCTCTGGTCATTAAGAGTACCAAATATTCTGGGCGATAATGTGGGACCTCCTCTGAACTTTACTTTTTCCTGGGGTGTTGAGGGGGATCTGAATTTTTGCTGAACAGTTCTTACATGCCATTCAAGAAAGCCTATGTTGCTTTGAAAGTCGTAAAAGTGTTCCTGAAAAATGGGAAATGCTTTTGTTGGAATTAGATATGTATTTGTGGTATCTCAAGGGTATTTTCTTTTTGACATATATACACAGCAACGCAAGCAAACATACATATCCTTTTGTACAGTATGGATCCTTCAAGGATGGAAACAGCGACACAATACCAAGGGCATGAAACTCCTTTGTTGCTTTAACAAGTTGCTTTAGCAGCTCTCTGCTATCACTATATTTAAGGAGAACCCACATTAAGCAATAAATGTGCTAAATAGCTCATTTAGCTATAGCTAAATACCTAGCTTTGACCAAACACAACACTGCACATTTCAATGTTAAAATAAAAAAATAATTGAGTGGTTAAACGTAAAATCACAATTGCTTTTCTCCTATAAGCAGGTTTTTCTACACCACATTTTCATCCACTAAGTCTAAAGTGATCAAAGGATCACTTTGACAGGATGATAATGAAGATTTGAATGATTACTGAACTATAGCACCTTAGCTAAATATGCTAAGATGTGCCAAGTAAATGCTGCAAATAAAGGGGAAACCAAATCGTTACCCTAAAAATGTACATGCACACATCTTTACACAATGCTTCATTTATTTAACCTTTTTTCTTTTTTTTTTTTTTGCTTTACTTACCCAACATCAAAGTTCCATTTCTCAGATATCCTCGAAGTTCTGAAGCTAAAGATTTGAGTGTGCTGTGCGGAGTCCTGCTGGCTGCACATGCTCTGATAGAGCTCTGTCTGCCGATCATACCATTCCCACCCAACAATGAACTCCGCAGTTTGTTAGCGGGAGGTTCCTGGACACCCACGAATGAAGTCTAAAATATGACAACACTAAAAAGTAAATTTAACACTTACTATAGTCACATTTAAAAGATGAACTCCTGAAATCCAACTCTTTCACACTTTTCTGCCTAACTCCAGATTTTTCAGCTCTGGAAATTTGCTGTGTACTTTGTTCTGTTGTTTGGCACGTTTAGGTGAACTAGGCCAGGGGTCCCCACATTTTATTCTTGTGAAGTTACATAGCAATTTCTTCTCTGATGTGGGGCCAGGGTCAATTTGTAGTTACACAAAAAGGGTAACAATCACAGGGTGTGCCTAAATGTAAATATTTGGGGTTTTCCAGAAAGCCCCACATAACCAAAGATAACCCTTTCTGGGAACCTCATTGAACAAACAATAAAAAAGGTCCCCTCATTTCATTCTTGTTTTTTATTTTTGCCCTCATGTTAATACGCAACAGTAAGCATTTGAACTTGGTCAGAGACAGACGGAAACAGCAGAAGCAACCGTCAAACAGGCACAGCAGCAGGAAAGAAACTCGTAGCTAAAGGGAGACTAACTGTTCTTATGAACCCAAACATGGAGATGTGATCGCTGATGTTTTTGTAGAGCTCTTCTAAATAAATAAACCTCATCTCTAAATATCATCTGTGTCTCCCATGCATTGTAAATGAGACAAACAGACGCAGCTACGTCTAGCAATTAGGCTACAAACATTAGCTGCTAGCTTCGTGTGGTAATCAGGCTACAAACAGCTGCTAGCTATATGGAGCAATAACGCTACAAACATTAGCTGCTATCACCGTGTAGCGAGCAGGCTACAAACATTAGCTGCTAACTTCATGTAGTAATCAGGCTACAAACAGCTGCTAGCTACATGTAGCAATAAGGTTACAAACATTAGCTGCTAGCTCTATGCAGCAATCAGGCTACAAACATTAGCTGCTAGCTCCTCCCACACGCAAACGAGGCGGCAAGCTTAGAGAACACATTTTTGGCCACGTGGCGAGCAGCGAATTATCCGAGAAAGCAAGAAAGGGGTGGGCCACGCGAATTGGTCACTCAAATGACTTTCGGTGTGAGTGAACCTTCATATTCCCAACACTTATCGCCAAATGGATCAGTGTCTGTATGTCTCATTTCTAAAGCACGGAAGACTGAGAGGGCGTTTAGAGATTAGGCTGATTTATTTTAAGTATTATACAAAAGCATCAAAAACCACATCTCCATTTTTGGGTTGGTGAGATAATTCAGAAACTCTCCCAGTACGGTGAGCTTCCCTCCTACTGCGTGAGCTGCGTCTGTATGACGGCCAACTTCGAGGGGTACTTCTGTGTTTCTGTGACCCAGTTTGATGACTTGCTGTCCAACATTGGTCAAAGAGGGGAAAAATAAAAATAAGATTACAATTAGAGGAACTCTTTACTACTGTCTTGATGAAAATAAAAAATATAGCAAATTTCAGGAGGACCGAGCCATGATCCAGTCACTGAACATGACGTCAACATGAGTCACCATCACGTGCCCAAAGCTTAGTCACTGATTAGTTAATACAATGTGTTGACCTTTCAAGGTACCGATTTTTTACCTCTGGATGCAGCACCTAAATTGCACGATGCTCAAATCCCTCTGCTGCCGGACCAATACACTGAACACAAGCCTCAAATTACGCTGCAGGACCTACGATCGCATCTGTACTTTGACTTAACTTTGAAATTTGATGCCTCTGAGGCGCATATCATGTTCAATGCGAACACAGTTCTAGAACAGAAGTTACACTTTAGCCTGATCCCAGACACAGAACAGTCCTTACAGACACAGGTACATTTTCTTGACATTGTTCTGTTTAAAATCTTCCTGTCTTTCAGTGAGAACTGAAGGGAAAGGTAGTAAATACAGTGTAAAGTTTGCTTTGCAGTCATCAGTTTGCTGGAGTTTCACTTCTTTGTGCTTCCTTAGCACTTCAGTTGTTTGGTTGGCTGCCATGTGGTCTGTAATGAGATAACAGTTTGCAGCGTGACAAGGTAAACCAAGCTTTAGGCACACCGACAACACAGCCATGACAAATACATTTCTCTTTTCGGATCGTTATTGGGTTGTGGGAAAGGATGTGAACATTTTATCATGACTTGGTTCAGCAGTTGTTGGCATTGTACCCAAAACAGGAAAATGGAGCTGAGAGTCATCCCCATCATCTCACTTCTGCATCCAAACCTTGGATGAAAGGGTTTGCTTGACATTAAGCAGCTGTGATATGCTTCTTCAATGAAGCCCAGCAGCTAAAGCTTTACATAAAGTCCAGCAGGAAAGACCAGGATTGACTCATCATCTTCCTCTCTGACGTCCAGGTGGCTGCAGACTCTGTATGGGCTTAAATAGTGGTCATTAGGACAGCGGCTTAACAGTGATGACCAGATACACCCATTCTGTCCTTGGAAACCAGCTTACCTGGTGTTTGTTGCTAAAACTTGACAACAGTAGCTTTGAAAAATACCAAACAGTGACAGTGACTTTGATAAACTGTAACTTACTTGAGCACAGATGCAGACCTATCAGGTGTGATGAAGTAAGAGTCAGGTGAAGAACTGAATTAAATCACACCAAACATGTTTGCAAGAAGTCACTCAAGGAGAAACTGTAGCACGCTCAGGAACTCTGGAGCATTAGAAGCTGATGGTTTGAGGAGGGTGTTTGACTTAATCAGAATGAAGTCAAATCTCTGCTCGCCTAAAGAAAAGTCTCAATGGTACTTGGTGACTTAAACAATCAGCTCTCAGTTTGTTTGATTTACAGCATGAACATCTTGTTTGTGAATGATGTGAAGAACTGTGTAGATTTTCCTGGTAAACCCTAAATCTGCAGCTGCGGAACCTCAAAGAAGTAGACATGTTCTGTTATTTTCACATAAGAGGCTGCAGATGACCTTCAGTCTGGTGTTAAAGTGAGGGGCTGATTGCTGTGTGCTATTGGGCATCAGAAACACCTTCATTTGCTCTGATGTGAATTCTAAGGGGAATTTCTGAGGGAACTTTGGATGCATTTTCTTTCTTTGACTTTAATGTTTGCAGCAATGTCACATTAACATACAAGTTATGACGGACAACTCTTTGAGGTTTTAAAAGCTTTTCAATTTTAAGGATGCGTGATAAAAAAATGTCTATCACACGGTTTTCTTAAATTTAGTGAGTATTAACCTTTCGTGCTCTGAAACTGTTGGTGCCTCTGGTTTATTGGACATTTGCAAAGTGTTTGAGTTGAATAAACTAAACTCTAGAGTTGAAGAGTGTTTGTGTTTGGTTTCACGCTCAAAATAGAGCCGTAATATTTTTCCTCGTCTGGAGTTTCAGGTTTCACTGTAATTTAGCTAAAACAAAGACAATCTTCAGATGCAAATATCTGTTTTAGTGTGTTTCTGAGTATCACTTTGTCAAAAGTTCAGTCTCCAATTTGTTGGATCTGTAAGGGATAATGCCTGATGAGGTGTTCATTATCAGACATATATGGACGGTGCTAAATATCCTGTTAAGTGATCAAAGCATCATTTCAGAGGGAAAGTTCTTCCCACTTGTTTTTGTCCAAATGACTAGGCAAACAGCAAAAACAGATATTTTCCCATATATTTACTCTGTATTAACCAATAAGTAAACCAGACAGAAAGACAGACAACCAACTATTTCAAATTAAAGACGACATTACTGTTGGTGGTCAAATTTGATAGAAAAACTGGCACGTCCATCATAGGGACATCTGAATGACAGAGAATTTTCTGTTGTCATACTGTTGTGATAAACCGTGGAATAACATCTGTTAACCTAGGTTCCAACTACTTCAACGGCTAGTGGAAATAGTTGGATAATTTGGACCAATTTGCTTGTCTTGCTGGACACCACAAGTGAAATATAAATAAAGAAAAAGAAAATAACAAACATTGTCAAAACAAAGATTCAAGCAAAGATATTATTAAACGATTCAAGCAAAGATGGATTTGGTAGAGAAAACCCTGTAGTTTTTCAAAATAAAACATGAGTCAAAATCAAATACTAAGACAGAAATAGTGTATGTTAACTTCTATTCTGCCCGGTACCATGTGACCCACGTACTGGTACTGGTCTGCTGCCATAAACAAACAAACACATCTCACAAACAAACCATAAGCTTTGATTATGAAGCTCTGTCGCCTTCATAAACAAAATGCGGAGGAAAGCTCCTCCTGTTTTCAGGTATTTTGTTTTTCAGAGCAGACTTAGTCTTAGTAGATTCAGTTACAAACAGAGTGATCAGCATAATAGAACATGTCAAAGAGATGACGGCTTCAGTTTGTTGATATTTTTGCATTCCAGGCTTATTTCTACTTTTTATTTAGAGAATAAGCAACTGATTTTTAATTATCTGCAGAATACTTGTGAAGTTTTGTAGTTGTTATTATTTCCTGGTGATCTAGGCAATTTGCTGGTTTGACTTTAGGACCTGAGGTAACATCCAAAAAAACTCCACAAATGTATTAATTTAGTTGAATAAAAATGAAAACAAACGAAAGGAAACAAATTGAAGGGCAGCTGCAGTCTTCTCAGACTGAATCAGGACAGTTTGCCCTTTGGCAGCACATTCATTCAGCTGCTTTGAAATTGAGATATGGAATCAAAAAGCCTGCAGCTGCTCTGACAGCAGTTTGGAAGATATTATTAAACGCTCAGTGGAGTTTATATTAAAGAAATCCCACAGTCTACCTGAGTTTGACTTGATTCTTGTCTTTCCATCACAGAACACACAAACACAGTCAGAAAATGCCTCCAGGGTTTTCTTTAGCCCCACTTCTCGCTCCATTTCTGCGCCAACCAATTATAAGGCAGTTTATCCCTGTGACAGGAAGAGTGTCCTCCCAGGAGCTTGGTATGACTTTTTGCAAATAGTGCTGATATTTATGCTTGGGTGTGTCAGAGGATGTCTGCATGCTCCTGGATGAACTCCTCTCAGTCTGTGAAGAGGAGAGGCTCTCCTCCCAGGATGACCTGAACTCTGCAGAAAATCTGTGAAGACGCCTGTGAAGACGTCCTAAGATGCATCACAAATACCTTCTGGATCCAGACAGACCAGATGTGACTAAACATGGATTTATTTCCATTTAAACTTGTTTTACAAAAATCTATCCATTCTGTCCATTTGGTGTCATTGAATTTCCTGGTGAAGAGCAATACAATGAAGTATATTTACTGAAGATGAAAAGTTACAGGTGACTGTAAATTTGATCACAGTAAAGGTTTTAAAGACCTACTCTGATAGAAATTGTGTTTTTGGTGTTTTTGTGGGATTTTTCTGATGATGGAGGTTATACTTAAAGACAATTAAGATTAAAATTGCGTTTTAGAGTATTTCTTTAATCTAATCGTAAATAGGGAGCAGATGAAAAAATGCCATTTGAAAAAGATCTTATTTGTGACAAAGAAAATACTCTGGACAGGCCACAAGCTCTCTTCTCTGTTCCATTCTGATGGATCTACTTGCATACAAATAGGTTCATTTACGTCATTGTTGTCCTCTTCTGAGATGGCATTTGGCTCAAAACTGTACGGATAAGGAAAGGATAATTTCAGTTTATGAGGGGCTGTAAGCTAGCAGGAGTGTAAACAGTAATGGTGGGAAGTGAGGAAAGGCCTACTCTGTGGCTATGGTCCTGCCCACAACTCAGAGGTGAATTTGTGATGAAACTATGTCCTAGAATATGGCTGAAAAATGGCAAAATCACAATTTAAAGACCACTACTAGTGATTTGAAAACTGATTAAAAGAAAGGGGCTTTAGTTTTCCACTGAGGATGTTGTCCGGATCAAAGGATGTCTTGGAAGCAATAAATGGGTTTTATTTAAAGAAACACAGAAGCTGGTTTTGGTGGATATTTGGGACATTTCTTGGGACTTTTGTTGTTAGATGTATGGTTCCGATTCATTAGGTTTTTAATCTGCTATTAAGAGATGGCCCTCCATCATCTTCATATGCAGTATTTAAAATTCATAGGTTCTGAAGGAGAAAGAAGTTTGAAGAAACCACTCAGTTATGTGGGATCCCAGAACTCACTTATCACCATGTGGTGCAAAAACCACTGGACCCTCTGTGACCTTCTAAAAGTAGCAGTAAGAAGAAATTTTTCATATACGTGGAGTGATTGACCTACTTCAGAGTCTTTTACAAATCAGCTGAAATGAGCCGCTGAAATGCAACTTGTTGTCATTCAGCATCCTTCAGTCGGAATTAACTTTGACTTTTACTGCTCCCAGATCCTTTATTAGGTTTAACTGAGTGCAGTTCAAGTTGGTCAGGGTGGGCTTACCTGAGCCTCGGGTTCATCAGCTGATTTATCAGTTGTTTTCCACTCTGTCCTTTGCACCCCATGACCCACCTTCAGTGAGCTCCTTCCATTTAAACCTGAACTGTTGTGTGTAGGTATTTCTGCTGTGTTCCACGTTCCACCTGTCTCAGGCATTTCACATGGAAATTTCTTAGAAAGGAGAGAAACCCAACAAAATAAACAGCAGTTATTGTGTTTTAAAGGCCTTCTGTTCTCTGCATGATATTTTCTGGGCTCTTTATTAGTCGAGTGTGAAATGCTTTGCTCAAAGGTTCACACAGAAAGAAAACACTGCTTATCTTTTAACCATGTATTCACAGAGTGCTCATAGCAGCTTCTTTCATGGGGAGGAGCCAGCTCATTACATTATCCCCGCCCACTTCCTTACTGGAAACTGCCTTCTTGAAATATTTTCCTGTAGTTTTTCGCTTCCTAACAGTCTTTGTCACAGAAAAGGAGTACTTTTCTCCAGACTTTACACTAACAATCTGGTGTTAAAGTATATTAACCAAAATGAAAACCAACTCTGCAAGTCCTGAGAAACTCAACTTCTTCTGTCATCAATCAACCACTTCTTCTGGTTTGGAGATTTCTCTACAAATAGCCCAAAGCTGTCGTGTCTAATTTTAGCTTCTCATCGTCTCGTTTTTGTTTTTAGACCCCAGTTTGAAACGAACTGTGCATCAGGTGGACAAACTTTGTGGTTGTACAACACACTGGTTTGAGTAGATTTTTTGCTGGTTTTTAGCTATGTGGTCATTATAACATACTGAGCAAATATAATACTTTCAAACCTCTACTTTTCCTAATAACAGGACAAACTGGGCTGAGACCATTGACTGTATATTAGAGAACTGGAGTGAATGAGAGTAATGTCTTTCATAGAAAACTTCAAACTTTAACCAAATGAAGTCAATTCAGTCACCTTTTTTTTCAATACAGATGACATATTGGAACCAGACAACATCAGTACCCAGTGATTGTTCCAAGTTGCTCTGAGTCAAGAGTTTCTATGCACTACAGAAAAAAGATCATAAGCGTTGTTGACTTCAAACAAGCTCACTCATGATTGCCAACTGTAATTCCCCTAAAAACATGGCTCAGACCAACTCGGGCCAATCATTGTTGTCTGGCTCCAAATGGTGGCGCCCATAATGCGGAACAATGGCGACTGAATTGGCTTCATTTCACAAGAGCCACAGCCAAGGTATTTTCTATGGGTGATGTCAGATCCTGCTTCGTCTAGTGATAATACATGTCTATGGTTGTCCTTGCATTACTTACCCACAAACAACGTGGTGTGAGGAAACAAGAAGGTTCCATCTGAGAACAAAAGTAGATCAAAGGAATGGCTGGAACATGCGTTTTGTTTGGGATCTGTGGTCGGATGTCTGACATCCATTCAGAACCTTGGGAGGGATGTTCTGCATGTAAACGTTCATGTTGTTCTAATATGGATTAACTACAATAGCACTAGTTTTGACCCATTGATGATTTTCTGTATTTCTGCTAAGTTCAAGTTTCAAAAACAGCATTTTCAAAGTCATTCTAGATTACTCTGGACTGAATTGACATTACAATACATTCCTTCCTGATCAGACGTGTACAGCCTTGTGCTTAATCGGCATTGCGCTTGGGCCTGTGGTCGGGGGGGGGCGCTTGTGTGAGTGGGCTTTAGCAATGCCTGATGGTGGCTTGGACCTGACAGGCTTCATTGGTGAATTACAGCGCTGACACTGCAGCTCAGATCCTGACAGCTGTCAACAGTTTGCATCAGCTGCATTTTCTGGCAGACACCTTCACCTCTGGTCATCTGAGACTCTAGTATTTGTTGGTCTTTTCTTTTCTCTGGTGTCATCAGCTGGCACAAAAGCAGTTTGTTGGCTTTGTTGCTCTTATTGAGCCCACCCACCCTTCACTCAAAGTATTTGGAGCTTTTGGATCTTCAACGGACCAGAGGAAAGTGGGGGCCATCCTTGAAAATCCCCTCCGTGTGGATGTTAAGCTCACGCCACATCAAGTATTTATTCTGTGCAGACTGCAGCCTGATTCAAAGCGTGCATTCAAAGGCAGAGTAAGCTGCAGTCATTATCCTGCTTGTGCTCATTATGCAGCATTGTACATTGATCCTGCTTCCAGTTGCAGGGCGTGCACTAGTTTGTGTATTAAATGATGCTACAAGATACTTGCAGAGGTTTTTGTTTTTTTGTTGGCAGTGTGTCACAGCCTCAGTGTGTCAGTATATTAAAATGGTGTTTGGCCCATCATAATTTCCTATTATTTTAAATATTTGTTTTGATAAACACAAGCATTTCTTAAAACCTCTATTTTCGTTTATTTTCTTTTTATATTTTTATCTTTATATTTTATTTTCGTCAGACAAAAGTAGGTCAGAGATGTCGTTCACCTGACATGTACTGACTGTTGGTATGCTTGTCATGGGTCGCTCAGCCATGAGGATTGAGCCCACGTGAAGCCCGTGGACTTAGCGTCTGCCTCCATATCTCAGCGCCAAGAATTTCTTGGTCTCCCCCTCTTTCCTCTTCCCTGGGGATTCCAAGTTAAAGCTTGCTGTGTGATGCAGGACGCAGGTTTCCGGAGAGTATGTTCTATCCATTGCCACCTTCTCTTGAGAATTTCTTCTTCCACAGGCTGCTGTTTTGTTCTCTGCCACAGGTCTTGGTTGCTGATTGTATTTGGCCAGTTGACTCTCAGGGTCCTTCTGAGGCAGGTGTTGAGAAAGGTCTGGATCTTCTTCATTGCTGTGACTGTAGTCCTCCATGTCTCAGCACCGTAGAGTAGTATGGGTTTCACTATGGTGTTAAGGATCCTAACCTTGATTTTAGTAGTCAGGTCTGTGGCTCCCCACACTCTCTTCAGCTGGTGAAATGCTGCCCTTGCCTTTCCAATGCGGACTTTCACTTTCACATCTGTATTTGACTGGTGACGTTCAACTTGAGGACTTTGCTCTTGCCTCTGTGGATGTTTAGCCCCAACTGTAATGAAATAGTTGCAGCTGTGGCTGTCTTTTCCTGCATCTGTGTGAGAGAAGGGCCTAGACATCTGCAAAATCCAGGTCCTGCTGTGTCCAAAGTGTCCACTGGATGCCGTTTCGCTTGTTTGCTGTTGATGTCTTCATAGTCCAATCAATTGCAAACAGGAACAGGAGCGGCGATAGAAGGCATTCCTTGCCTCACTCCAGTCTTTACTTCAAAGGCATCTGTCAGCTGACCTCCATGAATTATATTGCAGGTCAGTCTTTCGTAGGAATTCTTGAAGATGGTAGTGATCTTTTCTGGTACTCCATAATGCCTTAACAGTTTCCAGAGGGTCTGTCTGTCAACACTGTCACATGCCTTCTCATAGTCAATGAAGTTGGTGTAGAGAGGCGAATTCCACTCCAAGTATTGCTCCAGGATGATACGCATGGTTGCAATCTGGTTGGTGCATGACCTCCCTTTGCGGAATCCTGCTTGCTGGTCTCAGAGCTGGGGATCGACGTCATCTTTCATCCTATTCCGGAGTATTCTGCTAAACACCTTGCCTGTGATGGAAAGCAGTGTGATCCCTTGGTAGTTGGAGCAAGAGCTCAAGTCACCTTTCTTGGGGAGCTTAATGAGGTAACCCTCTTTCCTCTCTGTGAGCACTTGCTCCTCTTCCCAGATCTTCATGAAGAGAGGGGGAAGGAGATTCACGCTAGTTTCGATGTCAGCTTTTAGTGCCCTTGCTGGGATGCTGTCTGGTCCAACTGCCATACTGTTCCTGAGGTGCTGTATCGCCTTGCCTATTTCTGCCCGAGTTGGCACACTGCAGTAAATTTGCAAGTTGCTGTTTGCTGGCTCTATGACTGGTGGGTTCTGCGGGGCTGGCCTGTTTGGCAGCTCTTTAAAGTGTTGTGCCGATCTATGTCGCTGGCCTGCCTCATCGGGTATCACTTTGCCATCTTTATCCTTCACTGGTCTATCTGGATCACCAAAATTCCCTGACAGCTTCCTGATGGTGGTGTAAAGTTCTCTCATGTTGCTGCTTCCTCTGCCTCTGATTCAAGTGTGTCCATGTGTCCATGTAGATCCTTTTGGGTGTACTTTCTGGGCCCTAATATCTCTTGGTAAGTTGTTGTATGTGCTGGTTTGAGTCCTTGGCACTTTTCGTTGATCTATCTTTTCTTCCCTCGATTCTTGCAAGACCTGGAACTTATTGGAGAGTGTGATCTTAAACTCTACCTTCTAAGTGTCCTCTTTCAATGTAAGGGTATTGTACAGTTGACGTTGGCTGATAGCCCCGTTCCAGTTCTTCCACAGCTTGATCTTCAGTTTGACGACTAGGAGATGATGGTTTGAGCCGACATCTGCTCCTCGCTTTGAGCGCACATCCTGGAGGGATCTCCAGAACTTCTTCCCGATACACAAGTGGTCAATCTGGTTCTCTGTGGCCTGATCTGGTGACACCCACATTACTTTATGTATCCTCTTGTGGTGGAAGACGCTCCCCCGATAATCAGGTTGTTCGTGGCGCAGAAGTTGGCAAGCAGTTCTCCGTTCTTGTTCATTTCACCCAAGCCGTCCCTGTCGCTTGCTGTCCCAAAGTTTATTACTTACAAAATACTTGAATTGTGGTTTTTCATTGCCGGTTGTTGTTTAAACCATCAGCTGTAGAGCAGTCTTGCTAGGCTTGTTTTAATGACTCAAAGCCATTCACTGTTCATGAGAACTGGATTGAGTGGCCCCTCCCATCTGATGTTCTAAACAGGAAGTGCCTGCTGGCTACAAGAAGCCAAAATCCCATAGACTTCTACAGAGAAATAACCAGCTACTACTCAGTCATTTTATTTGTCAAAAAAACATTCTTGCTCTGTAAGATTATATATATATATAATATGTTCTTGATAATACTATATTTTTCATGATAGTTTTTTCTTATTGCAAGTTATTCAACTTATAAGATTTTGAGTCCAGTGATCCCTCGTTGTATTGCTGTTTACCTTTCATGGTCTTGCTGTTTTGCAGATTTTTTTCAGTGCACTTTTACATGTTTTTTCCTTTATTTAAAGTGCATCGTGTTCCGCTTCCTGATAGGCTGTTGATCTTGTCAATCTCTTCTGCACAGCAGTGTCTGTCACTTGTACAGAGACTTTGCTCATGCAGCTTTCCAGAGTTGCATACCTTTTTGAGTTTAGCTTTGTGCATAAATGAGGGCGTTTCTAATTTGCAGATGTTTGGACTATAACAGTGTCGCAGCACTTTGCCTGTTCACAGGACAATTTTCTAAACTTCCTTGAAGTAGGCGGAGTAAACTCCAGGTGAGTTTGCCTGTTTGCCCAACCCATTTTAGGCTCCATCGTCGCTGTTTAGATTTGTACTGGTGCCATCAGAGATGCTGTGACACATCTCACCAGTTAAGATTTAATCTCAGATTTGAGTTTATTCCCCGTAAACTTGTCATTTAGATGTTTTGTTCTGAAGTCATGTCAATGGGCAAGGCAGTAGGAAGTCACATACTAAATCATCAAGGAGAATCTGGGAACTTTCCAAAATAAGTTAAAATGTCTCAGTGTGTGGATATTATTTCTTCATCTTCATAGAAGATAGGTAAACTTTGGAGATGACTTTCAGGTCTTTAAGTTTAGTGCAGATGATTTGATCTGACTGTGTTCATTACACATTCAGCTGATGCTTGAAGAAAGTTCTCATTTTGCAGTTAATGTGACGTGTGGAGAATTCTAGGCTTTTGTTCAGGCTAATTAGCAAGTTTAATGGGATCTAGCAATACAAAAGCATTTAATGTGAATTACAAAAGCCCCTTAATCAATGAAAACAGAGTAGAAGGGGCTAAAGTTATCTATTTATTGATCCAGGTTCCTGACCATCAATACCATCCCCCTCTTCTATCCTCAGATCCTGTTTGCCAATAGAGGTCCATTGATCAAGGAAGATGGAGAGGTTTTTTTTCAATTTGAGGTGTTGGAGAATCCAGTGAAGTAATGAACTCAAATAAGGTTGAGTGTAGATTCTAGTCATCTACTCACATCCTCACGATTTGTGCAGTCCCAGCGTCTGTGCTCTTAGCTTCCCCTCACAGACAAAATTTGGTTAGCTTGGATCGTTTACATTTTTGTTTATTTCTTGTCCAGTTTTAGGTGTTTTAGGGATTATTCTTTCCTTCCACTTGTAGTAACGTTTTGTTCTGCAGCAAATAAGTTGGTAACACTTTAGATGACGTGATGCAAAACAGTCAAAATAGTGTTAACAAAGATAGTTAAAACATTTGTTAAGCTTGTTAGCAGTTTACTAAAATGACCTTTGGAGACAATGGTCTCACTTTAGATGTCAATGAATCTTATTAATTATATTAATAAACCGTATTCTGTTTGTTGTGCTGAGAAAATGTCTTACTAACACCCTATAAACACACTAATAGTGTTTGTTAATGTGTTTGTAATGCTTCTTAAGGAATCTTATAAAGTGTTACCAGTAAGTTCTCTTTATTAGTGAGTGTATAGCACAAATTGCATACCATTATATGTTTATACAGTGGGTACGGAAAGTATTCAGACCCCTTAAATGTTTCACTCTTTATTATATTGCAGCCATTTGCTAAAATCATTTAAGTTCATTTTTTTCCTCATTAATGTACACACAGCACCCCATATTGGTAAAAAAACAGAATTTTTGCAGATTTATTAAAAAAGGGAAAGAAAATCTGTGTTTTATCAATATGGGGTTCTGTGTGTACATTAATGAGGAAAAACATGAACTTATGAAAAGAACAAGCCAGAGAGAAAATGTTTTCCTTCATTTTTATTGTCTAAAATGTTTAAATTTGTAAGTGTTAACTCAGAAGCCCTGGGGGCTGGCCCCCTCTGGGCTCCTCTCTCCTTGTGTGGGGTGGGGGGCGTGGGGCCTGGGGGGTTGGCTTTTTGGCGGTGGGGCCTCTGCCCTGGGGAAACTTGGGCCCAATGCTGGGGGGGGAGGCAAGGTTGTTTCACCATTGGGGGTCAGTTGGGTTGCTGTCCCAGACCTACCCTCTTTCCTCATACGACCACTTATTGGGTTGGGGGGGGGTTGGAATGCCTCGAGGGGCCGAGCCAGTGGTCCCCCCTCCCATGCTCTCCGCACAGTTTCGCCCCCTTCTCTCAGTTTTAAATGCACCTTTGACACGTAGGATCCTTGGTGGGGGGGGTGCTTCAGGCGTCGGCTCACCTTTGCACCTTCAAATAGTTTACGTGTCAGAATGTAAGGCTTCATATGTGTTGGTTGGTATGCACAAGTGTGCGTGTGAACTGGATGTGGACAAGTTTGTGAACACTCTTGGAGCCGGCAGGTATGTTTGTAACAGCTGAGTGTGGACAGGCCCCGCCTATTTCAGACCAACACTCGCGGTTGTAATGGGTATAAGCTTCCAGCATTTTGTTGCCTGTAGTTTTACAACTCTACTCTCCCTTCCCTGTAGTCATCCTCGAACTTCTATAATCCACCACCCCCACTCCCACAACTCTCTCTTTTTCCCCCTTTTTTCAGTTTGGTCCAACAAAAAGAACACAAACAAAGGTAATATAAATAAAGTTTCGTTTAAATTACAAAAGGGGCTTATACCAACATACATTTTGTGTTCCCAATGATTTATAACCCCCGATTGTAAGAGTAAAATCTGTCTAATGCAAGAGGCTCTCAGCTCATATCTGTTTGCACAGCTGTTGGACAGGACAAGTTAAAAAAAATAAAAAATGAAAAAATCAACCATCATTACAGTCCAATGTGTGGAAACACTTTGAAGTTAGCAAAGACTTGTGACCATACATTGTGGTACACGGTTCTAAAAAATTTCCTTTTAGATTATTTTGATGTAGAAAAACAACAGTGAACTTTATCAAAGTAAAATGTGAATTGATTTGACATTCATACTTGTTTACTTGTTTGTTTGTACATATATTTAATTTACACTTGATTATTTTTGCAAGAAATACAAGGAATCTGGAGAAGTTTAGCTGCACTGTTCAGTACCAAGTATTTACATTTGAGTCACACTGGTTAATTTTTTTGATAAAGATGTCCTGGATCCATTTTTGGTCAGTGACTCGGATCGGATCGAATCGGTTTGGTCAAAATAAAACAAAATTAACCATGAATCGCATCGTAAACCACAAATTATAAAACTATTATGGAGTTGTTGTTAAAAAGAAGTGTTACACCCCTAGTCTGAAATGACTTCATTCAACCACAGAAACATTTAAATCCTGGGGAGTTAAAATGAAAAAAAAAATCAGACTAAAATTTTAGGAAAAAGGGTTTTATAAATCTTTGAAAAGCTGGTGTCATGAATTCTGGTTTGCTGCTGTTACAAGCCCTGCCAGCGTCCGTACTAAAGCCATTAAATTCACATCTGGAGCTGACTTAAGAGGCTCTGTTGAAGCACACAAACATAACTGCGTTCTTATTGATTCTCTGTCTCTGGACATTTGTGCTTATGAAGAGCAGAAACTGCGGAATACAAAGCAGACATACCAGAAATGTTGGAATCAGAGCTGAGAAGGACAAAAAACGCTTTGACATCAGCACCATTTCTCTTCAAGACCTAAATGTTTTTTTAAGAACTTTTTGTTTCCTGATTGTGACGATTAGTCATGTTGTCATTAGTTCATTGTTCAGTCTTCTGTGCTTTCTTATATTTATCCATCCATATCCATTCATCCATATCCATCCATCCTCTTTCCCTCATCTCAGACCGTGTTGCAGGGGCATACTTCCAGACTTCTTTCTCTCTGTCACTTCCTCCATCTCCTCTGTGGGGCCCCTGAGGGTTTCCCAGACCAGCCCTATGAGTACTTGCAAATCACGTGCACCCTGTTAGTTTAGTATATGTGCGCCTTTAGCAAGGAGTTATGCTAACCACTAGAGCAGGGGTGTTAAACTCCAGGCCTCGAGGGCCGACCTCCTGCTGGTTCTCTACAAATCTTGTCTTAGCTGCTACTGATTACCTGGTTCAGACATTTTTGGCCAAAAAGGAGCATCAGTGGTAGGTTGGTTAGAAAACATATAGGAAGACGGTCCACGAGGCCTGGATTCTGAAACCCCTGGATTAGATTGTGTCGTAAGTGCACCAAACGATAGCATCACTTGTACGTCATAAGTACATGTAACTAGTGCTGTCATGCAAATAATTGTCTTGTGCAATTAATTAAGCAGGTAATTAATTAATAAATTGAATTATATCTAACTCATTAATTGCTGTGAAACGCCTCAGTTTTAGGAATTTTTCATTTTAATTTGTCTCATTGTTGCTCAGTAAAATAACAAAATACAACTAAAAAGTTGCTTTATTTATGTTTTTTTAAAAACAGACTTTCAGCCTTTACTTTTACACCTCCAAGTGGTATATTTTAAATCTCAAACAATTAAGAAAAAAAAAATCTGGTCCAGAGTGCTCTAATCAAAATCAAAAACATCTAAAATGTAATTTTGTTTTTTATATTATTTGTTTTGCTTTTCTAATTGTCATTGTTATATTTAAATTGTTTCATGTCAAGTGATTTGTGAATGTGATTTGCACTACAGGGCCAGCTTACATATGTCGTCTTACCTTATTCTACAATTTATAACAACTGCAAGGCAGTAGAAGAGACATGAGTAATGTTATAGTTTCCTTGAACATGTTTGATGACTTTGATGAGTTTTAAAGACTGGGATGTAGCAAAAGACAAAGAGAGAATAGAATATAAGAAGAAGAAGATGAGATATGAGGAGGTTATTGAATTATTTAGACATTGGACTTTGTTTCTTTGTTATGAATGAACAAAAGCAAGCAATAAGAGCTTAGCTTTCCCCTGAAAGGTTTTTTTGTTTAACTTATAATAACTAAAATATCTACCACTTTCTTCCGCTGCTGTTAGGCGGAGAGCAGGAAGGGGAGGATCCAAGCGCAGGACACAATTGAAGTTATGAAGTTTATTTGAGGGTAAGGCGATGAATGTTGATGGGGGAAAGTCCAGCATGGATTGGTCTGCGTCGAGAGTGGAGTTGGATGAGCCCAGGGGAGCAGCAGGGGTGGTGGAGAGAAAGCGGGAGCCACTGGCAAGCAAACACACTAGTTAGTCGGCAAATCTTTGACACAAGAATGGAGTCCTATGACACGTCTTGAGAGCCAGCACGTTACCGTCTTGGGCAAGCTAACAGTCTGGCGCCGGAGCTGGGATCTCCACGATCCTTTATACACCTGCTGGAGACCCAGGTGCAGGCAATCATGGTGGCCATACCTGGTGGCTGATTGAGCACAGGTGGGTGCTGTCGTGGCGTCTGACGACCCACAACAGCTGCTGCAGCGAGGTGGTGCGGGCTCTTAGCTGTTACATTTACGTTTGTATTACAACAATCCTGAGCTGAGCTTCGAACAAAAGCTGAGCTTTTCCAGGTGTTGCCTTGTTTAAGAACCAAAACCAGTTTTGTTTGTTATGTTTCTTTAGGGACAAATTTCCCCCTAGGACATCTTAAAAAAGAACAAATTTCCAGTTGTGTTTTAATTATTATTTTGAAGCCTTAAACCAAATTCCCACAGTATAAATGTCTTAAAAAGCTATGTTTCATGTTTGTCTGAAGCCACTGTTTCCAAAATCTCCTCTGCGTGGGCGTGGCCATTGGTGCAGAGTTCCTGAACCCAGCTGTTTCTGCAGCGCACCACTGTTCAGCCAAAAATTAAACCTACCAGAGAAGGTACAGGCTGTCCACTTGATGGAGAGTACCACATCCTTCTTCAAAACTAATTATTATACTAAAGGCTAATTCTTTCTCCTTCCAGTTCTTATAACAGTCTTTTTCAAAGTGCTGAAAACAAATTATTGAATGTTTCTTTAAGTTGCTGTGACCAAGAAATTCAATCCATTTGTTCCTCAAAGCAAAGTCCTTGGGAAAAGAATGAAAGCTGACATCTTTATGGCCTTTTATTGAATAGCAACCCTCTGGTGCACAGAAGTGGGAAGATGCCATCTTCTCTTGTCTCGCAGCTTCTGCCTTTGTGACATCACAACGGCTCATTAGTTCAAACTGAGCTTCTTTGCAACAGTTTGATTGACATTGATTTAAAAGGAGAAATACTCAGAAATGCAAACTTGAAATGATTTCTTATTACATTTGTTCTCTTTCATAGAAAAAAGGCCACATGCACATGTCAAAAACTCAAAAAACCTTTAAAGTCTTTAAAGGACATACAAACTGTTAAACTCAAACTTAGCCCTATTAATTTGTGGCAAAGAGGTTAGGGCAGTGTGGTAGGTCATGACCTTTCTGCTCGTGCAGAAGTTAATCTGTTAAAATGTACCAGGAACATCAGTTTAATGGAGAACGTCATTGCTGCACAAAGTGATCAAATATGGTAGAGTTCAGATAAATCTGCTGCTGACTGAACATCCACTCCTGAATCATTTTGGTTGAACCTTCAGGAACCTCAGTGGGAAAGTTTGTACCAGCACATGTAGAAGCCGAGTTAATACAAGGAAATGAGTTTTCTGCACTTTTGCTTTCCTTAGGTGTGTCAAAGAGACAGGAAACTGCCAAGATTCTGCTGTTTAAAAAAACTGATTAAAAGTAATGTCTGTGGAGGTTCCAATCATCTGCAGAAACAACTGATGTTCACTTCTGTTTGCAGGCAGCCTCCATTATCTGCAGATCATTGTTGTGATTCAATTTTCTTCACAATAGATCACCTCTCGTCTCACCTTTACTGAAGGTAACACTGTTTTGATCGACTATTTTGTAGTGTTTGGAGGAGGACGACCCAAACGTGACGAACACGCATCCAAACTAAAGACAACCTCTTGTCTTCTTAAAATACCAGAAGAAATTCAGAGAATTTGCTTTTAATCCTATTTTATTCACAGGATATTGACAAACATGTTTGTGAATTTGATGTTTGTTAAACTTGAAAACATTAGAATTTATTTGTAGAATTAATGTTTTGTTTTTAAATGGAACTGATCAAGCAGTTCAGAGTTCTGTTTTATTGATGTTCTCTTTTGAAACTTGAAAACTTTAATTTTAACTTTTAATTTTTGTTTTCTGCGGGAAAAAAGACATCATGTTTTGTTGCATCATGTTCCTTCAGTGCATCTGTTATGTTTAAAATACAATAGGAAATAAATATTTAAATATTTAATGATTACACATTTCTCTAATGAGCCACAGAGCGTTAAGATTAAACAAATAGTTATTTAATTTATATTGTGATATATACATGAATGTCAAATCCATTCACATTTTAGTTTGATACAGTTCAGCCCACTGTTGTTTTTCCGCATCAGAATAAATCAAACACATTAGAACTTTCTATTACACTGTACGGTCACGTCTTTGTGAAGACGTTGTCTTTGTTTCCACACATTGGACTGTAATGATGGTTGATCATTTTTGTTGCATCACATGTGTGTTGTCCGCTGGGATGGTAGAGGTACTTGTAAAATAAACCTACCATGTCTTAATCCAAATGGTTTTGTCCAAGTTCGTTTATCGATTTATCTCATTTTGAAAGAATTTTAAAAAACAATATAGGTCGATTTGATTTGATTAACAACTTGCTTCAGCAGATAAATCGAATTGAATCTTGTTGGTTTTTAACGTTAGAGTAAAATAAATCTACCATGTTTCAATCCAAATGGTGTTTTCCAACAACGATATGATCAACTGATTTCATTTAAAATTCTATAGATTGATTTGATTGAATTCATAACTTGTCTCCGACAGATTGATCTAGTTGGATGAAGCGATTTATTGATTCATCAATTAATTGTCCCACACATAGTATTCATCCAACACAGATTTGAGGTTTGGTTTCGTAACTAAAATGAGAGCAACGCAAAATGGATAAATATGAACCAAATAAGAGAAATTCAGTGAATAAAAGCAAAGATGATTTGAAAGTGGTGAAGAAGCTGTGGCCCCAGCCATGCTAAAGTTAGTTCTGTTTCATTCCTGAAACTTCTAATAATCATAAATTGGACTTTAGGAAAATGACTGCAATTGATTTGCACTTCGGCTCTATGATCTTTGAAGAAATGTTCTTTCTTTCAGAGCTTTGGGAGAATGATGGGGGCTGGCGGGGCCTACCCCACGTATTTGCTGTGGCTCGGCCTGTGGAGCTCTGTGTCCTCAGTCTTGTCCCTGAACCCAGACGACCCCAACGTGTGCAGCCATTGGGAGAGGTGTGTAAACTTGGCGCCATCACGTTCACAGCCACGCATCACAGCCAGGGAAGATCTAAATATAATCTGTTTCTACAGGGACAGGTTAACTGTGAGGTGCCACATGACAAGTGTGCATTCAGGGTGATAATAACTGCCCTGCTGCTCCAGTAATCAGCAGAAATCAACAAACGGATATTATCTGAGAAGTTTATTGCAATTTTAGCTCCAATTGGAGTCTGAGCTCCACCTTATCCAGATGACGAACAACACTATCAGTTCAAACCAGTGTTTTGGTAACATATCTAGTGGCATTTTCAAAACCTTCAGAGGGAGGAGCTTAACAAAACTGAAAGTTCTACTCATTTTTATGTCCAGACTCTTTCATTGCTTCACAATATTATTATTAATTATTAACTGACAAGCAAAGTAACTAAATCTGCTGCAGATATAATGCCACCAGAAGATTTGTGTCAGTGTTTGAGGATGTTTTCACACCTGGCGTTCTGGACTGAATCGGAAGCAGGATGTGACACAAAGGTCCATCTCGTTTCTTCATTCTGTGACTCAGACACGTTTCAGACTGATTCCTGCTTTTTAAGAAGACTAATTCTTAATTTAACACTAATTTAACACAGCTCATTAAGACAACCCAGACCCTGCTGCAAAAACAAATGGTGGTGGTGGGGGGCACTTTCTCTAATTTTTTCTCAATAAAAATGAAATGTTCATTTGACAGATACATATTTTCTATATAAACTATGATAAAGTAAAGCAGTACTGGGTTGGACCTCCTTTTGCCTTCAGAACTGCCCAAATCCTCGGTGTCATAGATTCAACAAGGTACTGGAAACATTCCTCAGTCAGTTTGGTTCATATTGACATGACAGCATCACACAGCATAAAGAGGTGGTCATGGTCAGCAACACCACTCACTGTGATGTGACCATTCTCAACTGGCACTAAGGAACCCAAGTTCTTCTATCTTCTAAGATAGAACCAGTCCAGCCATTCTCCTCTGACCTCTGACATCAACAGGGCAAACTGAACCCTGACGTAAACATTCATGCTGTGGAGAAGTTTCAGAGCAAAACAAAACAGTTTTTACAATTTAAAAATGGTTAAGTGTTTTTTTTTTTTTGAGAAGTTTTCCCTAGTTTTTGACCAAAATTAAAATTGATACCAACCTGAGGATCCAGGAGCCACATGGGGGTGGGAAGGAGTCTCACTGCTCATCGCTGCTCCTTGTGCTCCATTACTGATGTATCTTGTTCTGCGTCTTGTTTCCATCAGTTTTACTGTTGACTTTAACGTTGCTGCTTTCACCAGAAACTGTTTGGTGCTGCTTCCTGCTTGCTCTACAGGATGCTGTCATTTCTTTTTCATTAGAAGAAGATTTTCTCTGTTTTTGCTGTAAAGCTAACTCACTCCTGCAAACTCACTCAGACTTTGGTCTGCAAACTTTCATCTGTGGTTGTCATTTCCTACAGCTACACCATGACCGTGCAGGAGTCCTACGCTCATCCCTTTGACCAAGTCTACTACACCCGTTGTACTGACATCCTTAACTGGTTCAAGTGCACAAGGCACAGGTAAGTGACAGTGCAAGACTCATCGATGCTCATGTCTTTTCATGGTGGTGGCAATTCCTCAGAGAATCACCATTAATGCCAAAAACCCAGTTCCTCACAGATTTGTGTGACTTCATTATGAATGTCTATCTGAAAGACATGTCTGACTGAGTGATGCAGAGTTTTTAATGGCACAGTGGCTGAACTTTGGTGAAGCTTTGCATCATATCAACCAATCAGCTCAATCAGGAAGCTTTGGTTATAAAAATGCAGCTGAAGTCCAAAACGAACATGGAGGAAAAGCTCATTGTCTTATTTAAATTTTATGACGTTTTTCACATTTGTATCAAGACACGAATACAAATTTCCCTTACTTATAATTTCTTATTTCTAAGAAATGGAAGTAACGCTGAAAGCGGCTGTCATTCAGACAGACTCACTGTAGTGGAAGAGTCTCTGAATGTTCTCATGAACCTTGACATGTAGATGTGATTACAGATGCTTTTGTACGGTGGCCCTGAAGAGCAAATTGCATCAATGGATCACTCAACACAAAAAAGTGTCGAAGATCACAATGGTAATTAAAAAACAAAACAAATGTAAAAAAAAAACAACATTATAATGTATTTTAGAAAACAAAACAAAATTACAGAAACCAAAACTTAAAAACATTTCGGAAAACAAATTAATATCTAAAAAACAAAAGCAAATGTTGAAAAGCAAAAATAATAAGAAACCATATAAGGTTTAATGCTGCAATTACAATTTGTATGTTTTGAACAGCATACGGGTGGCGAGCCTGCAAAGTGGCGTTCTCCTGTTACTTGCATATTTTTAACAGTATATTGGGAACATTTCCTGGTTGGAGTTGAACAAAATAATGTAAGATATGAGCATATTAGAAATGTTGGCGTGGTTAGCAAATAACATCAGTTGCAAAGGAAATCCATAAATGTACTTTTGCCAATTCTTCAAAAATTTGAATTGATCTGTCTGGAATCCCCAGGCAACCAAAACATGAAATGGTTGCTGTAGAGATAAAATCAACAGAAAAGCCGCCATTTTGAAAAAAGTGGTTTTCCTGACATCAATTTGTCATATGCAGCTCAGACCAACCTGCAGGGGCAGATGGGAGGGGGTCTGTGAGATTTAGGCTGCGGGGACGGGGACATGTAGCGGCTGGTCAGCAAAAGAGGTCGGGTCAAAGGTAGGCTGCAAGGTAGCAAGGGTGGGTAGTGTCTGCAGAGCATACAAAGCCGCTCGTGGCTTTATATTTTAATTTTAATTTGAAAAACAAATGATGCACCGATTCATAATAACTATCTTTTTTGGTTTCTCATTGTGTTTTCAATGTTGTTTTCTGAAATGTTTTTTCTTTTATTTTCTTATATTTTGGTTTTTGAAATTGTGTTTTGTTTTCTAAAATTTAATGCTGTTTTTTCTATATTTGTTTTGTTGTATTTGTCATCTGTAAAATGTTTTTGAGTTGAGTGCTTTGTTGATGTGATGTACTTCAGGGCCATCAATGCCGAGCTCTGTGTCTGAAGAATGTTTCTAAATCTTTCTCCAGTCTAGAAGTGAATTCTGGGTGAAAACGTGTTTGTGTGCAGGATTAGTTACAAGACGGCCTACAGGAGAGGAGTGAGGACCATGTACAGGCGCCGCTCACAATGCTGTCCAGGCTTCTTCGAAAGTGCAGACCTGTGTGCCCGTAAGTCCTGCTGAGACCTTCACAGCTTCTCTGTGAAAGTGAACTCACTCACTTTTTGGGGACAAATGTGTTTACTTTACTGGAGAATCTAGGATGCCGCTGTAGACCCCAAAACATGTTTACGGTGTACAATGCAAGAAAATATATATATGTATTAGTTTCTTATCAAAAGTCAAGTCAGAACAATGACAGAAAGCACCAATGATTGCTTTCTAAGCTTTGTGGTCAAATGTCTGAGATTCTTCACTCCACTCACTTGATTTTATTTGATGCTTTTCTGTTAGTGTGGTTTTAATAATGTCTTCATTCAAGCTTCTACACAATTAGGAATTGCATCAAATTAGGAATAATAGCAAATAATAGCAATAAAACTAAAAAGGAATATATATTGACTCTTCCCAACAAAATAGAATATCATGCAAAGTTCATTTCCATAAATCCATGAAAAAAAATTAAGCTTTTATAGAACATAGATTCAGATCCCACTGTTTAATTGATTTCAAACATGTATTTGTTTATTTCTAAATAAAGTTAGGTTCCAGCTCATAAAACCCACAAAAGCAGGATTTCAGAAAATTAGAATACATGGAGAAATGTGCCCAAATTCTGCAGGGCCTCACAGCGAGAAGGTCCTGGTTCGAATCCTGGCTGGGAATGTTCAGTGTGGAGTTTGCATGTTTTCCCAATGCATATGTGGGTTTTCTCTGGGAACTCTGGGTTCCAGACCAAAACACATTCTTTCATAGGTTAATTGCTTACTCTAAGTGTCCATAGGTGTGAATGCGTATGCGTGTGTATGTGTGTGTGTGCGTGCGTGCGTGCGTGTGTGAATGCGTAGTCCTGCGACAGACTGGCAACCTTTTTAGGGTGTAACAGTAGCTGGGACGGGCTTCGGCATCCCCATGTCAAGGTTGACGTGCGGACACAAATGCAAACGGCACTCGTAACTGCAAAGTCTTCAGTTTTATTTAAAATCCGAACAGGAAAACTAACCACAAATGCACACAAAACGCTCCAATGCGGAACTGAAACACATAGGCTTAAATAGACAAACACACAATCAACTAAACAGGATACAGCTGTGAACACCTCCAGCAGGAGACACAGGTGAGAGGGAGGAGAAAAGGAACACAGAACTGCACAGAACAGGCAGTGAAAACAAAAACAAATTTACAACAAGCAGATCGTATCACGGTTCTGTTCATAGTCTTTATGGACAGAACTTCTAGGTGCAGCCAGTGGGGCAGAGGAACAGAGTCTGGTTATGGAACCACAGGATTTCCTCTCTGCTCTTTGTAGATGATGTTATCCTGTTGGCTTCATTAAGCTAGGACCTCCAGCACTGGAACCATTTGCAGCCAAGTGTGAAGCGGCTGGGATGAGGGTCAGCACCGCTAAGTCTGAGGCCATGGTTCTCAATTGAAGAAAGGTGGTTTGTCCTCTCTGGATTGGTGAAGTGCTCCTTCCCCAGTTTAAGTATCTTTGGCTCTTGTTCACGAGTGAGGGAAGATCTAAGCGTGAGATCGACAGGCTGAGCCAGAAAGCAAAACTGTCAATTTACCGGTCGATCTCCAATACTCACCTATGATCAGGAGCTCTGGGTCATGACCGAAAGAACGAGGTCCCGGATACAAGCGGCTGAAAAGAGCTTGCTCCGTAAGGTGGCTGGGCGCTCACTTACAGATAGGGTGAGGAGCTTGGTCACCTGGGAGGGTCTTGGAGTAGAGCTGCTGCTCCTCCACATCGAGAGGAGCCAGTTGAGGTGACTCGGACATATGGTTCAGACACCTCCTGGAAGCCTCCCTGGGGAGGTGTTCCGGGCATGTCCCACTGGGCGGAGGCCCCGGGGAAGACCCAGGACACGCTAGAGAGACTGGATCTCTCGGCTGGCTTGGGACAGCCTCGGGGTACTCCCGAGTGTCCGGGGAGCGGGAAGTCTGGGCATCTTTGCTCAGACTGCTGCCCCCGCGATCCGGTTCCAGATTAGTGGAAGGAAATGGATGGAGAACGTCAGTCTCAGTCACACTCAAATGTTCAAAAGAGGCATAAACATTTATTTCATTAAATCGTTTATTTTTTCAGAACAGAGCTGCTTGAGTATTTAAAATAATGCAGCAGGAAAACCCCACAATCATTTAAGGTATACAAATAATTTAAAAGATGTTTCTGTTTAAGCTGTAGCCCACAACTTGAACAGGTTGACAACGGGTCAAACAGAATTCTGGGAAAAAGTAAAATAAATATGAGGGTTGAAAGGAGGAAGCAGGTCAATGGGGGTGTAAAAAAATATGGTGAGGGGTCTTCATGTGAGTGCAGCTGCTGGGGAAGATCACTAAAGTGTTTGATTCAAGTTGTCTGCTTTAAGATTCTAAAAATAAAAACCAGCTAGTGTTTACAATTTTTTTCTGACACAAAAATATACACTTTAACTTTAGCGAGAGTAGAGAAAAAAAACGAAAGAAAAAACTCAAAGTAAATCCTGTCCTCCCTTTTGTTAGTCAAGTATGCTGTCATTGCACAACAAAAGGTCTGTCCCAGGACATCGATGTCAATGAAGCGCTCAGCCAGCCAGCCAGCTGCTGCAGAACTGATGCCAGCATTCAGGCCACTCAGCCAAAGGAAGTGTGCCAGTCCTGCAGCACAGTCTAATAAAGCTGTTTACCACAAGATGCTGAATAGACACACAACCCCTCCCCACCTCACCCTCTGTCTTCAGCTACAAAGCAAAGGCAGCCTTCACACTTTACCATCTGGAGTGGAAAATTCCTATTCCCTTCTTGGGATCAAAACACTGGCCAGAGGTTATTATGGATTGTTTTCTGTTCAGGAGCCTCCGGATGCTTCGTTGCAGACTCTACATATTTATACATATCTGCAGTCATGATGTTTACTTCATTACTGTAATAAACATTTTTTACAATCCAGTTTAAAGACCCACTCCAATCAAATGTGTAGTTCTGGGGTTTTTAACACGTTCTTTTAGCATTTGTTTGTGATGAAGGACACATTTAAAATAATTTCAGATAAAAACTGTGTTTCTGAGTATTTCTTTATTCAAATGGCGATAGATAAGGAGCAGACAAAAACCCATGGTTTGAAAAGGCTCACACCTTAGAGACTAAAGGCACATTCACACTGAACACGATTTGCGCGGCCAAGTCACGTGTCCCGCCCCTCCTTCGCCGCGTGTCTGTTTATCTCATCTCCAATGTATGGGAGACATAAAAATCAGTAGAGATCAGGAGCATTTATTTTGAAGAGCTCTACAAAAACATCAGTGACGTTTTTAGCACATTAACCTGAGAGGGCAAAAATAAAACCAAGAATAAAATGAGGGACCTTTTTTTAATCATTGTCTCATCGAAAATAAGAAAACATCATAAAGAAGTTCTGAAGGTCTGAGCAGCCTGCTTTCCCATCCAGCAGCGGTCCTCTGTCTGGCCGCGAGCTCCTCTCCTGGGATCCGGCATAGTGAGCGTGTTCACTACAGCTCCATAGGTCCTGCAACAGACTCTCTAGAGTGAACCCGCCTTCACTCAACAGTAACCGGGACGGGATCTGGAAACTCTGCTGCCCAGAAACAGGATACAGAGGGTTTAGAAAATGAGTGGAACAGGACAACTATAGATCAATCAATCATATTGGATGTTTACTCCCCGCTGTCACTGAAAACGTCACGCGCCTGAAGTTGAGTCTATGATTGGTTGAGGAGACTCAACCACCTCCCCAGAGTTCAGATTTTTTTAGCTCTGGCTGCTCAGTTCACGCCGCAGAACCTCAATTCAAGTCTAAACCATTGACTTTACATTGTAATTGGCCGCCTCTGCCGCGCGAATCTAATTTGGTGTGAACACACTTAGAAGATGCAGACGCGCTACGTGTGGTGCGTTCAAGAACGTACGATACGCGAGTTCATGAACGCGCACTCAGCAGGTGGCATTCACACCAGCCTAGCGCAGTCACGCAGGTGGCGGCAGGGAGAGAATTCTTCTTGTTTTGTGTTTTTCCTCTTTACCAACACTCGTCCACCACCTAGAAACAGGTAGAAACTCAAGTGAAAAAGTCAAAGTGGTGTAAATCCCACAAATCTTGCTCCATGCTTTTTGTTTAGACAGCGCTGTTCCTCTAAATGTCCGTCTTGGTGTCATTGTAACCTGAGGCACAAACCGCAATTAGAAATTTCTCTTTCGTGATCCTGTTTACAACAGCTGGCACTTTTGAAGTAGACGCTACTCCCAAACCTGAATCCCTAAATGGTAACAGTGCAGCGATTCTGCGTGAAAATGTTGAACCGGTTGAAGATTCAGCGCGCTCAGTGCATGTAGAGCTCACGACCTGACTTAAAAACCTGTGTAGCATTGTGCGCACTGTGCATTCCAGACCGGTGACCAAGAATCCTGGTGTGCGCACGTTTGCATTGACTTTTCATTAAAAGCAGTTGCTTGCACGTGAGTCAACGTGGCCAGTGTGTGTGTCACCTTAAGGGGTGTCAAAATCCAGGCCTCGAGGGCCGACCCCCTCGTGGTTTTCCAGAAACCTTGCCTTATCTCCTGTTGATTACCTGGATCAATTGTATTTAACCAATAAGAAGCTTCAATAGCAGGTTGGTTGAAAAACATGTAGTTGTCAAACTCCATCGCTCACAACCCTGATTTTTTCCTCCTTTAGCAGCAGATGAAGAGGTTCAAGGGCACCACAGAGTGTTTCAGCGGACCCAGACAATAGCGGGAGTTAGGTTGAGATTATTTAATTTGTTATCTATTAATCTTGTTGTAGCTGTCAATGGTGTAATTCTCCTTGTAGTCGTTTCTACTCTTATCCGTGGACTGACGAGATTAGGCAGCACTTTATAGATGAATCATCTCTCCTTAAGGATAACGTGAGCATGTGTCTCTGGATCTTTTATTAAAATCAGTCCCTGTAGCTGTAGCTCATTCGCTTCTACCATAAAATATGCTGAGCAGAAGAAAACTCTCCAGACTTCCAGAAAGCCTGATTTTTATAAAGGTTTGTACACATCTTTTACTTTAGAAATAAAATTAAACAACTACAGAGTTTTTAATTCCCTAACAGTATGAATACGTCCATTATAAAATGAATTCATGAATATTAATCAGGAGGACCAGATTTGGTGAGGGGGAATTGTGTGAGGGCCAACCAACCGTTCTTATAAAAACAGTAAATGCAAATGAACTGTTCGAGACCAAAAGTATATCTAAAAACATTTTGAAAATCATATTTGAGAAGCATAAATACATTACAGAAAATGTTTATCTGTGGAAAAAAAACAACATTAAATCTGGTTCAACATGAAGTGTTGTATATTATTTACTTTTAAATGGTCACAGTAAACTTCTGAATTTAAATAATGTGAACAGGAAGGAAAACAGACATTATCATATTCAGAAGTATAAGCTACTGTTGTCTTGATCACAGAAACAAATAAACAATAAACAAAAGTTCTCCTCAAAGTCTTTAATAAGTTCATCATCAGTGAAAGGTTTGCAGTGTTTGGTAATCGGTGTTGCTATCTCACAGCTCGCTTTTCATTTGCCTCACAGGTTCTTGTGAAAAAACGCTGCTCTGCTGTTAAAAAGCGTTCATGGTGCTTACAGTTTTTGCATTGCTCTTTTCCTTTTAGTTTGTCATACATGGCAGTGCCTTTCGATACTCGACCCAGCTCCAATGAGTAGAAGAGTGGGATACACAGATGTAAAAAAATGGATTGTATTTTTTCAAAAGGATTGTGTTTAAAACAACAGCTCAAGTCAGGAGTTTTCATGACGGCATTTAAAAAAACTTGTTAATAGGAATAAGACTGAAACAGGAATAAAATTCACAGGAATGTTCAAGATAACAACAAAAAAAAAACCATTAATTTCATCTTTAGCTTTTTGTTTAGAATAAATTGTGTGCAAGTTCATTTAGATTTACCTTTGTCAAGACCATTGACTGTATAGGAGAACTGGACTGAGGGGGTGTGACATTACCCATTGAAAATCACTTATGCCCAACTCCAAAAAATAAAATAAATAATAAAAATAAAATAAATAAAATAACAATTTAGTCGCCATTTTTCCATGATATGAATGCCGCCATTTGGAGCCAGACACTGTTAGTAAGCAGTGATTGGTCTGAGTCAATGTTTCTATGGCAACTACTGACGCCAATCAGAACTAAGCTAATTGGAAGTCCACAACCCTTTCATTCAAAGCGGGCTCTGGAGATTCTGTCAAAGGTTTTGAGGTGCTAGCGAGCACCATATGGTTTCATTACGGCATCTGATTGGCCAGTTTCTAATTTTGATAACTTGCGATAAAAAAAAAAATAATAAAGGAAAAGAACATGTTAATAAAAAGGTATCAGAGCAAGAATAATTATTCTGACAAATTGAATGACTGAGTAACTTCCTCTATAGATGCCTTTGGGGTTTTGGTTGGGATTTTCACGAGATTTAATTTGATGCAAGGAGCATGTTCTTCCCCCAAACCTCTTGCAAAGCTCTCAGGTATATAGAAGTTGTTTGAGTTTTTGTGTGTTATAGAGACTGAATGTTAGGATGTTGACCCCCTGCCTTCACGGCAGCTCTTGGTTTGGTTGGGCGTTGGAGGGACTGATGCTTTGCAGCAATGCACCTGGAATGCAGGGATGGACTGTTGAATGCAGCAGTCTCCTTTCTGATCTGGTTTGTGTTGCTGGCCTTTCTATCATCCGTTTGCCATCCTTATCATCGCAGACCGCTGCACAGCTCTGACCTCTAAGATAATGACAAAGCGAAGGTGTCAGGAAAACGCAGCATGGTTCATTATGCTGTCAAATAGCTGTTTGGATCAACCTGCCGATTCTATCAGGTAGTGTCGTCATGAAATATGATGCCACTTAGAAAAGTCTTGATACGCGTTTCTTCCTATTCTGTTTGCCATAGATCGTCTTCTTCGCAGGTTTCTACCTGGCAGTTTCTTTGCATATCAACACAGCCCTTTGTTTTTTAGGCAGATGAAAACTGACAACCAGCCAGAAGAGTTTTTTTTCTTAATAGTCTGGTCTCCTCATTTCTGATGTATTCAAGTGTCAAACAGGTGTCTGTAAAAGCCACAGCCTGTTGAAGTTCACACAAGTCACTCTATGAGATAAAACAGCTTTAAAGTCTTTTCAAGTCAAGTCAAATCAGACTTTAAATGCTGTCTGTTGCTAAGTTGAAGATGGGACAAAAAAAAACCTCTTCAACCTTAGCAAAGCTCATTCTCATTTGCCAGGTTCTAGTGGAAGCTCAGTATGTTAAAAAAAAAAAAACATGATAGAAACAAATAATGAAGACTTTATTGGATGAGTTTGTGTTTAGATTTCTGGAAGAATTTTAGATCATTTGCTAAAGTCCCGACCCAAACATGCTCATGATGGATGCTGATGATGGATACTTTGGGGTTTGAAGATCGCAGACATCCAACAAAGCTTTTCCTTACAAATGCTTGTAGCAAGCTTAAAATCTGTACTGAAGTGTCTGATTTCTTGGGTTTTCTGTGTTTGTATGTGTGTTTAAGTGTGTGTGCTCTTGTTTGTGTGTGATTCCCGTCTTTTGTTATTTAAAAAGAAAACAGATAATTTGATGTAAAAGAACATTTAATTTGAACTAAAATCAAGTTCAAATGTGTCTGAACTTTTGCAGTTGTTGATTTAGAGTTCTGTCCAGAATCCAGCTTCACTATTCCTGTTAGTGTTTCTTTTTCTTATTCATGTCATCATTTTCTTCCACAGCGTTGTGTACTGAGGAGTGTGTGCATGGACGGTGCGTATCTCCTGAAACCTGCCAGTGTGAACCTGGCTGGGGAGGACTTGACTGCTCCAGCGGTGAGTACCAGCATTAGTTTCCCTGAAGGACACATGAGGAAAGCTGCCTCTAGAGCAGCTTTAGATGGCAGAAACTTTAGTTTGATGTCTTCAGGACTCTTCAGGCTTAGAACTGTTGTGATTGAATGCAGAGTCAGCTGAGAACCATCATGGTTTTCATCCACTGAATATTTAGTTGTATTTGTACAAGTTACATCCCAAATATTTGACATATTACATCCCAAAGGTGTAACATACTACCTTCCAAATACAGTATGTTACATGTTACATTCCAACAGTGTTATATGGAAAGCCTTTTTAACATTTATTAGATATCCTTGATATTCAAATGTTTTAAACCTTACTAGTAATGCCAAAAGTACAACTAGTTAACTAGTAACAGCCAATAATGTGAACTAGTAATCATTAAAAGTGTGCACTAGATCACAAGTGGGCAGTATTTGTGCTCACTAGTGAGCTAGTGTCAGTCTAAAAAGGCCACTAGTTAACTAGTTACTTGTAAATTTTCTACTAGTTCACTAGTAATTAAAACAACAAATGTACACTTAAAATAATGCTTGACTATCGCTAAGCATTATTTTAAGTGTACATTTGTTGTTTTAATTGCAATTGCTAGTTTATTGAATCTCTTCTATTTATTGAGATAAAGAGGATTTTTTAAAAATCATTTAGAGTGGTTTTTTTCTTACTTAGAGCTGTCTTAGCAGACCAAAGGGGTTAGGAATCTCTTCACTACAGTTTACAAAATGGAGGCCCTTAACCAGCATCTACTCTAGGGCCCCCATAAGAATATCAATATACCAATGACCATCTGACTGCTATTGCATATGAGAAAGAAAACAGACACTCAATTACAATTTAAATGAATTCAATGAAGTTCAATTTCATTTATATTGACCAATCTTACACCATAATTTCCTAGTGAGCTTCATATTGATATTTAAACAGAAAAATGTCAACACAGTTATAAAATTTGAACAGTAGCTGATTGTTAAACTAAAGTAAACAGACTAAACTAAACAGACTAAATTAAGATGGGCATACCTGCCATCAGACCCTCCTTCTTGGTAAGGAAAAGCCAAAAAAACAAACCTCTGTGATGTCCACTTGAAGGAGGGATCCTCTCCCATGATGGACAGGTGAGGTCAGTGTATCATGATTTCAAGAATTACCACCAGAATGCATCACAACATTGGCTCAATGATTCCTTTGTTAAGGCATGTGTAGAATATTGTTAGTACCTTTCTATTTATGACATAAAACCCCACAATGGTCCCTAAAATAACGTAAAAATGGAAAAAGTAAAATCATATTGACATTTATGTTTAATGTTTTTACATTGACAATGCAATGTTCACATATTTCTCTTTGTTCTGAAAGAATAATAAAAACCACATGTCTTCAGTTATCAACAGTAAAAGTACACTGGGACTGAAATGGTTAATCCTGGGTTGGGAGGGTTGGAACAGAGCCAATCGGAGGACTTTTTTTTAGCATGCACATACTGTGCATATGAGGATAAGATTTGATAGATAGATCTTTATTGTCATTGTCACAAGTACAGTGAAATTCAAAAAGTGTTTCCTGGCCCGTGCCACAGTTGATCATAGTAAAATTATGACAGAAATAATAAATAATACATAAAAATTTGCAAAATGTGCATTAATCGTTCACTAGAAACAGGAGATTAAGATTAAGTTGTTGCCAGGTAAAAGTGCATTAGTCATTAAATAAAAACAGCATACACAAATAATGTGTTAAAATTGCTACAACCAGAAATGATATTAAAAGAAATCACTGCATCACTGTGAATTAAAGCTCTTCCTATGAAGACTTGTAGAATTTTCTACTTGGATTTTGTAGTCTAAAATGCTTCTAAGCAGAAAAGTAAAGTGAAAGTAAATGCTTTTTGTTCGCTTGTTACCCCGAACTGCTGCTTTGTCAAAGCACAGCAAACTTTTGAGGTTCACTCAAGTCACAACAGTGGAGTCCTTTTGCGGTGAGGCATCAAACAGTCGGCTGCTGCTCACACTGAGAGGAAAAGAAGGCTCTTTTGACACAAGGCCATTTATTTTCTCTTTAATTCATAACTTTTCACCCACAGGATTTGCAATAGCTGGGATAAATGTTACATTACATTGCATCCATTCAGCGGATCCTTTTATCTGAAGCACGCTGTAAGTGAGGAACCTCTGGGAATTTATGCTGGGCTCTGCATCTTGCCCAAGGTCGCTTTAACATGGGAAGAAGGAAAACTATTAAACCAACAACCCTAAGCTCAAAAGACAACCAGTCTACATCTAAAAATTCACTTAAATCAGACCACAACTGTTTTACTCTTTGACTTTTCTATGACATTAACACCCCATAAGAACAACATCTAAATATTAGGGCGTCAAATATATTCAAGAGCTGAGAAGTTTGGGCATTAAACAATGAAAAAGGATGTCACCAAATATGCATAACAGTTTTTCATCAGAAGGAAAGAACACAAAACTGATGTTAAAGGAACAAATGATTTGAAATGCAAAAAGAATGGAAAAACAATTGCTTATTTTCCTTCTGATTGCATTTAAAGAAAAAATATTTAATGAGATATGAAGAAGAATTGCAATCCATGAACAATATTGGAAACAAAAAGGAATGATCTTTATAAATGGCTTTTTGTCAATTTCCATACAAATGACTCAAATAAAACATTGAAATGGAAATGGAAAATAGAAAATGATTTAATTGTGGCTCCATCCAAATGAAGCCAATTGAGTTGCCATTTATTTGCCATACGGACGCCTCCATGTTTGAGCCAGATGTCATCAGTAATAAGTGAGAGTCAACAGTTCTATGGCAACCACTCTGGCCAATCAGGAGTGAGCTTGTTGGAAAGCCACATCCCTACCACTTGAAAGGGGACTGCTTAGAATTTGTCAATTAAACGTTTCGAACGTTGGACGTGAGGGCCATTAGGCTCCACATAATTTATACTAAGGCATCTGATTGGTCAGTTTATAACTTGACTACCTTGAACTAGAGAAGAAAATATCACAAAAATAATGGGAGTATCAAGAATGTAAAGAAAAATTATCGGAGAAAGAAGCGAACAGCACTCTGTGACATTTGAAAACTATTGCAGTTTAGTTGTAGCAACATGTGGCTGAGGTTACTGGTGGCGACACTGAGTGGAGGCTTCTCCAGTGTGAATGTTGTAGGTGTCAACATGATGTCACTTATGAAAGCAAAGGAGGCCGTTGATGAGAGCCATTTAAATCCATTGGCTATGACTGGGAACTGTTGGACCTAACCTGCTGGAAAGGTGCTTCATGTGCTGTTTTAACCCAACCATGAAGTTAAATGGCCTGTGTCGGGGATAGGCAACTCCAGGCCCTGAGGGCCGCAGTGTCTGCATGATTTCCAGATATCTACGTCCTACTCATTACTGATTACCTGGTTCAGATGTGTCCAGCCAATTAGAACATGCCAGAGCATGGAATTTTGGCAAAACATGCAGGAATACAGCACTCGAGGCCTGGAGTTGCCTATCTCTGGCCTATTTCATTCAAAATCAACATTTTGGAGCTTTTAAGTGTTAAGCTAACGTAGATAGCTCCTATTCTATAAACAATGTGTTCTTCAGTGTGCCAAAGGTAATATATTATCATATATATGTCAAAAGTTTACTCTGAAAAACTTCAGAATAACATGATATGGGGAATGATGGACTCCTGGGAAGTGATTTGAATTTAAGGCAGGGCACTTTTTGTAGCATAGCTATTCACAGTCTTAAGAACTATGGAAAAAAACCTTTTGTCATTTGATGAGAAAAACCTTCTTGTGGAAAATGTAATTGCTGAAAAATTATGAGTAGCTTTTGATGCAATGAGTTGTATTTAAAACCCATTGAAGTCTTGGTTGATCTGATGGTTTGTTTCATTCTTGCACAAACTTCTGTTTCTGAAGAGCTTCACAAATCCTCACTGGAAGCTCTTCTTTCAGGAGTTGTGCTTGAAGTACAGCCTCTGAATGTGATTACTAAGTCATGGCAGAAGAATGTGGCGCTTCAAATGAGCACTCATGAACAATAGACTCAAACCTGAAGAGCACAAGGACAACAGTGATGACAGCCTTTTCTTCTTTTTACTCTCCACCTGCGTAACAAACCAGATTAGCTGCTGCAGAGCGGCTGGAGCCGTTTCCTTTTTCAAGATGCAGTCTACGTGCAGAACTTTGTTGCTCTGCCAGCAGGCTTACGTCGCTCTGAAGGAAAAGTGAGTCGAGGCTGCAAAGAGGAAGTCCAGGAAGAGGATTTGAAAGAAGCAGCGGAGGAAGAATGTGGAAGCTCGATGAAGATGATCATGTTGTGCAGATGCCACAATGGTGGGAAACTTGTAAGCAGCGAACAGTTCTGACAAAAAAAAACTACAGCAGGCAGGTTTATGGGATTATTCATTTTTGATTCTCTAGTGCAACAGAGCTATCAGAAAGTTACACAGATTCCCATTGAAGGGGATGAGAAGGGGATGAGAGATGTACTGTCCATTATTAACTCACCAGAGCAGAAAGAAAGAACTTTCACCCTCAACTTCTTCAAGATTCACCGTCCTTAATGCTGCACCCATGCCGAGCGCAACTTGCACATCAAATTTGTGTTGGGTGTCTCTCTTTCAACGCTCAGTGAATTTGATGCTGGATGCCATTCCAAACATGAGTTCATAAGCTTGGCGCCCCAGACCTTGTGGGAGGAGCTTCCAGCTAATGTTTTTAGCCTGACTGCAGAATGAAGCAGTCTTTGAGTCTATCTCATTTACAATACCAGTAAGACACTGAGAATGTTTAGAGATCAGCGTTTAGAGATCAACATCGGTAATCACGTGTCCATGTCTGGGTTCATTCAGAGCCTCTCCCAGTACACTGAGCTTCACTCCTGCTGCTGGAGCTGCATCTGAATGACAGACGCTTTCAGCGGTACTTCTGTCTTTCTGTGGACCCAGTTTGAAAACTTTCCGTCCCACAATAGTTCGAGGAGGGAAAAAACATAAATTAGAATAAAAGTAGAGGAACTTTTTTATTATTGTCTCGATGGAAATAAGAAAAATATCATAATGTTCAGGAGGCGAATGATCAGATCCTCCTCCATGTTGGTTTTGGACTCCACCTAATGACAGAGTCGTTGGGCACATCATGTGAACAAAGCTAAGTTTTTTTTTTTTGTTGTTGATTGAGGTGCTCCCCAACGCTCAGATTTTTTTAACTCTGCCGTCCAAATTGCACTCCAATCTCTCGGCTGCCAGATAACACGCTGCACCATACGATTTTTCTTGTTTGTTTGACATTAAAAAACATAACCCTTGTTGTGTGAAGTAAAGTTTGGAATTCTGTTTTTTATTAGGAAAACTTTATAAACCCCCTCTTTAACTTGTGTTTTAATCTTTTACTGGGCCACAATGACACAAATTGAAATGAAATTTAAATTGTAGTAGTCTGGTGACTGTGAAGACCATTTGATTCCAGTGAACTCATTGTCATGTTCAAGAATCTAGCCTGAGATAATTTAAGATTTATGATATGGCGCCTTATCCTGCTGGACGTAGCATCAGAAGATGTTACAATGTGGTCATAAAGGGGTGGACATGGTCAGCAACAAGACTCAGGTAGACTGTGGTGTTGGAAACATGGTCAGTTTGCACTAAGACGCCAAAGTGTGCCAAGGAAATATTCCCCACACAATTACACCACAACCACCACCTTGAACTGTTACAAGGCAGGATGGATCCATGCTGTCATGTTGTTGATGCCAAATTCTGACCCGACCCTCTGAATGTTGCAGCAGAGCTGGAGACTCATCAGACCAGACAATGTTTTTTCAATCTTCTGTTGTCCAGTTTTGGTGAGTTTGTGTGAATTGTAGTCTCAGATTTTTAGAACAATAATCCTGAAATTCATGGTTACTTGTCATCATTGACACTTCCTCAGATCTGCCTAGAAACTTTTAATTTTAGTAAATGTGTCCATAAAACTAGTGTACCCCACCTTCACCCAACAGTAGCCAGATTAGGCTCTGGCAACACAGTGAACCTGAAAGGGATAAAGCAGATGGAGAACATTGATGGATGCATGGTGTTCATAAATGCATCAAAATGCATAAAAGCAAACAATCAACAGGCGGAAGAGCTGATGTTCTTTATAGGACTGCTGTTGTAAATGGATAATTTGAGGGGTTCAGACAGAGCAGAGGAGAACGAGACGTGTTTCTTTAAAATAATGAGTTTTCCTTCAGGTACGAGGTCATCCGTCCGTAGGGGTGAAAGAGAGCAAAGCCCAAGCAGCTGGAAGCAATTGACTCAAAGCAAAAGCTCTCAGCCCTCAGCAGTAGCTGATAGGAGCTTCACTCTGAAAAGGAGACAAAAACCCCAGAGAATAGTGCGCAATGTGGCCTTTTACTGAGGTGTCCCCCCAAGTACAATAGATGCTGGGGCTAAGCCCCCCTCTGTATTTAATGCTTTCATCTGAGAGGTTAATAAGTTCAAGGACTAGTGTAGAATTCTGAGGTCCCAGAGGACACAAGTGGTGCAGCGGATTCACTTATGCTGCAGTCGAGTTAAAAGACAGAAAGTTCAATTACTTAGTGGAGTCAATGGTGTTAATTAGCAGATAAGAAGAGATTTGACACATCTTAGCAGGACAGGTATTCACATTTTTCCACATCCACAGCAAAGATGCTCTCTTTGTCAGCAGACTGTGATTCACTTTACCATCAAACCAAACATTTTATTTAGACGTGTCCCAGTGAAAGGTACTTCTGTTTTTAGTTACTTTGGAGTCAGTGGAGACCTTCCTGCCTTTATATCAAGCCAGGTAGTGATTATATGTTAAACCGATAGGGCTCCAGTTGTTTTTGGTTTTAAACCTGTCTTAAAAACATTAGTTGACATGTTGATGGAAATGTTCCTGTGCAAATTTCCTTACATTTATTTTCCTAGTGCCTTGTCAGTGTTCTGAAAAAATTTCTTAGAATTTCTCCTGGAGGGCTGCTCGGTGGAGCAGAGGTTAGCGCTCTTGCCCCTGTTCATGTCCTTTCTGTGTGGAGTGTGCATGTCCTCCCTGTGCACCCGTGGGTTTCCTCCGGAGAGCCCAGCTTCCTCCCACAGTCCAACACATGCTTCATAGGTGACTCTAAATTGCCCCAAAGTGTGTAGGTGTGTGAATAGATGTGTGATTGTGGTCCTGTGACAGACTGGGGACCTGTCCAGGGGTTACCCCACTCTTATTCACACTTATATAATCCCACCCCTATTATATTTTGCTTAATTTTTTGTTTTTTTCCAATATTTTGCTGATCTGCTGTAGTGATCCCTGACGTGATACGCTGAGGGGAATAACAACATCATCACAATCCAGTTCTTAACTTCTAATTAGTTATTTATGCTTTACCAGTCCAACTGCAGATCCTTTACCAAACCCTTGAGTATTAATAATATCAAATAACACAGATCAGGTGTTTTTGGATTTGCGTAAGAAGACTTTACCTTACTACAGAAATCCTCATCAAACATTACAGGTCAAGAATAAAAACCAAGTGACTCTTAATTATTGTTAGAAAAGATGATTGGATTATTTCAGGAATGTTTTTTCACTATCACACGTTAAGCAAATAAAAGTGGAGTTCTAAACATCAGAAAATATGATTACATTAATCAAAAAATTCATAATCAACATTTCTCTTTATTTTTAACCAAGTGACGGCTATGATTTTGAACTTAAACGAATGATCCATATTCTGTAGTGTCCATGAAGGCTCCAATATTGGTATGAATTAAATGTAGTTCTGTTTTGGGGCAACACAAAATGTTAATACTTTACTTTCAACCAAAAACTTTAGTTGACTCTGGAAAAAACAGAGCAATTATCTTACATTTAGAGCGCAACTTCTCTTTAAAAATGTGCTTCAAATGGGCTTGGGCAGAACACCAGTGCACTAGATTGTTTAGCCTGCAGTACACAGGCCAGGAGGTTAAGGAATCAACAGAAAACTTCCTTTCCTGTCTTTGTGGTGCTTTTGAAACTCTACATGGTGGAAAATGTTAACAGTAGACTTCACTTTTGAGGCTGAAAAGTTAACAGTCACTTAGAGCAATAAAAATGAAGTAATATAAAGTAATTTATGTTCTTAATGAAAAGCTGGTTCTCTTTCTGCCCCTTCCTTATTTGAGTCTGGAGCTTCTGCTTGGTCACTGCGGTACTTTCACCTCTAATACTGCTTGAGTCCACTTCTGCAGTGTTCTGTTAGGCAATAGATGACTCTGAACTCCCACTGCTCTTCATTAGCATCGAGTTCATTATGCAGCTAATACCTGCTGTCTGTGCTGGAGGGGGCGATACAGGGAGGTCAGTTGTCATTAGCTGGAGCTTCCTCTTGGTTTTATCCTTCTCTGAACTCCATTTTGAAGACAACTGGCCTCTTATGACAAAGTGTATCTTCCATTACCCGCCAGACTGAGTTCAGTGAGTCATTGTGGCTTTCTAGGAGTGATGTTGCTTCTATGGAAGAGTGCTTTTCTGAAACACGGGGGAAGAGGTCAAACTGACATTTCTTATCACAGAAACAATGTAAATGTTTGAAAAAAGGGTCACATGAGGGGCAGCATGATGTGGGCTTTAGTCTGTTTGGAGGATTTAAATCAAACTGGACCATCAAAAGCTGCAGAGGAAAACAGGATTATTGCATACATGTTGCATACATGTTCCCAGCGTTCTGTCACTTACACACAAATGCCATTTCATACAACAGAGGTCATCTCATGGCCCCAGAAAGACAATGCAAGAAAAAGATCCAACCAAGAAAAAGTAAAACTATTCAACATTTTTATTGGCAAAAAACTCACTTCAATTTATTAATAATGTGCCATTTATCTTCCAGGGTTGTTAAGTTTTATAAAATCATCAGAGAGAACTTCAATTAAGTTCTGATGAGGAGGTCATATTGTCTTAATTGAGTAAAAACAGTATTTTTTTCCATGGTCTGGGTGAATACCAAATTCTGATTGGCTGCAGGGTTTCCATTAGCAAGCGACAATAAACACCTAATAAAGAAGTTCGGGTCCTATAGCCCAAGTGCTGCGCTAGCTTCAATGCCAGTTGGTAACTGGAACAACAAACTTGGAACATGGGTGGACGTAGGTAATTCCACAGTTTATCACAACTCTTGGTGTTAAACTCCATGCGTTGAGAACCAACCTCCTGCTGGTTTTCCAGAAATCCTGTCTCATTTGCTGCTCATTCCCTGGATCAGGTCTGTTTGGCCAATAAGGAATTTCAGTGGCAGATTTGTTGGAAAAAACAGGACACTGGCCCTCGAGGTCTGGATTCTGAAACCCTTGTCTGGACCAATCAGCTTGAACCCAATTGTCAGTGATTGTCTGGTTTTGTGGGACATTTGTATCACTGGACTCACTGTTGAGTCCAATGCAAAATAAAGATTGAGAGAAAGTGAGATTTGAGAAACGCCTCTGAAAACAGACGTGTGTAATAAGACAATCTTAACCAAACTACAATGATGTATTTTTCAGTATTTTTCTCAAAAGAAATTTGAGATTTTAGAGCACAACTGGAATTTTGCATAAAAATGTAATACTTTCAAATTAAACATAAAAAGTTACAATTTTGAAACAGTCACTTTTGTTTGCAATTTGGAAATGTTTTATTTAAGAACTGACTTTTGTTCTAATTTTAGTGGCGCAAGTATTATTTCATAGAACTGCAGCAGTCACCGGGATATTTTGGGTTTGATTGTGTGGAACTTTCACATTTGGATTTAGTTCAGTTCAGTTCACAGGCTACCAGAGTCTTGTTGCTGACCATGTCTGTCCCTTTATGACCACAATGTAACATCTCCTGAGGCTACTTCCAGCAGGACAAGGCGTCGTGTCAAAAAGCTGAAATCATCTCAGACTAGTTTTTTTAACAAGACAATGAGTTCACTGGACTCAAATGGCCTCCGCAGTCACCTGATCTCAACCCAATGGAGCACCTTTGCTCAGCACAAACCAACACGTGCTGATGAGTGGACGCGCCCTCTGTTAAGTCTAATGAAATGAAAGAACCGCCCCTGAGGGCTGACCGGCTGCTTCTCTGTGCTGGAATCTGAAGAGGCTGCTTAGAGTGCAGAGGCTTTCTGTTATTCTGAGGATAATTATCACAGTGTTTCCTGCTCAGCCTGAACCATCATCTGAGCATCTGAGCAGCAAAACGCTAAAATGTCAACTAAATTGTTTGTTTAATAATGAGCTTTAGGGCACATTTTCTGCCTACCTAGAAAGTCAAGTTACCTTCAAGTTTTCTCTGAAAGTCTTTGCAGTAATCAGTCCTGCGCGTCTGAGGCATTTCCAGATAATGTACACGCGCCAGATACCGATCAGCACAGACACGAGAGCGTTTCTAAATGCTGCAGCTCAGAGAACACATGCTGCATAATTTACTGCTGTCATTCCTGCTTTTTTTCTGGTTCACAAAGGTCAGACATGCTTCAGGCACAGCTTGCCTTCAACATGAAGGAAGCTTCAAGTTCTAGATCTCGTCAGACAACTGTAATTTCTGTTCTGGAGATTTTTAGCTGCACTTATGATCACTTTGTTCTGAAGCGATGAAGACACTAATGGTTGGGAAAGAAAGTGCCATATTCTCCCATATAAATCTCATGTTTTAGGCATAAGTTGACTAGGGGTGCAACTTATACTCAGGTATGACTTAAATGTTTTGTTGTTTTTTTAATAAATAGCAATCACTAGAGGACAGTACACGTATGAATCAGTATTTGCTGTTGAAAGCAATGCAGAAGAAGCATTGCTGAGTCTTACCAAATGGTAACTCTAGCAGGCGAGGAGGTGAAGCCAACCAACACAACGACATATTTGGAACAATAGAGTTTGGTGGAGTTAACAACCAATATGGCTACGGCCGTGACGTCAGGGATGGCGTATAAATGGCGTATACTTATAGAGCGTGTTTCTACCTTCATTGAAGGCCCAAAGCGCTTTACAGTCAAGGACCCTTTCACCATATATATATATATATATATATATATATATATATATATATATATATATATATATATATATATGAGTCTTACGCCAGGCCTGGTAGATTGTTTTAAAGTGGGGCTGTCAACATTAATGCATTAATACACACAATTAATGAAAAAAAATGATTTAAATATTTGTACATATTTGTAAAGATGCCGGTCATACACTCAGTTGTTAAATACATATTCCATGTCTTTTTTCCCCTGTCAGTTCCCCAATCACATAACTTGATCATTTAGGGATGACATGGGACACCATTCTGTTGATGATGGACGCAAAGTCTCCGGGGCCTCATACACCAAAGACATCCTATAATACTCTTTGTTTCATGATGCAAACATATTTCATATTTGGCTTTTTTTCTGGTTTCTCCTGATCTATTAAAGATGTCCTGGAAGATCCATATTACAGACTGGAGTTTGTTGTTGTAGAACTTTGTTTTTAAAGTCATCTTTCACAGATGGGAGAGCCTCTGTCCATATTTGTTTTTGAAACACTTCAGATCTGTAAGATATTACTTTTCAGCCGTTATGTTACAAACCTGATGCCAGTAAACTTACGTTAGTTTATAGAGATTTTCCCAGATTAATCTGTTTTGTGTTTTTTGCTTTATTCTAGTAATTAGAATGAGCTTATATGGCAGGTAAAAGTCTAAACACATCTCAGTTCCAATATTCTTCATTGGAAAATAATTTCTTCTGAAAATAAGTTTCTGCTCATCTGATAAAGTTTTCCTTTTTCATCCTATTCAAGTAAAATAAAAGTTCAAACCTGTCCACAACATGTGTTGTTTTAATTTGTTAATCTTCTTGTTTGGACTGAAAGAAGAAACCTCTGCATTGTTCCCCATCTCAACCCCCAGTGTGCTGTAGTACTGCCTTCCCATCCTAGACAGAACTATTTTCCCAAACAAACGTGTTTATACCTCCAACCCCCTCCCCAGCTTTCAGCTGAAGGGATCTCCATAGAATATTTGTCTCCATCTCACTTTGACTTCAGAAATAGACAGGAATTATTCATTGACGTCCTTTACACTTCTTTTGAGAGGCAGAGGAAGGAAGCAGCCGCCGTCCTGCTCTCCCTATTTCTTGCTGTACTTCTCCTGCGGTCATTTTGCACTTCAAGTGGTCTTGACCTTTTATGAAGAGGTTTTATGTGCAAAGGGGACAAACCATGTGAGCGTGGCATAAGAGGGCAGGCTGCTCTGCTGATTCCCTAAGGATCCCCTGAAGCCAATGCACTTTAAGTGATTGAAGCCCACTCATTGTCTCCACTAGGAGGACACTTCACTGACCCTCTAATGGAGGAGCCATGCTGCAGGGCCACAACACATCAAAGAATGTAAATGTGATGCATTTCAAATTTAGTATTTGTTCATTGAAATGTATAAAGTGATACAGAAGACAAGGATGCTACTGAGAGAAGTAATCTCTTCTAATTTGTAATTTTAAAATATTTATTTCTTCAATAGATATTTAGAGTTGTAATCTAAAACTAAAAATCTTTTTGTTTCTAAAGTTCAAAATGTGAATTAAAGATGTATTGACTGATTAACTGCAGCTTTAATCCCACAGAATGTGCTACTTGCTTTGAGTCAAATAATTGATCATTCAGCCTATCATAGACTTAGAGGCATGTTAAATATTTAATTTGAGTCATGTGAGTTCTGTTTATTCTGCTAGAAGTTAAACCCAACCTATGAGTCAGGCAAGCACAGCAGACCATAAACTAAATGAATGGTTTAGATGTGTAGGCACAACATACAGTACAGGAGAATTCTCTGTTGCTGTGGCAACAGGAGATGACTTTTCTCTGTCATCTTCAAATAGTCTACAACATGGCTGCTCTTTACAATATGAAGTTCAGAATGATATAGTTTTTCTTCATGATTCTTTCTTTTTCTTTTTAAGTCATTTTTCTTCTCTGATATGCAAACTCCTAAATTGATCTAAATGTGATTTTATTACTCACTTCAGTGAACAATCTGTGTACAGTCTGGCAGAAAAAACTAAATACATGATTTTTAATCATCATATGAGACAGAGGATGTCTTGATGTTTTAAACTTGCTCTCCTCCTGTTCTGGTTCACAAACCATGATTCCCACTCTTGTGTGCTCCTTCAAATGGGACACTGACGATTATACCCTGATCCCGTATCCCATTTATTAATTTGAAACCATTCAGGAACCCTTCAGAAAGTTTCCTTAATGACCATTACAGCCAGTTTCAGAATTAAGCAGTTTGTTAAAGGTACAGTCACAAACACAACTTCTACCCCATGATGGGGACGCATCTGCAGAATCTTCAAGATTAGCTGCTGCTGCCCATAATCATCGGTCAGGCACGGTCATTAATGTAGACAGCGGCAGTCAGGATGGCGTCATTACACAATCGAGTGGCCACAGGGCGGTGGCAGCCAGAATCGCCAGCTGGCAGCAGCTCTGACTGGACAATGTGTAAATGTCTCCAGACGGCGGCCATCTCTGTTAAGTGCCTCTGGCCGCCAGCTACCGGTAGGAAGGTATATAAAAAGCGGCACACATGATAATTTGACATGATATTCTTTGTTCAGAGACAGAACAGGGACATCTTGAAGGGAAAGGAATAAACTGGAAAATGAAAGATATTTTAGTAATATCAGCAGCTATATGGCTGTCATTTCATTCTTAAAGAAAATGAAAAGGATCATGAAAGCGGAAAGCTGCATTCACACCGAGCATGTGGGGTGGGTCGAGTTTCAATGCTAAGTCAATGCAGGGCCCATGGCGCTGGAGTGATCATGCTCACTAAGCCGGCCCCCGAGAGAGGATGGCGAGCAGATGGAACTGCAGCTGGGGCATGATGAAGAGGTAGCCTGCTCGGGCCTTCTAAACTTTATGATCTTTTTTTTTTTTTGCATTGAGACAATAATAAACAGATCATCTAATTTTAGTCTTGTTTTTCCTCTTGAACTAATGTGGGACAGCAAGTCTTCAAACTGGTCACAGTAACACAGAAACACAGCTGAAAGCGCCTTCATTCAGACACAACTCCTGCAGCAGGAGCGAGGCTCACCGTACTGCGAGAATCTCTGAATGAACCTCAATAAATCCAGACATGGAGACGGGATTATCTATACTTTTATAGAACCTTTTAACATAAATAAATCCGATCTCTAAACATCCTTCGTTGTAAATTTGATATACACAGACAGACACCGCTCTATGTACCAATCAGGCTAAACACATCTTGTAGTGGCTCCTCCCACATGCGTCTGGGGCGTCAAGCTTTTGAACACATCTTTGGACAGGCATCAAGTAGAGAATTTTACATGTGTCAAAAGAGAGGTGGCCGACACAAATCTTTTGTGCAAATTGCTGTGGTGCAATTAACGCCATGATGAGCTTTGTGCAGCATCAATGCCGTCTCCCTATTTGAACCCACGGTGCATGGGATTGACGCCATTGCAGGGCCCTTGGCCCATGTCAACAGCACTCGTTGTGTGTCTGTGCTGCTACTGTACGAAACGGAGGGTGGCAGTCTAAAATCAGCCGATCATTGGCCAACCATCGGCCCTTCTGTCAGCCAATTATTGTGCTGCTCGGAGTGAAATACTATTAGAGTGTAAAAATGCAACTGCCGCCTCCTGATTACAAATCAGGCCACTCGGCCACCAGCCGAATTTGTTGAAAAACTTTCATCAATCTGTGAGGCAATGCAAAGCTCTGTCAAAGGTCAAATATGGAGACTCTGAAAACAATGCAGTACTGGGCTTTGTTCCTATACCACCAGAGACATACTCCCTTTAGAGAATCACGCCGAGCCTGATGCTCAAATCTTGCCACAGCAGCAACTTTGCAGCAAGGCAAAATTGTAGTTGTCAGACTACAAAAAACAATTCTGTTTTTTCTTTGCTTTATCTTTTATTTTGGAATGTTGTGTTCGGACACACGAAGTGGTTGTCATGTTGATGATGATGACGATCAGATGCATTTAGATCAGTGTGAGCGATAGCATTTAGGGTTTTCCATGAGGACAGAGTTAGAGCCGCTAACTCCAAAGGTAAAAGGTGGTGAGACCTAACATGTTGTTGGGCGTATACCATCAACTTCTGGAAAAAACTCAGAAAGAATGGTTTTGACTAGAGGCTGACCCATATTCTGTTAGACGTGAGACATCCAATACCATCAGGATGCAACTTCGTCAACAGAACACTACATTTTTTTCAGCATTGATGGATAAAACTGTTGGCTTTTTAATACCTATCTTTTCATCTACAGTCATTAGAACCAATGTTTTTTGAACGAGCCATGAGTGACCCTGTGCACTGTCAGGATTACAGCCTCAGAGTGACTACTATGATTTCCATGTCTGGTTTTGGTGCTTCATGAAATACTTTTCACAGTTTCCTCTCATTGCATGAAGTAAAGTCATTTCTTGAACCTTCACTTTTCTAGTTTGAAGGCTAAAGTGTTTTCATGAACTCACAGATGTGGTAGCATAATCTATGATCCCACCAGACTGTGGCTTCAGCTGTCAGTGCACAGGTTGAAAGCCCGGTTTGTCTGAAGCCATTTGATCTGAGCTCAGGTTTTTATAAATCATGACATAATTGAAATGCGAAAAACACTCAAGAGCTTCAGTTCTGACGACTGAAAACGATCATGAAATTATAGTCAAAAACACTTTGTTCCAACGATGCTAACTGTGCTGAATGTGTTGAGCACATTGGTTTGTCAGGAGCTGCGGTCTGTTGCATTTCCTGCCTATTCTCCTTTGTCGGGTAGATTATCTGGGTGGGTAAAAGCCTAACCAGGAACATGATTTGTTACGGAGTAGCTGTGGAGTCCGGCAGAGGAAGCTGTCACTTCTGTCTGACATTTGAGTAGAAAATCTGTGTCATCCATCTGGCCTGGCTGCTCGCTGAGAATCTCATTATAATTATTAATTGGAAATGGGAGATCAATGACTGTGAATTAAACACGTCTGTTTGTATTTGGGTCAGCAGTCTACTGATATCTCTGCTTGGACCAGTTGACAGCTATCAGGAGGTCAGACTGCTTTCTGGGCCTTCCATCAGTCTGTTTGGGAGGGGTGAGTGACTCACAGAGAGTACTACTGCTTATGAAGTTGTATTTATTTTCTCGTCTGTCAAAGACCATGTGCCTTCCTATGTGAGCACAAGATACAAAAATATCAATTAACTGTTTATTCCAGAAGCACAGAGTCTGGGAGCTTTGGGTAGATGTTGGTTATTGCAGGACCACGTCTTTGTCATGTTTTCTTATAATGTCCTGTATTGTTTTGTGTCACGTTTTGTTCTGTTTTGTGGTGTTGTGTAATGTCGCATCATTTTATTGTTGTTATGTTGACTGCTGTAACGTATGTCAAACTCTATTTTGTCATGTTTTATTTCACTGTTTGTTGTGTCTTTCTAAATGTGACATGTTTTATGATAAATGTATTCTCATGTTTTTGTCACGTTGACCTCTTTTTTGTCTAGTTATGCCATGTTGTAATTTCATATTGTGTATTGTTGTGTTGTGATACATTTTGTTGTGGGCTTGTTGCATGTCCTTCAAAGTTATTTAGTCCAGAGTTAAATCCTGTTGTGTGCTTTCAGGCTGCATCATCTTCTGTGTTGGAAACGTTACTTTTGGTCATTCGTAATGTTGTAGTTTCCTTCTTATAAATACAAATAATTACCAAGTTAGGAACTCAGTTTAGTAAAAGTAACTAGAGATCATAAAAATAACTATTTATGTTACTGTAATGAATGTTGCTGTTGGTCAAAATTGTTATTTTTCTTATCATTACAAGAAGTTATTTGAAATGAGTAAAATATTAATATACTATGTAAAAAAAACAACAACCCAATATTCACTACATGTCAAGATTCAGCAAAAGATTTGTCCTGCAATGAAAAGATGATCTTTGTAACAAAATGAATAAAAACTGTTGGAAAAAAACAATTCGAAAGTAAATTTAACTTTAATAATACTTTAACTCTAAATTTTGTCAAAATCTCACAAAAATTAAACGTTTTGAAAAAATCAAGTGTTAACACTGTAGTCCAAATAAAGAAACCAAATGTACATATTTTTTTCAGAAGTAAACAGTTACAGACCCACTCTGAAAATGGTGTTATTGGTGTTTTTAATGCTGATGTGTTTAATGTGATGTGTTGATGTGTTTTTAACATTAATGTTCCTGTGGCATTTTTCTGATGATGGAGGAGATATTTAAAGAAAATTAACATTAAAACTTCATTTCTGAGTATGTCTTTGTTCAAACTGCAGATGAAAATGCTTGTAGCTGTGATGGAGGTGCCACGATTGGCAGACCACAACTTCCCTGCTCTGCTCCATTCTGATACATCCACTTGCAGACAAATAGATTCATGTCCATCTTTGTTTTTCTCGTCTGAGCTGGAACCTAGCTCATAACTGTGCAGCTGGATAACTCCAATATTGCTCAACGCTTTTGTTGTACCGCTAATGTTAGCTTGGATTTGTGTTGTGAGGGGCTGTAAGCTAGCAAGAGAGCGAGTGAACAGATAGATGATGGAAAGGGGGGGTGTAGGGTTACTCCGTGCTACCGGTCCCTCCTAAAACTTAGAGGTGAACCTCTGATGAACTCCTGCCGCTCTGCAGAAACTATGTCCAAGAAAACAACACTATTTTTTTATTTAGCTAAAAATGTCATGATAATTAAAATTTAAAAAGATCAATGGGAACAATTTACAAAAGATCAAATGATGATTGGAGTGGAGCTTTAAGCTAGATGCACTGTACTAGCATTAACTTGGACATGTGCTAGTTAACAGAAAGAAAAGAAGAAGCCCCTCCTCGCTGCGCCCTGCTTGTCTGGTGTGAACATCACAGTCTAAATGCACGTTCATAAAAAACGCATATGGTGCATTCTTGAACAAGCAACACATCCCCGTGAGAACATAGTGGTACAAAGAACAAGATTATCTAAAGCTGTGACTGTGTATGAGTGGGGATCTCCCGCGTCCAGCTCGTCTGGGTAGGAGAGCTTGGGGTCGGGTCCAGCACTGTGTGAAAGGCGGATTGCAGGAGGGGTCCTGGTACGGCGGACACAGATGCGACTCTGGACGCGCGTCGGGCAATTCTTGCATTTCTTCCCTGCTGTGGCTCCAGTCTCGATTGGGGTCCCCCCTCAGCAGGCTGCCTCGGCTGGCGCCTAGCAGCTATCTTAGAACTGGTGCATACTGGGGCAATCCAACTGTTTAGTTAAAACAAAGCATTACTTGGGCCTGTGGCGGGTGCTGACAGTGGTGCAGACGCAATGTGCTTTCTGTCCAGTGCGATGAAATGCAAGCTCACATGGTCTGTTCAAGGTTTATTTATACTTCTTCCAAGGTTTTAACATGGTTCATTCATGATACATCTGGGAAAAGACCACAACTTTTCTCACTTTTTCCACGTATATTCACATATGACCAAGTTTAGCCTATGCAAAACTAACAAAATGTACATAACAGCAATGTGCTGTATGAGTCTTTAAAAAAAGCAAATTGAAAACTGTTGTCTTTTTCTTTAAAGTTAGAAAAATTATGTGTTCTCCGTGCAATTAAAAAGTGTGTGGGTTCTTCATGAATGAGTTACGAGAAATGTTTGTCAATAACATGTTTGATGACAGATTTTCTTCAATAAATCTGGAAGGGCCTGAGAAGTAAACCAAACTCTAACTGTAAATATGCAGCAAAACCGACGATTCTAGACAACAAACTAACAAGTGAAGAAAACATAGCTGTGTCCACCATCAAATATTAAAAAAAAAAACCTTTGTTCTGCTGTTTGTTGACTTTGGCTTCAGGGCATCAGAAACGGAAAGACCAAATGAGAAATAACAGGAAATAAAAAGTCAGTTTCGTTTTGAAGGCCTCTGGAAAAAGTCGGCCTGAAGCATTCCAACCCAGAAGTGAAGTTTTATCTCCAGATGTTTACTTCTAAACCCCAAATAACTGTAACACTCCCACAAAGAAGAAGCCATGCAAATGGCTATGGATCCAAACGACTGTACACAAGCCACTGTCGGGTGCACTGCTGAAACGCTGCTGCTCAGGCTGTTCCTGAAAGATCCACTTGCTCGTCCGTCATGTGCTCGGCAGGAAGTTTGTAACGCTGATAGCGTTATCCTGCCATGCTAGGTCCAAATGTAACCTGTGGTTTCTGTGGTTTGGCTGTTTCCCTGATCTTGTTCTGCTCTGCCGTTTGTGACAAAAACATATCGGCTGGTTCTGCTATCAAACATGGTTCTGATTCTGCTATGTTTGTGAACCCTGCAGTCCGCTCATCCACAGCAATGACTGATGAACATAATATGGTTCCTGTAAAGAGGTTTACATTAAAATGTGAATTTTTGGCATTTAAATTGGGTCTGATGCATGATATTTGATTAAAAACATCACCGTAGATCATCCAAACACAACAACAAATGGCATAGGGAATTAAAAAAAAAACTATCTTGAAATTTACAAGTAAAAAATATCGTTAGATTTTTATTCTTCTTCTGTTTAAGGTCTCAGCTGGAAAAAAAATCTGAACAGCTATGCAATTCTATTGAACCAGGAGTGTCCAAGTCCAAACCTTTGGTTCAATGATCGAGACTTGACTGAGCACTTATTATATGTGAGCTTTACTGGTTGTTTTTTGTTCAGTTTCCTATTTGATGAAGATATTCTGATCTAAGGGCTCAGCAGACAAAAATCTGATGCTGCTGAGAGAACCCTGCACCTGATCAAACCTGCACACATCCATCCCACAGCCCACCTTCTCCAGTGTGTAATCATACAGCCCTCAATTAAGAGCAGAAAGTTCTTGGAGTTTAGAAGCTCCTCCTGATCAAAGTCATTAGTCACTGGATTTGAACTTTCTGCTGCTGAATAATTGAGGCTGTGAGAGGAGGAAGGCTTAGACTCAGCAGCAAAGGTAAATGAGAACTGCAGCCTAGGAAGCTGAGAGGAAGGGTGAATAAAGGAGATAGGGTGGTTGGGTGGGGGTTGTCATTGAGTCAATCAGACTTCGGTCTGTCCTCTTGTCTTTTTATGTGCTGCTCGAGTACATCAAACAAAGCAGAGTGCCCCAGGTTCCTTTAGAATGAAAATATAACAAATTGTTCCTCTAAATATTTTATTGGACTTCCATCCAAAGCCTTAAGGTTCCTCTTCATACCTGTGATTCATCAGCTGTCCCGAGTGGTCCCAGTGCTGCAAATCCATTCAAAATGGGCTCACAATGGGAGTGTATTGAGGTGGGGTGGGGTGTGTGTGTGTGTGTGTGTGGGGGGTGTGTGTGTGTGTGTGTGTGTGTGTGTGTGTGTGTGTAGTGGAGCCAGTTTGGTAAACTTCATTTCAGTAGGTGAGGTAGAGAGTCAGTTAAATAATCTCTGATTGCTAGCTAGCCTGGCACTAGGCCTGTCCAAAGAGGAATGTTTTAATCCTAACTTTGAATTTAAAAACTGTTTCAGCCTCTTTTACATGAGCTGGGAGTTTATTCCATAAAACAGGAGCTTGGTGGCTAAATGCTCTACCTCCAACTGTGCTTTTAGAAATTCTAGGAACCACAAGCAGTCCTGCATTTAGTGAGTGAAGTGTTCTGTTTGGTTGGTAAGGCTCTATGAGATCTTTAATATAGGATGGGGTCATACCATTCAAGGCCTTATAGGTTAGCAGGAGGATTTTGAACTTGATTCTAGATTGAACTGGGAGCCAGTGAAGTAAAGCTAACACAGGAGTAATGTGTTCTCTTCTGCTGGTTCCTGCTAACAATCTAGCTGCTGCATTTTGAACAAGCTGAAGACTTTTTAAAGAACTTTCAGTAGAAGCTGCTAGCAAAGAGTTACAGTAATCCAGCCTAGACGTAACAAATGCATGGATGAGTTTTCAGCATCGCTTCTAGATAATATCTTTCTGATCCTAGAAATATTCCGTAGGTGAAAAAATGCAGTTTTACAAGCCTGTAATATGTGAGCCTTAAATGATAAATCCTGGTCAAATGAAACCCCCAGGTTTCTAACTGTGGATTGGAGGCTATATTTACACCATCCAGGGAGACCATCTTAGAGATTAGTCCCTTTTCTGTGGCCAATAACAAGTCCTTAGTGACTCTAACTAGTGCAGTTTCAGTGCTATGGTGAGGTCTGAACCCTGACTGGAAATCTTCAAAGAGGCTATTGTCCTGTAGGTGGCAGTATAGCTGTTTAACTACAACTCTTTCTAAGATCTTTGAGACAAAGGGGAGATTTGATATTGGTCTATAGTTGGCCAGGATGCCAGGATCTAAACTGGGCTTTTTCCGAAGAGGTTTATCAACTACATATTTAAAAGACTGTGGTACATAACCTGTTTCTATGGAAATATTTATAATAGTTAACATTGGTTCATGAATTAAGGGGAAGGTCTCTTTAAAAAGCTTAGTGGGGATTGGGTCTAAAAGACAAGTTGAGCTTTTGGAGGATGTAATGACTGATATTAATTCTGCTAGATCTACAGCAGTGAAGCAGTCTAATGTTACAGAGGTTTCTATAGATGCTTTTGTTTCTACTGTTTTAGCCTGTTCTGGGCTGAAAGTAGGGATAACTTTGTTCAACTTTTGTCAAATTCTTCAGAAAATAGATGAATGTTTGATTTTTTTAAGAAGTTAATCAAATTCAATAGACTTGCTGGTTGGTTGAGGTCAGTTTAGAACGTCCAACAGCATAAGGGATTTAACAGCTTAGACTTATGAATATGCGAATGCCTAAAATGTTGTCACACGTTGCACTTCAACAATGCTGATGCCTTCATTAGAAACAAGCAGCTCTCTGGAAGGAGAGGCATCTGCCACCTTTGAACAGTTTTTCACCTTGAAGTTGCACAGTTCAGCTTATTATTCTGTAGAGGTCAAGTCATCTCTCTGTAATATTCTGCAGAATTCTTGTCCTGATAATTGCTCAGAAAACTGGCTTGAATTAAGCCTCGTTCTTGCCATTCCCATTTTGATGCAATCCAGGAAAACCAAATGTTATAGTTGGAGGTAAGTTGCAGAAGGGAGCAGTTGATGCAGTTCAATGTTTAAAACAAAAATCCCATTATACAAAAAAAAAACAAAAAAACAAAGACTTAAAATAAATATAAAGTAATTGCTTCATTTCTTATTTCTGACAAGTGAGTCTAAATTTGCATATATTTAAGGGCATGACTTATTGATTGACAGGTTTGTGAATTTGAAAGAAATTCATTGTGTTATTTTGTTCCTCCTAATTTCCATTTGTGAAATATTGGGAACTTGGGTCGACCAAACTCCACATTACTTCCTTCAGGCTTTGTTTTTGTCAGGCAGTCATAGTTGTCAGGTATTATTTGTCCACTGTACATATGTGTATGCTTTAAGCATGATCATGATGATGTTGTTTTGTTTTGTTTTTCACTGCTCAGCAGTGAATGCACAATAATGTCATTTCTGCATAACTATTGCCCACATGCACATCACACGTGCACACAGCATCAAACATCCAGACGAACACTTCACTCATCGTCACTTGTGCACACAATCACATCACGTGTACAGCATTATTATAAGTGCATACTGTACACCACACGGACACTCAACCACTGCGCATAAACCCTTTCATTTTCCCACCAGCTTTTACTTTGTGCTCTCTACGCTTTACTTTTAATTTTAGGTGTCAGATTGTGTTCATGAGCAGCCCCCTTCATTTTAGCAAAGTTTTTGTTGTTATGAATATTTTAAAACAGTCCTCCCTGTGTTTCTGTGAGTGAAGTGACTGAACGTCATTCACATATAAATCCTGATGAACAGACCCAGACCCAGAAAGATCAGCTCTGACTTATAACCAGTCAAAGTTATTAAAGGTTAAATAAGAAAGTCTGGCTGAAGGAAATGTGGTGGCTTCTCTCAGAATCTTTGTTTTTTTATGCTTTTCTGAAAATTATTTTAAAGGTTTTCGTCTTTAAGTTTGTTGGGTGTGGACTTGGTTTTACTTTTAAAACCAAATCTTATAAAAGCTTTTTATCTGATCTTTTACACTGCAGGATGTCATTTTCAGCTCAAATCCCAAGACTTTCTCCTCTTTTTAGGTTGTGAAAGTGATTTCTGGGGTCCCCACTGCAGCAACCGTTGTCAGTGCCTGAACAGTGCCAAATGTAACCCCATAACTGGGGCCTGCGTTTGCACTGACGGCTACCAAGGGTGGCGCTGCGAGGAAACCTGTGACCCTGGCTTCTACGGAAAAGACTGCCAGCAGGAGTGCCAGTGCCTGAACAACGCCACCTGCCACCATCAAACCGGCGAGTGCATCTGTGCTCCTGGATACAAAGGAGCTTTGTGAGTAGCTGCTAGACCCTCAGTTATTTTAAAGTTTTCTTGTCAAATTAAAGCCGCAAGCGACGTTGTATGGCCTGCAGGCGCTATCGACCCTTGCCACCCACCTCTACATGCCACCAGCCAGGGATCCATGCATAACATTTTCACAGTTTTCCGATTTAAAAAAATGTACAAGTAATGGGAGAACACTATATTTGCAAGATAACCACAAGCATGCCGTTCAAAATCTTCAATTTCTGATTGCAAGTTTTTTTTTTTCCAAAATGCTTCCCGTTGATGCTCGAGAAGTTAGGAAACAATTGATAAAAATCCCTAAGAAAAGGTTTTGTTTGTAGCTGGTACTGACAGTGTTTTTTTTTTTATTCAAGATGGCAAAAGGCAAAGGTTGACAAAACTCCAGGTGTCGTTCTAGACTTAAGCTGGAAGCATGTCTGAGAAACAAAAATCGCTTAATCAAAATGGTTATTTTCAAAAATGTGACAATGGACAAACCAAATTAATAATTTCAAACTTCCTTGGATATCCCTGACAGATGTAGCTTCCACTAAAGAAACGTTAGTGGATTCCAAGATTTTTTTCAAAATACAATTTTTTAGCCGAGTCAGCAGATTTTTTTGTGACTTTTTTTTGTTTACCGTGCCCTCCTTTTTAACATATCATACGTTATAATGTTGCGTTCATCCTTTGCCAGAGTTCATCCATACCCTTTTTATGACATTCTGATAAAAAATATGCGAGATCACAAGATCTTGCAAATTTGCCCTGCGCACGCCGTACAAAATCGACAACTTCTAATTCCATAATTTTTCCATATCGGCTTTCCAATGATGCTCGAGAAGTTAGGAGACAAACAATGAAAATCCTTAGGACGAGTTTTCATTTGGAGCTTGTAGTAAAGGTGTTTTTTTTCCTTAAAATTTAAGATGGCAGCCTCTTCCCAAGGTCAAAGGTCAACAAAACTTCTTTAGTTGTAGACTTAAACTGGAACGTGAGTTATGAACATGGGATGGATGACTTTTGTGTGAAAACGTGAACCTCGTAAAATCTGAAGGTGCACACACACCGGCCGCGTGTGTTGTGTTAAAGAACGTGCGATACGCGGGTTCATGAAATTGCAGTAACAGAAATTGTTCCGTATACGAAAACAATGTGGTCCTTGCAGTCAATGACTGCTGCGGGTCATATTAATGAAACAATTTAAAATATTTTGCGGTTAGGACTGAGTGCGTCTCTGTGTGTGTTTTGTGTGTATTATTTTTTTATATATTTAAAACAACCAATGCTTGTAGCAAACTAACAAAGTTGACTTTCACCAAAGAAAGCTAGATCTTTGGCCGATCCATTTAGCCAATCTTGCTGGGTCATGCTAGACCTAAAGCAATCAGGCTGGAAAAAATTGAAAAACATACCAAAACCTGACAAAGACATAGATATCACATATATCTAATGCAGTTCACCATGTGTGGCCTCACTGCTTTGCTGTTTTTTTTTGTGTCCATCCATCCATCTATCCATCCATCTTCTTCCGCTTATCCGGGACCGGGTCGCGGGGGCAGCAGTCTAAGCAGAGATGCCCAGACTTCCCGCTCCCTGGCCACTTCCTCCAGCTCCTCTGGGGGGACCCCGAGTCGTTCCCAGGCCAGCCGAGAGACATAGTCTCTCCAGCGTGTCCTGGGTCTTCCCCGGGGCCTCTTCCCAGTGGGATATGCCTGGAACACCTCCCTAGGGAGGCGTCCAGGGGGCATCCGAACCAGATGCCCAAGCCACCTCAACTGGCTCCTCTCGATGTGGAGGAGAAACGGCGCTACTCCGAGCTCCTCCCGGGTGACCGAGCTTCTCACCCTATCTCTGAGTGAGCGCCCGGCCACCCCACGGAGGAAGCTCATTTCAGCCGCTTGGATCCGGGACCTTGTTCTTTCGGTCATTACCCAGAGCTCATGACCATAGGTGAGTATTGGGGCGTAGATCGACCGGTAATTTGAGAGCCTTGCTTTCTGGCTTAGCTCTCTCTTCACCACGACGGACCGGTACAGCGACCGCATGACGGTGGACGCAGCACCAATCCGTCTGTCGATCTCACGCTCTGATTTTCCCTCACTCGTGAACAAGACCCCAAGATACTTAAACTCCTCCACCTGGGGAAGGAGCACTCCACCCACCCAAAGAGGGCAAACCACCTTTCTCCGGTCGAGAACCATGGCCTCAGACTTAGCGGTGCTGACCCTCATCCCAGCCGCTTCACACTTGGCTGCAAACCGTTCCAATGCATGCTGGAGGTCCTGGCTTGATGAAGCCAACAGGACAACATCATCTGCAAAGAGCAGAGAGGAAATCCTGTGGTTCCCAAACCAGACCCCTCCGGACCCTGGCTGCACCTAGAAATTCTGTCCATAAAGACTATGAACAGAACCGGTGACAAAGGGCAGCCCTGCCGGAGTCCAACATGCACCGGGAACAGGTCTGACTTAGTGCCAGCTATGCGGACCAAGCTCCTGCTCTGGTCATACAGAGACCGGACAGCCCTGAGTAAGGCTCCCCGGATCCCATACTCCCAAAGAACCCTCCACAGGACACCTCGGGGCACGCGGTCGAACGCCTTCTCCAAATCCACAAAACACATATGGACAGGATGAGCGAACTCCCACGAACCCTCCAGTACCCTAGACAGGGTGTAGAGCTGATCCACAGTTCCACGGCCAGGACGGAAACCGCATTGCTGTTCTTGAATCTGAGGTTCGACTATTGGCCGTACTCTCCTCTCCAGTACCCTGGCATAGACTTTCCCAGGGAGGCTGAGGAGTGTGATTCCCCGGTAATTGGAACACACCCTCCGGTCCCCCTTCTTGAAGAGGGGGACCACCACCCCTGTCTGCCAGTCCAGTGGTACTGTTCCCGACTGCCACGCAATGCTGCAGAGACGTGTCAGCCAAGACACTCCCACAGCATCCAGAGACTTGAGGTACTCAGGGCGGACCTCGTCCACCCCCGGTGCCTTGCCACCGAGGAGCTTGTTAACTACCTCGGTGACTTCAGCTTGGGTAATGGACAGCCCCACCCCAAAATTCCCAGCCTCTGCTTCCTCAACAGAAGGCGTGTCAGCAGGATTGAGGAGATCCTCCAAGTATTCCTTCCACCGCCCGACAATGTCCCCAGTTGAAGTCAGCAGCTCCCCACCTGCACTGAAGACTGTGCCTGCAGAAAACTGCTTACCCCTCCTGAGGCGCCGGACGGTTTGCCAGAACCTCTTCAAGGCCAACTGATAGTCCTTCTCCATGGCCTCACCGAACTCCTCCCAGGACCGAGTTTTTGTCTCTACTACAGCCTGAGCCGCCGCTCACTTAGACTGCCCATACCTTTCAGCTGCCTCTGGAGTCCCACAAGCCAGCCAGACCTGATAGGACTCCTTCTTCAGCTTGACGGCATCCCTTACTTCCGGTGTCCACCAACGGGTTCGGGGGTTGCCGCCACGACAGGCACCAGAGACCTTGCGACCACAGCTCCGAACAGCAGCAGAGACAATGGAGGTGGAAAACATGGTCCATTCAGACTCAATGTTACCAGCCTCCCTCGGTACCTGTTTGAAGCTCTCCCGGATGTGGGAGTTAAAGACTTCCCTGACGGAGGGCTCAGCCAAACGTTCCCAGCAGACCCTCACGGTACGTTTGGGTTTACCAAGTCTTTCCGGCCTCCTTCCCCGCCAACGAATCCAACTCACCACCAGGTAGTGATCAGTGGACAGCTCTGCCCCTCTCTTTACCCGAGTGTCCAAAACACACGGCCGGAGGTCACCTGAAACAACTACAAAGTCGATCATTGATCTCCTGCCGAGGGTGTCCTGATGCCACGTGTATTGATGGACACCCTTGTGGTGGAACATGGTGTTTGTTATGGATAAACTATGACTAGCACAGAAGTCCAACAACAAAACACCGCTCGGGTTCAGATCAGGCAAGCCGTTCCTACCAATCATGCCCCTCCAGGTGCTACTGTCATTGCCCACGTGGGCATTGAAGTCACCCAGGAGGACAATGGAGTCCCACGTCGGGGCGCTTTCCAGTACCCCTCCGAGAGACACCAAGAAAGCTGGGTACTCCGAACTGCTGTTCGGCCCGTAAGCTGAAACCACAGTCAGAGACCTGCCCCCCACCCGAAGGCGGAGGGAAGCAACTCTCTCGTCCACCGGGGTGAACTCCAACACTTGGCGGCTAAGCTTGGGGCTCACGAGTAAGCCCACCCCAGCCCGCCGCCTCTCACCATGTGCAACTCCAGAATGGTAGAGAGTCCAACCCCTCTCGAGTGACTGAGTTTCAGAGCCCAGGCTGTGCGTAGAGGTGAGCCCAACTATGTCTAGTTGGTACCTCTCAACCTCTCGCACAAGCTCAGGCTCCTTCCCTCCCAGAGAGGTGACGTTCCATGTCCCAAAAGCCAAATTCCATGACCGGGGTTTAGGCCGCCAAGGCACTCGCCCTCGACTGCCACCCAAACCACTTGCACCGGCCCCTTCTGAGCTCTCCTGCAGGTGGTGGGCCCACTGGGGAGTGATCCCGCGTCAACCGTTCGGGTTTTACCCGACCGGGGCCCGTAGGAGGAGCCCCGGCCACCAGGCGCTCGCCTGCGAGCCCCAACCCCAGGCCTGGCTCCAGGGTGAGGCCCCGGTAACGCCAATCCGGGCGACGTAACTCGATCTTTGATGTGCCTTCTCATAAAGGAGTTTGTGAACCGCTCTTTGTCTGGCTCGTCACCCAGGACCTGTCTGCCATGAGAGACCCTACCAGGAGCCGAAGCACCAGACAGCATAGCTCCTGGGATCCTCCGAGCACTCAAACCCCTTCACCACGATAAGGTGGCGGTTCATGGAGGATTTTTTTTGTGTGTGTGTTTTTTTTTGGCTATGGACCATTGCTAACAAATCTTCTCCATTTAACTTGCCAGATTTACATGCTGATAATCTTTGTTTGCTAGCTGTGTGGCTCTATGCTGAATTGTGTGTTTGTTAATTTTCTTCTCAACAAACTTCCCAAATAAATAAATAAATGTTAATGTACTGTTTTTCTCAGGCAGGCTCATGTTCTGATTGCATTTTGCTGTCAGCAGTGCATCCATCCATTGTCAGAATCTGCTGAACCCTTTTGTGGTCACACGGCTGCTGGAGCCTGTTCTGGCTACTGTTTGGTGAAGGCAATTTTCCCCTGAAAAGATTGCCAGTCTGTTCCATGGTCACACAAAAACCTAGGGATAATTTAGAGTCGTCACTGAACCAGTGAATCTCGTTTCTGGACTGTGGGGGAAACCAGAGAAATCCCACGCATAAACTAGGAGAACATGCTAAATCCACACAGAAAGAACCCAGCCAGGATTTCTTCCAGGACCTTCATGCTCTGAGGCATGAGCACTAACCACTACACCACCCTGCAAGCCCTGTTGGCAATTAAATTAATTGTAAAATAATGTATAACTAAAAATGATATGATTAGTCATGAGTACTCACAGAAGACTGATTGTGATACAACATTTCAATTGTGGCCCAGATGAAGAGTAATGAACATTTCTACTGTTTCTCTTTTTTTTGCAACTACAATCAATTCTGTAGAAATCACCAGTAAAATCCTCGTGTCACGTATCCTGCAGTGGAAGATTGTTTGACTAAAGTTAGACATGTATTAGACAAATATTTTTCAGAAAATTTGTGGGTTTTTTTTGCATTTTTTTAATCAGACCTTATTAATTACTCTTTGGTCATGTGATCTAAGTATTTGACCATTGACTGTATCTGAAAACTGAGTGATTCCTCTCCCCTTGCGTTCCAAACAGGAAATACTTGTGGGCTCCAAGAAGCCAAAATCCCAAATAATTCTATAAGTATAAGCATTCTTTCTCTGATACTTTTTTACACGTTCTTAATACTCTTCATTTTTTCATGATATTTTTACTGTAATTCAACTTTTTTAAGTTATAAATAGACCAATCAGATGCTTCAATAAAAGTAGGTGGCGCCCTCACATCCAATGTCCAAAATGTTTGATTGACAAGATTTCATTTAGCCTGTTTTCAAGTGGTAAGGGTAAGCTCACTCCTGATTGGTGAGAATGGTTGCCGTAGAAACGGCGACTCAAACCGACTCTGACCAATCTCTTCCCAGTGTCGACGTCTGGCTCCATGCATGTACATAATTGTGTATGTGTGTGTACATCATGCCTTTGTGTGCAGTTCTTTTTTATTTTAACAGATTACTTTTCTAATGCTGTATTCAGTTACTCTTTTGGTAAATTTATGACTAATTGAAAGTGTATACTTGTGATGGGATTCCCGGACTGAACTGACAGTCAAGTTTTGGACATGTGAGGCAGGCGAGTTTCTGTTTCGTTTACTTTTCCCACTTTTCTGATGACCTGATTCTGAAGATAAGTTTGACATTTTTCTCTTATAAAATAAAAAGCTAATGTGACTTCTGTGGAAGAAAGTAAAAAACTGAAACATTTTTCAGTACTAAAGTACTTTTGTTTGATTAGATGAGAAAATAGGACTTTCAAAGCCAATTTCACTCAATGGAACAGTGTTTTGTCATAAATGCAACACTTTTCACCAAAGAGACATCTACTTTTTAGCAATTTAAAACTTCTTTTAATTTCTGAACAGTGCTCTTTTTTCCCAGAGCTTGAGCACAGTCATGTGCTTTCTTCACTCATGAAGCTTTTAAGGACCTGAGCATGTTTGGATTTACTAAAAGCACTTTAATGGTCTTCATATTCACAGGTGTATTTGCGTTTCATAAAACACTTTGATGAGAGGTTAATGTATCCCTCTGCCTCCCCAGCTGTGAAGACCGGTGTCCTCCAGACAAACATGGCCCTCAGTGTGAGCAGCGCTGTCCCTGCCAGAATGAAGGATTGTGCCATCATGTTAGCGGAGAGTGCTCTTGCCCTGCCGGCTGGATGGTAAGACTCCACCTCAAAGCTTTGGAGGCTTTTTTTTGATCAATAGCAAACAATCTAATGATATTAAACCTGACATCTCTTTCTATACGTTTAGGAGTTTTTTTTTTTTTATGTTTGTGCTCTTTGTAACCCTCCCCACCCCACCCCTCCTTCAGGGTCAAGTCTGCGCCCAGCCATGTCCGTTTGGATGGTTTGGGATAAACTGCTCTCAGGAGTGTACTTGTCGCAATGGAGGCCTGTGTGACCATATCAGTGGTCAATGCCAGTGCACTTCTGGCTACATCGGCGAGAGGTAGAGCATGAAAAGACTACATAAAAGTGTGAAGATAAAAGAATATGAAAGGATGTATAAGTTACTGAATCCCTGAACACCTTGGTTTGCTGTCCTCATATTCTAAACCAATGGCCCTCTCAAAGATTAGACACAGAATTGGTCATTTTTGTTCTTTCAGATAGATAATTGCACATCTTCTACTCAGGTAGTCTGTAGTGTTGTAACCAGGCCTACTTGGTACTATGGGGGTCAAACTGTGCCAAGAAAATACCCCCCACACTAGTACACCACCACTAGCCTGAACCATTGATACAAGGCAAGAAGGATCCATGCTTTCATGGTGGTGATACCAAACTCTGACCCGACCATCTGAATGCTGCAGAAGACATGGAGACTCATCAATCCAGGCATCATCTTCAATTGTCCAGTTTTGGTGATCTTGGAGAGACAGCAGACACTTCAAACATCTCCGACCTCGTGATACACAAGATTTGAGTTGCGATCTGTAGCCATGAGCCATTTAATGCAGTGAAAATGAGCGTCAGAGCACCTTTTGACATGGTGGATTCATTTTATCCCACAAATTTCCGAAGTTCTAGCCAGTCTTTCATGTGTGTGTTTTAAAAATGACAACGCAAAAGGTCTGATCACGTCGGAGGGTTGATTTCCGGGAAGTTCATTCATTTCTGATTATAAACATCGAAGAATATAGACCCATTTTTACAGTGTTCACTGAACCAGGAAATAAACATTTAATCAAATATTAGTACTTTCATTTTTATAAGTTAAAAAGCTGTGACGCAAAGTCTGGCTTACAGCAAAGGTCAGCACTCAGCCATTTATCTGCTCATTTTCTCAACAAAACTCACTTGCTCATTGCTAATAGCAATGGGATATTATTATGGGACAAACAAATGAACCGGCTTGTTGGTCACACGGCTGCGAGCGACCCATGAGATTTGAGTCACGACCAACAAGATTTAAGCCACAACCAATTAGATTTGAGTCACGACCAACAAGATCTGAGTCACGACCAATGAGATTTGAGTCACGACCAACAAGATTTAAGTCACGACCAACAAGATTTGAGTCACTACCCACGAGATTTTAGTCATGACCAATGAGATTTAAGTCATGACCAATGAGATTTGAGTCATGACCAATGAGATTTGAGTCACGACCAACGAGATTTGAGTCGCGACCCACAAGATTTAAGTCACGACCAACAAGATTTAAGTCACGACCAATGAGATTTGAGTCATGACCAATGAGATTTGAGTCACGACCAACAAGATTTAAGCCACGACATTAAGATTTAAGCCACGATCAATGAGATTTGAGTCATGACCAATGAGATTTGAGTCATGACCAACGAGATTTAAGTCATGACCAATGAGATTTAAGTCATGACCAATGAGATTTGAGTCATGACCAATGAGATTTGAGACACGACCAACGAGATTTGAGTCACGACCCACAAGATTTAAGTCACGACCAACAAGATTTAAGTCACGACCAATGAGATTTGAGTCATGACCAATGAGATTTGAGTCACGACCAACAAGATTTAAGCCACGACCAATGAAATTTGAGTCACGACCAACAAGATTTAAGCCACGATCAATGAGATTTGAGTCATGACCAATGAGATTTGAGTCATGACCAACGAGATTTGAGTCAAGACCCACAAGATTTAAGTCACAACCAATGAGATTTGAGTCATGACCAATGAGATTTGAGACACGACCAACGAGATTTGAGTCACGACCCACAAGATTTAAGTCACGACCAACAAGATTTAAGTCACGACCAATGAGATTTGAGTCACGACCAATGAGATTTGAGTCACGACCAACAAGATTTAAGCCACGACCAATGAAATTTGAGTCACGACCAACAAGATTTAAGCCACGATCAATGAGATTTGAGTCATGACCAATGAGATTTGAGTCATGACCAACGAGATTTGAGTCAAGACCCACAAGATTTAAGTCACAACCAATGAGATTTGAGTCACGACCAATGAGATTTGAGTCATGACCAATGAGATTTGAGTCATGACCAATGAGATTTGAGTCACGACCAATGAGATTTGAGTCACGACCAACAAGATTTAAGTCACGACCAACGAGATCTGAGTCACTACCCACGAAATTTGAGTAGTGGAGCCACTGGAAGTAGGTGTTTGCAGCGCCAGCCTTTGCTGGAATCCTGTGTCAATTGTAGCCTCAGTTTTCTGTTCTTTACTGACAGGAGTGGTACCTGGTGTGTTCTTCTGCTGCCGTAACCCATCTGCCTCAAGGTTGGACGTTAGACCGTCATTGTAACCAGTGGTTATGTGTTGCCTTTCTATCAGCCTGGTCACTCTCTTCTGACCTCTGACATCCACAAGGCATTTCTGCCCATAGAACTGTCGCTCACTGGATATTTTCTCTTTTTCTGACCATTTTCTGTAAACCCTAGAGATGGTTGTGGGTGAAAATCTCAGCAGATCAGCAGTTTCGGAAATACTCATCCCAGCCTGTCTGGCACCAACAACCATGCCACATTCAAAGTCACTTCAATCACCTTTCTTCCTCATCCTGATGCTCAGTTTGAACTGCAGCAGTCTGTCTTGACCATGTCTATGTGCTAAATGGACTGAGTTGCTGCCATGTGACTGGGTGATTAGAAATTTCCGTTAACGAGCAGTTGGACAGGTGTGTCTAATGAAATGGCCAGTGAGTATATAGGTGTGGGTTTGTCATCTTTAGATCTAACCCACTTAAACGCTCAGTTGTTGTTTGGTAATTCAAAAACAGTTGTGGTTTTTCCTTTTTTCCCAGTTTTCTGTCCTGGTTATTGTCATAAAATCAAACAATAAAAGTGCCTCAGAACAGACACCATGAGGATGATATCTCCAAACACAGAGCACTTGTGAATAAAGGTGACCCGTAGGTCTGCAGTTCAGGTGTTTAGAATTTCAGTCTGATGCTGGAAGTGACAGACATCAAAGGGGGAGAGACATCCTGTTGTCTCTCCAGAACATTAATGATCTGTATTTCCCCCACAGTGAGCCTGACCAGACTGGGTTTTCTTTATTACTGCCATCATCTCCTGCAAACCCTGACCCAGTCATTGTCTGGTCAGATTTGTTCTGCCTTCCTCTTTCCTTCTCCTCCTCCTATTATTCTCAATTGACCAAATTACCTTAATCCATTCAGGCTTTAGACAGGTGAATTAGCCCACATGGAAAAACTTTCAGGTTGAGGTTTCTTCCCCTCTGTCCACATCCTAATGGAATTAGTGCAGATAAGAGTCTCAAGGATGTTGGTATCATTTAAACGGACTAAACAGAAGTCCTTGCTGAGGTTTTTTAATTGAGTGATTTGTCTATTTCCTAATGGTTCCCACCTGTGGACTTGTGAAGAATGTTGGGGGGGTGGGTGTTGTGTCTGTGTGTGTAAGCCTCGGCTCGGCTCCAGGACTCTCCACCTGTTTGGTGGTATGTCAGGTTTTCACTTGATCGCTGCTTAGCAGTGGAGCATAAAGCTTACCTGGTGACCTTACAGTGGTGTGGTAAGCTGTCATCATCATCAGAAAAATACAAACAAATAAGGAATAATGCTTATGTTTAAGGTTATGATGGTCAGAGCGTTATTAATTTGTCTTTGCAAGTTAAACTTGTCTCTGAGTGTTATTCAAGCGAGGTGGATGTAAAACTTGGACAAATCATTCTAAAAGTTCTTGAAAAGTAAACATCAGTTTCTGGCAGTTATGGAGTTCTTCATAGTGCTATAACAACATTTATTATCTTGCTGTTGTGTTGCACTGACAGGTATTTCCATTATTTTGGGGACCCCATTGATATCATTGATTGTGGGTTAATTAGCTCAGACCCTTTTTGGATAATAGATTTTATAAGCCCCACAAACTGCATTCTCCTGCATCAGCGATCCTGCAGCTGAATTCTCGCTTCGCTACAAGTTTAATAAAAGCATCATAAAAGGGAATTTACTGGACTTGTGTTGCTGCAGACCACCCTTCAGGGTTGATTCCAATAAGGAACCAGCCAAGTGCATCTGCACATCAGACAGCATTTGTGAAGAAAATGTTGTTGTTGATTTTGTGCAGTTTTTAAACTCTACACAACTGTACAATGACTTAATTGAAAGTGCAGTTCATCCATTAGCAATAGAACAGGTGTTGTTGTTCTTTTGTAAATACTAGTTTTCTATCCTCAAAACTGTTTTGATATCAATTTTTGTGATTTCCATTGACAATGTGAGCCGTTCATCAAATATAGTACAGTTGTTTATAAATTGACAAAAAGAAAAACTACATCAGCATAACAGGTGAACATTGTAACTAGAATGAATTTGTTATTAAATTAAAAAATAGTGAGTAAAGCTAAAATGATGCTAGTGAAAACTCCATTAACTCACTGCTTCTTCCTTAAGTCTCAGTACTATGCACCCATACAGGCATCGACCTGTACGGGTTCTGTGACTTTTTGGGTTGTCTGGGACACTGGAAGGTTGTAGAGAAGAGCGACTGCATCTTAAATTGAGCACAGATGTGTTTTGCAGCTCCTCTAAGGCTCATTTGACGACTTTAAGGGAAATCTTGAAAGGGAACGTACCATTGTCGTGTGTGTATTGTGAAGTATTTGTAGGAATAGCGCAAGTTATACGCACTTATGATGTACAGGTAATGCTGTCTTATGTGTCCTTAAGCCTCACTCAGAAGGCCGGTTTATACTTCATCGCATCAATCGCAACCACAACTGCGTGATCTAATTCATGCTAATGTTAGCTGGTTTTGCTCATGACTTTCTTATACTTTCAAGTGATGCAATTGTCTCCAGCATTTATTTTTTAGATGAACACCATCCTGCTCATACATTTGCTAAATCTGTGAACACACTGAGACAGAGGAATGTGGTGTGTTTTTCCATTAAGCAAAAGCAGGCACCACAGAGGTAAAAAATAACAAACAAAGAGGCTACTGGTAATTACATTCTCTGGTCTAGTGAAAAATCTGAAATATATCTATATAGGTTTTTTTCCCGTCTTGCTTTGTTTTTTTTTTTTTTTGTTTTTTTATTCCAGTCACGGGTCGTTACCAGCAGATTTGACATTCTGCAGCAACTGGGGCGGTTCTGCTCTAATGGCTGTGTGACCACTGCAATTACAAATTGTTACATATTATAACTGTGCTCACATCAAGCGCGATATGCGTGTCACATTCGTGTTGGTCGCTTCTATTTGGTCCTGCGGTGATTTACTTCTTGACGCTTGTCCAAAGTGTTTTAATGAAGTTGACATCCAGGACTCGTGTGGCAAGATCTACTATCAAATGTTTTTAGCCGCAATGCCACATGGAGCAATGTGTGATGTCTGTGTACATCTTATATACAATGCATGGAAGACACGGATGATGTTTAGAGATCAGGGTTGTTTATTTTCTACAAAAGCCCTGATAATCATGTCTCCATGTCTGGGTTCATGAGATCATTCAGAGACTCTCCCTCTCATTCATTTGTGACTTTTCTGATCTTTGTGAGGACATTATGCCTCACTATGAAAAGGTTATGATTGCTGGTAATTTTAAATATTCATGTGTGCTGTCCAGAGAAGGCATTTATTGGTGAAGACATTTTTATCTATTATTGACTCTTTCAATCTTGTGCAGTGCATGTCTGGGCTCACGCATGAACAACTTTGGACCTAGTTTTTATTCGTAATTAATCAGTTTCAAATACGGACATCTGTGACAGTGTTATTTCTGATCACATGTCAGTATTGTTTGATGTTGAGTTCTTCACTCACTTAAAGTTGACACGCCTTCTCGACGTTGCAGGATTTTTAACTCCTCTACTGCCAGTTTTCCACTGCCTTTGACCGGATCTGTGCTCCCTCTGCTCAATGGACTCCTTATCCTGAGGAGCTCGTTCCTGGTTTCATTCCTCTTGCTTATATTTGACACTGTGGCTCCTTTGAAAACTATGCAACTTAAATCTAAGCCTGAGCCCTGGTTCAATCAGAGAACCTGTGCAGCAAGAAGAGAATATTGTAGAGCTGAACGCAGGTGGAAAAAGGACAAGCAGCAGATCTCTTTTCAAATCCTGATGGACTCTTGGAATCAATATCAGACCACTTCTAAAGAGTTTTAAAAAAAAAAGGATATTTGTCCAAAATAATCATGGCGAACAGCCATAATCCACGAGTGATGTTTAAAACCATTTAAACTCTCCTTAATATTCCACAGTCCATTGGTCATGAGGCATCAGCTAAGCTATGTAACGACTTCTTAAGCTTCTTTTCAGGAAAGGTTGAAAACATTTGAGCAAACAACTCCCTCCACTGAATTTTCTGAGTTTATTTCTTCTTCAGCTGTCTTTCAGAGGTTTGAGTCTGTAAGTCTGCGTTTTCTCTAAGATGGTGTTACCTAAAGCCGTCAGGTTCTCACATGGACACTTACCCCTCCTTTTGTTAAACAGGTGTTTCCTTGTATAGGCCCCTCAGTTTTGGCTATTATTAATGCATGTCTGTCTTCTGGTGTGGTACCTCATAGTTTTGAACATACTGTTTTAAACAAATAAACCTCAATAACACAGTGATGGATAATTTCAGGCTGATCTCCAAACTCCCTTTTTTATCCAAATCTTAGAGAAAACCATCTACACGCAACTGCAATCTTTTCTGGTAAGAAACAATGTGTTGGATGTTTTTCAATTGAGTTTCAAGAGTCTTCACAGTACAGAATCTCCTTTATTGAGGGTTTTTTAATGACGTTCTCTGAGCAACCGTCATGGGAGGTTGTATCATCCTTGGTTTACTTGATTTATCTGCTGCTTTTGACACGGTTGACCACAAAATCCTCCTGTCAAGGCTCCAAAATGTGGTGGTGGGTGGTGGCGCCCCTCTCACCTGGTTTAAGTCATACCTGGCAGACAATGAGCATGAGTCTTTCTAAATTTACCTCGAACACAGCTCTTCTGTCAAAACTCAATTTTAGGACCATGTCTGTTTTCTCTTTATCTTCTTCTTCTGGGTTCTATCATAAGGAAACACAGAGTATCTTTTCAGTTTTATACTGATGATAGCCAGATATACATCCCAATTAACAATAATGCCTCCTCCCTTAAACGATTAACGTCATGTCAGTTTTTTATGATTTCATAAAAAATGAAATCAGAGCATTGTTGGAGTGCTGCTTCCTGAGTTTTAATGAGAGGAAAACTGAGGTAATGGTAATTGGCCCTCGTAACCACTGTGATCCCTCTACTCTGGACCTGGGTACCCTGGCTACACATTTTAAATACTCTGTCATGAATTTGGGTTTCGTACTGGATAGGGATTTTCACTTCACCTTTGTGGTGAAACAAAGCTTTTTTTCATCTGGGGTGGTCATCTGCTGTAAAACCACTTTTAACTCTACAGGACTTTGAGACAGTGATCCACACTTTTATTACACCTCAGTTGGTTTATTGAAATTCACTGTTATTTGGGGTTAGCCAGTCCTTTCTTTCACGGTTGCAGCTGGTTTAAAACACAGCTGGTCGTTTTCTGGTTGGAGAACGAAACAGAAACCACATTACTCTTATCCTGCCGTCCCTCCATTGGCTGCCAGTTTATTCTGTGGTTCAGGTCAACATTCTTTTGTTTGTTTTTAAATCTTAAATCTTAAATCTTAAGTCTGAACTTCTCTTTCTCTACACTCCTCTCCGGTGCCTCAGGTCTGCTGTTCAGCTTCTCTTGGAGGTACCAAGGTCTAAGAGGAAGTGTAGAGGCGATCGAGCCTTTTCCATCTGTGCCCCAAAGCTCTGGAACGCTCTGCCTTTAACATTCATCATGCCTCCTGTCTGTCCATTTTTAAAACTAATCAATTTCAAAACTAAAATCAATTTCACAGCCAAGCTTTTAACCTTCCATGAAACTCTGTTCTGCTTTTGTACTGATTTGGTACCTATTTTTACTCATTGTATTTATTTTATTGGTTTGCTTGTTTTAATGTTTATATTGTATTTATTAGTGTTCTTGGTGTAGCACCTTGCAGCAGTCCTGGCTGTGCTTTATAAATAAAGTTGATTTGATTTTAGAAAGGATCTGCAGCCAGCTGACAGAAAGGTTAAGCAGTCTACCATTAGTAACACACTACACCGCTAGGGGCTTAAATCCTGCAGTGCAAGATGTGCAGTGTCTGCTAAAATACAAGTCCAATCTCTTCTGAAGTTTGATAGAGAACATCTGGATGATCCAGGAGAGGTTTGGTTGAGCCTGTTGGAGAATAGACCAACAGATTAACTACAAATGGAAAAGTAAAATAACATGACAGCTTTGTTACATGGAACTTTCGTTTAGTTTGTCTTTTTATGTTTTACTTTGTTACAAGCTGCTAACAATCCTGTTTAACATGAATGATAAAACTTCTGCTGCCACATAATAAAGATCCAGATTCTATTTCACTGACACTGTAATGATTCGTCCTTTTTTGGCCTGACTTTCTTAGAAGAGCCAGTTCTTGTTCCCAAATGGGCTTTTGCTCTCTGCATCTTAAATGTTAGCCTTATTAAGCACCTATAAATGTCACCTTTTTTTCTAAACATTTTTTGTTTCATGTTTTTGTAAAAATAAACAGTCACAGCTTTTTAACATTTTGATCAAACCCTTAAATCAGTGTGGTCTGCAGTCTGAGGTTCCGGCGCCGTGTGCAGCTCCTTCATCCCTTCATTGTTTTCTTCTTTGGTTTTGAAGAGAAATGCAAACAAATTGAAAACATAAATTGGGTTTGCAGTTTTAGTTAATTTTTTAGTATAGATTTGTAACATGTCAGATAATAACTAGGTAAAATAAAAAGAAATCTCTAATCTACTGTCAGAGTGGTTTATTTTTAAAATAACACAATCTCATGTCATTAAATTGTACAGATACTTTTTGATAATTGGATTCCACACTAACGGCATGTTTATATTTGATAGTAAAAAGAGAAAAAGGATGACAGCAAACAAACGGCACAAAGATAAAAATAAATTCCATGTTTGATGTGGTTTCCTTGCATTTTTATTTCAAGTAAATCTGTGGTGGCCCTTCTGGGTTTTGGTCAGTAAGGATCTGACCCAAATGGCTCTTTTAGTATAAAAGGTTGCAATCGTCTGCCTTAAATTAACAAATGCAAAATTAGCTTGAACAAATAAAGACCGAAGTCGTAACATTTTAACACTTCAATCTTTAGTGAACTTTGGCATGTAGAAAGATAGATAAAGATGATCAATGAAAATGAATGAAAGATAGATAAATGTGCAAGTTTGTTTTTGTTCCTGTTCTGACAGATCCTTCCATGTTGCAGAGTCTGCAGTCAGCTTTGTTGTTTGGAAAAACATTGCTGCATCTACATTGGTTTTTGGTGATTTTTTGGTTATTATTTGCTTTGAAATCTGACTCCCCGTCTGCTTACCTGACCTGTACCATTGTCTCAAGCGTTTCTGGCTTACTTCCATCTCTCACATAAGGGTTTCGAGGCTAGTTTGCGCCAGTTTTCTGTATTACAGAAGTGTTTTGTCAGAAAACATACACATTAATATTATATATAATATACTTTATCTGTGTTTCTGTTCTTATACCAACCTAGATGCCAGAATGAATGCCCCGATGGCTCATACGGACCACAGTGTGCGCATAAGTGTGATTGTCAGAACAGGGCCAAGTGCTACCACATCAACGGAGCCTGTCTGTGCCATGAGGGCTTCAAGGGCCCGAGCTGCCAGGACCGCTTCTGTCCCACTGGCATGTACGGACTCGTCTGTGACAAATACTGCCCTTGCAGAGCCGAAAATACTCTCAGGTACTCATATTTTTATGCATGAGAAAGATCACTAACTTTAACATCACAGAAGATGGTTGACTAAACTGAGTCTGGTACTACTGGAGGTTTTTCCCGTCGGAGGGAGTTTTCTGCTCCCCACTCTTGATGTATTGTGAAGAAAATTTCAACAAATTATTTTGAAACACTTTACACCATTAGTTTTCAAAGCATAGGGGCAAAGATGCCTCGATGTGTCTCAATTGAAAGCCAGCCGTGAAGGCAATATTGTAGTTCCTCTAAAGTCTAGCTTTAACTTATGTAATAGACATTCGACTATCTTCAAGGTTTGCTGACCATTTCCTTTGTTCCAACACTGCAGTCTTGGCACTTATTATCTACTTTACATTGTAGGGTGGATCTTTTTTTACTGCAGACATTTTTAAAACACTTTTTTCAGTTGTGTATGTTTTTTTTTTTTAGTTTTTATCTCTAGGAAAGTTTGAGCTGAAATAGATGTCAAACTTCTCAAAGATAATCTCAGACTAAAAAGCTCAAGACAAGTACCAAAATATTATTTAGTACTTGCATACAAAGGCTTACAAGTTGTGTCGTCATGGTGCAACTTCTTGCTTTGATGTGGATTTTGGTTTTCAAGGACGTCATTGTAACTCTTGCTGTGTTTTGCGGGGGAAAGAACGAAGGTGGGGAATGTTATCATAACTCCACAAACTCCCAAACACCAGCAGTTCTTCTCTGACCTCACAGACCTGTTTTTGTTTGATTTCCTTCCATTGGTCAGTTGCCACCAAAGCCTCAATTAAATTGGCGCTTGTCTGATTTTCGGCCTCTTTTTTAATCCTTTATTTATTTCTCTCGGATGGCCTGGGAACGTCTCAGGGTCCCCCCAGAGGAGCTGGAGGAGGTGGCCGGGGAGAGGGAAGTCCCCCTAGCCACTTGTATTAGGGACCTTATTCTTTCTTTCTTTGTGCACACGCTGTTGAACTTCCTTTCAGCTGAAGCTAAGATGGCTGTTTGGATGTCCGGATGAAAACCGGATCCAGGAGACAGGGTCTGGCAATGTGCCCTTTTTCTCTTTAAGACAGGTTTGGCAGCTCGGTTGGGAAAAGAGTTCTGTTTTTACAATCGTACTAATTCAGTTGAAGATTTTATTCAAATTTGCACCTTTGATAATGTTTTTGTTACGGGAGTGAAGGAGAACCCCGACGCAGAGTGTCAAAGATGGAAAAAACACATTTATTTTGCAGCGGCCAAAAATCAAAAATAGAGGCAGGGAATAATCCAACTGGGCAGGAAAAAACACTTGGCAAGAGTCGAATCACATGGACAACCTGACGGAATCATCTGGCAAACAGTGGTGGTGGGTAGACTGGTATAAGTAAGGTGAGCTAATGAGAGCATTGAGTGCAGGTGTCTCTGGAGTGGTTGACACACCCCCTGCCACTCACATGCTCTGAAAAACAAGGAAGTGAGGGGAAAAAATAACACAGAGCCTCCAGAGCCATCACAGTTTTATGTTCTGTCAGCAGAGACTCTTTGATGCTGAATTTTTGAGTTCAGATGTTTTTCTCTTGTGCTGCTTGAACTTATTCCCATGTGAATTTTTCATTTGTAAAGTGCTGATCGCTTATTAAAGTGTCTTTACAACTCAACTCAACTCTTTCTTTCTTTGCACTGCATGCTGGGAGGTTGGTGGATGCGTGTGTGTGGCGAAAGCGCTTGAGTGAACTGGTTTGGAGAGAAGTCTGATACTTGTTCCGGCTGCTTTTAGTGGTTTTTGTCTTTCTTTATTTGCAGTATCCACAGCGGCGAGTGACGGTGGGGTTGTGGCCCGCTCGTCCCGTCCCTGTCCCTCAGGCATGGGGTTCGCGTCCAGCCTGACCCTCAGGTGTCTGTGGAGACGTTTTTGCTGGCAGTGGGGGACTTGGTGGGTCATGGGAACCTGGCTTACGCGTCCCGAATGAATAAAGGGGTGATTGTGTTTTTAACTGAGGAGCGTTTCGCCGCAGAGTTGATAGCGAGCGGCGTGACGGTCGGTGGGGAGTTCCTGCAGGTCTCCCCGCTGACGGCGCCGTCTGTGCGGGTCATTCCGCACCGTCGGGCTTGGTTGTAAGAGCGATAAACTGAAGCATGTCCAATCATTCCGCAGACATGTGTTCATGTTTCTGAGCTTCTCGGAGCAGAACCTCGATTTTTCTTTTAGGGTTAAACACGGGGAAAGCCATTACATGCTCTATGCTAGCACTGGGAGTTTGAAATGTTTCGAGTGTAGAGACACTGGGCATAAACGTAGCGCCTGCTCACGCAGGACAGCTGCAGAGTGGTCCGGTGATCTAACCCCGACCGCGGGAGAGGGTGAGGGTGGTGGGGTCTGCGACCCGGCCGCTGGGGAGGTGAAGAGCGGGGAGCACTGCCCTCTGGCCGCTGATACTGATCTTGGGGGGAGTGGCAGCTCTGCTGCTGATCTGGCTGTTATCCCAGAGTTCACACAAGCTGCCACAGAGGCTACTGGAGCTGGTCAGGCCGGCATTGGCCCAGATCAGGACTGTGTAGCCGGGCAGGGTGGTGATGTCGAAGGTCCAGAGGAAGAGCTGAGTGTTTCTACGGTTGTTTATGGGGCTGGAGTTGAAGTAGTGGCTGAGCCTGTCTCTGCTCCTCCCTCGGACATGGAATGTAACACTGACTCGGATTGTGTCTCCTTGGCTGGTTCACAGGCTGCTGGAGAGGATCTATACACCCTTGAGGAAATTAACAATTTTCTCGATGATTCTTATGGTAAAAAAGGGAAAGATTATTTCTGAGATCCTGAGAAGTTTATATGGACTTCAGTGACCCTTCAGAAAATAGTTAATCTTGACGTGCTGGAAGAAAAGAAACGGTTTAGATTACAGAAACATGTAACAGCATTGCGTAAACGGCTTAAAGCAGTAAAGGATTCTAAACGGATGAGACTCACCAAGTGAAGTGATGAATGTGTGTGGATGGAAGAGCACTTCACTGTTTCTGTCACTTATTATGTTTGATCATGCATAAGCTTGGTGTGGGTTCTTTAAATATTAATGGTGGGAGGGATAGATTAGATTGGGCTTTGTGGTGGGAGGGGCAGTATGTTTTATCTCACGGCACCACTTTGTCTGCTGGGGTGGCGGTAATGTTCTCACCTAAGCTGGACTTCAACATAATTTCTACAACTGAGGTAGTTGCTGGACGACTGCTAGTAGTTCGGGTGGAAATTGCTGCGGTTCACTTTTGTTTTATTAACCTTTATGCACCCACTGTAGGTACAGGCAGGATCTCAATCTTCCTGAAGCTTCAGGAGTTTTTAACACAGTGTGACCCAGATGATTCCATTGTGCTGAGGGGGGGGGGACTGGAACTGTACTTTGGACTTTAATTTCGTTAGGTCAGGTGCAGAACCTCCATTCCTAAATCCCTGAAGCATCATGCTCTTTAAAGAAAAATCCTCTCTTCTCTCCCTCATTTCTCAGCTGCCACCCACTGTCAGGGAATGCATCTGTGCACCAGGATGGGCGGGGCTTTATTGCAATGAGACATGCTCTGCAGGTTACTTTGGTGAGAGCTGCAGGGAGCCATGTGTCTGCATGAATGGAGCTGACTGTGATGGCATCAGTGGAGCCTGTAAATGCGCTCCAGGATTCGTGGTAAGTTCAAAGTAGATCAAAAAACGTTTTTTCTAAGCTAAAGGCTTTAGTTTCTTTTTGAAGTTATTCTAAGGTCAAAACGTTGTGGTGGTTCATGGTACAAACCATTAATAAACTTTTTTAATTGATATTTTCACTAATTTGAACTGTATAATAAATAAAAACCTGCATCTTATCTTAGTTACTTTAACCAATAAAAACTGATAATCACTCAATTTGTGATGACATTGCTGCAGAGCCAGGGGACACTGGAATTCATTCATTTATTAATTTTCTGAACCGCTTTATCCCTTTCGGGGTCACGGGGTTGCCGGAGCCTAACCCGGCTACTTATAGGCGAAGGCAGGGGACACTCCTGGACTGGTCGCCAGTCTGTCGCAGGGGACACTGGGAATATTGAAGGAAATAAAGTCATGGATGTCGGTCCAAATGTGAATCCATTCAACACCTTCAAAAAGTGAAATTTTCTCAGTAATTAGTTTCCTGATGCCTCAATTGGTTTTTAACTTTAGCTTTAGACTAAAAACAACATTCAAAGTAAAATTCCAGTCTTTTACTGTTAAGGAAAAGGGAATCAGCAAATCTAATAGTGAAAAACAGCGAAGGGAAAATGGGTGGAGCAAAATGTGCTGAACATGTTTCTGTTTTTACAATAATAACTGAAAGCATCATTTCTAGTGAGATTTCTCCCCAGCTTTATTAAAAGTACACAAGAATCAAAAGTTCCTATTTACCTTTAATAACAGTCATCTGCATTCATCTTCTTGAAGGCAGATTGGTTGGAACTTTATATCCCTTTTAACCATAAAATAAAGTAAAAAGACACCTTTGTAATGTTAAGCAGCTTCATCCAAAGTCTTCATCAGTTTTTGATGCTGGTTGCAGATAAACCGGATCCATGTCTTTTTTATTTAACTAGAAAATAGTATTTGGCAAAAGTGCTTTTTTACAGATTCAATATTATTACTAGTATTAGTTCATTTATTAGGTATCAAGGTGGTTGAAAACTGATATTTGTGGCTGATAATTATAGGTTTTACATGTTCAAATGACTCCAACATTTAGTTTAAAAGCTGAAAGTATGTTTGATTCAAGAGAAAAGCAAGCAAAGAATGAATGTACAGAAACATCTCTTGTAATGTTGAATGAAATTAACTCATTGAATGTCCTTAAAAGAGAAAAGGGGAACCCCCCAAAACACAAAAGATTAATCTGTGTCTTGATGGAGCAAGGCCTCACCGTAAGTCACAGTCCTCACCTTAGAAACAACCAAAATGCCAGTGCCGGAGGACCTTAGTGTCCACCAGGGTTCATACCATTAATGATCGCTAAGATAAGAAGGCCTAAAACAATTAAGACTTTTATAATTCATCAGGAGAACCTTAAAGTTGATCCTGAAATGCACGGGGAGCCAATGCAGTGACTTTAAAATTGGAGTGATGTCCTTGTCTGAACTCATGCTGCCGAGTTCTAAAGTAATTGTAAGTTGTGAATTGATTTCTTAGGTAAAACAGAGAGCAGGGCATTACAATAATCTAATCTACAGAAAATAAAAGCGGGCATCAGCACCTCTGTGCTGGCAAAAGAGAGAGTTGGCGGACTCTGGCGATAGTTTTGAGATGATCAAATACTGTCCCAACCACATTTCTAATATGTGGGATAAAATTAGGCTAAGAGTCAAAAAGTACGCCCAGGTTTCTCACAGACTGAGAAGTCTCTGAAGTCTAGGTAAAATCAACTCTCTCTTGTCTTCTGGACCCAATAATTAAAGCTTCAGTTAAGTTCAGGCTGAGCTGTAAATATTTTCTGCCATCCAAGACTTAATGTCAAGAATACAATTTAAAAGCACAATAAAAGGTTCAGGGTCATCAGGAGAAACTGCAATGTAAAGCTGTGTATCATCAGCATAGCTGTACAAAGTTAATGCCGTGTCTCCTGATGATATCTCCAAGTAGCAACACGTAAAGATTAGAAAGTACTGGGACCTAAAATGGACCCTTGGGGGACCCCAAAGCTTATTTCATGGATGCTCATCCATATTGACTAAAAATGTTGCTCAGAAAGATAAGAATTCACTGCCTTTAGCAGACCATGCCTGACCAATTTCATTCTGACCAACTTCAGAGGACTGACCAGCACAGCTGCACACTCCAGCACTGCACTGGTGGAAGAGCTGAACATGTTTTTCCCACAGTTTGAGTTTATACTACAGCAGCCGTTGATTATACCAACTCTCCCAATGCACCCTTATCTAGGGAGAGTCTGATTGACGAACATTTTTAAACTGGTTTCCTCCAATCTGGGCAGAAAGTTTCTTCAAGTTGTCATCTGTTTTCTCAAGTTGAAGGACAGCAAGCGCTCTGCCCTGTCACAGGTGCACATTTTTAGCATCTTCCACAGACACACAAACAGAAACAAAGCCTCCATTTGCTCCACGGGTCATTGGTGCATCCATCTGCAAAAGTACCATCTGGACAGGAGGAGCCCGTTTTCCTGTTCTGAATGTAGAAAAAGTGTTGATCAAATTCTAAGACCCGACTTATCAAATGCATTTTCAGAGTGAAAAAAAGAAAAATGCAGGAAGTCAGGTTTTTTGAGTGCAAGAAAGACTAAGCGAAGTGACTTTGTTTATGTTTCCAGGGAGACGACTGCTCCATCAGCTGTCCTGCAGGCCTCTATGGCTCCAACTGCTTGTCCTCTTGCTCCTGCCACAACCACATTTCTTGCTCGCACATCGACGGTGCCTGCTTCTGCAGAGAAGGTTCTGTTCAGATGTTAGCATACTAACTCAATTGTTTTTTTGTTTTTTTTTATACAATATACAAGTGGAGCAAATTCTGCAGTTGATCGTATTTTGAATGTCAAACTCAAAACAACAAAAAAAATGTTATATGAACTGTTTTGAAAGTTTAACACCTCCAATCCACTGAGTCCCATTTTAAGTCTTTGGTATGGACTCAAACCCATGACCTCCCAGTCCCAGTTCAACCACTCTATCACTATAGGTCACTGACCTGGTAATAAGACGGCGATCAATTCCCAGCTGAAAGTTGAGTTGACTATAACGCATCACATCATGATCTCATTTGTTGTTCATTTTGAGGGTATTCTCAGAAACATTCAATAATTTAATAATAAATCAATAATTGAATTCATTCACTGATGATAAAATACCCTCCATCACCTTGGTTCACTAAGCTCCTCTGTCCAGTCTAGACATAGGAATCTTGGTGTCTGGTTCAACAAGTCCGTGTCTCTAGACTCTTTAACTCCAGTTAAAAACAGTTTTTATCACCTTAGGAACATGGCGAAGCTGAAGACAATTTTATCTCGGTCTGATGTTGAGATGATCATTCATGCTTTCATCTGTTCTTTTTTAGACTACTGTAACTCTCTTTTTACTTGGTTTAACAAAAAGTCTCTTAAACGTCTCCAATTTGTCCAAAACTCTGCAGCAAGGCTTTTAACTGGAAGCAGTAAGCGCACTCATGCCACCCCTCTGCTTTTGTCGCTACATTGGCTTCTTGTTAGATTTAGAATTGATTTTTAGATTTTAATTTGAGGTTTTAGAGTTGGACAAACCCTGAACTATATGTCTAACCTCTTAACTCTCTACACTCCTGCACATTCTCTGAGGTCCCTTGATAAAAATATTTTATGTTGCAAAAACTCGTTTTGAAACTAGGGCAGACTCCGCTTTTCAGACAGTTGTTCATTGACTTTGGAATAACCTTCCTCTGTCTCTGTGCCAGATTGACTCAGCTGAGTGTTTTAAATATCAAGTTAAGACGTTTTTATTTAGAATAGCTTTCAGCAGACTTTGACTTGTGTTCACTCTTGTTTTACTGTTATGCCTGAGTTTGTTTTATTGGGTTTTATCTGTTTTGGGCTCCCTGTGTTATGCTGTGTTGTCTTGATTTGATCTTTTTTAACTTTGTGAAGCACTTTGCAAATTGCTCTCTGAGAAAAGTGCTCCAGAAATCAAAATTTGCTTAATTACTTACTTACTAATAAGAATATTTCTTTTGCAGAAACAACTTGTAAAATAAGTCCAGAATATCTTGCTCCAGATGATGTCATTACGTGAGATATTGTATGATTGTGAATGTAGTCAGTTACATTCCCAAAGGACAAACATGCATGCAAAGTCAAAGGTGGAGGGTGAAAGCACAAGGCAGAGAAGTCAAAGAAGTTTGTAAAGGTCCTTCAACAAGCAAATCAGCTTTCACTAATTTACACATTTGGTTTGGCAGAGAATTTTTCGCCGGATGCCCTTCCTGACACAACCTTATATTGTATCCGGGCTGAATACTATGATGGGGACCTCAAACTTGTGTCCCCTTGTGGCTACATTGCTAGGCAGTAGCGTGAAGGGTCTTGCCCAACGATCCACACTGGGTTAAGGTCATCGCGGCCCCTCAGAATCAAACCCTGGTTTACCATGTTCCAGTCCTACACAAAAGCAACTGAGTCATCTAGCCGCTACTTCATGTATTCAGGATTCATGTTTTTATTTAAAAACTGAAAATATTCTTTAAACAAGTGTTTCAAAACCTAATATTGATTTTTTTTTTCATGAAGGTATGATCTCCAACATCAACGTGTCTCTGCAGTTTTTCTGGAAGCATGTGACAGCTTAGTTTGTCTGTACTGCAGAGGCTGATTTCTTGAAGGGCTGGCAGTTTCCTTTGGGATCATCTTTAAAATAAACTCCCTCTTTGTGCCTTCAGGCTGGCAGGGCGTGGACTGCTCCATCCCGTGCTCCAGTGGCACCTGGGGTCTGAGCTGCAATCAGACATGTGAGTGTTTTAATGAGGCGGCCTGTGACCCGGTCAATGGTACCTGCACCTGCTCTCCAGGCTGGAGGGAGGAGAGCTGCAACACTCCGTGTCTCGTGAGCACTAGTCTAAGCTACATAAAGTTTGATTAGAGTCTAAATAGGAACAGGAGCATGTCACTGCTTACAGAGATTTGTTGTTTTTGCTGGAAGGAGGGATCTTACGGACTGAACTGCAGAGAGACATGTGACTGCATCAATGCCAATGGCTGCGATCCAGTGACTGGCACCTGCCGATGTCTTCCAGGTTGGACTGGTGAGTAAAATACATCACATTTACATTGAGTTCTTGGACAGAGATGGATAGTTTTAGTGAAACTTGGATAAACTATCAATAGATCTCTAAAAGAGAAGGACTTGCAGCTCTAAGTGGAACCCTGTGAGAACAAGTGTGTGGTACAGCCTGACAGTGCTTCTATATGGAACACAAAGTACAACTTCACTCACCTGAATAATGCAGTGCAGATCACAGGGCAACATTTTTACCTCCTCAGTTCCCATTTCTTTAAACGTAATGTTATTAAAAGCCTCTTCTGTAGTTTCTAAAACTGAGATCTGACATTGACTTCAGCAGACACAGGCTGACTCTCAGGAGTCCTGTGTGAGGGATTAGCTCAGTGGATTTGAAGAGATGACCATCATCACAACCAGCAGTTTGTTTCTATACTGTATACCTCTTTAGTCTTTTCTATGTTGGAGAGTTTGGAGTCTGATTGAACTAAACCCAAAAATAATCATCAGGTATCCATCCTGACATATTTCTTCACATAAACAGTATTTGGAATGGAACACACTATTTCCACTAAGGTTTGAGATTTTTAGTAAAAATGTCTCTTTATATGAAAAGAAATGTAGACTGAGAAGCGTCTTGTTCTGTCTGTTTGCTGTTGTTAGTGTTTTATCCAAAACAGAACAATGTGGGGAAATCATTAATTCCCTTAAACCCCACCTTTGTTTTTGCATTATTTCTGCTGCCACTGAAGGTACTTTTTCAACCTAACTGATGAGACTATGCATCATAATGCTTCATATGTTCCTCCTTGGCTTCACATCCTCACCCCCCTCATCCTCCACCTCTGTCAGCTCATTGTTTTAACTTCAGAGCCTAATGACCAGAGCTTCTGATTTTCACCCACGTTGTGGCTCAGATGTAGTTTATTAATGGAGTTCTAATAGCTGCCTTCATCCCACTCTAATATTCTTTCATATTCTAAGTCAAAGAAAGTTTGTAATGAGCTGCACAAATGCCAGGCTACTGCTCCGAGGGGGAGGCTGAGCTCTTCCTACTCTTCTTCTCCCTGTCTTTCTGTTTGTGCACTTCCATCAGATTATAAATGTGTGTTGCTTTATGTTACTTAGACTTGATGTAACGTGAACCTTCTGTGCGCTGCCGTCTCCAGACTGTCCCCTGTGAGCAGCCGAGCTCTGATCTATTCTTCAAGCCAGCTTTTGCGTAGATCAACTTCTGAGTCTCAGGACAAATGCACACACGCGCACACAAACACACACAAGCGTATCTGCATGCAAGACTGATGAAAGAATGAGACACTTTGGTAAAAGATTAAAGGCTCAAAAGTCATATGAACAGATCATTTACATCTTTGCCTTTAAACACGATTTCAGACTAAGACAGTCATCCACAAAAGTTCAGTAGAGTTAACTTAAAGGATCATTTCTTACTTTTTACTCTGAATATTTACTTGACCTTAATGAAAATACTGCTTCATAGGAGTATTAATGTCATTGACATCACAATTCTATTTCAGTATAAAAGAGCTATGTTTATGTGGGTAAAATAGGCTTTTAATGTGATGGCTACATTTTTGTTTCAGCTGCAGCACAGACTCACCGGACATCGCTCCATAGATTACTGTTTTAGATGACTTTTTATTCTGCTGAGTTTATAAGATTATGACATGGTATGGAGTTCACACAAGAAGTTTTATGCTGACAATCAAGTAGATTGGAACACTTTTATCTGCAGAAAACAATAAAAACCCAAGTTCCTTTTATTCTTTGGAGCTTTTCCTAAATGTTTTGTTGCATTTTTCCTTCATGGTACTTGTTAATGGTTCAGGTCACTGGCTGATCTGTGGTTAGATCTGCAGTGTCTTTAATTGTTTTCACTGCAGGTATTCTGGTTTCAGATTCCTTTGAAGTACTTTTTGAAAAAGTTGATGCTATAATAGGGTCCCATTTAAATATCATTTTGAAGTTTAGACATGGTTTGTTTTTGCAGATTAGAGAGTTGTTCGGCTGTACAAAAGCAAAGGTTTCATTGGACTTATTTCCAAAAAACTTTGGAGGCTTGGGGCCTGCGTTTACTCCAGGGAAAGCTTACCATGGCGGGGTCTGGGGGGAGCGGACCAGGGGAGGGGACATCTGTGTGGGGTGTGTGTGTGTGTGTGTGTGTGTGTGTGTGTGTGTCTACTACTAATAGTACGGGACCCTGGGGGCTTCCTCGGGCCTACTGCTACCTGACCAGGTGGCTACAGGGGCGGTGCTTGGGGTGGGGGGTGGGGGCATTTTGGGCTCCTTGGTGAGAGGGCGATTGGACATCCCTGTAAGCAATCAGGAGATGTCCTCAGTGCACTGCTCGCCAATTTTAACTGCACCCTTTATTACACACACCCTTCAACCACAAGAAACACACCTCAACGCACACACAAAGACATTACACAAGGAAGGTGGGACTGCTGATCTTCTGTCCCCTACCCCATCCCTGGTGGAGGGAACGGGCCCTCAGCAGCGGCGGCCTTGTCTCTTGGGTGTCGGCCTCCTGGGCTCGGCGGCCCCCTCCCCACGCAGGGAGAGGGATCCCTTAGTCCTCTGGCAAGTCCATGAGTGGGGGATCATATTGCATCTGAGCCTGGAGGATAACCCCCGATTGTAAGAGTAAAATCTGTCAAACACAAGAGGCTCTCAGCTCATATCTGTTTGCTCAGCTGTTGGGCAGGACAAGTTTATTAAAAAAAAAAAAAAAAAAAAAAAGAAACTTAAACTTTGGAGATATTGGGAGATTGGACGCTAAAAACACTCAGGGGCTCATTTGAAATTTTGTACTGTGGCCTGTTGGTCTATATTTGTCTGACAGAACCTTTAACTGAATAAAATATGGCGTTGTGTCAGGAAGGATATTAGGTGTAATACAAGCAGAAGCCAATGCTATCATCCAGTGATGATCAGAACTGTGTCCTGTAGCCTGGTGGGGGTCTTGCTGTGACTAAGAGGTGTGGCCACGTTGGTGGTTGATTGTTGTGTGGTGGGCGTGAATGGGACCTGTTGGACAAAAATGTCAAACAAGATTGACTTGGGAGACAAGAAATATCTCTGATTCTCTGGACACCTTCTGTTGAGAGACGGTACAGAGAAGCTACATGAGACTCCAAACCATCTTCTCTGTGGTCAGAATGTGACTTTGTCTTCAAAGTCACCTACAAAGTCGGCTAGATCTTCTACGGAGGCCGAGTTTGCAAAACTTTTATGACTCTTTGCTAGCCTCTGATCTTCTCTTTGCTGTTGTTTGCTGGGGAGCGAGAAATTGAATAAACTGGTCAAGAGGGCCAGCTCTGTCCTGTGTGTGTGGCTAGTGCGCCCTGTGAGGACTTAGGGAAGCAAATTTATCTTGGGTAGGGGGATGTTGCGGCCCCAGCCGGATTTGGTTTATTTTTTTCTTTATTTTCTGTATTTTATTTGTGTCAGAGTGGGACCTCTGTATTTTTGTGGATCTTTGTGTGTTTCTGTGTCTCTCTCAATTTGTTTCAGGTGTGGTTCTGAAGGGGTGTTGCCTCCATTGGACCCAAGCTGATGGACAGACCTCCGGCCTGTGAGAAGGGAGCCTTGCTGCAACAGTCCCCACTGCAGCTTGGTGCTCTTCTCCACTCATGTTGTGTTGCACTTTGTAGTTTTGAGTTGAGGTCCACTCTGTCTTTTGTTTGTTTAGTTATGTTTAAAGTGAAGCTGTAGGTGTGAACAGCCATTTCTTTAGTGCACATTTTCTCCCGTTTATGTTAGACTAGGTTGGTTAGTGTTTTGTCTTTGCTTTCCCTTCTCTTTCATAAACAGGTTAACAGGTTAGAGGGTTCTGATTTTAGATAGGTGGGGGGTTTGTTTGTTATTTTAGCCTTGGTTCACCTTGAAGTCTTTTGCTTCACTTTTTAGTTATTATTGTTGTTTTCTTATATATATATGTATATATGTATATTTATGGAGACAAATCCTTTGGTGTTTTGTTATTGATTTAGTTGGTACATAATTATACATTTTTGGTTAATTTTATGTTATGCTCCACCCCCCCACCCCTAGACAAAAAGGGGTGTAACAGCTGCACCAAAGCTCACACTAGGACATTAGTCAACCATCAGACTGGCCACTGGATGGTGTGAAGCAATCAGCACATAAACTGACGAAGAATCCCGGATGATTGGAGAAAATTCTAGATTGACCTTTAGGCTGCAAGTGCTCTAAAGAACAGAATCCTGCAAGAAAGTGATGAGTCTCAGACATGAACAGAGGCTGTCCAATCTGTGAAAGAGTGATTGGTGGATCCGTTATGATGGAGTCCACCTGCACAGGTGTGGAGTGCTGAGTTGAGAATGCAAACCATTTATAGTGGTCTTTGTAATTACAATGTAGTTTAGACAGGCATTGACACACTCAGAGCTCTGAGTCTAAACTGAACGCTGTCTGATCAGCATTTTACATTTGTGCACACATTTCAGCTGCAGGACAGGAAGGAGCAAACATGAGCAGAAACAGAAAGAAAACCAATGCTCCTCCATGGAATCTACAGCATGCTCCTTCCTCCTCTGACTGTGAACTCCTGCTCTGATCAGGGAGCTCCTCTCTAACTCTGGGATGTTTTTGTGTTTGTTGAGGTGTGCACTGTGACAGTGTGTGTAAGGATGGACGATGGGGGCCCGACTGCTCGTACAGCTGCTCCTGCGAGAACGGAGGTACCTGCTCCCCAGAGGACGGCACCTGTGTGTGCGCACCAGGATACCGAGGCGCCACCTGCAGGCGGAGTAAATGAATACTTAAACCACACATGCACACTCACAGGTGTCCCAGGTTAATTTGAAACCAGCAGCATTCTGGCACCACTGTAGGTGCTCTAAAATGAACCTTCAGCACACCCGCATCTCGTAATGGTTCAAGGCCTCATGCTGGCCCCTCAGAGCACAGGTGTCACACCACTGCTCAGGCAGATGGATTTAGAGCCCCTCCACTCATAGATTAAGCAATTATCTTAATTTAGAACGTGCTGTACAGTGAAGAAGGCAGGATCGACCTGTACAGGTCTTCTGTCCACTTTCTGTAACATCAATTAAAGCAAATTAAAGCTTAAGGAAGATGGATGAGTATTATTCCTGCTGGGGGGATAACAAAGCACAGGGAAATTCATGTTTTGAATTTACACAGGCCTTCTGGTTTGTGGAGGAGCAAGTGAGCCTTGAAATCAATTTTCCTAACAGTCTGCTCATAAGATCCTTTTTTTATCCCTGCATCTGGGTCTCCTCTGCAGTCTGCTCCTCCGGCTTTTTTGGCCATGGCTGCAGCCAGTCTTGCCCTCAGTGTGTCCACAGCGAAGGCCTGTGCCACCACGTCAGTGGACACTGCGAGTGTCTGTCCGGATACTTCGGCTCCCTCTGCAACCAAGGTCAGTCTCTGCCTGCTCCAAAAGTCACTAACCTTTTTCCTTTGGCAGTTTCTTTGTCTGTTCAATAGTCAAAATTTCAATTGTATGTGAAAACAGACAAACGGAACATTCTACAACTTAGAATCAATTTATCTGAAAGGAGAGTCTGGCTGAGGCTAGGGTGCAACCACAGTGCGCATGCAAGCACGTGCAGCTTGTGGGTCTTTGGGGAGCAAATCCCAATTTGAATCAGAAAATTAAAAAAAAAATCCAATCTTCTCATTTTTTTGTTTCATAAGGCAAAATAAGATAAACAAGGACCCTGGTGTAACAAGTTGTGTATAACTTCCTCGGGTACATTCCTTCTTTGGTGGTATATTTATTTGGAACATGTACTGTTCTATTAACGGTATCATATATTTTTTAACTGTTTTCTGTATAAATTTACTAATAAAACTCTCAACCAACAAATGCAAAAATCAGAAATTCAGTTTTATTTTTATTCAGTCTCCTAAATCTGCTGTACTCAGATTTAATCATCCTTATTAACACAGTTACATTTGAACTGTGAAACAAAAATAAGTCTTACAAGTCTTACAGTGTCAGCCACTCCTATATTTTCATAGTAGAATTCAAACTGTGCTGAGTAAAAGAACATTGTTCACTGGATATCAGAACAAGCGTCATACATACCTGAGATCAAAGAAAAGTAAGGATCTCATCAATGGGGTCTGCCCCATCACTCTGTGCAGATATTACAGAATATTTTCTGTACGTTTGTTGATTGTAAACCTTTTAATTTGTTATCAAAGAATTCAAAGAAGAATATTTGAAAAAGATTAGCTCCCGGTGGCATTTCCCGACACTTCTGCGTCTTTTACGACTGTCCGAGTCTTCTGAACAACTGATAACTCCATGATTACAAGAATTTTTGTTTTTCTTAACAAAAGAGACCTTCTACCAACTGGATTACAGCGCAGACATATTAAAGAACGTTGCCTAAATGCAACAATGTATAAACATTACAAACCAAGGAAATCTCAACAATACGTGATAGAATGACAGACACATGGCCTGAAGTCATTCTCTGTTTGATCCTTTTTATTTTTCATTTGTTGGAAAAGAGAAGAACTGAGCGTGTTTTACTCTAAGGAGACGTCATAGACTGCGTCTGCTTTAGCTGCTAATAACATGTCTGTGTTAACAGTTATGAAAGAGTCCGATTTTTCCACCCATACAGTTGTACTCATTAGTTTACAGACCCTGGAAGAAATTATGAATTCTAGGCTTTTTTTCAGAGAACATGAATGATAATGTGATAATGTGATAATGTGGTTGAATTAAGTCTTTTTTTTTGTCAAACAACAGTGTTAACACTTTTTAAATCATAATAACAGCAGAAACTCCTCAAATGAGCATTGTTAAATGTTTGAACACCCCAATTCTTAATAGTTTGCATTGCCTCCTTTTGCATCAATAACAGTTTCAAGTCTCTTGTGGTAGTTGTGGATGATGGAGATGTCCCAATCAGGTTTTTTTGGGCATGATCCGATTCTGTTCTCTTCTAAACAGAGCACTTCTGTGAAGTTACTTTAACAATCAAGGAAAAATAGTGCAACTTTACTTCGCAAAAATAGATGATAATTAGTCATGTGAAAAAAGTTCAGTGACTGTAGCTTAAGCATCGTCAGATCTATTGAAGATTTTTGATCAAATGTGAGCACATCATTAAGAATTCTGACAAACTATGACTTTTTTAGAAAAAATTGTTGTAGCATAAAAATGATCAATATTCATGACTAGGTCATGTCAATGGAACCATTTCTTAGTTTATGGTTGTTTCTTTAGAGATTATGGGACACTTTTTTAATCTCTTAAGACCTGGCATCAACATGCGTCATCATGACATTTTGGGTTTTATTACCATAGTTAACTCTGCTTAACAGGGTCTCTGGCAAAGAGAAATTAAAGAAGGAGGTCTTAAGGGGTTAAATGCCCTTTTTCTGCAGCTGCAGCCTCACTGCCGTCTGTCCGGCTGCAGCAGGACAGTCATTCTTAATAAAAAGAAACACAAACCTGATCTTTTTCTGTTAAGAAACCTTTGTAGGTTGTTGTTGTTTGCATTAAGACGATCCAGTACAGAGACTTGCTGTCTGTTTAAAATGTTTTTAAGAGTTATTGATCCCCGAAGTCCGAATCTGTGAATATCTTGAAAGCTAAGCTTAGTTTAGCTGAAATGTTTTCGTGTGCCTCGTGCTTAAACTAGCACCGCTATAAATTGTGGTGATCTGCGTAAAATATGCAGACTTCTAGTAGATTATTTGTCTGTAAAATTAACCTTGAAATATAAAGCGCTGATCATGATAAGAATAAATTAACCATCCAATTTTTGATCATGTCATTAACTGTGGGATTGGGTCTAATTTCCGATCACATGATTGAATCAGGGCATCCGTAGTGGATGAGGTTTTTTATTTTCTCTAATGGTAAAGCAGTCCATTAAAACCTCAAGTTCCTTCAAATTCTTGGCCGGTCTTGCTTGAACTGAATGAGATCCCCCCAGAGCGGCTCAGTAATACTGAGTCGGCCACTCCACAACCTTCACCGTATTCTGTTGGAACCAGTGACAGGTGGACTTGTGTTTTGGATCGTTGAAAAGTGCGTCCCATGCACATCCTCTAAGCTGAAGAGTAAAGTTTTCCTCCGGTATGTTCTTATTACGTGCTGCCTTCATCTTACCATAAATTCACACAGTTTCCTGTGCTTTTGTAGCTCACATATCCCCACACCAGCACCAATCCACCTCTGTGTTTCACAGTAGGAATAGTGTTATTTTCATCATAGGCCTTGTTGACGCCTCTACAAAAGTAGCGTTTATGGCTGTGGCCATCAAGTTCAGTTGTCTCATCATTCCAAATTATTTTGGTTTTATTTGGAGTCTGGTCTCTGTGCCGTTTGGCGTATTGTAAGCGAGTGATTCTAGTGGCATTTGAGTAAAATAGGCTTTCTTCTGGCAACTTGACCATGCAGCCCATTTTTTGCCATCCACCCCACAGTTTTTCAGAGTCCAAGGTCACAACTCAGGTTATTTGTGGGTTTTTCTTTGCATCCCTTATGATTTTTCGGACAGTTGTGGCAGAAATGTTTGTGACTGTGGTTCGGTTTCAGGAGAACCCCTCACTGTCCACTTCTTAATCAAAGTTTGAACATTGTTGACTGGATGTATCCAAGGAACTGAGAATTTCTCAGAACTGAGAAGTCCGTTTGATTAATATACATTATATATTATTAGTTCTTTGGCTCATATCCCTTACCTGTTTTGTACAGTTCAGTTACCTTTTCTAGTACAGCTTTCCCCGTGAGTCAGGATCCAGAACTGTCAGTGCAGCTCTGGATAAAGGATTTAAGGGTCTGTTGGGTGCCTAGAAACTCCAAGACTTTTTGTGCACACCCATTAATTACAGGTAAATGAGTCACAGGTGAGGATGGTTACCTTTAGCTGCCATTCAAACCCTTCTGTATCAGCTGGTGTTCATGTTTTCAGAACAAAGTCATCGGGGCATGTAAGCTTTTGCACAGGGTCATTTAGGACGTTTCTGTTGTCCATAGGCTTTAAAAAGGGTCAAGAGAATTTTTGATGATAAATGGCTTCAAACAAACCACTAACTATATGTGGAAAAATGTTTTTGTATTATTCATATACTATAAAAAATGAATAAAATCATTATTTCTTCCAGAGCATATAAACTTATGAGTACAAATAAAGAGACATACAACCACACACACTTGCAGTCACACCAAAAGAAAAATTTTAGATCGACCAAGCATGTTTTTAGAACTGTGGGAGGAAGGCGGCGTGCAGACTACGCTGATCTATCACATGCTAAAATATTTGTACCTGAAAACTTCCTTTTCATTGTACAGAGTCTGTCTGACCTCAGGGATTTTCAGTTCAGCATCAATCAGCTCATCACAGTGGTTTTCTGTGGAACAGGTTGTCAGTCAGAGCTGAAAAATGCTTCTTTTCACTTTTTTTCAGATTTAGACACCTTCTGCCCACCAAATTACAACTGAATCCATAGTTATTTACTCAGTGGGCCTACATGTACATCCATTAGTTTTTACTGTCATATTCTAGTTTTGGGATTCAAATGAAGGCTTGAAGCTTTTGTTGCATAAAAGCACTAGATCACAAAGCTTTTCTCTTTCTGTGCAGATCCTAGTTTTGATGTCTGTGTTTGAACCTGCAGTGTGTCCCAGTGGAAAGTATGGTAAGAACTGTGGCGAGACCTGCTTGTGCACCAACAACAGCACCTGCAATCCCATCGATGGCTCGTGTCAGTGTTACCAAGGGTGGGTGGGACACGACTGCTCCAAGGGTGAGTTTCTTTACTGCAGCGAGTAAATCATAACCAACAGCACACACGCATAAACGTGCTTTTCAGTGTATTTTGTTTTTGACCAGTACAAATTGATTATTTCTTGAATTACTTTTAAAAAACTTTCTTGCATCAAAAACAACATTTTAAACTCTTACTAAGTCAAACAGTATTTTGTTATTTTGGGATGAACTAAAATCTTTTATCTTTAAATGTTAGGGTTTAAAAACACTGCATCACTGTGTTATTTTATCTACTGGATTTCCATAAAAGAAATCTTCAACAACAATTTCTATCAATCGTTTGGTAGAACAGTGATGAATTATAGTCTCTGCAGAATGTTAGTTAGCAGTTGTGCCTTTTTCAGTTTAACAATCACCAGTGCGGACTCTTCCGAAATACACCACAGCACTTTTCCTGTATTGGAAGTTTCTTTGCAGCACTTCTGAGCATGTGTTTGTGTGTTTGTCTGTAGTGTGTCCTCTGGGTTCTTGGGGCCTGGACTGCATCCACACATGCAACTGCCACAATGGAGCTTACTGCAACCCTGTGGATGGAGAGTGTAATTGCACCTCAGGATGGACAGGACTATACTGCACACAGCGTATGACACACCAACACATGGACACACACAGCTGCACACTCACACTGCACTCACACACATGCATACTCTTAAGTTAGTCGATCACTTGCCTCCCCAGGTTGGTTGATGAGGAAGTGAATCATAAAAAGTAGGTTTGAAAACGTAATCAGTTTATTTAAAGTTATTAAAAGTTGGATCAAAGTTATACAGAGTTCTGAGTGTAAAGCAGGATGAATTGCTGGCCAACCAACAAGCAGTAAAAAATAGACATTTTATGGCAGCAGGGATGTTCCCTGTCTGCATACAGACAAATAGTAAAAAGAAGTAAACAATTGGTTCCACGCCCAGCCCAGTTTTACAGAACAAACATCAAATTGACAAACATTTTTGTCAACATCTTGTGAATAAGCTAGGAACTAAAAGAAAATTCGCTGAATGTCTTCTGGTAGTTTAGTATGGAGATATAGAAGTATCACTATGATTTGTGCATGCATAATTTTGATTTGTACAATAAACGTACACAACATACACTTAAAGAGCGACGCCATATTGGAATGGTATAAAAACGACGAGACATGGCTTAGCAAATACAGTAAAATGACCATAAAATGACACATTTTTGTCTGATTTCAAAAAGAAAAAAAAACATGATTATCAGAAAAATAAGACTCAGGCCATGGTGATATTATTTATGTACAAAGTGCAACAGACATGACATGACATTTCAAAAGTTTCTATAAATAAATGCATCATCATACGCAATGCAAACCTAATACATGATTGTGATTTTATTCAAATCCACACACAGACTAAGCTTTACTCAAACTATTAAACTCCTCTGTTCGTGTCTGTAAACGAGTCCGTGGGTAGCCGCAGAACGCTTGCGCCTTTTTAATGGCTATGGGCTGGTGTCTGCCTGGAGTGGTGCAATACAGTTTGAACAGACTGAGGACAGTGTAGCCCAGGCGACCATTGCGCCACTCCGGGTGGGGGGGCAGTAGCACGGTTTTACAAGTGGATTCCATCCGGTCTCCATCAAAAGGACTCAGGCACCTGCGCAACACCGGGCAGGCAGTTTTCCGTACGTCCCTGTCTGCCCGCCGGATTGGGATTCGTCACTGTGCTCTTCTCTTCGTTCGCCGCTACTGAGGAAATTCTGGTTATTTCCTTTTCTTCCATTTAGCAATCTGCTTAAGTTCAGTGGGCCGCCTGGTCTGATCTGAGGTTGAACACTCAGAAATACCACCATGGTCATCCTCCATTAAACAAAAACACAGGTGGTCCTGCCAGAAAACATGAAAAAAGTGTGATGTCTAAAGCTACCATTGACTTTGAATAGGCTACAAGACCAGCCTAACCGTTCACTGTTCTGAGTAAACTCATTCAAATCTTCCTCATATGTATTCTACAAGTTCTCCTTCATTGGTTGAAAGTAATAATCTACCTGTGAAAAGTCACTCCCTGGTTTTTCCAGCTCTGTTTGTACAATTGTAACACAGCAGTGAACAGGCAACCATCCCATTCCAATATGGCGCCCACTTTGCGGATGCAAGAAGCTAGCATGCCACCTCTAGCCTATATATAAATCACTGAGTGCGGCGTCTTTGCGTACTGTCACAAATGAGGAATTTAGACAATCCTGGTGTAGTATGTGTGGACATCCTACAGGCATTTAGGTATCACATTCAAACCCAATGTGTGCAGCTTTTGAGCGCGGTAAGCATGCATGATGCATAGTCTAAAGTCCCACTGCTCTTATTTTTTTCTGTGGTTGTTTTTTTTTTTCGTTCTTGTTTATGACTCAATACATAAATCGATACTGCACGTGATTGTCACAAAATGCTTTATCCTTTGATTAAACTTGACCACACTTGAAAAAAAACAAGAAATGTAAATGCTGAATGCAGGGGGTTGAGTGTTTTAGTAAATTAACAAGTGAAGCAGAGTTTACAGAGAGCAAATTGCAGTTCATAGAACCTACAATTTGAGTCGGCTTTAGATCAGACATGCTCAGAAATACAAATACTTCACAGATCCTGAGAGGATGTGGACATCACACGCTTTGTGGGCCAAGCTACAAAAGCAGCAGGTTTTTTTTTTTTAAACCAAGCTTCACACATCCTGTAATGGAGCAACCAAGACCAGCTTTCTCACAAAATTGCTGAAGACAGTAAGCCATTCTTGGAGAGTTTGTCATAGAGGGCTTGGTGCTCTGCTGCACTAACATGCCCTACTAAAAATTCCTACTGTCCAGGGGAACAGTGACAGGGAGAATTGAGGACGTTGTGGGAAATCTGTAACTTCAGCTGTAGCTGTGAAATGGCAAATGTTGATTTTCAAAAATGTTTTATCTTCTTCCTTGGCTATTGACAAGTGTTCTGATGTCAGCGACACAGTTCAGGTACAAGTGTTTGTTCATTGAATAACAGACCTTACAATTACAGAGGAGCTGCTGGTAGCCACAGTGGATGCTTGTTCAAAACCCACTGGGAAAAAACTTGAGGTACCGTATCAGAATCTCTGCTGGATTTTTACTCTTCTTTAAAAAATAATCTGTTCCAAACAGGAGACACACTCAGAAAATGTTGACTCTCTTTGTTTCTATGTTCATATGCGAAGAAGCATTCTCAGGTATGGATCTTCTTTCAATGATTATCATCTGTCAGCTGTGATTTGTGTCTCCACCTCAGACATTCATCCTGCATTTGCACAGGTTAAAGCCAGCTGAACAAAAACAAAAAACAGCTGAAAAAAAAACATTTTGTAAATGTAAGCATGTCAATTCATATAAATGTAGAAATTTATTAGTAAGTTTTCTTAAAAATCTCAGTTTATTGAGAATTAATACAAAAAGATGTTGTTCTTTGGAGAACAACGGTGAAAGCAGTATTGTTTTTTGAAAGTTAAGAGCCTCTTTCCACACCTAAAATGTGCTTTTTTGTAAATGGAACTGTTGATGATAAAATGTTCATATTTGGGACACCTCGGGGTAGGAACTGGTCCATGCAGGGTTGGGATGTGACGGGGAGCAGACGGTACCCATGAGCAGGAAGAACATGAACACAAGTCCTTGAGTCTTGACACAAGTTTTAATAACAAGTCCAAGAATGGCACAACAACCATGAGGAACCAAGACGCTGAGACAGAGAACAAGGGGGAACACACCAACTATATACAAGATGATAATGAGAAATGATAAACACCTGTGGCAACCACAGATTGCACAAAGAGGGGAGGGACTCCATGATATAACATGACATGACGGACGACGAGGCTGGTCAGGGTGTTCCTGATTGAAGCGGGCAATGAGGTCAGGGTCAAGGATGTGGCGATCCCGGACCCATTGACAATCTGCTGAACTGTAACCCTAACCAGGCCACCTGTCTGGAATCAAGCAGTTCTTTGATGGAATAGGCAGGTCTTCCATCCACAAAATGAGGAGCTGGCGGGGTCACGGTAGGGGAGGGTCTCCAGCAGGCTTCAGTTTACTGACATGAAACACGGGGTGGATGCGTAGAGAGCGTAGTTTTACAGCAACACGATTGATGACTTAAACAATTGGGTAGGGATCAATGTAGCGAGGAGCAGCTTCTTGGTACCTCCTATCAAAAGAATGTCAGGAGATGCGAGCCACACCTAATCTCCCACCTTGTATTCTGGGGCAGGCTACCTACGATGATTGGCGACGCCGCTGAGCCTCTCTTGGTTCTGCAGCAACTAGAGCCCGTACATACTCTAGGTGCGCCGGCAGCGCCCCTCAAAGGCAGTAGGACCAGAGGAAGAGGTCAACTGTTCCTGGTGGGGAAAAAAGAGGAGGGTAATAACCATATGATGCTTGGAAAGATGAGTACCCGGATAAGTTGATGAGGGTGTTGTGGGAATGCTCAGCCCCGGGTAGCTGAGACATTCAGGTATTGAGGTTTTTGAAACATAGGTCTCCAGATCTTGATTGTACCGCTCTACCTGGTTGTTAGTTTGGGGATAGAAAGTAGAGCTTAAACTGACCTTGATCCCTAAAAGCTTGCAGAATTTTTTTTTTCAAAAGCCAGCTACAAACTGATAAACCACGGTCTGAGGTGATGTTTTGGGGAAGACCGTACAGTTGAAACAGGGTATGACATGCACCAGTTTGGAGAACCTGTCAATGATAGTGAGAATGATGGTTTTACCTCTAGATAAAGGGAGTCCAGTAATGAAGTCCATAGCAACATGGGACCAAGTTCTGGAAGGCACAAGTAGAGGGTGCAACAACCCGGGAGACGGGATCCGAGGCGTCTTGACGCTGGCATAGGGGACATGCAGCCACAAAAGCCCTTATGTCAGAGGACATAGTGGGCAACCAAAAGTGGATCCTGGTCACTCTGGGATGATGAACCAGATGGGAGGAATTACCCCACTTCAGAACCAAGGATCGCAGGAAGGCAGGAATGAACAGACAGTTGACTGGACATCCAGCAGGAATGGAAGCTGGATCAGGAACCAAGTCCTTCACTCTGCGTTCCAGCGACCAATGGGTGGACCCCAACACCAGATGAGCAGAGGCGATAGTGGTGGTGGCTGCCTCAGCCACCGGCTCCTCCTACTGCTGGAACTGGGGAGAGAAGGAAGCTGACACTTACGGCTCTTGCTCCCTGGACGGTACGACAGGGTACAGACAAGTTGAACTTGTCAAAAAACAGAGCCCACCTCACTTGGCAAGGGTTCAGACGTTTGGCCGTTTGAATACATTCCAGGTTCTAAGGGTCTGTCCAGACCAAAAACATCTGCTCAGCCCCTTCCTCCAAGGCCAATTTCACCCCCGGCAGTTCTTGGTTCCCTATGTTGTAGCTTCTCTCTGCCAGAATGAGCTTACAGGAGAAATACGTGCAGGGATGGACTTTGACTTATAAATAGTTGTGTGGTGTCCGTGTTATGGTGTGTGTTTCCTTAATTGTAATGTATTCTTGTTCCAGGTGTATCATCTTCTTAAACCAATGCTATGTGTTGCTGTTGTAGTGAAAAATATTTTTTAAATATGTAGAAAATTTTTCAGCTGGCCTTAGACAAACAATATTGTCAATTTCCCAAACGGAAAAATAACTGCCCACCACTGGACTAAAGATAGACTACAACTTTTTGGCTGATCAGAGAGCACCTTGGGATCACACTGGACGAGCAGGAGGAAGTAGCTGATGAGACAAATGTCTGAAAACTTTGCTACCAGGTCCAAGATGAACAGAAGATGGATCAATGGCATCACTGGTAGCACACCTTGTCCAGTGGTCCGTTCACCCAGCCACCACTGCCTTTCCAGTGTTATTTTGTTAAAGAAAGCTGACCGTATCCTCCCACTGTCAAGTCTTACACTGTGGTTGATAACCACATTAATGTATTTTCCAAACAATTTGATTTTAGATTGAGATTTAAATTTAATATTTAAATATTCATTCTACATTCCCATACAGATATACACACGTGGACAAAATTGTTGGTACCCCTCAGTTAAAGAAGGAAAAACCCACAATTCTCACTGAAATCACTTGAAACTTACAAAAGTAACAACAAATAAAAATGTATTGAAAATAAAATAATCAAAATCAGCCATCACTTAGACCAGACTGACATGATTAACTCAGGTGTGTCCTTTAATTGACATCACAGGTGTTACCAAACTCATAATCAGTCAGTCTGCCTATTTAAAGGGAGACAAGTAGTCCCTCTGCTGTTTGGTGAAAAGGTGTGTACCACACTGGACATGGACAACAGAAAGCCAAGGAGAGAATTGTCCCAGGACATCCGAAAACAAATGATAGATAAATATCTTAAAGGTAAAGGCTATAAGACCATCTCTAAACAGCTTGAACTTCCTGTGACAACAGTGGCTCATATTATTCAGAAGTTCAAGACCCATGGGACAGTAGCCAACCTCTCTGGACGTGGCCGCAAGAGGAAAATTGATGACAAATTGAAGAGACGGATCGTTGGAATTGTATCCAAAGAGCCCAGAACAACCTCCAAAGAAATTAAAGGTGAACTCCAAGGCCAAGGTACATCAGTGTCAGATCGCACCATTCGTCGTTGTTTGAGCCAAAGTGGACTTCATGGGAGACGACCAAGGAGGACACCACTGCTGAAAAACAATCCTAAAAAAGCCAGACTGGAATTTGCAAAAATGCATGTTGACAAGCCCCAAAGCTTCTGGGAGAATGTCCTTTGGACAGATGAGACCAAACTGGAGCTTTTTGGTAAGGCACATCAACTCTATGTTCTATGTATGGGTGTCTTGAATGTGTGCAAGGTACAATGAAATCTGTAGACTATCAAGGCATTCTGGAGAGAAATGTGCTGCCTTGTGTCAGAAAGCTTGGTCTCAGTCGCAGGTCATGGGTCTTCCAACAGGACAACCATCCAAAACACACAGCCAAAAACCCCCAAGAATGGCTGAGAGAAAAGCGTTGGACTATTCTAAAGTGGCCTTCCATGAGCCCAGATCTGAATCCCATTGAACATCTGTGGAAGGAGCTGAAACATGCCATTTGGAGAAGACACCCATCAAACCTGAGACAACTGGAGCAGTTTGCTCATGAGGAGTGGGCCAAAATACCTGTTGACAGCTGCAGAACGCTCATTGACAAATACAGAAATCGCTTCATTGCAGTGATTGCCTCAAAAGGTTGTGCAACAAAATATGAAGTTATGGGTACCATCATTTTTGTCCAGGCCTGTTTCATTAGTTTTTTTTTAAATAATTATGTTAATCAGCAATTCAAAAGTGATGGCTGATTTTGATTATTTAATTTTCAATCCATTTTTATTTATTGTTACTTTTGTAAGTTTCAAGTGATTTCAGTGAGAATTGTGGGTTTTTCCTTCTTTAACTGAGGGGTACCAACAATTTTGTCCACTTGTGTGGCATATTTATTCAACATTTATGTATACATTTACTTTAGCATTTGAATCAGCATTGTCTTAAATGACTCAAAGAAGATTTATTTGTTGGAAATGTTGCCATTAAGGTATTGGCTCAGATTGACAAAGCTTTCAGAAAATGTGTACTTGCTGAACTTTTACATTCTGTGCCCCATAGTAACAATCTTTTGCTGTAAAAAAACAAACAGCCCCTTTATGGTCATGCTTTCCTTTTTCCACCCTCTCTTTTTACAACAACCCCATCTAGTGGCAGACAGTTAAACTGCAGAGAATTCTATATCGGACTACTGGTAGTTCAAAGCTTTTAAAACTTTAATTTCTCTCAGGAAACAAGCATCAGAATCAATGACAGAAGGATAAAGCTGTCTGAACTATAACACAGAGCTAGCAAAGAGCAAGGGGTTTGGCAGCAATGATGATCAACAGCTGCACCGATGCTGTTAACAAACGCGTTTTTGCAAATGAAGTCCGCATGCATTCACATGCAGAGATGGAAAGAAAAGGTGATAATTTTTTGGATTACTTGCCAACTTAAATTTTACAACTGCTGTTGTTTGGAGAGTATAGCTTGTTTTCCAGCTTCTCGTTAGTTACACAGACCTGATCCAGATGATCAGCAGTGAAGATACGTTCATCTTTAGCACTTTGCTCTACTTTTCAAGGTCCCAAGTGCTTCACACATTCATAACCAGCCAACCAGGAGCAATTCAGGATTCAGTGTCTTGCCAAAAAGCACTCCCATAAATGGGAAAGTAGAGCATGAACCAAACTGTGACTCCTTGTTTGAATTCAATGTGCAGCGTTTTCTTCTGCATCTCCTCCAATGGGTTTCTCCTTTCTCTTGGTACAACAACATCATTTTGTTGTTTTCATGCAGGATGTCCGACAGGCTTCTACGGCTCTGAGTGTGCTGAGGTCTGCCACTGCCAGAATGGGGCAGACTGCGACCACGTGACTGGCCGGTGCTCCTGCAGGACCGGCTTTATGGGGGAGAGCTGCGAGCTCAGTGAGTGCTCAACACAGCGGCATCTCCTCAACCTTCTCAACCAGCCGTTGGCTGTAACCACACACACACATCCCCACTGTTTTGTGCAGAGTGTCCAGCGGGGACCTTCGGCTACGGCTGCCAGCAGCTTTGCGAGTGCATGAACAACGGCACCTGCGACTATGTGACAGGAACCTGCTACTGTAGCTTTGGCTTCAAAGGGATCCGCTGTGACCAGGGTGAGATCTAATGGCTCCTCATAGAGGGGAGGAGTGGTGGTGGATCCTTTAATGTCAGATGTTTCATAACACAAGATAAGAGGCTCTATTAGGACAAAGTTGAAAACCTGTGAAAACCTTTACTCAGATTGTTTTGATGCAGAGTTTGAATTTGGGAATGCAGTATTAGGGTAAGGGATGAACTGGCGATCTGCCACCTCCAACACTTCAAGGGCCATTTGGGTTGATTTCTCACAGATCACAACCCAGTAGGAGATTCAAAGTCTTACTTCACCCATTAGTAAAATAAGATGCTATGTTTGATGCTGCATTAGTCTGCATCTTGAGGACGTACTTTTAAACATCAGAACCTTTGTGCTTCAACAGCATCTCTGATGATGGAGGAGCTGAACCCCTACACAAAGATCAGCCCGTCGCTGGCATCGGAGCGGCAGTCAGCAGGCACTATCCTGGGCATCATCTTCCTGCTTCTTCTCATCTTTGCCATGCTCTCTTTGGTGGTGTGGTTCCGCTGCCGACAACAAGAGAAGGGTCAGCATGTGCCAAATGTGGCCTACATCCCTGCCTTGCACACCAGTTCCACAGATTACTCCCTGTCAGGTAAGACAGTGTCGCCCCACCTGACCTCCCTCCACCTTTTTCCACAGCAATGGAGGTTAAAGACCCATGATGGAGTTTGGGTGTTTGTGTTCAATTGATTAACCAGTATTTTCAGCTCAGATGTAGACTGATGTACCCAGAGGAAACCCGACCCGTCTTTATTTTTAGTGCAGAATATGTGAACTCATTTCAGTGTCGTGCTCCGGATGTCAGAGCATGTGTTGATGTTGCATGCTGGCAGCAGGGCTGCAGTGTGCAGGTCTGCTTTCCTCTACAGAGTCCTCCCCCAGCAATGGCTCTGCAGGTGGTTGCTTTTCCAACCCAAGCTACCGCACTCTGGGGACGTGCATGCATTACGCCAAAGCGGATAAAAGGACCGCAAAGGTAGGTTGAAAATCTGCACACTCAGAACCTAATGCTTTTGGTGTGCTTTCTTTAATATGAATAGTGCAGTGCACCTGTTCTTGTTATCTTAAATGAAGTTAAATGTCAAATGGTGCACTCTGCTGCATGACACTCAAACTGGCGCCCTCACTTCATTGTGGTACACTGTGAAATATGACAAGTCAAAAAATGCAAGATGGCGGCTCAATTCCCCCGTGGCTGGGTGAATCACACACAAATAAGTCTAGTGCTCATCTCAAACAAGATCAAACTACTTTCAAATTAAATCACTTTAATTCATCACACCAAATGACGGATTGCATTCACCACAAGTATATTTTTTATAGGAAATGGTTTTGCCCGAGTCCGGACTGATGATGAGCGGTAGTTGATCTCAGAAGATGCTTACTTGTTTATTTTTGTTAGTGGATTAAAATGAAAAGGACAAAACCATCCAGGCCCAATTTAGAAAAAAAGGAAAATAGACCAAGAGAAAAGATCAAATGTAGGATTTATTCACCATCAAATTTTAATTAATTCCTTCACTCATGCTTTCATTAAAATAGAACAACACAACATGATGACCTGCTGTCACGTTATTTAGACATTTGCAATGACATATATCCAGTGCTTTGTCTCTTATTCTCAGTATTATTAGAAATACTTTGTGGTTCCTCAGTTTGTTGTCAGAAATTACATTAATAAATATCCATCTTCAATCTCCCTCTTGTATATTTGTCTAAATATTTGTTAAAAAGGTCTCGTTTTTCCATTCATATCAGATGTACTTCTAAAATATTTGTGGCACGTTTTAAGTTTCTACTAAAAGAAGCAGACCAAGTTTATGGTGTGTTTTCTAGGTTGATTTATGAGTTTTGTTTTTTTAAACCTTAATTTAACATATATGTGATGTTATCCTTTTAAGAATAGCTATTTTTTCCATTTTAAGTCATTTAAGGACAGCCTAATAAGCTATAAAGTTTTTCAAACTTTAATTAACTTTATTTGAATCTTATAGTGGAGATCATTTTTAACCTCAAGCAAACATATGAACAGAATCAGCATTTTCTATGAGATATTATACTAAAAATACTCCCACAAATTTGGGTCATTGATTGTAAACAAGATTTGCTCATTTGCACACACAAAAAAGGGATTTTCCCAACTAATTCATTCAAGCCCATGTTGCAATAATGAGTACAACCCAAGTATAGTCTTAGAAGAAAAGCCACACTTCAGACTACACAATTCTAATGAACAGGCATTCAACCCCAAGTGAGTCCAATGATTCATTTAAGATATGTCCAGGACACCTGTGACTATAAAAAAGCATTACTTAACAAAGAAAAGCCCTTCCCATTTCATGCTGTCAGAAATGGCTCCTCATGGAAGAGAAATGTCACAAAATCTGAGAAAAGAAAACATTTCTTTACACAAAAGGTTAGGGCTACAAGAAGAGCAAAACTTTATATGTCAAAATACTGCAGAAAAAGTGATCAAAAATTTAAGACAACCATCTGACACAGAGACGTCCAGGCCATCCATGGAAGTTAACATCTCAACAGGTGTGTTTTCTGATGAGAAGGGTTGAAGAAAATCTCCACCAAGTTCTCTGCAGTCAGCTAAAGCAGCAGAAAGCCAAACTGGAGTGACCGTTTCCCGTGACTCCATACGGCACACACTGCAGAGGAATGGCGTGAAGGAAGCCTCTCCTAAAGCCCATGCATAAAAAAGCAGAGCTAGAATTAGCTAGGGCCCATGCTGAAAAAGAGGAAGACTACTGGGTCTCTATACTCTCTGACGAGATAAAGATCACTGTTTCAGGAACAGCTAGTTTTAAAACTGTATGGCTTCATAAAGGTGAGGATTTCAAAGTAAAATGCATGGTGTCTACAGTGAAACATGGTGGTGGCAGTGGCCTAGTGTGGGGCTGCATGAGTTCTGCTGGTGTTGAGGAGCTCAACAATGTACGGCTCTATACTGAAGGAGAAGATGCTGCCATCACTCCATGCACCTGGTCGTCGTGCACTTTTCCAACACAACAATGATCCAAAACACACATGGAAAGTTACTGTGGCATTTGTGAAAAAGAACAGGGTGAAGGGAATTAAATGGCCAAGTATGTCTCCTGATCTGAATCCAATCCAACATCTGTGAGGAATTCTGAAGCAACAAGTTGAGCATCTCTCTCCATCCAGCATCCAGGCCCTAAAAGAGGTTCTTCTTGCAATATGTCACCAACTTGTTCATTCCATGCCAAGAAGTCTTGGTGCTGTCTTTAAAAACCATGGTGCTCATACAAAATACTAGATTTACTAGTTTTTGATGCAGGGTTGGTTCATTTTTGCCTCGACCAATTTGAGGAAAACTGAAAATTTTGTGATCTAGTAACATTATTCACCTTGATTTCATGTTTTGGAGTTGAATAAATGTTCAATAAAACTCATCCTTGTAGAAAGTTTGGAAATGATCCTTTTGTTCGCTGTGCTACTCATTAAATTAGTACTTTTTAAAGAGGCTGTAATCATTTCTGCTGAGCAATGCATCTGAATTGTGTGTTTTTAGACCTGAAATTGAGGTGGGGGGTGGGGGGCAGGCACTGACACTGAGGGACGCTACAGGGCTTGCCCAGGGTGTCAGTTATGCCAGAGCCACCACTGGTGGGGGTCTTAGAACTGCCAGGGGCATGCCTCTCATCTGGGCGCTAGCATGGGTCTCAGGTGGTCATGGCTAGGGTCTGGGCCTGGGACGCCTGAAGGGTCCTGGTCCTGTCTTTATTTTTTTGTGACATGTTCAATGCACTTACATGAAACTAAAACTTGAACATCTAAACTTGTAGCATCACAACTGGCTTGACTTTAGTCTTTGAGTGTAAAACGCAAAGACACACAAGGCCAGAGAAGGGGAGGACTTGGGGCTTAACAGTAGCCTCACTAAAGTGGAACCAACTCATGTCAATTTGTTGTTAGTTTTAACTACATTAAAATCAGTGACAGAGGAAAAAAAGGGGGGCAAATTATCACTGTGATGTGTTCAAATGGCACTTTTCCCAATATACTGATTTAATTTTGGTTTATTAGGTACAGGAAAAGATCAAGCTTATTTTCCCTACTCACTTAACATCTGTGATTTTCCAGATTACCTCAAAGAAGGGAAACAGGAACAGCGCTCCAGAGTGGGGAACCTACTGCAACTTCAGTGAGCCAGGTCAGTCTTTCAGTCTTTTCTACACCTCTCGCGAAAGCACCCTTATGGGTCAGGGGGTGTTTGACCTGCACAGGTGCTACGGGTTTTTGGGTTGTCAAGTCTGTAGAGAGGAGTGGCCGCATCACAAGCACAGGTGTGTTTTTCAGGTCCCTTGAGGCTCATGCAGCCACCTCAAGGGACAATATGAAAATGGAACTAGCTACATACACTTAAAAGGTACAGGTGATGCAGTCGTATGTGTCCTTACACCTGTACGATACGCCTGCGTCTCTCCCTTACATGTTGTATAAGTGTTCACTATGACCTGTCGCCTGCAGCATGTACGTACAAAAATGTGGATGAACATTTCCCACTGAGAGGTCTACGACCTTGATATTTTGTGTTAGTCAACAGAGTGACCCGTCCAAATGTGACAATTTTCAACGCGCAGACAGCCTTTAACCATCCGTAAGGCCAGTTAGGGCTAGGCCTTTAGGTTTGCTGCTGTCAAGTCTTCTATGTCTTCTAGTGATGGGGATGATGACACTGATGATGATAGGACTGTATCGACACTTTACCCAGATTGTGTTGGCACTGTATTACTCCCTTAATAGGGACCTCTGTAACAGTTTTAAAATCATTGCAGGTTAATAAAATGAAAACAGAATAGAAAAGTTTACTTTTAAACCAACATCAGCATGTGAAATAATGTTTATTCTTCATTTAATGTCCAGTCATTTCCTTAGAACCTGTTCTTATCAAAGTGTAGTTTCATTTGCTAAGTTTGTTTGCTGAGTTAATTAGTTACAGTAAAAAGTTAAAAATTTACTTAGACCTTGTTTGTGTAATGCTAAAATGAAATGGTGTATTAAATAACTCTAATATTTAATAATCATAAAGTTAGTTAATTTTATGGGCATGTGCATGTACTTTTTTTGTTTTACTACTTCAGTGTTCAAACAAAATAACAGACTAAAAATGGATTTATTCATCCATTTTTATTGAGGAGCATCTGTTTTTGTATAGTCTTTGCTCCAAGAGGATTTATTTTGGTAGAAGTGCATTGAGCTTAAGGAGCTCCTTGAATCCCTCATTTTCAATAGTAACAAGCGGCTGACGGTCTTTGCTGATCATCTTCATCTCCTCCACTGCTTACTTGTCGTGAACTGCAAGCCAAAAGAAAATTTTGGTTTCAAACTTGTTGAAGTACTGTTATACTTACAAACAATGTTACAAAGTCTTATAAAGCCTTTTGACCTTTTAACCTCAAGACTTCTGAGTGGATCAAAACTATACAGGTGGATAGCGCCAATGTTGCTCGCCGTTTTTGTGCCACTTTTAATGTTAGCTTGGCATAATCATGATTAAAAGACCACTGGGAATACTTTTATAGCAGATCAAAATATGGAGTGGGACTGTAATGCCTCAGCCTTGATAAAGTGCTCCTACAGTATCTATGTCAGATAACTGTGGGAGTCCACAATTTACCTACAGTAAAATTAATTTAAAGTTAATTTATGTGAAAGCAGTTCGAACCTCTTAGAGAAAGGAATAGAAACATTTTATTCAAATCCAAAAGTAAACAATGCCTAAAGCATTAACCTTATTTGTCATCAAAAGATCAAAATAATTCCAGACTGGGGCAAACTTATTGAAACAATCCATGAAGTCAGAAGTTGAACCCATTCTCATGTCCATTCAATAAATTCACACCAAGCTACATCTAAATACATTTAGTTTCCTTACAAAAAGACTTTATCTTGGTCATATAGTCTCAATATGACTGGAGTGTCAATTTGACATTTTCACCCATCAGTTGTGTCCGTTTTAAATCTTTTTCTCTAAATAGATGCAAACTGGCTCCGTGTTATGGTTATTCTGTATGGAAAACACCAGCTGATAACTCTATGTCTGCAATGTGGAACTGCGCTTTCCCTGATAAAAAACATCAAATATTTCTATATAACAAACCCTCCCAGTCAGTGTAGACGCTGCATTCCAAGAATGCAGGAAAACCTCAGTTTACGATGGGGGCTTGTGAGCTGTCGGTTTGGAATCATTGTTAGTAGAGGAAATTGTGCATAAAAGCTGATAGGTAGACGATCTGCTTTTGGATTCCACATGCTGGCTGTGAACAAACTCTGAGTTTAAAGGGAAATCCCAGTAACTGATTTTTTTCTGTACATTTTCATTGTATTGCAGGTATTTGCTGCATTGACCGTCGCTTCAGCTACCATGTTGAGCCATGCTACAGAGGTACTTGTGGGTGAACTGAAATCAAACCTCTGCCTGCACAGACCTCTCATACACTTGACTGAACTTCTCCTCTTTGTGGAGTTGGCGATGGAGCTGAACTTCCATGTTTTCCTGCTCGTTCTCACGGATGTGTTTGCAGGTCTAACTCAACTCCTTTCATGTTTTCCCTCCTCCTCCTGCTCTAAACCCAAAGCTCCTTCAGGACAATCTCTGCTGCACAATCACAGGGTGCTTTTTCCCACCTCTGGATGCTGCTGGTCTGCAGCTTTCAGTGTTCATGTTGTCCTTTAACACACGTTTTCGTTAGGGTCTCTCAAACAGGAAGTTTTTTTGTTCACCTGTTAACTGTTTGATGCCTCTCTCTGCAGACTACATGAAGGGCACTTTGTCCAGCACATGCTCTTTAAACAGCGAGAACCCATATGCCACCATCAATGACCCCCCCACCCTGTGCAAACACTTGGAGAGCAGCTATGTGGAGATGAAGGCACCAGTTCACCATCAACACCAAGTTCACTGTTATTCAGCTGCCATCATCAACACCAACACATCTACAACCAGCATCCCCGCCAAGAATGTGTACAATATAGGTACGTTTGAGGACCACCAGATAATCAGAGCTGTGTTTCTGTTTCCTTCTCCTGCTGAGAAAAAAAGGTTTTCATGACTTTATCTGGACTGGGCTTAGAGACAGCTTCTGGTCAACTGGTGATTATTAATTTGCTCCATTCTAACCTCATTGGAAGAATAACATTTTTTTATACAGCCTGATCTCATTTGCAGTTCAAATCAAACATCTCAAAGTCTGTACAAATAAAATGTTTCATAAAATGTAGACACATTTATTTAAAAAGGTTTTTTTTGTTTTATTTCATTCAAATAAATTACATTTTCCTTTTTTCAGATCTTGGATAACAAAACATTTGGAAATAATTTACACAGTTTGCCTTTTGAGCTAAGTAAGAGTCAACCCTTTGAAAATAACATATTTTTATATGTCTTCTAATAGTAGCCGGTGCATTTTTTCCAACATTTTTTCATATATTTTTATTGAGGGGCATGTTTTTTTATAGTCTTTGCTCCAAGGGGATTTATTTTGGTTGAAGTGCATTAAGCTCCAGGAGCTCCTTGAATCCATCATTTTCAATAGTAACAAGCGGCTGACGGTCTTTGCTGATCATCTTCGCCATCTTCATCTCCTCCACTGCTTGCTTGCTATGAACTGCAAGCCAAAAGGAAATTTTTGGTTTCAAACTTGTTAAAGCACTGTCAATCATTCGCGTGTGGGAGGAGCTTGCAGCTTATGTTGTTGATCACTACATTCCATTTACAATGCATGGAAGACACGGATGATGTTTAGAGATCAGTTTTTTTCTTTATCGAAGAGCTTTACAAAAACATCGGTGATCACGTCTCCATGTAGATCACGGGCCATCAAAAAGAAATTAACGAGTATATAAACCTTCTACCCACAAAAAAAGGAAAATTCAGTCATCAAACAGCAAACGAATCTGTGCTTATAGCGACAGCGGTTTGTCCTGTGCTCGTAAAACTACCGCTCCCTATGTAGCTTGGTTCAATCCTCTGATTTGTTGTGTTTTACGTTTTAAATACATATTTGCATTTACTTTAGCACAAAGAACACACATCTTTTTTTTATTAATTTCTATGTATATCTTTTTAAAACCACCAAAAAATTTTAAACTAAAGTTTTCGTAGATTGTATTTATTTGTGTTATGTATTATTAAACTCTGCTGTCCCAAAAAGGATCAGGCTAAGAAAATGAATGGAAGTTCAGGAGATCTCATCCACCATTTTGGATGTGTATTCTACCCGCTGTCACGGAAACCGTCACGTGCCCAAAGCTGAGTCCCTGATTGGTTGACACAGGCGTGGTGACCTCCCCAGAGTTTAGATTTTTTTTTATTCTGGCTCGCTTCTGAATTTGCGCCGCTTTGCTCAATTCGCTCTGTTTCCAGATTTTTGCGCCACGCTGGCCGCTCAATTTGCACTGCAGAACCTCAATTCGCGTCTAAACCATTGACTGTACATTAAAACTGGCCGCCTTGGCCGTGTGAATCGCGTTCGGTGTGAATGCACCTTTAGAGGCCAGCCTCTATTGGAGACTGGCCACTATTGGAAGATATACAGTAGTTATGTCTCAATAAATTGGGTCGTGGTCTCTGTTCTATGGTCTTGTTCGGACTGCTGATCCTCCAGAAGTGAGACCTGTGCAGTCTGACTGCTGGAAAAGCCGTTACTGCTGTTTCTCTCCTCAGAGCCCACTGTCCGTTTGCTGCAGACTGCTGGACCTCCCGCATACCCTCACAGCCCGTACGACCTGCCCAGGAACAGCCACATCCCGAGTCACTACGACCTGCTTCCTGTGCGCACCAGCCCCTCCCACAGCTATACCCCCCCTCTTCCTGGCAGTCCTACCAGCTCACTGCTCTAAACCTGCCCCCCTCTGACAGAAAACTGTGAAGGATCTGTGAATCCATTCAGGATGTGCGTTTTTGGGACAATTGATGTCTTCATTTCATTCCTGTGTGAGTGTGTGGATGTGTATGTGCAAATACGTGGGCACGTCTGTGTGTGACTGCTGTAGTTATCAGATAGTCCAGATAAAATAAGCCGTTTTTATGCCAATTAGCGCAAAACATTTGAGTTTCATTGCAAAACCTGGAGCCCAAGAATCAGAAAAAAGGACTTTGGACATATTTCACAGCTTTTCTGGAAAAAGAATCACAGATATGACATACATTTATTCATTTATTTTGTAGAAATCCATCCATCTTCAGAAGCTGCTGAATCCTTTTTAGGTCATTGGCCTGCTGGTGCTTATCCAAACTACTGCTGGGAGAGGGCAGGGCACACCCTAGACAGGTTGCCGGTCTATCGCAGGGTCACACACACACACAACCAAATCCACATGTTGGGGACAATGAAGCCCAGTGGTCCCCAAACCCTTTCAGGCCATTGAGCGGCCTCGTTCAGCTTCCAGTTCTCCTTAAAGCTTTTGAGGCTAAACTTTATCTTCATCCTCTGTAAAACATCTGCAGCTGGTTTAACTTGTATTTGTACTCTTGATTTCATGTAAGAATTAGGCTTTTGAAAAAAGAGTAAACAAATGTTTAGTGAATACAGCACACATCCCTCGCTGGGGTTCACCTTTAGCCAATTGGAATTGACCCAACTTGGTTGAAGTGAGCTTCTGATTGGACATCTTTTTTTTCCACCTCAAGGTGCAAACATGAGAGACACAACAGGAGGAGAAACTGACAGTTTTCCAAAAAACGCTTATTTACTTCCTGGTCCATTTTTTGTATTTTAACCAACATAATCTGGTTCATATCTGTGGTTTTTAACCAATACTGGTGTTTCTCCCAGTGTTCCATTGTAGTTTTTTTAATATGCATCTGTATTCTTTACATCCCTAGTAGGAACCATTAAAATGTGATCTAGATTTTCCCTTAACCCATAACTGTGAAAGTGGAAGCTACAAATTTAGACAGAAACGTGACTCCACCGTTTGAACAACTTCCTTAGCAGCATCCTCGTAACATTAGACAGCGGGTTACTGAATATTATGCATTAATATTATGGTTTGTGGGAACAACTGTCACAATAAATCCATGTTTGGAGTAAAGACTCCTGGTTTTTGTCTGTTAAATCCCATATTTTGAAGGCTCTTCTTCTGTTTTCTCTTTTCTGCCAAAAGAATCTTACCAAATACGTTGTTTTTTTGTTAACTTTGCTAGCTTGAGGGTTTGAGAGCCGCTTTGAGCCTTAGTCATGTCTGTTCTTCCGGGTGGATATGGACCGTCTGCAGGTGAAAAATGGGCAAACTTGTACGGTGCACAAAGGCGATCCAAACAAAATTTTAAGATCACAGATAACCCAGTGAAAATATTCGTGCATGTTTTTTTTCTACGGGAATGCTGCGGGCGACAGATCACCGTGAACCCTTATACAACACATAAAGGTTAATGAGGGTGACGCAGGTGTGTTGTATGGATTTTTCCTTTTTTCTGTCCTCCAAAATCCAGCACACTTTGCAGGGGCCCCTGTAGTGCCTTTTCACGGAGCAAGTGCGCACTCTGCGAGCAGCTTAACTGTTAGAAATGAGAAAGTTATACAATCAGTGTAGTTTGTGTGGACACCTTACAGATTATGTAAGTATCACGACACCCCTTGCATGCAGGATTTGCACATGAACATTGGGGAGCCAGTACTTGCACCTTACTAATGACTTGAGTGGGGCATAAGAACACCGTCCACTTCCATTATCCATATAAATACTTCTCAGTACACCAGTTGTACATTCCATTTTCAGCATGTCCCTAGAGGTGGCAGTACGAGCCACAGGACACACCTACTCTTCCTTTAAGATGTAACTGCAATTCTCTATGACCCTCCAGGGAACCAAATAACCCTCAGCACCCACTCGGATCAACCCCTACATGGGTGTCTGACTAAGACTTTAGGAAGGTAGCGGAGGAATTTTCAAAATGTGACAAAATGACTTCACATGTCAAGAATGAGTGTCATGTTTTCCAAATTAAAACTTCCTTTAGAATCAGCTTATAACAACAGAAAAATGCAGGTCAGACAGGATGGACATTTTTGGTCTTCAAGGTTTACTGTAGAGCATATTTACAGCATCACTCTGTTGTTAGGTCTGTTTCATCTTCTCTGTGTTTGGTTGGGGTCTATCCTTCGCTCCGGAAGCGTCTCATGCCTTTACTGGTATTTCACACTGTACACCAACAGTGATACTTCACAGGCCTAAAGAAGCAGCCATTTGAAAAGTGCTTTCTATTCTACTGGTGGTTTTGGATTCCATATGCAGAAGACCAGGCTTGGTCTTAAACAGTTTATAAATAAACTTAAACATGACCAGCAGAGCACATGACCTGAAAACCAGAGATTTAAATACACTGAGGATCATCAACACAAATCAAGACAGCTGTGGATCATTTGTAACCAGAACAAGGAGCGACTGACAGAGGGGAGACAACAAAACCAAACTCAATCCTCACATGTACAAGTCCTGTGTAAGGAAGATTACAAATCAAATTGGAACAGAAGGTTTGTCATCTTCTGTAAAACAATTTTCTATTCATCAGATTCATTGAAACAAACTCCTGATTGTTGGACTCGGAGCAGAAAAAGTTCTACTGTCAAGTTAAAAGTTGTGTCATATCTGTGATTTTTTTTTTTCCATACATTAAAACATCCTACTGAATTCATACCAGGTTGCAGATTGTCTGTATCTCTGGTCAGATGTTTTTATAAAGGGTCCCTAAAAGGAGTTTACAGGTGGATTTTGTCACGCTGGGGACAGGAGCCGTGACTGGACTGTTGACTTCAGCTTTGGACTCACTCCTTAGCTGGAGTTGTGTTGCTTCTGTGAGTCAACACAGCAACTTTACAGTACTGCTGTTACAGTTTGTCATTAAGACTGAACTACAGTCTCACAGACTTTACAGCACTGCTATTTTTACACACTAGTTTGTATTTTCACATTTGCTGCCAGAGTCTGTACTTTCTCTTTCCAGAGAAGTCTTTTTGTATGTTCTGTAGCTAAAATGTTGTACTTTTGTGATTATTATTGTGTTCTGTTTTGTCGAATCAAGTTTGATATCCATGCATGCCAAAGACGGTTTCATTTTTAAAAACGACACCCCCACCCCAACCCCCTCGTTTTTGGTTCTCTGAATGCGCTCAGACAGCAATGGCCCCTAAAATTAGTTTCTATGATAAACTAACAAAATTATTTCACACCAGTTATAATGTCAAAACCTGCCTAATTTAAAAAAGGGTTTTTTTTTTTTTGTTTAAAGTGTAAAAATTTACATCATTACTTTAATGCAAACAATCATTTCAATTAGAAGCAATACTGAATTTCCAGCATAACCAGAAACCTAGGAGGTTTTGAACAGTAGAAGAGGAGAATGCAAGGAATGTGGAGGAAGATGAGTTCGATATTTTGATTGAGGTCAGTGAGACAATGAATTTAATCAATCACTGATTGCATCAATCTGTCTGAGTCCGCTGTCTTTACAGAGATGACAGTGCACTACAGGAAATATTGCCTTATTGCTTGCTTTTAGTATTCTGAAAGCCCATAGAATATCATTCTTCAAGATAATTTGTAAAAATATATAGAGAAAATTTGGCTTTACTTACTGGAATAATCTGGATGGAGTTGATTTATAAATATTGCTGTTAATTGTAATCTTTTCTAATATTTTTTTTGTTTTACTTTCCTTGTTTTCTTTGTCTCTCACCTTGAGAGGACTTCGGTTGTGAAGTCATTGTTGATTGAGCTCTGACGGCAGCACATCAGCATCAGGATGTTCTGCAGCACCTGTATGCTCCCTGAGTGATCTACATGAGGAGCAATGCAAATGTAAACAAATTGCATTGGAACTTAATGGTTCCTATTTCAGCATCAAAACTGAATGGCCTGGTATGACTGGAATGCCCTTCGGGCTGTACCTGGACACAAACAGTACATTTTGTGTTGACAGTGACGAAGGATAGATCACGTTTGGGTGAAAGAGATACAAGGTTTGTCTTTTAAATCATGTCAAATTCCACATCCCTTCACAAGTTTGTTTTTACCATGAAAAGATTTGACGACATATTTGACATGAAGGAAATTGATCTGCTACTGATACAACATCCGGTTGTTTCTGGGTGCATTTGACACATTTTTAAAAAAATAATTTACTTCCCCGTAATCCCCATAAAAGCAGTGCAGGACCTTGGCTCACAGATAGAAGTCCAGTTTAGATGTGGACATCTGGTGAAAATGTCTTCCAATTGAGACATAACAGACATGTCCAACCAGTAATAAACCTGGTTCATGTTTAAAAATTGCACAACAGTTGTCAATCACTTTTGCTTTGTTCTGTTTGTCAGGAACGTACACATTAAGTTTTGCATGTGTGGTACAGCAGGTCTCAGAGGAGGGCTATGATAGGGGTTGTAGCAAGATTACTGTAGCGCCAATCTTGGGATTTACGGCTAGATTCATGTGCAAAATGACAAGTTAAGCAAAAGAAGACATCTAAATTAAACAAAATCACATTGTGAGGGCTGAGTGACTAATTTTGGATACTTTGAAAAGAAAGAACAACAAACAAACAAGTTGACAATCAAAAACAAAGTGTTTTCTGTATATTTGCTTCCCTAAAATTTTCCATCTGGACTCTTTCTCTCCTCTTCTCCGATATAGAAGGTTATTGCAGCAGATATGTTCTGAGCTGCTTGAGGAGATTGAAATCCTAAATAAATAAACTGATCATCAGTAGGAAGGACTCCATGACTTGTAAATAAATGCAATAAAATGTCAGTTATCATTCCTCTAAGTTTCTAGACCTACATTAATAGTCTAAGACAAAAAAGACAAGAAAACCACTGATTATTGGTATTTTGATTTGTATATCAGTACTGGGTCTTTTATTGTTTCAATGAGAAATCAAATTAAAACTTGGTACTCTTGTCTAAAATGTAGCCGTTCCATGTTTCCATTATTGTCCCGTACCTTCTTAGAGCGCTTATAGAGCTTTATATTCACTCATTCACACATTGATAGCAACTTAACTATCTTACACTGGCGCCAACCAATACCCACCAGAATAAATCTAGGTTAGAGCACTTTGACACATGAGAGGGCAAGGCAGGAATGGAACCTGCAGTCTTTTGATCAGAGGTCGACCGCCCTACACCTGCACCATGGCCGCCCTATCTGTGATCCAAATTACATTAATAGTTTTCAGTAACAGTCACACGGACAGAGAAGGTGGGAACCAAACCCACAATCTTCCAATTAGAGATTAGGGGTTGACCACTCTTCCTCTGCACAACAGCAGGGTGGTAAAAATGATAGTAAACCTGACTGCTGAAGAAAGAGCTCTTGACCTGCTTTGTTATTAATGCGCTTTAAGCCTTCATTGTAACACCAGTGGGGGAACACAGTTCTTTTTTCACTCATTTATTAACGTTCTCAATGAGACTACAATCTTTGAATTTTCTTTGTTTTTCCTTTTAGTCAATTTTGTAATTTCTTTAAAATACTTGTCAAATATAAACTGTCAATTTGTTCATAACTGTAACAACCACTTGGAAACGTGCAGATCCATAAGCAACTGTTTTAATGTTTGGGAACAGAGCAAGCCATGGTGATAGTCAAAATCCAGGCAAGGTTCAAAGACACAGGGCAAGGACAGAGAGAGAGTAAACAGGCAAAAGTCAGACACAATCCAAAAGAGCAGAGAATACACAGACAGAGGCACATGGAGTGAAACAAGACTACGCACTGACTGATAGTCTGAGCATGGCTTAAATAAGACGTGAGCTAATGAGGCGATGAAGAACCCCTGGGTGGACATGAACCGCATACAGTGCATGCTGGGAGATGAAGTGAGGAAGGTGGAAGGCCGTCAATATTCAGGGGAAGATTCCCTCTGGTGGATGGAGGGGGCAGTAGCTGGTTGACTCCTGACAATAATGTGTCACAGAAATGGTTTTTGGTTAATTTGTTCATTTTTAGGCAGCGGAATTCAGTAAATCTGCTTGTTGGACTATCAAGCATTCAGGTGCACGGTGTGAATCCACCATTTTATATAAAGCACCAAGTGCTTTACGAAGTACCAGTAAACAAACCATCACTCCACCATGATTTTGGATTATATTCACAACACTAATTTTCTGCGTGACTCGTCTTCATACAATTGGTAAGCATTGAACTTGTATTAATACTTTTGCCTTATATATAGCTTAAATGTACATATTTGTTTATCACATGCATTGTGTAACAAGTACATATTCTATAAAAAGTTGAATGGAGATTACAAATAAGAAATGTGTTCGCTTTTAACATCATATATTGTTACCTTTCGTATGTCGGGTTGACATTAATGCAACGTTAAGTTGTGTTCAGTTTGTATTAGCAGACAAAAGGCAGTCTTTCTTGGTGTCCTTCTGGTACAGCAGAGGAGAGAGAGCAGTTTGATTAGATTATCTCTCTCATTGGCCCTAACCTGAGAAGACAGACTACAAATCCAATATCACCCGAGGTGCGACTGGCAGTGACATTACAGTACTCTCAACCTCCACGTTTGGTACCACACCCCAAGTATGTGTCTTCTACCAGAGGCCTGGGAGCTTGAGGTTCCTGAGCAGTGTATTAGCTGTTCACAGCGCTGCGCTTTCTGGACTGAGATGTCTGAGGTCTTTTCAGGGATCTGCTGTAGCCACTTCTCCAGTTTGGGGGTTACAGCCTAAATAGCCACAGGCACCACTTCACCTTCCAAGCTTTCTCCAGTTCCTATCTGGTATTTCTCCAGTTTCTCATGTACCTCTTCTTGATGTTACTATTGCTTGGTACTGCACATCCACCACAGCAGCTGTCCTCTGTTCTTTATCCATCACTACAATGTCTGGTTCACCATTACCATCCTGTCTGTCTGTATCTGGAAGTCCCACAGGATCTTTGCTCTCTCATTCTCTACCAATTTCTGAGGTGTTTCCTATTATGACTTTGGGGTTTCCAGTCCATATTCTGCACACATGTTCCTGTTTACTATTCCAGCCACTTGGTTGTGGCGCTCTATGTATGCTTTCCTGGCCAGCATATCACTCCCTGCAGTTATGTGCTGGATCGTTTCAGGCGCCTCTTTGCACAGTCTACACCTTGGGTAATGTCTGATGTGGTAGATCTGAGCCTCTAATGCTCTGGTGTACCGGGCTTGTTCCTGACTTGCCAGGATGAGCTCTTCTGTGCTGTGCTGTGGACCAGCCTTCTCTAGCCATTGGTAGGGCTTCTTGATATCAGCCACTTAAGTTATGGTTTGGTGGTACATCCCATTCAGGGATAATCACAATAAGAAAATGGTTGAAATCATATAAAGAAAATGTATACAGTTACATAAAAAAAAAACATAGAGTGGATATATTAAAAAAATTGTATATAATAAAATAAGGGAAGAAAGAAAGAGTTGAGTTATAAAAAACCTTTGATAATCGATCAGCACTTTACAAATTAAAAATTACACAGACACGGAATGAGTATTAAGCAGCATAAAAGAAAAACATCTGAACTCAAAAATTCAGCACCTTAGAGTCTCTACTGACAGAACATAAAACATTTACAAAATCGTCAACTGAATTAGTAAGATTGTAAAAACAGAACTCTATTCCCAACCGAGCTACCAAACATCTCTTAAAGAGAAGCAGGACATCATCGGACCCGGTCCCCTGGATCCGGTTTTTGCGGGACATCCAGCCACCTCAGCTTCAGTTGAAAGGAAATTCAACAGTGGGTGAACGCTCTTTTTCTGAGTCTCGTATTTAGAACCGTAAATAAAGCAAACCAAAGTAAACCGTTCCCCCAACCCCTCAAACAACACCCGAAGAAAAGAAAATAGACTCGTCAGACTCTGACATTCAGCAAACAGGTGGACCACCGACTCGCTAAGTGAACAAAACATGCACCCATCCCCTGTGCCAGGATTGACGTGTGTCAGATATCTGTTCATGGCTATGATCCCATGCACGACCCTCCACTGGAGGTCACCTGCCCATTTTTCCAGCTTTGTACAGGGATCTCCAACAGCCTTTGGCTCCTTCGGCAAAGTAAAAGTCTCCAAGCATGCAGGACGGACTGATAAAAAGGTCGAAATCCCATCACATCCAAGTGTGCATGTTGGACCAGAAACAGGTGTTTTTCATACCCCAGGTTACCAGCTTTCCGCAGCAGCACACGGGCAGTATCCATCCATGGCAGATCTGGATGGTAGAGGAGACGTTGAATGGTTCTCAGCCTGAAAGCCGCCACACTCGAACAGATGCCAATCAGACCCTGACTGCCCTCCTCAACTGGGAGATAGAGGGCGGCGGCCCTCAGCCAGTGGCGACCAGGTCAGAAAAAGTCCATCAAGATCTCTGAACTTCTGAAATAAGGCTTGCGAGGGGTGACAACACTATCAGTCTGTGCCAGAGCATCGAGGCAACAAGAGTATTGGCAACAAGAGTTCAACCCCGACAGGAAAGCTGTGGTAGCAGGTATTTCCATCTAGACAGTCTGGCACACATGCGCTTCATGACACCCTCCCAATTCTTTTGTTGATAATCGTCCGTGTCTAAAAACACTCCTAAAAATGAGATACCTTCAGAGACCCAATTTAGGTCCCCAGGTAATACCGGCAACAATGCATCCACCCAGTGCCCTAAACGCAGTGCAGTGCTCTTCTCCCAGTTAACTTCAGCCGAAAACGCTTTCTAGTAGACACTCAAACAGTCACAAAGTAGACTGACATCTTTCTGGTGGCGCACAAGAACGGAAATGTCATCAGCATAGGCAGAAACCACGATCGACAGCTTGTGGGGGAGTCCACAGCTTGGACCGCAACATAATGAGCAAGGGTTCAATGGCAGTGGTGTAAAGTTGACCTGAAAGAGGACATCCCTGTCGAGTACCTCTCTGAACCAACACAGGACGGCTTAACCCCCCCACCCACCTTAACCAAACAAAAAGCCTGTCTATACAAAAGACTCAAAAGAGAAATGAAACCTTCCCAAAAAAACAAAAGCTTGCAAAACAGAAAATAAATAAGAGGGATCAACTGGATCAAAGGCCTTTTTTTAATCAAGATAGATCAGCCCAAAATTGACATCATAGGACTTACAAATATCAAACAAATCACGCACAACAAAGAGGTTATCCATAATGGTGCAATCTGGAACACTAAAGGATTGGTCACTAAGAAGAATTTGTTCCAAACACTTCTCCAACCGATGCACCTCCAGACATGCTTGTAAAAGTCTGATGGCAACCTGTCCAGCCCCGGAGACTTCCCAGATTTCATCTGACGCACAGCCGCCGCTATCTTCTCCACCAGGATGGGAGAATCCAGACTGTCTCTGTCAGCCTCACTCAGCTGTGGGAGCCCCTCCAGCAGCTGGACCACACAGTCAGGATCGCACGCCTCCTTTTTAAAGAGAGTGCTGTAAAAATCCACCGCATGATCTCTCATAGCAACTGGGTCTGTGGTAAAAGTCCCATCGAAAAGGCAAAGGCAAACCATTTGTTTTTTTTTTGTTTTTTTGAGAAACAGATCTCTCCAAATTAAAGGATGTGGGAGCGTCCACGTCTCTGATGGTGGTGTAGCGTTCTCTAACCAGCGCCCCTTTCGCTCTCTCCCATAAAAGGGAACTCAGTTCAGTCCTCCTCTGTTGAAACGCTTGATCACATAAAGTCGAGTAGGATGCTCCACATATCTCAAGGTGAGAAATGTCTTTTTTCCAAAGCGGAGATGGCCTTTCTAACAGTGACTGTAGTATGACTAGTATGACTGGAGTATTGTTGACAGAACACCCGTATCTGAGCTTTGCCCACTTCCCACCACTGACTGACAGAAACAAAATCCCCCTTTCTACATCTCCAAAGCTCCCAAAAAAATTCAGAATTCTCACAAAAAGCCTTATCCAAAATAAGTTTAGTATTAAAATGCCAATAAGATACCCTCCTAGTACAGGACCCAACAATAAGATCAAAGGTGATCAAGTGATGGTCGCTAAATCCAATGGGAAATATAGAGCATTGGGAAATCCTATTCCTAAAGCCAGCCGCCAGATAAAACCAATCCAGCCGTGCCCCACTCACTATCCCGTCTAATACCCTAACCCAAGTGTACTGTCTGGTCTGGGGATTGTGGAGCCTCCATACATCAACGAGAGAGGTCGGAAATGAGTTTCACCAAAAAAGAGGAAGACTGAAGGTGAGGTTCTGCACCTGACCTAACGAAATTAAAGTCCAAAGTACAGTTCCAGTCCCCCCCCCCCAGCACAATGGAATCATCTGGGTCACACTGTGTTAAAAACTCCTGAAGCTTCAGGAAGATTGAGATCCTGCCTGTACCTACAGTGGGTGCATAAAGGTTAATAAAACAAAAGTGAACCGCAGCAATTTCCACCCGAACTACTAGCAGTCGTCCAGCAACTACCTCAGTTGTAGAAATTATGTTGAAGTCCAGCTTAGGTGAGAACATTACCGCCACCCCAGCAGACAAAGTGGTGCCGTGAGATAAAACATACTGCCCCTCCCACCACAAAGCCCAATCTAATCTATCCCTCCCACCATTAATATTTAAAGAACCCACACCAAGCTTATGCATGATCAAACATAATAAGTGACAGAAACAGTGAAGTGCTCTTCCATCCACACACATTCATCACTTCACTTGGTGAGTCTCATCCGTTTAGAATCCTTTACTGCTTTAAGCCGTTTACGCAATGCTGTTACATGTTTCTGTAATCTAAACCGTTTCTTTTCTTCCAGCACGTCAAGATTAACTATTTTCTGAAGGGTCACTGAAGTCCATATAAACTTCTCAGGATCTCAGAAATAATCTTTCCCTTTTTTACCATAAGAATCATCGAGAAAATTGTTAATTTCCTCAAGGGTGTATAGATCCTCTCCAGCAGCCTGTGAACCAGCCAAGGAGACACAATCCGAGTCAGTGTTACATTCCATGTCCGAGGGAGGAGCAGAGACAGGCTCAGCCACTACTTCAACTCCAGCCCCATAAACAACCGTAGAAACACTCAGCTCTTCCTCTGGACCTTCGACATCACCACCCTGCCCGGCTACACAGTCCTGATCTGGGCCAATGCCGGCCTGACCAGCTCCAGTAGCCTCTGTGGCAGCTTGTGTGAACTCTGGGATAACAGCCAGATCAGCAGCAGAGCTGCCACTCCCCCCAAGATCAGTATCAGCGGCCAGAGGGCAGTGCTCCCCGCTCTTCCCCTCCCCAGCGGCCGGGTCGCAGACCCCACCACCCTCACCCTCTCCCACGGTCGGGGTTAGATCACCGGACCACTCTGCAGCTGTCCTGCGTGAGCAGGCGCTACGTTTATGCCCAGTGTCTCTACACTCGAAACATTTCAAACTCCCAGTGCTAGCATAGAGCATGTAATGGCTTTCCCCGTGTTTAACCCTAAAAGAAAAATCGAGGTTCTGCTCCGAGAAGCTCAGAAACATGAACACATGTCTGCGGAATGATTGGACATGCTTCAGTTTATCGCTCTTACAACCAAGCCCGACGGTGGGGGAACCACTGGCTAAAAACACCAGGTCTTTGTTTAATTTTTCCTCTTGTTTTCTGTTCTTTTCACTAACTTGCAAGTGAATGCTGTGCACGTACAAACCATGGTACATATTGAGGTTTGTCACAAGTCACACGGGTCACATCAGCAGTAACTGTGTGCCTTTTCAAAATAATTGGCAATTAACATGTAAAACAAATGAGAAAAGATGATTTTACAATTTCCCTTCTTTTATAAATATACAATTTCAAATAAAACAAAATACAGTGATATGAATGGAAACATTTTGAACAACTTTACCGCTTTTAAAAAAAAATATTTGTATTCATTTACTTTTGTAGTTATTCTATTTTTGTATTTATTTTTCTCGTTATTCTATTTTTTTATATAATTATTTATTTTTTAAAATAAAGGTTACTTTTTATAAGGCTTTTCTGTACCGGGTTACAAGTGCACCCGAGTCACCCACCCGTTCGACCAAGAAAACAATTAACTTAGAACTTCCAGAAAACGGCCAGTCCAACCAAGAAACACCCAGACGTGGTGTTGGAATAGCCAAAAGTAGCACCCCCTGGTGCCTATTTCCACATATTTGACACTAATTGACCAGCACACATCGAGATGTCCCATTTAACCTAGTTGTCCTGCCTGGGCGCCTGCTGCTGAGTCTGCAGTTCCTGCATGAGGTATTTGAGTGCTGCTCAGGCAGCAGAGTGGTCCAGAGACACATCCTTCTTGAGCCCTACCAGTGTTGCTGTCCAAAACTGCAACTTTGCATGGCTACTCAGCTTCGTGATCCTGCCAGTAGCAAATGCTTTTCTCAAAGATCAAACAATACAAGTCTAAGTACACAATGCAGGTACAGCAAAACTGTGTATGGCTCATTAAAGCAGGTATGGTTCCTTTGATCGCTCAAACGTTACTCTAAAGCCAATACATGCAAACAAGCGCTGGCCCTCCAGGAACACTTGCATTCATCAGGCCTAATGACCATGTGAGACTGCTCCTCAGGGGGAACCCCAGCCGCTTTGGTGACTCTAAATAACTTGGAGCTGAGTGCTGGCCCTCCGTGGTGGTGACATCTCTTTTGAATGTCTCCCCTTATCAACTATCAATTGTGATTTCTGTCCCTACCATGATGATAACAGGTGACATGGAATCAGTGTTCAATCCTGGAGAGGGAGCCTGAGGCTACCACATCCAAAGAAGGCAGGCACCAGGTGTACAAATTACCTGCTCCCAACTTGGGGAGGTGATAAAAATAACAATGCAGGACTCTTTCATTAAAATGAGTACACTTTAAATCCTTTAACAATGATCCACTGGAGGACAAGTTAGGTGCCAAAAGCCGAGGTATTTCCAGCTCCAATAGAATATTTTAAAGTTACTGCTGCAAAAAAGCTTGTAGTTGGATCTCGAGATCGAGCTGGTGGTCCGCCGAAAGGTGAGCAACTGCCTCTCCTAGCCTCTGCTTGTCGGCACCTCCTCAATGCTCTTAGATGAGGACCAGGGTTGGCCAGTCCTGATATAGAGATAAGCCTTTACAGAGGATACGCAGTGATTTAAGGATACACAAAGTACATTTCTCTGGTTACAGGAAGGGACTTATGAGTATAAAAAGTACATTTGCTTTTTTTTTTTTTTTTTTAAATCATATAGTGATCAGGATATACAGAGGTTACATGAAGTGATTATCATACACAGAGGCTACATGTTCTTGAATACATGACACAACTAGCAGGTCGTGAAGACATGACTCGATTATAATTTAAAGGTGTTAAATGAAATGATTGTCTCATACAAGAGACAACTTGAGGCAAGAGGCAAGACAGTATTTAAATCCAAAAACTGGTTGCATATTGAGACAACTACTAGGAGAAGTAGACAAACTTTGGGAACGAGGGAAAAAGAAAAAAGAAGTAATCGAATCCACAAAGTCATCACACGTTGGGAGGACTATTAGAAGTGATGGCATTCTTTGAGGGCGAGCACCACAGATGTTTCACCAGCACTGCTAAACAGGCCCTTTCGTCAAAGTTTTGCAGAGGAGCACCTTGACAACATAGCTAGCACAAAAACTCGCCCTTATAGACAAGAAGCCATAACTCGGTCAAATATCAATTTCGAAGCCAACAGAAAGTCGAACAGGTTCTTCCTCAGTGCGGTACAAATGACCTCTTTCACATTGTCCGAAGGAAGTTTTGCTTCCCAGACAGAACATGTCCTTGGCAGGCGTATCTCATCCGTGTAGTCCCCCATTCCTCCAAAGGGGATTGACAGTTTCTGACCCAGGTAGATGTAGATCACTGCCCTCTTGCCTTCCTACACTTGTAGGAAGTCAGCTGGGATAGGTTTTATAGGATGTCAGTCACCACCACACTGGTGCCGATTGTGGTGGGGTTTGTTCTTAGGAGAAAGATCAGAACAGCAAAAGATGAGAAGGCCCATATCGCTAAAAAAAAAAAAAAAAATCAATGAAACAAGGACACAGACATTTTTGATAACCTAATTTGGCCTAAGTTCCTCTAGCAATGTCAAGTCAGGTCACAAGTGGATCTGACCATTGAAGAAAGAACAATACGGCGCACAGGCCTCTCCATCTTTGCGGTATTGGACAGCAGCACTCATATTGTCAGCAGGACAAAATTACTAATCGTTGTTACCACATTTATATGCCTGGGTTTTGGGACCTTTGACCCGCAAGAAGATTGGGAGATTCTTCCAAGGGATGTCCGTTTCTGCTCCAACGTAGCATGGCTCAGGTCATCAAGGTGGTAAGGCAAGAAATGGCCATTAGGGTGTTCCACTGCAAGGTTACCTCAATGATCCAATCCTCTTGTAAGTGACAATGGCTACCATCAGGACTCAAATCCATACATGTGCCATACATGTCCCCCTGCTAAAGCCAGTACATGAGCAGGTCTGTCTAGAGTTTGCTAGAGAACATTTGAATGATCCAGCAGAGAATTGGGAGAATATCCTATGGCCAGATTTTTTGAAGGAGAAGAACACCACACCTACATCATGCTTTGGGACAGCTTTTCAGCAAAGGGACCAAGACGACTGAACCGTGTAAAGGAAAAATTGGAAGGGGCCATGTATCGCCAGATTTTGAGTGAAAACCTCCTTCCATCAGCAAGGGCATTCAAGATGAAATGTGGCTGGGTCTTTCTGCATGACATAGATCCCAAATGCACTGCCCGGGTAACAAAGGAGTAGCTTCGTAAGTAGCTTCTAAAGACCTACGGAAAATGTATGACTGCTGTCATTGTAAACAAAGGGTAAATAATAAAATATTGGGCTGAACTTTAGTTATTGACCAAATACTTATTTTCCACCATAATTTACAATTTAGTTCTTTAAGAAATAACACATAATGAATTTCTGGATTTTTTTCTCATTTTGTCTCACATGGCTTCTCTTTGTTAGCTATGTCTCCATGCTGATAAAAGTTGTTTATTAATGCCACAAATACATCTCTTGAAAATTATTTCACTTGTCAGTGCTTCTGTTGTTTAAAAAAGGAACCCGTATCTTTAGAAAATAAAAAGCAATGTTGAATATAGGATAAGGTATTGACTGGTGCGCTTTATTAAGATGTACTGATAACTTAAGATATAGACACAATTGTACAATTCGTCAGTCTGTACAAAACATGAAGCATTCCATTGGAGCCCCTTCTCACATTGACCCGCCAAGCTCACCAGAAGAATGTTTCATTCATTCATGTTTCAGTGGAATTACAGTCAATTACAGAATTCATTATTGTAAAAAAAAAAAAATGAAATCAAAGACATTTTAAAACATAAATGAAAAAAAAACGCACAAAGGAGACAAAAGAGCAGAAATTCTTCTCTACTGTCCACCGTTGCAGAGTGTGGACTGGCTCTTCCCTCCAGAGACACCGGTCTCCCTTCTGAATTAACATCCTGCATTCAGTCGTGGCGTGAAAGCACACAAATGAAACAAAAATCCGAATCTCTCCTGGACCTAGTTTTATGCCAGTGATGAAGATGTTAAGGCGAGATGAGGAAAGTAGCAGTCGGACAGAGAGCCATGCACTGTGTCAGAGGCAGCTCGGTATGCGTAGGCGCTATTTGATGAGGGAGGAGCTTAGGTCAAGGTAAGGGTGGCTATTTGAGTGTCTTTAATGACAGGTCTAAAGATGATAAAACAGAAAAAAAAAAACGCCTTTGAAAGTTGTTTGACTTCTTCCGAAATGCTTAGACAAAAGTGCAGCAGAGACCTGCAGAATCAACCCTGTGACACATTTCTCAGTGTTTCTCCTAAAAGTGTGGGCACAAGATGAAGGGATATCTGATGTGAAATCTGATTCCAGCCTTTCTGTGGCTTTACTTAGACTCCTTCCCAAACAAATGCATAAATCAAAAGCTGTTCAACGACAGACAGCCTGAGTGTTTTTGTCATCTTCCACAAAACTTTCTGCATGACACCATGGTGGCGGTAGCTGGACCAAGCTACAGCTCAGGTTTTTCCTGTTGACGTCACCGTTTCTTGTGGGGTTGGGCTACAGCAACGGCACTGCACTGAAACCTTCGCTCTGTGGACAACAAGAAAACAGCGCTGCTCGTATGTAGAAAGCAGGGAGCCACCTTTTGGGAGCACAGAAACTGAGCCAAATAAAGGGCAGTCACAGGGACTATAGCAATGGCGAGAGTATGAGACAAATTCCTATCAGTCTTATTTGACGTTGGAAGAAGGGGGGTCTAAATGAAAGGACGGCATGTGCTTTATACAGAGCAGACAGAAACGATGAAGAAATTAACGTGTGATGAAGAAAAAGAATCACATTCAGAGCTTAAGACATTTTTGTGACATGTCAGCGCATCTACACAAACTCTAACAAGGTATGAAACGCCTGCTGTCCCTCAGGAGGGGAGACCCCACACTTTGCTTTATACCGGGGTAAGTCAACCTGGGGAAGTATAGAGGATGGGTAGAAGAGGCAGGGACAGATGGAGCGCAAAGTTCGGGTCCTTTCATACCGAGCCATGCGTCCAGGCAGTCAGTTCTCAGGGTGGGGGTGGGGCTTGGCTGAAAAGAAGGAAAAAGGGGGGGGGGGGGGGGGGGGGGGGGGGGGGGGCAGCGGTTCCTGACCCAGGTTAGATGTTCTGACAGCACTGCATCTTTGGTTTGTTCTCAGTGGGTGGCACCTGGATGTTGACCACATTGTTGCTAGGTGACATGTCACTCTCCTGGCGCTCCGACATCTGCTTCTGAGAGACGATGCGGTAAATCTCTGATGGGAAAAACGGAGGGAAATAGAGTCATGCCCCATACTTCAATTTCAGATCAATTTCAAGAAGCACCCGCTACTGCTCTGTTTCCAGGCAACCATTTCACAGTCTTCATCTTTATAACAAATGCAGTGTCTGAACAAGTCTTTAAGGTCCAAAATACCATCTTCTCTCTACTTTAAAATCTTGGTTTTAATTTTCAAGTTCAGACTTGACTTCACAACAAAGATGTTCAGCTGATGCAATTAATTACCTGTAATTGTTTTTATTTAATTGTTTCAATAATATCTAGGAAAGATCGAATCATTAGGATCCAGCAGGAACAAGAAGTCCACAAATCAGGTGGGCCCTTATGTATGGTGTCAAAATAGCGCCTAAAGTTTTGCTCGTCAAAAAGACAATACTGCTCATCAAAACCCCTGATCCGTGAATCAAAATGCTGAAATTAAGAACCAAATCATCATTTTTGCAGATTCTGAAATCCTCCTCTTGAGCTGCGCTTTTATTTTTTTGCGGTTGAAATTGTCGTTTAGAGTTGCGCTTTAGTTTTTTGCGGTTGCGATTCAAAAACCTGCCAAATCAGTAAAATGAGCGACATCCAATCCAGTAGCTCATTCGCTACCGAATGACTACGAGTCTGACGTCACGTCAGAGCATCAGCGTAGCCAGATCCTGCCAATTGCTGAGGGAGTCATGGCGGACCAACAAACGAAGGTAATTTTTTATTTCTTTTACTATATTAAAAAAAACGATAAAATGTGGTACTCTGTGTAACAGGAGGACGCCAGCATAGTCAGTTGAGCCCCCCCATTAACTAGTGGTGAAAAACAATGCTAGAAAGTTACAACGCAAACGCGTGACAGACCATCGTCATTCGTTGCAAGTGATGTGATTGTGCTAGCTGTGCTAGCTCAATGCTAGCGGAGTTTCTGGCTCATGTCATGACTTGTACGGATTAAACAAAGGCGATTATTATAACTCATTTCTAACTCCATTCTTTCTCTCTTTTTTTATCATATCATGTCATGTGATGTACGGACTAAACGAAGGAGATTATTATAAAAGTCTATACGGATCGTTCATCTCAAACCTGGCAATAATAGCCCGTTAATTGCTACTACAAATAATCAGATTATTTTTCAAAAAGTCAAAGAATGTGTAACCTGAATAATGTTCTTCTATATTTTCTTTAAGGATTTCAGAGGGAAGTACTGGAACAACTCTTGAACAACAAAGAGAGAGCAGTTTCAAACCCATTAGATGTGGGTCATCTACTTTTCACATGTAACCATGAATTGGCATTCATTCGTTCTGTTTCAAACCAAGTCAGCATATCTGAAGATGTTTTTAATGCTCTAATAAATCTGCATGCACTTCTGACACAACATGAGCAACACAGTGGCCCAGTTGTGGAAGTTGAGTTTTTGAACAACAGTCTGGGACGTCCAGAAATCATAATGAATGAAGAGAAGTTAAGAGAATGGCTTGAAACTGACTTGTCGATCCCATCCATTTCAAACCTTATGGATGTATCCAAGAGAAGAGTCAATAGGGCCTTGAAAAGGCATGGATTATCAGTAAAGAGCACATATATTGATATATCTGATGACCAGCTGGATCAACTTCTCAGCATCAAGAGAAGCAACCCGACTATTGGTTAATGGTAATTATGACAGGCAAACTGAGAATGACGAGAGAAGAAATCTGCAAAAATGATGAGTTTTGGTTTTTAATTTCAGCATTTTGATTCACGGATCAGGGGTTTTGATGAGCAATATTGGTATTTTGATGAGCAAAACTTTAGGCGCCATTTTGACACCATACTTATGTTTCTAAATTTTCTGGATGCAACACTCAGAATACTGTGAGGCGAAAGGATTTATTTTCTACTAAATTTCTACCTTTGACAAAGAAATGATCACTTTTTTTTTACTGTGATTTTTAAATCATGTTTCTCTGAATGATGACAGACAGAGGTGAACTTTCTCTAATTCGAGGATTTATTGAACATATCGTAACAAGCATATATCGTTTTCCTTTGCTGCTGCAGTTGAGGTCTGCCACTGCAGCGAAGCTTTGTTGTGTAATCGTAACAACGGGCCACACCCCCATTAAAATAGTCTGCTTTTTGTGGAAAAAGCCATCTAAATAAAAAAATAACAAGAATAAAGTATTTAAAATCAATTGAATATTTATTTCTTTTTTGTAAGTGACCATGTTATAAGTGGAATAATGCCCGACAAAGTGTGCTTTTTTAGAAATTAAAGCACACCGTGGAAGCCATTCGACATATAATTTGCTTAAATAAATAAAAACATGTTGATTTTTTAAAATAACTGTGTGCATTAGGGCATTAAAGCTGATAGCCCTACTTTAAATACATTTCATGTAAAATTTCTATACATCCAACAAAAAAACATGTGAACTGTTTAAACAATGTGTTGACTAGTAAGAATTGTGGCTGGATCGGTGAATCGTTGATCTTGAAACGTGAATTGTATCATCTAAGAAACTATTCACAGCCCCAGACTGTGGATAGTTTCCACAACAGCATTGCTGCTGCTGAACATGAACTTTTGTCTTACAGCACTTTCCAAAGCATTTATAACTCAGTAAGACTATAAAAAAGTCTGAGGATTGCATTTATGATCTCACCCAGGTCTGCCACTCCCCAAAAAATCCTGTGATCAGCATTACGTCATCCACATGGGCTGTGGGCTTCAGTTCATACCCCACCTCCTCTTGCAGGGCAAAATTTCACTAAGAGATTCCTGATGTTCACAAGGACACTGCAGCAGTTTCTGCTTCAAAGTTAGAAGATGAATTCAAACTAACAAACCTGTCAGAATGGTCTGGAAGGCCGTCTCCACGTTGGTGGAGTCCAGAGCTGATGTCTCCAGAAACGACAAACCGTTTTTCTCTGATGACAAAAGGAAATAACGTTGGTTTACTTAAAACCTGCATTCTGGAAAAGTTTGCATTTGTTGAACTTTAATAGAGTAAAAACAAACAAATGTTTTAATTGTCTAAGTTAATTTTTAACCCACAGCTGTACATCCCAAGTGAACAAAGAGAAAAATACATTGGGGATATTTACTGACTTAATGAAAAAAGATTTGACACTATTGATTTTCAAAAATGAATACAAAAGTTTGTATGGAAGTAGAGGAAGAGTTTGGAATTGGATCAAAAACTAATTGATAAACAAATGTCAGTTGGTCAAAGTTAAGTGAATACCAATCAAACATAGAAGTCAGCAACACATTTTTAAAAGATTCAGCTGGAAGAACTTATAGGAACTCATTTAAGTTAAAATATAGAGGTTTATAGAAGCAAGGTTAGGTTTTACAGAGGTAACAATGGATAAAGATTGTCCACTCTGTGAAAAAGTTAGTAAAATCATTCAAAAACAATGTTCCTACTCATTAAACTATTAATTCTAAAGTTCAATTTTCTACAGGAGCAAATCATCATCAAAAAGTTCAGAGAAACTGAAGGAATCTCTGTGCATTGGGGACAGTGTCCGTGACTTGACTGAATGCTCCACAACACTTCTGTCGGTAAATTCAAATCTCCCCTTCTGCAGATGAAACTGCAACTCGAACATTACAAATAAAGCTTTATCTAAACACAGTCTAAAGGAATTTTGCTCTGCTAAAATTGTAAAAAAAGATGTTTCTGGACATCAAGTCATGCAAATCTCTGAACAGTCAAAAAGAGGAGACTATAACAAGCTGTGTAACTAGTCATCTAACACAAATGAACAAAGACAGAAATGATCCTGACCAGCGAATGCCCGCGCCTCGTCTGTAGGAACTGCCCTCAGGTGGCGCAGGTCACTTTTGTTGCCCACAAGCATGATGACAATGTTGCTGTCTGCGTGATCCCTCAGCTCCTTCAGCCAGCGCTCCACATTCTCATAGGTTAAATGCTTGGCAATGTCATAGACCAGCAGAGCCCCCACTGCCCCACGGTAGTACCTGCAGCAGAGACAAAGCATTCAAAGTTTGTGTGAAGATCTCAACAGATTTCACATGTAAAGTTTGCAGATGACCATATTTGGTGCAACCCTTACTAACACTTTTGGATTATTTTAAATGGTCTGCATTTGATTCTGTTTAAGGTCTGACCCGGTTCTGAGTCAGTTGGATTATAAGTTGCCCATTTCCAATCTACAGTGTTGATTTCGTTGTAAATACTCGATCCGAAGTTAGGAACTGAATAATGATAATTTGTTTCTTTTTTTACGTAAATGAACATTTTAGGTAAAGCAAGACAGAGGTGGGATTATAAAAGTTTGTTTCCTCCCACTGCCTTTCAAGAGATTAATAAACTCCGGTTGACAAACTTAATATTTAATGGTTTCAATGTTTCATATTCTATTTGCACAAAAACTAAAAACTCTATTTGTGATATAGAGTAATGATAATTCAAACATTTATATGTGTAAGGATATATATATATATATATACATACATCTCTCTTGTTAATCTTCTTTAACTTTTTTTAATTGCTTGAAATAAACAATTTCCAAATGACCAAAACACATTTTTTTTGTTTGAGTAGGAAGCTAATGATGAGAGAGTAGGAGGCCACCACTACTGGGCTTTGCCTGGTTGACTGAGCAGGAACATTTTGAAAATATGAGCTCTATATGTGCATTGTCCAGGCATCAGGGGAATTATTTCAGCTGATTTGAAAGCAGTAGAGAAGGGGGATTTAGTCCTTAACTTCTACTTTATCGCTGTTGACAACAATTGTTTCTGCCAACCTGTTTTCCTGTTACTGCTTATCTAAGACACAACTTCCAAAACCTTTGAAGAGGAGCCCCTGAAGGACCATTTGTTTAGAAAAAAAGCTTGCTTGTAACATTCAAATAAGTTTACTTAGTACTTTACAAACGAGTGCTCTCTCTGCATTGAGTTCAGCACAGCAAAAAATTAGGCAAAAAAGCTCATCTGATTTTTGCAACAAAACGATTTTCATTACATTCAAGTAGGGGTGCAACAGATAATGAATGACCCGTAAGCCATATGGATCAGTACCCACAGTTCGGCACACCTGTGTTCCGTGGATATTTCAGCCACTGCACTGAACACCCTTCAAACAAAAAAAAAAAAACTGCAAACACTAACAGGACATGTTTGACTTTTGATGACGTTTACAATGATATCTACACACGTGGACAAAATTGTTGGTACCCCTCAGTTAAAGAAGGAAAAACCCACAATTCTCACTGAAATCACTTGAAACTTACAAAAGTAACAATAAATAAAAATTTATTGAAAATTAAATAATCAAAATCAGCCATCACTTTTGAATTGCTGATTAACATAATTATTAAAAAAAAAAAAACTAATGAAACAGGCCTGGACAAAAATGATGGTACCCATAACTTCATATTTTGTTGCACAACCTTTTGAGGAAATCACTGCAATGAAGCGATTTCTGTATTTGTCAATGAGCGTTCTGCAGCTGTCAACAGGTATTTTGGCCCACTCCTCATGAGCAAACTGCTCCAGTTGTCTCAGGTTTGATGGGTGTCTTCTCCAAATGGCATGTTTCAGCTCCTTCCACAGATGTTCAATGGGATTCAGATCTGGGCTCATGGAAGGTCACTTTAGAATAGTCCAACGCTTTTCTCTCAGCCATTCTTGGGGGTTTTTGGCTGTGTGTTTTGGATCCTTGTCCTGTTGGAAGACCCATGACCTGCGACTGAGACCAAGCTTTCTGACACAAGGCAGCACATTTCTCTCCAGAATGCCTTGATAGTCTACAGATTTCATTGTACCTTGCACACATTCAAGACACCCTGTGCCAGATGCAGCAAAGCAGCCCCAAAACATGACTGAGCCTCCTCCATGTTTCACCGTAGGGACAGTGTTCTTTTCTTCGTATGCTTGGTTTTTGAGTCTATGAACATAGAGTTGATGTGCCTTACCAAAAAGCTCCAGTTTGGTCTCATCTGTCCAAAGGACATTCTCCCAGAAGCTTTGGGGCTTGTCAACATGCATTTTTGCAAATTCCAGTCTGGCTTTTTTAGGATTGTTTTTCAGCAGTGGTGTCCTCCTTGGTCGTCTCCCATGAAGTCCACTTTGGCTCAAACAACGACGAATGGTGCGATCTGACACTGATGTACGTTGGCCTTGGAGTTCACCTTCCATTTCTTTGGAGGTTGTTCTGGGCTCTTTGGATACAATTCCAACGATCCGTCTCTTCAATTTGTCATCAATTTTCCTCTTGCGGCCACGTCCAGAGAGGTTGGCTACTGTCCTGTGGGTCTTGAACTTCTGAATAATATGAGCCACTGTTGTCACAGGAAGTTCAAGCTGTTTAGAGATGGTCTTATAGCCTTTACCTTTAAGATGTTTATCTATCATTTGTTTTCGGATGTCCTGGGACAATTCTCTCCTTGGCTTTCTGTTGTCCATGTTCAGTGTGGTTCACACCTTTTCACCAAACAGCAGAGTGACTACTTGTCTCCCTTTAAATAGGCAGACCGACTGATTATGAGTTTGGTAACACCTGTGATGTCAATTAAAGGACACACCTGAGTTAATCATGTCAGTCTGGTCAAATAGTTTTCAATCTTTTATAGAGGTACCATCATTTTTGTCCAGGCCTGTTTCATTAGTTTTTTTTTTTTTATAATTATGTTAATCAGCAATTCAAAAGTGATGGCTGATTTTGATTACTTAATTTTCAATACATTTTTTTATTGTTACTTTTGTAAGTTTCAAGTGATTTCAGTGAGAATTGTGGGTTTTTCCTTCTTTAACTGAGGGGTACCAACAATTTTGTCCACGTGTGTAAGCTGTGTGTACAGCACTCTGGTTACAAAACAGGTTAGAAACAGCAAAATCTCTCCTCCTATTAGGAACCAAGATCATCACTGAAAATTTGTCTAAAAATAAACTGAAAAACTTTTATTCATTTAACTAAATCTTCAATTTCTCAAACATAAACTTATAAAGGCATTTTCTTTCAAATGGAATTCTTGTGTTTTTTAAGCAGAAAACTGACAGTTGTAAATAAAAGATTAAACATTTATTCAAGTTCCACCTTTTCTTTAAAATACAATGAAAAAAAGTTATTTTAAGGACAAACAAAAAAAATGACATTAAATTAACAAACATAATAATAGGGACTGATTGTTAATCAGTAATTATTGCATCTTTATTTTTCTAATTTTTGGATTTTGAGGAAAAGTGTTAGAATCAGAGCAAAAAATGGTATTATAAATATAGTATTATAGTATTATAAATAATACTTGCAAAATCAGCATTCAGTTTGTGTTTCAGCCACAGAAGCAGGTAAAATGAAGAGTGGACTTTCATCATTTTTGTGGTGTCCTCTAAGTGAACATGGATGTGTGTTCTCCACAGGTCAAATAAAATGACTGATTATGTTGGACTCAGTGGAACAGAACATCAGCAGCTTGAACCAGAGGACGGCATCTCTGCTGCGGCACAACCATGGAACACATGCCATAACAATCCAGCATTACCTACTGCCTTAGTCAGATGCTCCCATACAAGGGTTGGCCCGTTCTGGTGTTGTGGGGTTTTTTTGTTTTGTGGGTTGCCCAGGCCTGTGGAAGGTCATAGAGAAGTGCGGCCACATCTTACATGGAGCGCAGGGGTGACTTGCATGTCCCTTGTGGCTACCTTACGCGGCGTCATGAAAATGGGACATTTCACTGTTGTGAACGAGGTAAGTCTAAAGCGAAGTATTTGTAAGGCTAATGGAAGCTACATGCAATGTGACATATGGGTGATGCTGTTGTACAGTGTCCTTACAGCACACTCTAGTCATTAGTAAGGTGTGAGCACCGGTTCCTTACTGACTGTGCAAATGTGCTCGCTGTAGGTGTGATATATAAGTTCTGTAGGACGACCATAAGATGTCCACACAAATGACACTGATTGTCTAATTTCCTCATTTGTAAAATACAGCTTGCAAGAGTTTATCACTGAAGTTTATGAAAATCTTCAGGTAACATGAAACAATGAAGTTCAGGAAATTGGAGTTTAAATCACTCATTCTCCAGAATGAGTTAAAGTCAGGGAACAAACATGGCTTCCACTCACACCTGCACAAACCTCAAATCCTCAGCGTTACCTCTGACACTGGAAATCAAAATCTTAAAAAAGAAAAGAAACCAACAGAGAACAAAAGTTCTGCACTCACGCTGACGTGATGGCGCGGTAACGCTCCTGACCAGCAGTGTCCCAGATCTGTGCCTTCACCGTTTTTCCATCCACCTGGATGCTGCGTGTGGCAAACTCCACCCCAATGGTACTCTTACTCTCCAAGTTGAACTCGTTGCGGGTAAAGCGGGACAGCAGGTTACTCTTTCCTACGCCGGAGTCGCCAATTAGGACCACTGAGGAGCAAAATGAAGAAAAGCCATTATTTTCCCACGCCACAAGGGCCAGTGTCCTCCATGTTTTCCAATCAACCAGCCTGTGAAGCTCCTTACTGGCTAACACACCTGATCCAGGTAATCAGCAGTAAATGCAGCAGGATTTCTGGAAAACCAGCAGGAGCCTGGCCCTTGATGACTTGAGTCTGATAACCCTTCTCTAGAGGCACTCCTAAGTTCTGGGGTTCAGATGCTAACTTAGAAACAAAACCATTAAAAGTAAAGAAATACAAACCATCTTAAAAGATTCCTGATAAATGTCAGCTTTTTTCTGGTGTAAACTTTATGACTTTTTTATTTTAAACAGAACCTTTTGTGAGGTTTTCTCTAGTTACAACAACCAAACAAGTTTCCACACAGTTCTGTCATCACTACAGGCCCTCAACTACAGGGGTGGGCAAACAATGACCCGGGGGCCACACGCAGCCCATTACATTATTTAGTCTGGCCCACCAAACCGGAAGAAATTATGTTAATAATCCTAAATCTTTTATTTTCCCTGTCATTCTGGCTTCTCCCCATAAACAGTGCACTACAAATAAGTTAACCATTGCTTAGGTACAGAAAGATATTTTGCATTCATGTGGTGTTGGAAGATTTGTTGGGTTTTTTACGTTTATTTGTTGGACAGGCATTTTCCCAATCATCCTAACACCACATGAACACAGCACTTCTCTAAATGTGCATTTTCCCTGAGGGACATAAACCCATTTGTGCTATAGGCACTAAAATTGGACCAAAAGTCACAGTTTTGAGATAAAAAATCCAAAATGTTCTGCTTTAAAATGTCTGCATTAATTTTCTATTGAAATGAAAGCATCTTTTCATCCAGATTCCATGTTATTTCTTTCTCTAATGAGGTAGATTATCAAAACCCACCACGTAAAGCCTCTGGTCTAGTACCTTCTGTCAATTTTTAGAACCGTCTGTGGCCCACAAGTCAAACAATTTGCCCACCCCTGCTTTAGATGATTGACTCTCTAAATAAAGTTCACTTCTCTGACATGAGAAAAGTTTTTACAAATAAAGCATTGGCCTTTCATTTAGTCATAAGCAGCTCTTAAAAAAAAAAAGGGGAAACGCAACTTTAAAGATTGGGCCAAACTGGAGTTCACCCCTCTACAGCAACAAATACCCAAATTCATGACGCAATAAAAGCCTCCTGAATACTGCACAAACTCCAGGTTCCAATTAGCTGGAATCTAAACGTCTGCTTTCAGGGTAGGACTGAAGGTGCAGAAGTCAGTCTTGTTGTAGGCAGCAGGCCTTAACATCTCTTCCTTATTATGAAGAGATGTTAAGGCCTGTTAAAACCCAACCTTCACAGTCTGAAGTAACATTGTGTCTATTAACAACGGTAACCTGCTGTTGAGAGTCTGCAGCACATCTAGGCCGGCAGCGAGCATCAGCAAGCTCAAAGATTCATAGTGGTGTGTCACCACTGTTTCAGTTTGGTGTCCCGGTTCATACTGGCCAGTTATGTCAAACCTTCCTGGCTGTTGAGCTTATTATATGAAGGAAAAAAGTGTTTCAGTGCAGGGTTATCAGATTATGTAATAATGTTGAGAAATCAATAAGAGTCCGACTCAATTATTACATATGAAAAAACAGTGGAAAAACAAATGCTCATACAATATGAATTATAAAAATGTCAGGAAAGGGTTCTAACAAAAACAATCCGTAGTAATTTGGTTTATTTTCTTTGTTGTTTCTTGTTGTTGCTTTTTGATGTTTGGTTTTTTTGCAAGCTTTTGCCAGCCATTTGATGTATTTATGTTGTTTTACGAAGAGATATTTGGTTAAAATAGCTTGATTGGTTAAGTTTACAGCTGAGATGAGTTGTCTTCTTCCTGTCCCCTTTCATTTTCACCAAAAACTAGAATATTATGCAATTTATTGTTGTGAAAATGAAATTTAAAAATAAATTCAATCCACACAAAAGCTCTAGTATCCTGGCAGTGATCCAGTTTATTGCTGATGTTTTAGCACTGTCATTAGTCCCTCTGGTGCTGAACGGTTAAAGGTTCACTTTGGTGTTCATTGTTTTTAGCCAAATGCTGCACCACCTAAAGGAAAGGTCAAAGAAAACGCATCAGTCCACTTCTCCTGTTACATTTACATTTCATTTTATGGTCAGTTTTACCTAGCAACAGAACTGTTATGACTCACAGTAAAGAGCTTTAATAATCATTTACCTGCTGTCTCTTTTAGGATTACAAAAAAAAAAAAAAAAAAAAAAAAAGACTTCAGTTTTCCATTTCAATACTGGAGCGATGTCAACTGATGAGAATGAAACAGAAAGTTGACAGTTTAGGCCTGTCACCAGCAACACCTTGTCAATCAAGTTTATAAGTATAGCGCTTTTCCTACTTGGCAACACAAAATGCTGTACATCAAGAAAAAAAACATAAGAATCCAAGAAAATTCATTAAAAATAAAGACAACAACAACCCCCTCTCCCTGTGCTGCATCTAAAGCTTGGTTGATATGTCTAAGATGTTGTGGTGTGAGGGGTCATCTACTTGTGTCACCCATTTCTTGAACTCTCTCTGACATCCCACTTTACAACTTGGTCTTCAGTTTGGAGATATTTCTTGAGTTCAGTCTAAACAATCCTGCACATCAGTTTTAGGGAACACAAACTTTAGGTTGCTGGTTTGAAGCCCCTGGACATGCCAGAAGGTCAAAAGCCAAAAGCTAGAGTAAAACACGCTGCAATGCAGAGAATATCTGGCAAGTTGTCATGGACCCAACCCCAGAGTTATGGAGGTCATTTCCTAACTGTAATATATCACATATTACCTGTTTTTTTTTTTTTTTGACTGACCCTTTACTTTAAAATATAACTGTATCAACATTGCAATGCCTTATAAGACTTGTTTTTTTCTTTTTAATACTTCAGGACCACAAAGTATTTCACACTTGGATGAGGAGTCTTGTGGTGTAATAATATTGCTGATTGTTGGTAAAGGATGCAAATTTGAATGGGGAACCCTTATCTATATTTAACGTAAAAGCAAAAAGAGAACGTAAGGCAAATGATCAAAAAAACTACCAGAACAGTGAACTATATATACACAGTCCACGTAAAAGCTTTAGTGATACATTCTATGATATAACATAGAAAAATACGTGCTAATCAAGTAACTAAAGTCCAACTAAAAAACTAAACATAAAAATACATAAATTAATTAAGTTTAAGACGCATCTAAACTGCCTCATGCTCTAGCTGCTCTCATCAATACCTTAAGTCTGTAGTAATAAACAAGTTACTAGGCAGGTAATGAGTAAATGCTACAATATTAATGAGTAATTCTCCATACTATTTGTAACAGCTACATTACGTTACATTTTACTTTACTTTTATTTCAATGATTTACTCTTATTCAGTTGCTCATTTCGGGCTTGTTCCTTACAAACGTGGAACCATTTAAAAAAGAAGTAAAATGGCTTTCCTACTTCATCCTTTTAATTGCCCGACCAGAATTACAATAACAGTCATGTCAGACACACGTACATGCTTTTAACGGGATATTATGGAATTTAAAAGGAAAAGGGAACAGGAGGAACAGCTTTTACAAATGCACTATTATTGACTTTGTTTTTAACCTGTCTGTATAAATGAAAGAGTGAATAAAGTTAAATGATTTGGTACCGCGCTCGGTACCAGCACCATCTGGATCAATCGTGATAACGGTTAGGTGTGTCCCCCGCGCCTCCAGTCAGCGGGCTAACACCGGCTAACCTTATCTGCGACGCCCCAGCGGACAAAGGGCTGTCTCCCCATCGCTGTGAGACTGATACGGTTCCTCTAGACAAACACTGATATAATATGCGGGCCGGACCCCCTTAGAAAGCCTGAAAGGGCCTGTGGCGGCACAAAGGATGAGCTCGGTTCCGTTAACCTGTCAGCTGATCCGCCGGGCCGTTAGCCTGATCGCTAAACGAAACAAACACACCTTACCTTTGAATAAATAGTCGTATTCGTCATCTCTTGTACCCATTGTCCTCACGGTGACCCGGACTGCAGTTAGTTTAAAGACTAAAATGTGTTCGTCTTTCTTTTTTGCTTGTTTGTTTTTGGTTTTCTTTTTTTTCTTTTTTTTTTTAACTTTGCCGTCAGGAACTAAAGAAGATCAACTTCCGTAAGTTCTTCTTCTTCCTTTCTGGCAGCGTCAATGCCCCATTCCCAGGAAATACGACACCTAGTGGGTGATAAAGGGAACTGCCCAGGAGTTTAATTTAGTTTCCTTTTCTTTTCTTTGTTTTATGTTTTTGTCTTCAAAGGAAGGAACCTTTCTGAGAGACATTTTCTTGGATAATTCATTAATGTATTTGCAATGTAACAATAAAACTATACAACCTAGGATAAAAACGCCAACTTTAATCACAATGTATATATACACAAGGAAATTGCAGAAGTTTGTTGGCTAAAAAACAAATTATCAGAAGATTATTCTGACATCACAAGACAATGACTCCAATGAATAGATGTATCAACAGCATTTTGCACTGATGTGTTTGGGTTTTTTTTGGGACATTTTTTGAAATTTATTCATTAATCTTTTATTTTTTTTAAATGAAGACGACCACAGATATTTTCTGTTAATAAAATATTTTCCGTCTGCTAAATAATCTCCCTATTGTCTACAGCTGTCACCACAATGCTAAATGAAACTGAGATAGATATTGTGTAAAGAAGGCACAATTAAGTGGCAAAGAATAATAAATTCTTAGTTTTTCTTCTATTATAACTCACCAGCTGTCCCCTGCAACAGACTGGCGAACTATCCAGGGGTGTCCCCTGCCTTCACCCTTGAGTGGCCAGCTTAGGGTTCAGCAGCCCCGTGACCCCAAAAGAGACAAAACAGTATAGAAGATGAATGAATATAACTCACCAACATCTGTTTCATTCTCAGTTTCAACAACTGTTTCAAAGGTGAAAAAGTGCTTATCCAAAAAGTAAATATGTAAATTTTTTACAAAATAAACTTTTTACAGAATGTCCTAAAGAGCTTTGTAGTAAAGGATATGGGGCGCCGTTTGTAAACCGGTGTAGTAAAATTTTAACAGCAATATTTTTTATTATTTAGCCTCTTTTATCAGAAAAAAAATAGGTTTGGTTTTTCAAATGTGTTTTTTCACCTTTTAATTCATGTATTTATAAATGTTACATTTACTTGCTTAGTTAGCAAGCTAAATATTTCATTTTTAAGTAAAATATTTATTTTATAATTATATATTTAACTTACAAACTAAATATTTAGATCTGACCTAAATATTTGGTTTCCAAAACATATATATTTTAAGTTTTGTTACTAAATCTTTGTTTGATTGATAAATACAGTATTAAAGTCTAATTTAAATGTTTAGATTAGAACTAAATATTTAGTTTGGAGCTAAATGTTTAGTTTGGAGCTAAATGTTTAATTAACTGTGTTAAGATGGGCCCTTACTCGTCTAAGTGTTACCCCCTGAAGTGGGGGGTCCCTCAGGGATCAGTTCTGGGCCCATTGCTATTTTCTATTTATTTGTTGCCACTGGGAATGATATTGCGGAAGCATAAGGTGGATTTCCACCTTTATGCTGACGATTGCCAAATTTATGTCCCTATATGCAAGGGACCTGACCGCGGGGCAAAAAAGTTTGACCACATAACTCCAATCTTGGCCTCTTTGAACTGGCTGCCGGTGCAGTACCTGATTTTTATGAAAATTCTTATTTTTACTTTTAAGGCCCTGGCAGGTACTGCACCTTCTTACCTCTCCAGCCTGCTTGTAAAATATCTCCCCCCACAGTCCTTACGCTCTGCAGACAAGTGCGTGTTACTGGTTCCTAGAACTAAACGGAAATTTCGGGGGGACCGTGCTTTTGCTGTGCTGGCTCCTAAACTTTGGAATCAGTTGCCACCAGCAAGTAGAGAGGTCAAGCATTTGGAGAGTTTTAAAAAACAGTTATTCCTGCACTACAGCATTTTAGCATCAACCTAGCCCTGTTATTATCCTGGTTTTAGTTTTACATTGTTTTACATTGGTTTTATTATTTTATTGCTTTTATTCTCTTTGTTTAAATATTTTAAATCTATGTTTCCCTGTGTACAGCACTTTGGGCTTCCTTGGCTGGTGGTGGAAGGTGCTCAATAAATAAATAAATGGAAATGGAAATGGAAACTTGCCGATAAACAGAAGTGGCCTACCAAAATAAAAGCTGATTTGTTCGATCTCTGAACTGATTTGAGCCAGAGTTGCCACGGAGCCACAATCGATGGTAAGTTTAAGGTCCCTAGCCATTCCGCTAAGCTGTACATTGCTAGCTAGGCAAATGCAGATGTAGTAGAATGCTAATATGCGATTGTTAGTAGTGTAATGGGCGGCCTTATAACCACAAGTTTTATATTTCTTGTAAATTAGCTTCTTAGTGCTCCACTACACTTTAAAAACCTGTTGGTACAGTCCGTATGCTGTCGATGGTACAGTCCACTCTGCTGGACCAACGAGCTGCTCGGACATTAGCCCCGCTCCCCTCCACACTTTAAACTTTTCATTTTCTTTCATTTTAATTGTTTGACACCAGAGGTGGACTGGAGATCTGTTTACTTTTGTAGAGTCTACAACCATCCCGTTTGGGTCCACAGCCTTCTGACTGCTTCATTAATCACAATAGTTGACCACACATTCTAAAGTTAGGATTTTCCATTCAACAGCAGGGGGTGCTAATTGAATGATGCCGGCTGCTTTACTTGGAGTGAAGCTGAACCATAAAACAAATCATTTTTCTTTTTCTAGTCATGGAATTCTCATTTTGAATTTCAAAGTATTTTCAACTTTTACCCATGAGAAATTACGGTGATTTTAGTATGTTTTAACCCATATTCCTGCAACAAATACTTTTTTGATCTTCTGGTATTTTATACTCCAAGCCAGAACTGAACTCATTCCCGGCTTCTAAAATTTAAATCAAAATTCTGTTTAGGTATGGAAGGCTGTTGCTGATGATCCAATCTCAAATGTCTGGATAGCCATGAGAACATCTCATCCAATGTTTTTGGCCAGAAAGTGGGACATGCCTTGAACCAGTATAAAAACATGGGCGACAACTCTGGCACAAAATCAGTTCAGAAATCGAACAAAATCCAGCTTTTATTTTGGTAGGCCACTTCCGCTTACCGGCAAGTTAATTTGCATATAATCGAAACATTTAGCTCCAAACTAAACAATACTTATATAAAGTAACAAAGTCCATTTACTGAAGTAATTTACAACTCTGGTGGGAATATATTGCTCTATTGTAAAATTACTGCATTGGCTCTATGTGCAATGCAGGATTGATTTTTATTTTATTCATATACAAATATTTTTCGTTTTCATATTTATCGTTTTTTCCCAACATAAAGTTCTGAACTCTCCAAAAACTCAAATTCTGCCATATAGCTTTGTTCAGGTGATAAATGCAAACTACAGTAATTTCTTGAGCCCATTGAGTCATTTTGTCCATTTTACTTTGTTTTTTTCTTACTCCAAAACTCTTTAAAAGTCAAAAATCAGTAAACTCATTTTAACATGTGCAACTTCTCAAAATGGTAATTTCAAAATTATATGTCAAAATTCAACTTGGTCACATGCCAAACATCATACTTTTCTTTCCCAATATTTATTTTTTATTTTTTCCAAACCTCCCACCCCAAATGAATTGCCTTACGTGCAATAATGCAAGTGTGAAGAGCTGAATGTGGTCACTGAAGATGCTGAAAAAGTTTGTATGATTTATAAATAGCTAAAATGGGTGAAGTTTGCTAAAACAAATATGTTGAATAAACTGCTAAAGCATGTTGCTCAATGCAAACAGTTGAGTTGAGAAAAAAAGAAAAATTTAGTAAGTTCCCCAAAAAAGTTTACAAAAGCATGAAAATAACTCGAAAGGACTAAAAAAGATGCTGAAACATCCAAGTCACTGACAAGAATGAGTCCCACTCAGTCTTGTTTTGGGGCCTTTATAGTTTATTGAAAATATAATAAAAAGATTGTTCTTTATGTACAAGACACCCCAACTATAGTATGATTTTTAAAAAGCTTTTGTGGTAATAATAGCATACCCAAAATCTAAAACCGTCTTTAAACATATATTTTCACTTTATGATATGTAATTTGGTTTAAAAGTTGCAGTTGAGACAGAGTTATTGCATGAACCGTAAGGTACTGTGGTTCCTGAAGTTTGTTGGACATTCTTTCTTAACTCAAGAGGGAACATTTTGAAATGTCCAAAAAAAGTGCTCAACTTATCAACCAATCCCTTTATCTCCCATAAGACATCATGAAATCAACTGAAAGAATCTGGGTCAGGAAAAGTAGGAAATCCAAAATGTTGACTTGTAGCAATCCCCCCCAAAATGTCAGGCTTATTTTTTCTTGTAATCAGGGAGAAACTTCTTCCATGTCTTGTTCTATAAACACAAAACAAGCAAACTATCAGGTTGACTGTAGACATTTTCATTGTTAGCATTAGCCAACCCCATACTTACATTTTTTGGCTTACTGGGTTTTGATATCTTGGTCTTTATGTCTTCCAGTGACTCGTAAGTGTTTGCATGGTCAGCTGTGGCCTCTCTGGGGATAGGCTCATAAGTGTCATCAGGTAGCTCTGCTGATGTTGGTTCTTTAGGAACTTCTGCATACGTGTCAGGTTCTTGTTGACCGGTAGTTTCTTTAGAACCTTCACAGGACCCGTAAAGTGGGTTGGGCTTCAGCTCACCCCCATCACAGCATTCCTGCTGTGACCCAGAGCTTGTTAGCATCAAACTTGTGGAAGGTGCATGGAGAGAATATGTCTGGCAAGTGACCTTCTTCCTAGAAGAAGAGGGGCTGCTGAGCTGGGAAAGGTTCTCCTCCTCCTTTGTGCTGCTATTCAACTGTGGAAGGGAATGATACCTGCCCTCCTCATGGTTTAGCTCAGAGAATGAATTATCTGCTGGAGAAAGACTGGCAGGGTAGCTGGTGTCCATTGAGCCCCCAATGTCTCTGTATGACATCGGGTTTGTGCTTTCCTTAAAGTGGTGCTGGGTTGTGCTGAGTTTGGCCTGGTCCTCACTTGCATGAGGTTCTGTTTCAGACAAACCTATTAGAGTGGAAGGCAGGGAGGTGTCTGTTTTTGGGGTCCTCGATTTGTCCTAAAAACGCAGCATAATGAGAGGAAGATTTAGAAAAGCTGGAATTTTAAAGTGTTTTTTCTCTCATTAGTAAATTAGCTGTACAGATGGGTATTGGGTGAAAGTGTTGACGGGGCAGTGAGCAAAGCCTTTTTAGCCTTTTTCACCCACAGACTTTGCCAAACCACACTGCAGGTGACCAGCTCCAGCTGCACAGCTTACATGTATACATACATAGTTTCAATGAACCATAATCAGATGGACATCATAACACAACACGTACTTCTACAATTACTTTTAATTTAAATACTTTACCTCATTTAAAGTTCAATTCAAAATTTGCGTTAGATCCAGGTTCCCTCTTACCTGTGTGAGGGGTAGTCCATCTACAGAAACGGTCCCCATCAGCTTTCTGCCTCTAGATTTAGGTGGCAGAACAGGAATCTGAACCGAAGCATTATGATGCTGAAATTCTTGTTTTTCTACCGATTCACTTTTCTGCCACATTTTCCGCAGAGCCTGGACACTGACCTCTGATTTCCTTTGCACATTTACCATGTCATATAGATCCCCAGCATCCTCCTGAAAGAAACAAATCGGGTTAATATGGACCGACATCTATAAATTAAACCAATCAGGCAAATGTCAAATTTATTTAAAGTTTTTAATCCTTTTTAACTTTTTCAAACTATTTCACCTTTAATTGCAAATTTTTGACTGAGCTGTTAAATTAAATTTCATTTTGTTATTTTTAAAAACTTCAACAGTAAGTATGGTCTTTTTATTTATTCCTTAAGTCATGTTTATTAATTCAGTCATGTTTTTCTTCATTTAGAACCGCAATTCTCTGCCCACACCAATCTCCCCCTCTTCAAATGGTCATGTGGCATGACCCAGGACTAAGCATGGATTCTTCTCCTAAAACCTTTACAACAGTTAGAGAAGAATTCCCTCTTTCAGTTGGTTCATCATCAAAAATGAGAATAAACAGAGCTCATAAGAAAAAATACCGTTATATCTAAATTGCGTTCTTTTCTAACTTCTTTTCTTATACAAGTCCTTGTTGTTTGCAGTGTTTTAATGTGCTGCACAGAGACACATCACTGCCTATTTCATAACTTTTGTACCTTCCAAATGACCGTCTAGATGTATTGTAAAATCACTTTGTCACACCTAGAGTGTGAATTGTATATTGTACAAATTCCAAAATCATCACTCGTTCTATATTTGCTTGATGTGTGCTGCTGAGCTCTTGGTCAAGTCACCCTTGAAAAAGAGATCCTGATCTCAACGGGTTTCATCTGGTTAAATAAAGAAAAAAAAAATCCAGCTGAAGTCAACAACTCCCTATCTGCACAAGAATGGTGATAGCAGAAATTTGTATGATTCCCTGAGGTGCTGGACAGTTTGGCAAAATGTCTACCAATAGTGACCTGCCAATGGTCTTTCTCAACAGCTTCACCAAACTTCTCTCAGGACAGAGTTTTTACAGCATTACTTTGGTAGCATACACAGAGTAGCTCAAAGGCACAACCTTTATCCAGTTGGCAAGGGATTGTGAACTCTAACTTGAGGAGGTAGATCTCGGTGCTTCCTCATCTTGCTGCTTTAAATGTAATTGAACAGGAAATATGCTAGATACAGTGATTTTGTTTATACAATACTTGAAATTATTCAATCAGAAATTGCACTGCAGTGGACAAATATTTACTTTATCATTAGTATCCACCTCCAGATGGCAGGTGAGACACTTTCTCACCCGACTGCACTTCTTCATAAAGGGGAGAGCCCATCCAAAAATAAGGTCCAGCAGAGATACTACTTCCTGAGAATGCCTATAGGAGAAATAACATCACACAAAGCCTGCTTGTGTCTTTATGTGGTGCCATCATTACAAATTGTACATGCATCTGGTACAGCAGCTGCACAGCGGTTCAGAGTAAAGCACTTCAGGCAATAAACATTGTGTTCTACAAGACAGACCATTTTGGAAAATATAAAAGACTTGACCAAGTCGTTTTCTTTCTGTCCACATGTTCTTTCATTGGTGAATGGTAAACCAACAAAAAGAGCATACCGTGTCCTACTTTGTAGGATGCAAAACAGAAACGCTGATGTGGATCCTCAAATGAAGGCTGAGTTTGACAGGCAGATGGAAAACTAGGTGAAAACTTGTGTTTCAGCACAATTTTTTTTCTTGTTAATTTAATTTGAAAATTAAACTGCAAGTTTAAAAAGATAGAAATGCATAAATGCAGACCCATCATCATCTTACCTCACAACAGCTGAAGGTCAGGCATTCCCCAAACGGCTGAATGGGGCTGACCCTGTAGTGCTCTATTAGTTCATTCAGACTGCCAAACAGCTCACTGTCTCCAGCTACCACAAACTGTCCATGCTGGTTCTGAGTGATGACAAAATGACGACACCTGTCATGGCCCCTGACAGACACCATGAGCTAGGTCAGAACAGCAGCTGAGAAGCATCTGAACAAAGTTCAACAAACTTCATTTGTCTCACTTGTAGGACAGGATGTAACCAATAGCTTTATCACTCAGGCGAACGAGGAAAGAACCCACTCCTTTATCTCTCAGAAGATCTTCTGCATGCCTGCAACAAAGAGGAGCACAGGCAAATGAAAGGGTACGCAAGCAAATTACATTCAAAATGTCCCTACTGTTGCAAAACCTCAACATATAAGCTTCTTTCAGATGTCCACCTGGCAAAGGGTGATCAACCTGTAAAGAGTTGTTCACCGTAATGTGGTTTGTTACAACTCGTGCCCACCTGAAATCAGTGGGCCTCTTTTACTTTGTTTAATCCTGAAGTGCATCTGAGCATATAGGCTCTAAAACCAGGGTGTCAAACTCAAGACATGAAGGGCTGGTCTGCTGGTTTTCCAGAATCCTGCCGAATTTGTTGTTGATTACCTGGATCAGGAGTGTTTAGCCAATAAGGAGCTTCAACGGCAGGTTGATTGAAAAACATGTAGGACACCAGCTCTTGAGGCGTGGAGTTTGACAACCCTGGTCTAAAAAAAGATTGCCCTCTGTGTGTTGTTTTAGTGCTGCTGGCCAAAAAAAACCCCCCAACAAAATAAAAGAACAATTTATTAAAAAAAAAAAGAAAACCGAGAAACCTTTCCAAAATTTAATATAAGATAGGAGTCACAATTTTGTCAGAATTCAAGTTGCAGATTAAAAATGAAATCCTTGAGTTTGAACACAACAGAAAATAGTTTCGGCTGAACGGCGGTGCAGGCCCCGGTTTAAGTCCCGGCTGGGGTATGTGAACCAGTGTCATCATTGGGAGATATTTCTGTGTGGAGTTTGCATGTTCTCCCCATGCATGTGTGGGTACTACGGCTTCCCCACACCATCCAAAAAAATGCATCGTGGGTTCATTGGTCACTCTGAATTGTCCCTACGTGTGGATGCGAGAGTGCATGGGTGTATGATTGTGACCCCTGCGACAGACTGGCGACCTGTCCAGGGGTGTCCCCTGCCTTCACCCATGAGTGGCCGGGTTAGGCTCCGGCAGCCTCGTGGCTTCGAAAGGGATACGATGGGTATAGAAAAAAATAAATAAATGAATAGTTTTAAGTGGGCAATCAAAGAGAAACATGTTTACTTCATTGTTGAACCTAAAGTTCAGTGCACACACACACAAAAATCCCTCATCCATCCAGTGAAAACAGAAAAAAGCCTGTCTCTGTGTGGCTCTAAACCTTTTCATCTCTGTTGTCTGTATCTCGACGAGTTTCAAAATGAAAACTGCACAGAGGACACAGTTTTAAAAACACAATTTAAGGCTTTTTTTTTTAATGGAATAGTATGTAAACGCATGCTGCTTTATCTGACAGGTAAAAGTCTAATTATGAGCTCTGATTTGCTACATTGACAAAATCATTGGTCTCCCCGACCCATATTTCCTGCCACACACATTGTTTACTGAAATGCTAAAAACCCAGCCATAACATGCATCATTGTCTAATGCTCAGTCAGTCAAGCAACCATAGGTCAGTGGTAATGAGTCACATTTACTCAGCTACATTTACATCTGTAACTTTTAGTGAAACCATTCTCTTCAAGGTAATTTTTCTTCGCCTTACTTATACTCAAGTAGATTTTGATTTTAATATATCAATACTCTTACCTCAATGCACTGGGCTGTACCAGTCTAGGGACTCTTCTTTATTTCTTTAAAACATCCAAACATTTATTCTATGGAGATAGTAATAATTGTACTGGTAAAAACTAGATCGGAGGGGGGCAAACTAAGGCCTGGAGGCATATGTGGCCTGTTAAACTATTTAATCTAACAAGCCAAAGCGGAAAAAAATTATAATATTGATAATCCTTTTTTATCTTCCCTGTAAATGTTGTGAAAGAACCTAATCGAACTTTTCGTAGTTCAAAGTACAAACTGGAACTTATGGATCATTATGAGATTCTCTTGGTGACAAAGTAATTATTAATGTAATTTCATAAGACAAAATGTTTCACTAAGGTGCATTCACACCGAACGTGATTTGCGTGGCAATCCTCTTTATCGCTGCACAGATAATTCACCAAAAATGTGTTTCCTAAGCTTGTCGCCTCGTTGGCATGTGGGAGGAGTTTTTAGCCTGATTGCTGTGTAATGCATGGGAGACAGGATGTTTAGAGATGTGGTTTATTTATTTTGAAGAGCGCTACAAAAACATCAATGATCACGTCTCCATGTTTGGGTTTTATGAAAACATTTAGAGTCTCCCTTTAGCTCCAATCTTCTGTCCTGCTGCTGTGCCTGATTGATGGTCACTTCTGCGGTGTTTCCGTCTCTCTCTGACCAAGTTCAAATGCATACTGTTGTGGATTAACATGAGAGGGCAAAAATAAAAACAAGAATAAAATTAGGGGACATTTTTTAATCATTGTCTCAATGAAAATAAGAAAACATCATAAAGTTCTGAAGGTCTGAGCAGACTGCTTTCCCATCCAGCAGCGGTCCTCTGTCTGGCCGTGAGCTCCTCTCCTGGGATCTGGCATTGTGAGCGTGTTCACTACAGCCCCATAGGTCCGACAGACTCTCTAGAATGAACCCACCTTCACCCAACAGTAACCAGGACGGGTTCTGGAAACCCCACTGCCCAGAAAGGGATACAGCAGGTTAAGGAAATGAATGAAAGTTCAGAAGAACTATGGATCCATCCACCATATTGGATGTTTTCTCAAACCCTAACCCTGAAAACGTCACGTGCCCGAAGTTGAGTCTCTGATTGGTTGAGAAGACACAGCCATTTCCCCAGATTTCAGATTTTTTTTTTAAGCTCTGGCCAGCCTCGTCACTCAATTTGTGCTGTTTCCAGACTTTCGCGCCGCGTCAGCTGCTCAATTTTTGCAGCAGAACCTCAATTCGCATCTAAACTATTGACTTTACATTGAAACTAGCCGCCTCTGCTGCGCGAATCGAGTGTGTGGGCTCCATTAGAAGCATTTGTGTATTTGATATGAGCTTGTTTCTTTTTTTTTAGTTGATTTTTTTAAGGATTGAAAACATGAACATCGCAACAAATATCTGCATTCAGGTCAAAAATAGAAACTGTCTCAAATGATTTTTAAAACCAATTAACAATAAATCTCTAATTTATGAGAAATAAAATTGTTGACATTTTTCTCCATCAGTAACATGTTAGTTTAATGCTGTTGTGTTTATCTGAGTTGTGTTTTCATTGTGAAGAATCTAATTAAACAGAAAAAGTACAGATAAAAATGCAAGTAGAACATTTAAAACTATGTTGATGAAGAATATAGGAGGAATTACACACATCAGTCTAATGGCAACCAAAGAAACCTGCGTAGGCAGAACAAAACTCCATAGACAATGAAGATCCTCACTGCTACAGCACTTTGTGACTTACTTTCTCGGAGTGAGGCCCTGGAACCAGATGGGAAAGTTTCCATCGCTCATCATCTGCGGCACCTGTGTCTCTTGGAACCAGGTCAAGACCAACTCCTTCAGGCCCCCCTCTGCAGGCAAGTCAGCACCCAATCTCTTCTCCATCGTTGTCTGTCTGGCAGGAACAGGTGGAACGGAGGTGCAGCAATGTGCTGTCTGCAGGAGGAAGAGAAGCTTCATTTGACTGCCAGTTCAGCCTCCCTGAAGCATGAATAGCGCCATTGTTGCAGTTTGTCCGCTCCCTCTACTCACAGTTTCCTCTGTTTACTAACAGAGGAAACTGTTGACTGTCTTTGCCACTTGTTGAGACAATTCTGCATTTTTGAAATAGGTAAAACTCACAGCAACACCAGCTTTAAAGAAGCACACAAAGGCTTTTCTAGTTTGATCTTTTTTGCAGATGGTAATAGCTGCCTGGAATAATCTCATTAGGTTTCAGTATTTAAGGTCGTGTCTTTTTCGCTCTCACCATGGAAGTGTCTTCTGTACATCCTAAAATCTTTTTATTCAATCAGTCCAGAATCTGGGGTCGAGAGTCAGGAGTCTGTCTCTTCTGGTTGATGAACTCTGCTTTGAAAGACAGAGGGCAACAGTGCAAACATTATAAGATACAAATTAGAGCAAAGACAGGCTTTTCAAATTTAGAGTGAAATAATCTGACTTTTGAAAAGAATCATAAAAAAATAGGTGACAAAATGTCAGCCTGATGATCCAAACTGATCTGTGTAATACTTATTTTGACTAAGACTTTATAAATTACTTTTTACATGTTTCCTTTCAGTGTTCACCAACACAGAAAAAACAGTCTAAATAATAACTGCAATGATTCAGGTACCAATAAAGGAGAGATGGAGAGGGAAAGTTTTCTAGAGAGGGAAAACAAAGTTTGCTAATATCGTTTATTGTGCCTTTTTCCACATTAAAGTCTAGAGAGCAATCTGATTCAAATAACAACAGGCCCATTTCCAAATTATCAGTTCTTGCAAAAAATCTTCAATCCCATGTTCATTCTCAGGTAAAACATTTTCTAATATCCAACTATGTTCTGTGTTAACTCAGCAATAACAGCTGCAGTGTCAGTAACAAATAACGTACTCAATGCGTTGGATAGAAAACTGCATTGTACTGCGCTCTTTGTTGATCTATCTAAGGCCTTTGACTCTGTTGATTTCAATTACTACTCAATTAATCAATTGAATCAATTACTACTACACAGACTAAGTAACAATGATGTGGGTGATTCTGCCATTGAGTGGTTTAGGGACTATCTTTTAGAGAGAACTCAATCTGTGTTTGTTGAAATCTTGAATATCAGCAGAAGAGTTCTGCAAGGGTCGATTTTGGCCCCTGTGCTTTCACCATTTTGTAAACAGCTTGGGTATAGTAAATTGACAAATGTTAAGTTCCATCAATACGCAGATGATATTATCATCTACACAACTGCCTAGTCCATCAGCCGTGAATGAGCTCGAGGGCTTTCCAGCAGTTTCAGTTTTTTCTCCACCATCTGAAACTGGTCTTTAATGCAAAAAAGACCAAATTTACGACATTCTCCAGAGCATGTTAACAAAATGTATTACAAGCTGGAATTCAAACTCTGGTAGGAGTGGCAATTGAAAAAGTCTCTTCCTTTAAATATCTGCATGTGTGGATTGATGTTCAACTGTCCTTCATGTCTCACATTGATCATCTGCTAAAGAAACTGAAGGCTCTGCTGGACTTTAATTACAGAAACAAATCCTGTCAGAACACTAATGTAATTAAAAAGACTTGTTCAGATCGCCTTCCTCACAGTTCTGGATTTTGGAGACATTCTGTACAGGAATGCTGCCTCTCCAGCCCTCCACCACTAATCTACTTGAGTGTAAGTAAGGTGTAGTTTATCACTGCCCTCTGCTTTATCACTGCTTACAGGACCCATCACTGTGAACTGTGCTCTCTGCTTTCATGGCCTTAACTCAACCTCAGACGACAAAGACACTGGCTACATTTTATTAACAAGACCATTCTGGGAAAACTGGCCTCATGCTTAATCCACCTGTCTCCTGCTAATCGTGGACACAACTCCCGCTCCTCAAACTGGCTTTTCCTCTTTGTTTCCTGGTTTCACAGTTGGGAAAACTGCCTATTCCTCTGCTGCTCCTACCTCATGGAATAGCGCTCAGAACTCTCTGCAACTGCAGGAAAACATCTCCCTAACTAAGATGTCAGGTAAATTCCCCTAAACACTAAAGAAAAAAGCAGTAAAGACCACACCAACAAGCAAAGTTTTCTTACATTTGGAGAAACGAGAATGCTGGGAAAAAGCCACCACCCTTTTTCTGAAAGGAATGCTCCTCTCCTGCTCCATTTTATTGAACATTCAAGTAGGAGGTTACAACATTAAAAACGCAGGAACAGAGTTCAAATGTTCATTATGGGTGTCATATAATCAACCTTTGGAGGCATGTTTTCAATTCAAACAGAACCCATTCTTATCTGCTAAGGAAAGTGTATCGTAAAACCTCCTCATCCTAGTTTGGGGAAGAAAACAGGTGAGAAAACACGAAACAACAGTTGCAACTATAGCTTGAGTTAACATTTAAAAACCCATTCAAGCAATGATAAATATAAAGGCAATTTCTTCCACACAAGACTTTCTGAGTGTGTGATCAGAGCACACATGTCATTCTTGAACTGATTTTAGATTTGATTTATCTTCACGTTTGTGTGTGTGTGCGTGCGTGCGTGCGTGCGTGCGTATGCGTGCATACATGTGCGTGCGTGCTTGTGCTTGCACATGTGAAGGGGCACTTCCACAGGTCCTTCTGCCTGTAAGTTATTAGACTATAATACATCATAGACACTGAACAATAATTGTGCTTTTACTAATGTTTTAAGTGGATTCTTAGTGTTATTCATTATCCATCTGCTGTTTTAAAAGAGCTATGGTGACATTCTACATTTTTATCCCTAATCTTTCAATTGATAAAAATGTTTTCACAATTAGAGGTTTTCAATGTTTTTCAATCCCTGTGACTTTTTTGACCTCCTGTCGAGGACAAGAAAAACAAAATGAGGCGTCTAACAACTGATCATGCATTGAAGAAACATAACCCCCAAAAGTATATATCTATGCTAAGACACAACACTTCTTATTTTCATCAAGACAAAAATAAAACAGGTTCCTTAATTTTATTCTTGTTTTTATTTTTTGCCCTCTTGGGTAAATGCGGGACATTAAGCTTTCAAACTCTGACAGAATGACAGATGGAAATACAGCAGAAGCGGCCATCCAGACCCGGCCATCACTGTATCGGAAGAGTCTCTGAATGATCTCATGAACCCAAATATGTTGACATGATTACAGATGTGTTTTGTAGAGCTATTCAAAATAAATACCCTGATCTTCTCAACATCATCCGTGTCTTCTATGCATTGTAAATGAGATAAACACAGACACCGCTCCATGTAGTGATCAGGCTAAAGACAACAGCTTAAGAAGGTCTGTTTTGAACATGCGGTGACCAGAGAATTCATTGCATGGTGAAGGAGAGGCAGCCGACGCAAATTTGCCGCTCAAATCGCATTCTGTGTGAATTCAGCTTTACTGAGTAGTTGGACAAGTGTGTCTAATAAAGTGGCCAGTGAGTGTCGTTGGATGGACAGATAGACAGACACGAGCTTGCTACACTGCAGCTGTTGGTAGGCTCAAGTCACACATGGAGTTATTTCTGAAGCGCTGAGACACTCTGGCTAAAGCTCTCATTGAACTGCTCAGTGCTGCAGTCAAATTTTTAGGCTGGCTTTTTAAAAGGCTTGCTCTTTTTATTCTTTTAAAGGTGACAACGCTTTTGCATTGCATTAGTGCAGAAAAGGAGCATCATTAGGCTACAGTGAAAAGAGGAGAGGATCGAAGACATGGAGTTGTTCAAACAGCAAAAAGTTGAGGATTTCTACATAATTGGTGAAGAGCTGGGCAGGTACAGATATGCATTTATTGTCCATAACCTCTTCATGACCAAACAAGAATGACTAAAATGAAGATGAACTATTTAAAAGGATTAATACAATAAATAAAAAATGGATTTGCCTCAGTGGCTCACTTGTAGTTTGCATGGGTTTATCTGACAGCATGTGGAGTGACGTCGTACTATTGATGATGTCAAATTCTTTTAGTTACTTAAATGGTGAAAGCCTCGATCTCGCCCTTGAATCATGAAGAGCAATACCATTTGTTTCTGACATCATCAACTTTTGCAGTGAAGAAATGAGAGCATCTTCATGATACAAAAGTCTTGACAAAGATGATTATGATGCAGGAACTTGAATTCAGTCAGTTATGCTTCATGACAGGCTCTTCTAGAGTTTAAAATCTAATTTTCCAAGGATTCATCAATCAATTGCGGAGCATTGTCGCATTATTTCTAAAATGAACTCCTCCACATCTGTGAAAATGAAGTTTGTGAGCTTGTTTTAGGCTACTGATAAAGAAATGTGACCAAAAGCCACTTATGTCATGTTTTTGTCATATTGTCAGGCAGAGCCAGCTGCCCTGTTTGTTCATTAAGCTTTTAAAAGACCTCTATATTTAGCATTAACTTTTCTAAACTCAGAGCAGCTGCAGAACAGGGCGTGTTTGATTACGAACCTCTATAATTAAGCAGTTAAGAGCAGACCCAGTGTCCGTAGCACCTAATATTATTTTGAAAATTTGTGCAAAATAGAAAAAAAGTCCTATATTTTTGCTCTTTACATAATCCCATGGGGCAATGTTTGAGTGATTGATGTGGGTTATTTCAAGTGTAATTTGTGGACAAAACAAGGCAAAAAAAATCCCACTGATTTATCAAGCTCATTGCAGAGATAGTGAAATACAATGTACATTTTTAATTTTTCCAAAACTAGCTAATAAAGTCCTGACTATATCTTTCAAATGCTCAGGATTTTATCAATAATAGTAGAAAATCATAAAACAGTTGCAAAGGAAAAAAAAGATAATAAAAAGATGCCTTTGAAAACACAAAACTCGATGGCTAAAAGGAATTTTAAATTAAAGAGACTTTTTTTAATAAGAGACAGCATTCTCATTTATTTAAAGACAAAACAATAATAAGCAAAAACAAATTATATGCATGACATGATTTAAAAACATCTAACATTGAGACACTGTTAACAGTGCATAAGCAGCACAAAATAATTATGCTCAACCACCAGTTTCTAACATGTTCTGACTAATCCTAATATTTTTTTTCTGTAGTTAAAGTTAACTACTGTTAAGTTATAAACTGACCAATCAGATGTCTCAGTATATAGCCTCACATTGAATGTTCAAAACAATCAGATTGACAGATTCTCCTGAGCTTGCGTTCAAGTGGAAGGGGTGTTCCAACAGGCTCACTCCTGATTGAAGAGATTGGTGACCATGGAAATGTTGACTCAGACCAATAACAAGCTGTGTGTACATGGAGATTGGATTAGAATTGCATTAGAATTGAACTGTATACTTTGGCGCTGAAAAACTTTATAACTTTACATTCACAACACTTTGGATCGTAACAAATCACTCTGATGTGCGCAGAAATATCTAAAATGCTGCAAACGGCTGTAGAGAAAAAAGTAGCAAAGTTCTATTGTAACCAAACATGGCTGCTGTTAGCATGTAGTGAAATTATCTTCTGAGTGTGCTTTAATTACCATTGAAGCTATTTTTTAAAGGGACCATTCACACATGATTTTTTCAATGCATGTGGCCAGTGCTGAACTCTTCTTGGTGGCATGGACCTGGCATCAAATTCTGATATGGAAAACCCCAGGAATGACAGGCTCAAACAAAAAGGTGTATTAGGAGCTCAGATCAGGAAAACTTAGGGGCATCTGGAAGCAACACAGTCAGGGCCACAGGTGGAGCAGCAACCTTTCCTAATGGCAGGTGTTGATCGTGGAGGCAGAAGTAAAAGGTGAGGGATGCTGAAGGCCTGCAGGAAGCTAGACCACAGACAGGGGAGCAGAACTAGTTGGGATGTCCCTTGTTTCAGTCACTCGTTTCTACATTGAAAGACACAGGCAAACAGAGGATCCACAATCCAAAGAAAAACTCCAGGGGAAGGTAAACAGGCCAACACAGGAGAGAAGTGACTTGGTACTGGGAAACAGCTATGTCTGACCAAAAAAAAAAGTGCAACAGCAAGGAACTTAACGACAGCAGCAAGGTAGATGCAACTGAAGGCTTGAGGCTTCTTAAGAAGGGAGGCACCCAGGTGAAGCCAATCTGCTGATTAGCCCAGCAGAGAAGAGCTGACAGGGTGGAAAGACTGAGATCCATGACACCTGGAGAAAGGGTTAGGGTTGGACACACTTAAAATAAGTGCGGGCAATGCAGTAATGTGCATTCCAGCCGCACATGAACACGCGAATAACATCAGCCGTGTTTTTGGTAACATTGGTAACACAAATTGACCCGATTGCACGGTTTCACAGAACTGCATGGAGTGCAGAATGCCTCTTCTGCATTAAAAAGCTGCCTCCAGAGCTCACACACCATCCCAAATCTGCTCCTCTGCTTGGAAACACAGTTCTCTGTAGCCAGGGAGCTCACTTGCCCAGAGCAGCCGGCTGATTCTGTTTGTGCGTCTACACACAGAATAAGTTGTCTACTTGCACCTCAATCAGATCAACTACTGACATTACCTAACCATCTTAATCAGAAGGAAACTTTGATCTGATTGAGTCTGACTGGGTCAGAGTATTCAGAATGGCATGATTTTATTCTGATCGTGCTTTTAATCCAATTACTTATGTCCATGTACACACTGCTATTGCTTGTGATGATGTCTGGTTCCAACATGGTGACATCTGTATCACAACAACATGGTGACTGAACTGACTTGATTTCTTTGGTCTTGGAAGTAAACCATTTTCTATGTCACACTCACTCAGTCCAGTTCTCAAATACAGTCAATGGCAGAAACCCAGAGAGAGGAGGTCTCAGCCAAAAATAAGGCAGAGCTACAGTAGCTCTGTCCCACTTTTATAGGCAGTACAGGTGCTCATTTCTGCACAGAGTGGTGGGAGTGACTAAACTCGTGCAGCTACTTAATTTGCTCATTCTGCCACACTAATCCTCTTCTCAAATGATGATAGCTGATTTTGTTTGACAAATTTACCACAATGTCTGTCTAAGTTAGACCACAACTAATGTGACCAATGATAAGTTAATCAACTGTCATGATTCTGTTTGCTATATTGGTTCAGATCTCCAAGGAACTTTAATGTTTTCTACAGATCACCAAATAAGGAGAACTGTATTCAAGTATATTAAGAAAGCAAACATTGTTTTTGTGACATCACGACTTACTCATTTTCTTAAAAAAAAACAAGCTATAAAAGCATTCTTTTTTTCTAAGAAAACCAATATCTGTGATTCGCTGTGTTTCAGTGGACAGTTTGCAATTGTAAAGCACTGCAAAGAGAAGAGCACAGGTCTGGAATTTGCTGCCAAGTTCATCAAGAAACGGCAGAGCACTGGGAGCTCACGAGGAGTGCGTCGAGAGGAGATAGAACGGGAGGTCAGCATCTTGCAGCAGATTCAGCACCCAAACATCATCATGCTGCATGACGTCTACGAGAATCGCACTGATGTGGTTCTCATCCTGGAGCTGTAAGTGGCAGAGTGCTAAGGCACAAAACTTACATTTCAATCATGCATTCATGCATGACTGTATTTACACCGAAAATTAACATCAAACATTTTTTCAATGCAATTTTTTGCATTTTCGTTGTAATCTTTAAATGTAACGAATCTTGATTTAAAAAGTTCAAGGTATTGTGTAGACTTTTTACATGACTGAAACATTATTATTTTTATTAATTGCTCTATTTCCCACAGGAAACAGTTCTATTCTCAATTCTGATTTTCAATGAGTCATTTAAACTTTTAAGAATACATTCATCTCCTATGAACCGCCACCTTAATGGAGTGGAGGAATTTGAGACCTCAAGTGAACCCAGGAAATAAGCCCTTCAGTGCTTATTTCCCTGGTAGGGTCTTCCAATGGCAGACAGGTCCTGGGTGATGAACCAGACAAAGATTAGGTCAGAATCCCTGGAGTAAGAATTATTGTGTTATGCCACACATCATAGAGCCTAAGTCTGGAGCCAGGCTTGGGGTAGGGGTTCAGAGGTGGGCACCTAGTGGCTGGGGCTCTTCTCATGGGATTTGAACGGGTCCAGCCCAAAGGGATCACTCCCTCGAGGGCCCACCACCTGCAGGAGTGCTCAAAAAGGGCCGGTGCAAAATTGGTTTAGATGGCAGGTGCCAAAAGGCGGGTGCCTCTAGTCACAGAATGTGGCTTTTGAGACTTAGAAAGTCAAGTTGTGTCATAGCCAAGAACAATTTTCATGATTTCTGTCTTGCAAGAAAAAAATTCTTCTCAACAAAGATTTTCAGTAGCAAAATAACCTTAGTTTAAGCAAAGATGTGTTAGCAACTGGCATTTAAAAAAAAAATTAATTATTGGTAAGACAGTTTCTTACCCCATTGACAGATGTTTTTATTTATTTAAAGATAATTCGCTAATGGCTAAAATATTTTGACCTATTTGTAAGGGGCCTGGTTTTCTTTGCTGTCACTTCTGACACTTCTGACACACACCAAACATGATTCATGCTGCAAATTTGCATCTGTCGCCTCTCCTTCATTGCACTGCGAATTCTCTCCTCATCGCCTGTCCAAAGATATGTTTCTCAACTTTGACGTCCCGGCTGTGTGTGGGAGGAGCTACAAGCTAATGTTTTTAGCCTGATCATTACATGGAGTGTTGTCTCTATTCATCTCATTTACGATGCATGGAAGACAGGATTGATGTTGAGCGATCAGCTTTATTTATTTTTGAAGAGCTCTGCAAAAACATTGGTAATCACTTGTCCATGTTTGGGTTCATTATTCAGAGATTCTCCCAGTTCATTAAGCTTCATTCACAAGCTTGGGCCCCTTAGTATCAATTGAGCATGGTAACAATGCCACAGCTTACTGAGTATTGTTGCTGACCACGTCCATCGCTTTATGATCACAGTGTACCATCTTCTGATGGCTACTTCCATCAGGCAATTCTGAAGGCAAAAGGGGGTCAAACCTAGTAGTAGCAATAAAGTGGTTGGTGATGATATTTGCAACCAGTCCTTGAAAACAGGAAGATTCCCACGTGAAATGAAAAAATGTAAAACTCATATCAATATTTAAAGTTGGTGATAAACATGTTTTGCATAGGGGTATCAAATTATCCCATTAATCGGGATTAATTAATAAATCACATTTCATCACATTTTTGTGTCAAATGGTTAATTCCGTGTTAAGGCTCATCTGGAGGAGCATTATCCCTCACATACCATGGTCCTTTAAAGAAAAAAAATTAAATAAATTATCAAAACTCCGGTCCTGTTATATTTTTAAGTTTAAAATTGTTTTTGACAAAAACAGACTATTTAAAACACAGTGTGTCGCGTTGTCATGATAATTGAACAAGTGGTGACACCACGAGTGAATCAGCTGATCCCCAGAGAAATGCTGCTTTTAACAGATATGCAACACTTTAGTAATATAAGGTGATGCACATCGGCGCAAAGCTGCATTTCTCCGCAACAGAATAAGCTGAATTACGTTGATCGCGTTAAGGGTTTAAATGTTACGGTGGTCAAAGGGTTCTCCAGTGTTAAAGGCTCAGCAGTTCTACAAATCAACAACAACCTTTTTTACCCTATTTTAGGCTAATATTACACACTTATCCTTGGTTAAAAAATAATTAAATTGGTGCTACAATGCTGAAATCTTGTAGAATTTATGCTTCCGGCTAATGATGTGTGGGGGCCATCTTGTCTGCTACGTGGTCTCCCTCATTTTTATACATGTTTAAAAAAGCTTTTGATGCTGTTGATCATGCGTAATTCATTACTTAACAGGATCACAAGTTTTTATTTTTCAGTGTCTCTGGAGGGGAATTATTTGACTTCCTGGCCCAAAAGGAGTCTCTGAGTGAGGAAGAGGCCACCCAGTTCATAAAACAAATCCTGGAAGGGGTGAACTACCTCCACACCAGAAAAATCGCTCACTTTGACCTCAAGGTTGGTCTTAAATCATCTCTACACAGCAAACTACATGATGTATGTAACAACTTGTCTAAGAGTAAAAATGTAAAACATAAACTCTGAAAAAATGTTGATCCTGTGTTTACTTACTTTCTATAAACAAACTTGTGGGTTCATGGGTTGTATGTGTTAACGGAGGGAGAGGGGAAAGCAAAGGGTAGGTTGTATTTTCTCTTATTTTATTTATTTGTTTGTTGTTGTTTTTGTTTTCAACTGTGAAGCGCTTCGAGCTGCAAAAGTATGAGAATTGCCTTTTATAAATAAATGTTGAAGGAATATATATATATATATATCAATAAGCAGGGAATAGCTCAGATGATTAAGTACAACAATTCCATACCGATCCTCAGATGATACCCGGAAGAAACCAGTGTTCGATTCCCAGTACATTTAGAGAGTATAAAATGAGTGGCAAAAGGGGCTATTAACATCATCTAGTGGGGATCCTTGGGCATGACCTATAATGCCACTGGCTATCTCAAGAAAAATAAGAGAAAATGAAAGGCTCAGACGTCGCCCGGCCAAACAAGGTGTGCGTCAGGTGCTGGGAAATCAGAGCACCTCGATGAGGTAAATGGACTAGATATGACAACAAGGCTCTGTTGGAATGCTATTACTCAAGTTACCCTACTCAGAGAGGTTATATGCAGAGAATGTGAAGCGAATGGATGCTTCAAAACCCACAATCAAGGCTAAATGCGCTAAGAGTGAGAGCGACTTAAACTCCCTGATCCACACCACCAGGATCTACAGTACTGACATTGGGATGTCATTCGGGCTTAAGAACGGCAGTCAAATGGTGACAAAGAGAGGCAAGGTAGTGGGACTTCCAGAGACACTGGTAATGGCAAACCAACCAGACATTGTAGTGGTGGATAAAGAACAGAGGAAAGCTGTTGTGATGGATGTAGCAGTACCAAGCAATGGTAACATCAAAAAGAAGGAACGTGAGAAACTGGAGAAAAGTCAGGAACTCAGAGAAGAACTGGAGAAAGTTTGGAAGGTGAAGGTGACAGTGGTGTCCGTGGTAATTGGAGCATTTGGGGCTGTAACCCCCAAACTGGAGGAGTGGCAACAGCAGATCCCTGGAAAGACCTCAGACATCTCAGTCCAGATAAGTACAGTGCTAAGAACAGCTAAGATACTGCAGGACTCTCAAGCTCCCAGGCCTTTGGTAGATGACCTAAGCTTGGAGTCAGGTACCACCCACAGAGAGTGAGAGTGGTGTTTTTATGTTTAGATAATATATATATATATATGTATATTTTTTTAACGATAGATTGCTTATAAAATCTAAAGGACACTTGCAGTTTTATCACTTTTATAAATCCTAAAATTTAAAGTTAACTAAAATAGTGAACTTCAAATGCTTATTGTTAAAATGAAAACAATTATCATGGTTTTGGTCCAGGATTGACTGTTTTTCTTTTATTTCTTTTTCCAAACATAAAGGAGTTCAGAGTTTTGGTAGTGATTGTGGTTTCCTCTTGCCTGCTATAGTTAATGTTAATAAATAAACTCTAATCTAGCTGAGAGCGAGGGCCTCCATTTCCTTAAGGGTCAGCTAGAGTGTGTAAAAGGGAAGAAATAAAAGGATGTATATGACACAAGCGTCTTGTAGTAACAAAAAAAAAAAAAAAAAAAACAGTTTACAGTGTCAAACTGACCCACAAATGTTGAATAATGTTAAAGAGGGTAACTGTGAAAAGGTACAGTCACCTATTACTACATCATAATCCCAGGGTTGCTTTTGCAGGATCAGGCAACACCATCCACAAGCGAGGAATGTTTAGATTTGAGTGATTTAATTTCTTCGAACTTGGTGAGCTGTCCATACTGTATGCAGTCAAAGTATCAATGCCCTCCATGACATCATAAATCAAGGATTAAACATAAACACATTGGAAAGTCTCCACTTCTGAAGCTTAGAGGACATAGCGTCTGTGATTACTTACAAGAAAATGACATTTGGGTTTTTAAACTGTAAAAATCTTAAATACCTCTGTGGGTGCTTTGTTTGCAGCCTGAAAACATTATGCTGTTGGACAAGAATGTTCCGCTGCCAAGAATCAAATTGATTGATTTTGGTTTGGCCCACAAGATTGAAGCTGGAGTCGAGTTCAAAAACATCTTTGGAACGCCTGAGTTTGTTGGTAAGACCTGTGAAGCCCCCAGAAAAATGCCCACCAATCTGGTGATGACTCAGAACTAGTTCTGCTTGTATTTGTAAATACACGCTCCGACTTTTCTTTTAAGAGACCGCATGCTCGAGTGGGTTCAAATCCACGATTGGGTCACACCATATGTGAACCAGTGCTTTTCTGATTAGCACTCATTAAGGGGTTGGATTGGAGAAATAAATCTTCAAATGGTTCCCAAGTGTGGCTAAAGCTCATTGTTCCTTTAGGGCACAGGTCAAATGAAGAGAACACATTTCATACATCCAGGCATGGGACAACTGATGGAACTTTAACTTTACAATAAAGGTGTTCCAACAAATCAACCAAAAAAACAAAACAAAAACAAGCTAAACTTCAAAACAAATCAGTAACAACCCGTTCATAAAAACTGAATGATAGGATTCTTTTCGAACAGATCCTGTTCAGTAAGAATGTATTTTTAAAAGTCTTCTCTTTAGGACCACTAACATTTTTTTATTGTGAAGTTGAGCCATGGCATCTGGACTTATTGCCCTCTCTTCTTGAAAATTTTGACCACTAATTCAAGTGGCTTCACTAGTCTATGAAAAACTGTCACTCATTAAACTAATTTAAAGCTACAACACAGGATGATTTAGTAAATAGATATCATTAAGGGGGATCAACAAGTTTGACAAAGCACACAATGTTTTCATTTTCTGTATTTTCATCTTGTTCTTTGGGTATGTGGTCCGATGGTAAAGTGACCAGCAATAGTTGATTGCACACAAGGAGCAGGAGGCGCGAGTCCACAATCAATTCAATTTTATTTCAAAAAAATATCTAAGAATGCTATAAAAGGTCAACCACCATAAACACTGGTTAAGAGAGAGAGAACATTCTGTAGCTGGGGCCCGGAACTGCTAACAAGTGGAGGCTTGACACCAACCTACGTAACACGTCCACCCCACTCACGTGATGCAGAGCACACACTCCAATTGTGATTCCCTCCACCAAGGGCACCCAAATCCACACGGGGGAAAAGCCTCCACTTGAGCACTGGCCAACACTCGGGTCCTCAGCACGACAAAAAAAAAACAAAACAAGAACAACAGAGTTAAAAACAGACAACAGGATTCACACTTAAAATCTAAAAATGCACGAGCGTCTGGGCGGGCTGAGAGTTACACCTCAGGGTAGTCAGGACAACCCACCATACACAAAACCCACAAAGTTACAAACCAATAATAAAAATAGTCCGTGGGGTGATGGGGCGATCCCCTGTTATCCCGCTGACGGCGAGGGAGCAAGTCCGTATTCACCGTCGTCTGTCGGTTTAACCGCTCCGAAGCTGCGCAGCAGGCATCCACGCCGGCAAAAACCCCGTCACCTGTCGACGCGTCGAGCGGCACAAAAGAAGGAAGACTTAAAAGTTAATAATGACAAAAGCAGCAGCTGTCTCCAACAGCGGAAGCACCGGCAGTCCCTGGCGAGGGAAAACACATTAAATAAATCGCTTGAGAGAAAACTGCATACCTGGATGTCGCCAAGCTTACCAGGTGGATCAGAGTCGTCACCTGAGAGGGACAAACTGCACTACACTCACGGCTGCAGGAGCGATGATTGAGCTTCTCAGTCATGCATTTACCCCAGAGCTACAAACAAGCAGTAAAATACTGGTGACGCCGGCTCACACTTTGTCCAAAGGCAGGGTCCCACCGCAACATTACCTGTACAGCTAGCTGGCAGTGTGCCGCAGGAAGTGGGCGGTTCCAACGACCAGAAGATGCCCCTGACTGCCAGTGGGAACCTCGTTGATTTTATAGCGTCCCACCAGGTCGCTAATTGCCATTAACCCACTAGCTACACCTGTGATAATCTATTCCGCCACAATCCGCCCTCCCAAAGTGCATCGTCGCCCCGACGATGGTGCACGCTGCTAACTATACCCATGGCCTAAATGAGAGAGTAGGAACTACGGCTACCCCAGAGCAGCTTGGTCCCTCCCCTGCAGCTCTAGGGAGCCTGTGGATGTTAGAATGGTGTCCAGCTGTGGGCCGTGAGGTGCGCCGCACTTGAAGGCTACTGGTACCAGAGTCACCTGGTAAGGTGATCTGGGAGGAGGACGGTACACCAGGCTCAGTAGGGCCAGGCTCCACCTGCCTATGTTGCTGCTCAGGCCCCCTTTCTTCCTCTGCCTCAATCACAGGTGCATCCCTCAATATGAACCAGTCCCCATTCTCAACTGGTTCCTCTTGCTCCTGGGGGAACCCCTGAGGAAAGTGGGTAGAATGGTCACCCGCCGACTCCTCTGCCTGTCCTCTCTGCACTACCGCCTTTATTAGTGACCGATGAACTTGCCGAGACTTACAGGCGTCATCTTGTGGGGCAATGGTGTACACAGAGCCCCCATCTCTGGGAGCCTTCAGAACTGTATATACCCTGTGATCCCATAAGTCCCTTATTTTCTGTCTTCCTCTGAACCCACGGTCCCGCACTAAGACCAACTGTCCCTCAGCAAGAGGAGGGTCCCTTATCCCCTCATCATGTCTTCTCTTCCTGCGCTCAGCCGCTACTTGGAGCCTCCCCCTAGTACCCTCAAAGGCGAGTTGTAATCGCGTTTGATGTTCCTGTAACCACTCCTGAACAGTGCCCATGGTTGGCTCCTGTACCCGACCCAGTAGGAAATCGACCGGCAGTCTCGGCTCTTGGCCGAACATTAAAAAATATGGTGATTCACCTGTCGCCTGATGGGGGGTGGTATTATATGCATACAGGAGCTGCGGGAGGCACATGTTCCAGTCTCGCTTTCGAGAGACCGGTAGAGTCCTGAGTAGGTCGTGTAGGGTCCTATTAAAACGTTCACACTGCCCGTTACCAACTGGGTGGTAGGGTGTAGTGCGAGATTTTTCAACTCCATAAAGGCCACAGAGCTGCTGAATGAGAGCACTCTCAAAGCTCCGGCCTTGATCAGAGTGTACACGGGCTGGGACACCAAATTTAAAAAACCATTCGTTGACCAAGGCCTGGGCCACAGTTGCGGCACGCTGATCACGAGTGGCAACCGCCAGGGTGTATTTGCTAAATACATCTGTCATGACCAGAACATGCTCCTTGCCACATGCCGTGGGTTCCAACATCGTAAAATCCATGGCCACAATCTCATTTGGCCTGGAGGCCAACAAATGACCCATGGGGGCACGGGCTGCCGGCCGAGTGACCTTTGCCACTTGGCATCGCTCACACTGGTTACACCAGTCTGCCACATCCGACGCCATACCAGGCCAATAACAACGGTGGCAGAGCAGGTCAAGGGTCCGGTCTACTCCCTGATGACCATGCTGCTGATGGACCGATGTCAGCACTTCTTCCCTCAAAGAACTAGGGAGCAGGATCTGCAACACTGCCTCACCGCCATCGTCACGAAAGACCCTTCGATAGATAACCCCACCTTGCTCAACTAGTCTGTTCCACTGCCGGAGCAATGAAAGCGTGGGTGGGGACAACTTCCTACGCTCCTCCTGGTTCGGTCGAGTCTGCCGCTCCCAAAAAGGCAAAAGCTCCTTCCAAGTGGGGTCACTCTTTTGGAGCAAGGCTATGTCTGAGGGACAATGATGAGGAAGGGCGGCCACACTAGCTTGAGTGGCCCCAACCACACCTGCCGGTCGCAGTTGCTGCACTGACAAAGGCAGACTGCTACCCGGAAGGCTGTCCTTCCAGGCCTGAATGTCCGGGAACTGTTGCCGTGACAAGGCATCTGCATTTTTATTGCTGCGCCCTGACCGGTACTTTATGTCCAGGTCAAATGCTGCCAGCTGGGCGGCCCACCGTTGCTCTACGGCACCAAGCTTCGCCGTGGAAAGATAGCTGAGGGGGTTATTGTCCGTATAAACGATGCATCTCTGGCCGAGGAGGTATTCTCTGAATTTCTCCGCTACAGCCCACTTGAGCGCCAAGAACTCTAGTCTCATAGAGCTGTAGTTAATGGGGTTCCGTTCAGTGGGCCGCAAGCTTCGGCTAGCGTAAGCTACCGGACGCACCATACCCTCATGCTCCTGAGACAGTACTGCTCCCAGGCCCCCATTGCTGGCATCTATCTCCAAAATGAAGGGACGGGAGAAGTCGGCATAAGCCAGGACTGGTGTTGTAGTCAGCTTCGCTTTTAAAGTCTCAAAGCTACGCTGGCACTCCTCAGTCCAGTGGTTTGCCACTCCACGTTCTGATCGCTTGCGGACCTTGGCGCCCTCCAGCTTTGCCACCAACCGGTGCAGAGGCGCAGCCAACTGGGCAAATCCCTCGATAAAACGTCGGTAGTAACTAGCAAAGCCAATGAATGAGCGCAACTGGAACACTGTTGTGGGGGGTTGCCAGTTAGCCATCACCTCCACTTTGTCTGGGTCGGTGGAGACCCCTCGGTCTGAAATCACATGCCCAAGGTAACGCACCTGCCGCTGAAAAAAGGCGCATTTGGTGAGGTTAACCTTAAGTCCCTCATGTTGCAACCTTTTAAGTACCAGCTCTAATCGCTCCAAATGCTGCTCAACTGAGGAGGAAAAGACTACGATGTCATCCAGGTACAATAACAAGGACTGACCTTGTTGCTCACCGAACATCCGTTGCATCAAACGCTGAAAGGTACTGGGGGCGTTACACAGGCCAAACGGCATGCGATTCCACTCAAAGAGGCCAAACGGGGTGCAGAACGCTGTCTTCGGGCGATCTGCCTCTGCCACTGCAACCTGATGGTAGCCGCTGGCCAGATCCAGAGTGGAGAACCACTGAGCCCCTGACAGGGCATCCAAGGATTCCTCGATTCAAGGAAGCGGGAACGCGTCCTTCCTAGTCCTGCTATTTAGCTGCCGGTAATCCACACAAAGACGGAGGCCACCGTCTTTTTTGCGGACCAGCACAATTGGGGATGCAAAGGGGCTGCTACTCTCACGAATCACCTGCGACTGAAGCAAGTTATTAATGTGCTCCTTTGCTGCCTCATACTCTGATGGAGGAATCCGCCTATAGCGCTGCCTGACGGGAGCCTCCTCCACCAAGGGAATCTCGTGGGTAATTAAACTTGAGCACCCAAGATCACCCTCGTGCCGTGAAAAGACCGTAGAATATCTTTCTAGGAGGGCCCGAACTCGCTTCTGTTCTGCCACAGAAAGAGAAGAAAGGTCTATCGACTCCAGCGGAACCTGTGGTGGGTCAGATGCTGCCTGTGCAGCCACCAAGGCTGTCCCTGAGGGTACCTCAATCACCCCTCGGGGTAAACTCACGATCCCAGCTGGGGCCAAGGTGCCCAGTAGTGCACGTGGGTGGACCCTTACCGCCGTGGACCCCACGTTGATGATGGGGATGTAAGCTGTCCCTCGAACTACCTTCACCAACGATGGGGGTGCTAAGAGACCCGCTGGGAGGTCTGAGCCACCTGGCTCGAACACCACCACCGGGTCGGAGCACTTCTCTGAACAGGTAGCAGCAACGACTGTTAGGACGCCACCTGGGACCCAACAAGGCCTTCGACCACGTGTTCTCGCCTTAAAAGCACTGGGGGCCCCCTGCGCTTGATCTTGGTGACACTGCTGCAGGCCACTCAAAATCGCACCTGGGGCGGTAGACACCTCAGGTTGTCCAAAGAGGGCACACCCATGGTAGGCAAAGAGATCTTGATAGCAGCGGCGTATGATATTCATCCCCAAAACACCAGGTACTTGCATGGGTCCTCCCCCAGGGGGATCCCTGACGACCAAAACACCGCATTGCGGCAACAACCTGCCGCAGAGCCCTACTTCCAACTCCAGGTAGCCGAGATATGGTATAGCAAGTCCGTTAGCTGCCCTCAGTTGTAGCCAATGGCAAGAGCGAAGTCGCTCTTGCCCCCATGGCTCAAAGTGCTGCTTGAAAAAGCTTTCTGTGACTGTGGAAACCATGGACCCAGTATCCACTAAGCATGAAACAAGACAACCACCCATACTCACCTCCAAATGGGGACAGGAAGCCAACAGCCCATCCAAGTCCCCCCTGGAGCCAGAAACGTCCCCCTCCGAGCTGTGGCTCTGCAGCTCGGTGGGCACTAGTTTTTCCGCCGGTAACAAATTACTGCCGGCCTGCCGCCTTGGGAGCTACCCGAACACCATCACATTCCTGGGCAAAGTGCCCCGGCTGTTGGCATCGCCTACAAATAAGGGAGCTGCGACGGGGTGGACGGCTAACTGGGGTGGGATTCTGCAGATGCGAGAGGTCACGAGACAGCTGCAGAATCTGTTCTTGCTGAAGCCGTAACATCTCCTTTATTTCCGCTAGTTCAGACTTTTGGGGGACGGTCTGGGAGGTACTCCCAACCCCGCACTGAAACCCCGGAATAGAAGGACCCAAATAGCTACGGCCCCGAGCCCCTCCTGGCAGACCTTCGCGCTCCCACCTTATTGCCTCACCCCTAACCTCCAGCAATGTAGCGGTGGGCTGCCGGCGCACAAACTGTTTCAGTTCACGGCGTAAAGTGCAATCAAAGACATGTTCTACAAATTGATCCCGCAACAGACTTTCTGCGTTTGGAACGCCACTAGGTGCGGCTCCTTTAACGGATGCCATCAGGCCCATTAAGGCCAAAGAAAACTCCTGCAGCGTTTCTCCTTCTAACTGTCGCCGAGAAAAAAAAGCCTCTTGCAGGGCAACGTAGGAGTCAGTGCAGCCGTATAGTTCCTGCAGCACTGCAATGACCTTCAACGGGTCCTCACGATCAGAACTAGGGCGATATTTGATCTCATCGCGAGCCTCCCCCTCCAGGTGATCGAACAGAAAGAACGCCTGGTCAGCGATGTTTAAATGGCGAGCTCTCATACAGGCCTGCACCTCTTCAAGCCATTCGTTGAGCCCAATACCAGTCCGCCCTCTGAATAAGGGACATTTTCTGTCTCTAGGGACATACAATAATCTCTCTATGACAGGTGGGTTACTCGAAGGCCCAGCCAAAGTGGCAGAGGCCATACTAGGGCCCGAAGCAGCAGAAGGTTGCTGCCGCAGCCTCTCATTTTCAGCTTGTAACCTGGAAACCAGGTCTGACAACTCTTGGATTTGGCCTTCCATAATTGAGTCTCGGCTCCGTAAGACAAATACCTGGCCAGAGTTACCTTCCTCACATCCAAGAGGGGACAGCTGCTGCTTTTTTTTTTTTCGACTACCAAAAGAGACAAAAAGTAATAAAACTTTACTAAAAAGATCAAGTCTCCAAACACTCACACACACCAACACACACGCACACAAACACACCTCTGCTTCCAAGTGTGCGATCCTGCCAACAACGCCAATTTGTGGTCCGATGGTAAAGTGACCAGCAATAGTTGATTGCACACAAGGAGCAGGAGGCGCGAGTCCACAATCAATTCAATTTTATTTCAAAAAAATATCTAAGAATGCTATAAAAGGTCAACCACCATAAACACTGGTTAAGAGAGAGAGAACATTCTGTAGCTGGGGCCCGGAACTGCTAACAAGTGGAGGCTTGACACCAACCTACGTAACACGTCCACCCCACTCACGTGATGCAGAGCACACACTCCAATTGTGATTCCCTCCACCAAGGGCACCCAAATCCACACGGGGGAAAAGCCTCCACTTGAGCACTGGCCAACACTCGGGTCCTCAGCACGACAAAAAAAAAAAAACAAAACAAGAACAACAGAGTTAAAAACAGACAACAGGATTCACACTTAAAATCTAAAAATGCACGAGCGTCTGGGCGGGCTGAGAGTTACACCTCAGGGTAGTCAGGACAACCCACCATACACAAAACCCACAAAGTTACAAACCAATAATAAAAATAGTCCGTGGGGTGATGGGGCGATCCCCTGTTATCCCGCTGACGGCGAGGGAGCAAGTCCGTATTCACCGTCGTCTGTCGGTTTAACCGCTCCGAAGCCGCGCAGCAGGCATCCACGCCGGCAAAAACCCCGTCACCCGTCGACGCGTCGAGCGGCACAAAAGAAGGAAGACTTAAAAGTTAATAATGACAAAAGCAGCAGCTGTCTCCAACAGCGGAAGCACCGGCAGTCCCTGGCGAGGGAAAACACATTAAATAAATCGCTTGAGAGAAAACTGCATACCTGGATGTCGCCAAGCTTACCAGGTGGATCAGAGTCGTCACCTGAGAGGGACAAACTGCACTACACTCACGGCTGCAGGAGCGATGATTGAGCTTCTCAGTCATGCATTTACCCCAGAGCTACAAACAAGCAGTAAAATACTGGTGACGCCGGCTCACACTTTGTCCAAAGGCAGGGTCCCACCGCAACATTACCTGTACAGCTAGCTGGCAGTGTGCCGCAGGAAGTGGGCGGTTCCAACGACCAGAAGATGCCCCTGACTGCCAGTGGGAACCTCGTTGATTTTATAGCGTCCCACCAGGTCGCTAATTGCCATTAACCCACTAGCTACACCTGTGATAATCTATTCCGCCACAGGTATTTTTGATCATGGTTTACTCTGTATGTGTTCGTTTCTTGTGGTGTTGGTGATAGTGCTTTACTATTAAATTTTGAGTTTGGATTCAGTTAAAAAACAAAAAAGGGCTTGAACTTCATAAGTCTTCCAACTTCATCCAAAGCCCTTTTCAAACTTTGACTGCTATTGATAAACATTGTACTTCTGTTTGTGATGTTGATTTTATGTTTGTAGTTCAAAATAAATTAACAAAAACATTTAAAAACAAAAAAAAGGAAAAAAAATGAGTGCCATGTCATGGGTTTGTCATCCATCTGTCACAAACAGGCAGACAGCTGGTTTCATTGCAGTAAGTTTACTGTAAAGTGACGGGCAGAAGCTCAGTTAAAAGTCCAAAAAGCTAAATCAGAGTAATAATCCTGGCAAAGGTCAGGACAGGCAGAAAAGAGGCATAGTCAGTTACAAAGATGAGTCAGGTAACACGTGACCAGATCAGGAATGAACACTGTGCTTGCGTGCATGCGTTGATTAAAGCTGATTTTAAGCTGATTAAATTAAGGCTTTTTAAAAGTTATTTAATTCACTGATTCACATTGATTTAATTCACATTCAAAAGATCATATATAACAGAAAAATAATTATCCTACAAGTTTACCATCATTTAGTTTTGAAAAATGAATCAGCATTAAAAGAGTGACCTACAAATCCCTTTAAAAGGTCAATTAGCCCTACTAGTGTTGGTATTAGTTACACTGGGAAGTATTCACTTTCTTCAAAACAAAACGTATTATTTTCTTTCAAACCAGTTATGCAACATAGCTAACTTCATGAGGGAAATCATCATTTCATGATTTGCAATTCCTTTTTTTTTAACACAAATGAAAAAAATAATTAATCATAGGGACTCTAATTTATTGATTGATGCATTTATTACTTAGTTTTTTTCTCATTTATAGTTCATTTTTTGTTTCACAGTTACTAGCTTTTCGATAAGATCAATGCAATAAATAAGAATGTTACATTCCTTTGTTTTATTACATTTTTCGCTGTTTAAGCACCAGAAATTGTCAACTACGAACCTCTGGGACTGGAAGCAGACATGTGGAGCATTGGCGTCATCACCTACATCCTGCAAGTAAAACCACAATCACACTTGGTCTTTTATCAACTGAACAGAATAGTGAAATGTGTGTTTTGATGTGTTCTACATGCCAGGTTAAGCGGAGCATCTCCATTTCTTGGGGAAACCAAACAGGACACGCTGGGGAACATCTCAGCCATTAACTATGAGTTTGATGAAGAGTTCTTCTGTTACACCAGTGATCTAGGCAAGAGGTTTATCAGCCAGCTTCTGGAGAGGGACAGGAAGTAAAATGAATGAAATTTCACAAAACTAATTTCACAGAAGAAGTGTGTCTTAAGTCTGGTGATAATTTTTGTTTGTTTACCAGAAAACGATTAACAATTCAAGACGCCCTCAGTCACCCATGGATCAAGGTAAATCAAACTCTGTTTATAAAATGATAAACTGCGTATCCTTTTACAGGTTTTACCATGCTCTTGGTAAGATTTGCTATATACTGGTTTTACCATTTGTGGTCTTCCCATTGAGTGTATAAAAGAACTGGACTGAGTGACTCCTCCCCCCCTGGCAATCCAAACTGGGAATACGATTCGGCTCCAAGAAGCCAAAATCCCATAGACTTCTATAGAGAAATAAACAGCTATTACTCAGTCATTCTATCCATCCGAATAACCATTTTTGTTCTGATACAGTTTTAACATGTTTTTGATAATCTTGATTTTTGTTTTGCCAAATAGGATTTCTTCATTGCAAGATATTCAAGTTATAAACTGACTAATCCGATGCCTCAATAAAAGCATGTGATGCCCCACCTGAAATGTTCGAGACGTTTGATTCCTAATTTCTCCTGGGCTTGCTTTCAGTAAAAGGGGTATGGAATTCCAACAAGTTCCGTCTTACAGGAAGAACACTTTTGCACACTGCACTTTTCAGTTTTTTATTTGTAAAAAACATGAACTATTGTATAATTTTCTTTCCACTTCACAAGTATGTGGAATCTGGACTCACTCAGTCCCTTTCTCATATACAGTCAATGGGTCTTGCCATTTCGCTGACTTTTTTCAGAGCAATTTTGCATGCTTTGATTTTTCTTTCTCTGTTTTGCGTCCTGGTTGGCAGTTGATCTTGTCAATCAATCTCTTTGCAATGTCTCCTGTGCAGAATACTTCAGGTTGTCGTATTTACATAAATCTTCAAACACGAGCAGATAGTTTTTTATTTATTTAATTATTCCATTGAGCTAGACTTATTTTTATATGAAGGTGTGACGTTTGAGAGTTCAAACAAGAGTAAAAAGTGTTAAAATGTTCATGTATGTCTGAGAAAAGTGCATAAAGTGTGTAGTTAGGAGTGTTACAGCCTTAAAACATCTGTAATATTACTCCATGGGTTTCACCTTTTGTGGGTTATTTTTAGAATAACTCCTGCAATAAACGAGGGAATACTGTATAGAGCATTACTACAGTCTGTCTTAAAAAGCATACCAATGATGATGCTGCCATCTGCATCAAGTATATGGCACAAATTTCTATTGGAGAAAATTTTGAAAAAATTGAATTTTCAACTTTTTTACGTTTGTCCTTTCCTTTCAGTTCTCACTTTTCAGTTTCATTTCAGTTTTCAAGTTTTCACTGCCCAGCAGATCCCATTATATGTGGGGGCGGGGCTTTGATCTCTGGCTTACTTGGACATTTCCTATAGGGTGACAGAGAGGACTCCTCACTACACTATCTGCATCAGAAGAGCATTGGGAAAGCATTACTACTACACGGTTTTCCCTCACTAAAACGCTTTTCACCTTTAGCGGTCTCGCTGTTTGGTTGATTTTTTTTTTTCAGTGCTACTTTGCTATTGAGCTTGTCAATCAATCTCTTCTGTGCCGTGTTTTACTGAGACGCGGCGAGTGCAGCTTGCCAATGTTGTGGCATTATGGTTTCTTTTGCGGTGAGCAAGCCACCAGAAAGCTAAAGACAGATTAGCGCAGGAATCTCCAACCAGGAAGACTGAGACAAGTAGCTTAATAGAAAATACAAATCTTCATTAGTACAAAATAGTTGTTCTAAAAGGACGATGTTAAAATGGTACAACACAGAACAAGAACCGAGAAACAACAGAGCCTGCAAGAAGTCCTGCGACACGCCCCGTGCGTGTAACCACTGGCTCTGCTCAGCGTGGGAGGAAGACTCTGGTGAGGTCCAGTGGTGAGGGGGGAGAAGAAACCTGAGCAGATGGATCCCAGTCTGACCACCTCATGCTGATCCAGTGCACGGACGAATGGCAGTCACGGAGCCACAACAGAAAGTTCGATTTGGCCCCGAATCATGGCAGCAGTGATGAGTCAGTGGTGCTAAACAACACCACCAGGCACCACTTAAGACAGTGGCCCCACACAAACCAGCGGGACCAACGAATAAATGTGGATTAACACAAATCACAAACAAACAAAAAGCAAAAACACAAACCTGTTCCTACAGCCTGGGAAGATGAACTACAGGAGCCACACGAATAAAAAGGCAAACCGTCTTTGATCCTGTATACAGTTCAAGCCAGAAATGCAGCCTTACAGCACTGATACTGCATGTCCAAACCCGGAAGTAGCGGGTCTGAGGCTTATTCTAACTTTGATGGAGAGGGAAGGGCTTTCAACAGCCCTCTGCATTTGAAGCAGATGATATCATGTGGCCCTCTACCTGCCACAGATCCATAAATCTTCAAGTGATTAAAGTCTTGTTTTCATTAATACTGGACTTATTTTCTATGAAGGGGTGATCTTTGAGGGCTTAAACAAGAAAGAAAAGTGTTGAAAATGTGTCGTGAGGAGCAATTTCTGTCCCAGTAGCCAATGAGCTCAAAGCCCCGCCCCCACGTAAAAATGGGATCTGCAGTGAAAACTTGAAACTTGAATTGAGACTGAAAACTGAGAACTGAAAGGAAAAGACAAACAAAAAAAAGTTTTAAAAAAATATCTACATTTTTTTATTTTTTAAGTTTTAGGTTGAAATATTTCTTTTATTCAAATTTTAAAATTGAAATTTTTTTTTTAGTTATACGCCCCTCTTTCAGGAAAACCTCTGGACCCTTTGTTATGATCAGTTGACAATCAGGAAATAACATCAGTCCCAATTTTTGATTCGTACTGAATGCAATTTATTCTTCACAGCATTTTAAAAAAAATAGATATGGAGGATGGATCAGTTAATGTAGTAATTCTATTTCGGATTAAGTGTTAGTTTATGTTATAATTTGACTTTTTCATAGGCTGCAAACTTAACTCAAAACTCTGAAATTAGATTTAGCTAGTCAGTAGACATTTTCATCCAAAGCAACTAAAAATTAGGAACAAAACAAGCAAAAGATTCACGTCAAGGTTACACAGTGTAGTAAAATGGTGAGAGAAAAATGTCATAGGCACTTTAAGTGGCCAACAAGAAGTGGCGGTACTCTCTTTCATGGAAGTTGAAACATAAAATGCAGAGAATCTTGAATGTAAAATTTTATCAATAAAAAAATGTCATTTTTTTTCTCTGTGTCATAATATGAAATAAGAAAGAGGGAGCTTATGTCAAGTCTATAAATATATGTAGTCATACAGAGACTGTATACATAAAATTATTTTAAATGGGAGAACAATTACAACATTACGTCACATCGTTAAGTCACGTGCTGCAGTGATGTCACCCTAAAAGCTAGCTTGTAGCTTGTAGTTCAACAATGAGACACAGCAACTCATTGAAATGCTGTGAGGTGAATGCAGGCTGGTTAAAACAACTTTTAATGATACACATTGTTTCTCACTGTTTTCCCAACAATCTATTTATCATAAACACTTATCGTCCTACATTCATAGCCAGCGTCTCCAAAGTTCTGCAGTTGATAACATCCTCTGAGTTAAAGCACACACAGCACGGTTCTTGCCAGTAACCGTCTTGCAGCATTCCTCTGCCATACCAAAGTAACATGAAAAAATTGTTGTTCCTGTTGTTTAAAACTGGTAATCGAAATATAAAGTTTTAAGAAGTCAAAACCATCCCAACAAGGACAACTTTCTCTTGTTGTTTTGACCCGCCTCATATTGATGTATTTTAATCTGACAGCAGCTCATTCAAGTTCCTTTTAAGATAAAATTCAGTGTCAATAAAGATCCTCCTAAAGCAGTAAATTTACTTGCACTTGTTATGCAATTCTCTGATTGAAGAACTTTGCTTCTGAACAGAAACAATAGGTACTGCCGTGCAGCAGAAGTTAAGAACATGTGCTTTAAACCTATTTTAATCATAAACAGTTCTGACAATAGCTTTGATCATCATTTTACTCAGTATTCTGACTTGTGTGCATTTTGGAGGATTGATAAAACACACAAGGGTTCTTAATTTAGTGTTGTCAGAAGTGTTTAAAAACATGTTTATTTTATCTTTATCTTTTATCTTTATCTTCTTACAATAGTAAGATCACTTCATTAAAAAATAAACCTAAATGACAAAATGTAACAAACAAACTGATTATTGATCCACAATAAGAAACTTCAGCTTCTATGAAGCTCCATACAAAATCTCCTGGTGGAACATTTTAATAAAATATCACTTTTTGGAACAGAAAAACTGCACCCCCCGACCCCCCTGCTTGCTCAGGCCCCCTCCCCCCTACCCGCAGCACTGCTCGGTGCATGTGCAATTCAATTCAATTTTTTTATATAGCCCAATATCACAGTCATAGCCGTCTCCTTGGACTGAAATCAGTATATTGCAAGAAACAAAAAAATCAAACATGTAAAGGTAAAAAATGGCTGGTTGTTAAACAGACTAAGCTGAACAAACATCTCTGTCCTCACACCCTCCTTCTCGGTGAGGAAAAACTCATAACAAAAACCTTATCTTTTTTTTTTTTTTTTGGGGTGGGGGTGGGGGGACTAAGAAACCTCAGGATTGCCCACAAGAAGGATCCTCAACCCTGGACGGACAGGTGATGTGCTAGAACTATTAAAGAAAAGTGAGCTACTTAATTCTATAACTACATGGTTGAATAACAAGTATATGTCTAATAAACCAACACGTCTAGATAAACCGCTACAAGATAGCAGCTAAATATTTAAATAAACAACAACATGTTTGAATAGTGTAGCAGATGGGCTTCATCCAGTAGGAGTTCTGGAAACAGCTGGGGTTGCTGGAGGTGTTGTGAACAAGGAGGTGGCTGGAACCCAAGAGCAGACATGTTTTAAAAGATTAGAAGGTGATGTTTATTAATAAGGCGAATAGTGGAGCAGGATGACAGAGCGGATGGCTGGCTGGCAGACAGGTGAGCTGACAGAGCGGATGGCTGGCTGGCAGACAGGTGAGCTGACAGAGCGGATGGCTGGCTGGCAGACAGGTGAGCTGACAGAGCGGATGGCAGGCTGGCAGACAGGTGAGCTGACAGAGCGGATGGCTGGCTGGCAGACAGGTGAGCTGACAGAGCGGATGGCTGGCTGGCAGACAGGTGAGCTGACAGAGCGGATGGCTGGCTGGCAGACAGGTGAGCTGACAGAGCGGATGGCTGGCTGGCAGACAGGTGAGCTGACAGAGCGGATGGCTGGCTGGCAGACAGGTGAGCTGACAGAGCGGATGGCTGGCTGGCAGACAGGTGAGCTGACAGAGCGGATGGCTGGCTGGCAGACAGGTGAGCTGACAGAGCGGATGGCTGGCTGGCAGACAGACACACAAGCAGCATAATGATCTGACAATGACTGGAGGTTTGATGCTGCTTAAAAAGCCATGGTGATGAAGATCAGGAGGAGATGATTAGGAACAGGTGCCGTCGCTTGACGAGGGGGAAGGAATGCCTCCAGGGCACAACAGGAGGAGCCAGAGGAGAGATCACGGCCAAAGACAGGAGCGAGAAGAGCCAAAGGCGAGGTCACAGCCAAAGACAGGAGCAGGAAGAGTCAAAGGCGAGGTCACAGCCAAAGACAGGAGCGGGAAGAGCCAAAGGCAAGGTCATAGCCAAAGACAGGAGCACAGACGATCCACCTGGAAACAGAAACTTCTCCCGCTCCCCCGTAGGGGAGTGGGAAAGAGGGACAACATGTGAATCGCACCGCACCGGACAGATGCATGATAAACTGAGTATAAATAAACAAAATAAAGCATTGGCAGTTGGCAAGTGATGTCATGAAGATTGCAGGTGGAGGGAGTGGAGGTGAAAGAAGGATACAGACCCTGGTCAGGGTGGCGGGGGGATATACAGACCCACGTTAGGGTAGGGTTTATTGTGAGATAGGTAGGGGGTTGGTAGAAAAGGAAAGAGAGAGATGAAGGAGAGGGGGTTTTGGACTTAAGTATGTTGTGTGATGCAGATGGGACTTGGGGGTCCCTTTGGAGTTTGAGTGAGTTTAGTGGGATTCAGTGATCTTGAAATAAGGTATTATGTTTTGTGAGTAATGCTGTGCAGTTGGCAGGAGGTTTTTGAACTTAATTATAGATACAACTGGGAGCCAGTGAAGTGAAGCTAACACAGGAGTAATGTGTTCTCTTTTGCTGGTTCCTGCTAACAATCTAGCTGCTGCATTTTGAACAAGCTGAAGACTTGGAGATTGAAGAACTATACTTGGACTTATTGAAGTTGAAGGTGGAGATATATATAAAGCTTAAATAAAGCCTATTGGAATATATATATATATATATATATATATATATATATATATATATATATATATATATAAATCCCTTCCATGAACCGCCACCTAATGTGGTGGGATCCACTTGTCAGACAGGTCATGAGTGTCAGGGTTGGCGTGTGGACACAAACGCAGACGGCAATAGAAATGAATAGTTTTTCGTTTAATTTCTCGAGAAAAACACAAGAGCAATTCCTAGAAGGCACAGAACCACCCGACAACCCGTGCAAGGGACACGAGGACTTATAACAGGGAGAGAGGATGAGGTAACTACATACAGGTGTGCCAGGAGGGAGGGAACACACAAGGAGGGAAGTGTCAAGTGACCTGAGAAGAAACGGTGAGCACAGGAAATACAACAAAATAAAACAGGAAGTGACATACACAACAACACTTAATGTCCTGGGTCCATAACCCCACAGTACCCCCCCCTCAAGGTGCGCCGCCTGGCGCAGGGGGAAGCTTGTCCCAGTGCCGCCGACTTAAGTCCCTGATGAGTTCAGGGTCCAGAATGCGCGAAGCAGGCTCCCAGGACCTCTCCTCAGGCCCGTACCCCTGCCAGTCCACCAGATACTGGAGGCCACGACCCCGTTGCCGAACGTCCAGAAGGCGACGGACAGTGTAGCTGGTTGGCCATCGATGCGGGGAGGGGGTGGCGGAGAGGATGGCCGCTGCAGGGGACTCGTGACATGCAGCTTCAGTTGAGAGACGTGGAAAACCGGGTGGATGCGCAAGGACCTGGGCAAGCGCAGCCTGACCGCCACCGGATTGATGACCTTCAGGATCTCGAAAGGACCGATGAACTTGGGGAAACGCTTCTTCGACTCTGTCCGTAGTCTGAGGTGCGAGGTGGACAACATGACGAACTGACCAGGTAGGTAGGATGGTGCTGGCATGCGCCGACGATCTGGCAACCTATTGTGGAAAACCCCTGAACACAACAGGGCTCGTGACTCGGAAAACACCTCAGTCAGGTCATGACATTCAGACGGAACCCTGAATGGGTCAGGTGAGGGCGGCCGCCCTACTGGGACGGCGGGATCTCCGCCAGGAGGCCGAGCTGAACGCAAACATGTGGTGTGACATTTCTCACTCCAGCCAGAGACACGGCTGGAGGGCCAGTCGATGACTGGGTTGTGAGCCATTAGCCAAGGGCAACATAATACCAGTGGGTTCTGTGGGGAGGAAAAAAGGAAAAAACGGGTGTGCTCGTGGTGATTGCCTGACACAATCAGATGAACCGGCTCAGTGACTCGTGAGACGGTGGCTAATTCTTGGCCGTTGAGGGAGACCACTCGTAAAGGACGGGGCAAAAAACTCAGACTTCAGACCGACCTGTTTGGCTAGCTCGGACCACGGCTCTTAAGCGCGCCCACTCTTATTGATGAGTTGGGGCAATCCCTGCAGAAATGACCCCGGCCGCCACAGTAAAGGCACTCACCTGCCGCCATCCGCCGCCGTCGCTTGGAAACTGTCAGTCTGCCCCGGCCGAGCTGAATAGGTTCCTCTGAGACTAAAGACGGGGGTTCTGCGGAAAAAGCAGCAAAGTCAGGTGAGTCCATGATCCTGTGCTCAACAGGACTGCGTCAGGGGCGGGGTGCCACCCTGCCATGCTCCTGCTTGTGGTCCTGCAGGCTATTGTCAATTCTGATTCTTTCAACTGACCATCCATGTACTTCTTCAGAGGATGAGCAATATGCCTCTGGAACCTGTCCTATGGCCCAGGAAATATATCTGTGTCCTGCTTGCGTCTTCACAGGTCCAGAAAATCCCACTAGCAAAGCCGTTCTGAACACCAGATCAATTTCTGGAGATTTAGAAGGATGTTTACCTGTTTAATTAGTCCAAATTGTGTAATAAATGTTGCTATTGTGCTATCTGAATAATGCGTCACTGGGTCCAAACCAGGTTTTCCAAGGCAGCACTGAAGGTGCTGCATCTATTTATCTCTGGAAAAATTCCTGACTTCCATCAAATAGTGGTTGACCCATCGTTCTGTATATCCATGACTGAATTCACCTTATTTAACCAAGCCCTTTCCCCCAAACACATTCAAGGTAGTTGGTCTGTCAGGACCATAAATCATGAATCCCCAGGGGTTCACATCTCTCACATGCCTTGTACTTGTCTCATTGGCATCTGGTAGGTTTTTCTGTTTCTGAAATCATAAGTGTGTTCTTGGCCTATCTTCCTACTGTTTCTTTACCTAGTCTTTGTCTCGTTGCTATATAATGTGTAGTGCACCAAACTAGCATTTCCTTGAGCAGTCCGTACGTCTACATCTTCATGATTACTCCCTGTATCACTGAGTGTGTCAGACTGTTTGTGTGCTCCACCCCTTCTCTGATCCTACTTATTTTACATTTACACCAGTCTCATTCTGTCTGTTGCTTTCTTTTATCCACAGCCACTATTTCTTTCATCTCCCATTTATTTGCACTGTACTTAGGCCGATTCCTCCCCCGGCTTTCCACTTCCCCTTTTATTTTATATCCTTTGGAGGAATGCAATGTTGTTTATGGCCTGTTCTGGACCCCTCCTTTTGTCCCTGTGGGGGATGTGATCTGTGAGCTTGTTTGTGGTGTGTATTACGATGATGGCAGTAGGGCTGTAAAAAGAAGATGTGCTTGGCGGCCAAGCAGTCTGTTCCTGTGGGGCAGGGCTTGATGGCTCTTTCCCTTCCCAACCTGGCTGCTATACCTTGATAAGTCAGATCCCTTTCTTCTTCTGTCATTTGACCTGTCTCTCCCCCATCTTCATGAACACAGGCCACATGACCTGCCAGATACAACACTGGAGCCATCATTGCCCCCTCATCAAGTCTAGATGGTGGGGGAGATGTGAGCAACAGGGGATAAACCCCCTCCACTCCCACCTCCCCCCTTCTCCACCATACTTACCAATTTTTCTCCAGTCTGCTTTCCTCCTTTACCCTTTACCTCCTCTCCTTTACCTCAGTCCTGCCATGGCTGTTGTTGTAACTGCCATCAAATGAACCAACCTCCTGTTTTCTTCTGCCTCTTCAACTTCTTTCTGCAGTTTACATCTCGTTCCCCATCTACTATCTTTAGCCTTTTGCCTCCAAATTTTTACCTTTTCTAATTCCTATCCCTCACAAACCCTTAAGCATTCACTTAAACTTTGACAAGTTTTACTTTTACTAAAATACAAACTCATCTCTTGCGTGGGACTTCTGAGTTTTAATCTTTTACCTTAATCTGTTTTTGGGGGACCCAAACTCCCCAAGGTCTACAGAAACCCCACAGTGTTTACCGCACAATAAAACGTCAGTCTACGATGGGTCACAACGGCAGGACCGCATCCCTGTTTTACCTTTACCTTTACCTTAAAATCACATAGAACATGAAATCATTTAAAGAAATACAATTTTCACGTCTTCCCTATACTCAGTTTACTCCAAATTTAACGTTGTCAATAGCAGATATTCAATGCGTCCAAAACAGGTTTCTGCTTACTTTTCAATTGAGGCGCCTCGGAGTAAACCTTTAAACAGAGAAACATACATGCCAAAACCACGCCTTTTGCGTCCCCAAAACTCCGTTGCCTCGGTCACGTCAGGGTCACCAAAATCTGTAGGCTATAAATTTCCGATTATGCCTAAGTGCGTGTTTAACAATCGAGGTCTTGAACGATTTCGAGGTTTTCCACCAAAAGATTTATTCCTAACATGTAAGTGCTAATGACAGAGCTCTGTGTCTTCAAAATGTCCCTTTCTGCTACCATATAAATGGACGTTCAAACACCAGGCTTGATGAAGAAGACGCCCTCTGACCCTTGAACCATCAATTTAAACATGATTACGCATATGCTAACAGTAGGCTGAGTCTTCCTCTCCGATTGGTCCTTCACGCCTCCTCCCTTATTTGTAGTTTCTTGTGGACTCTGTCCCCAGATGAACCGTTTTTTCCACTGGTCTGTGAATCCTATCCTCCATGTGAGCTGGTTTAACGACCCAACATTCCTGTTGACACCTCTGCTGGCATGTACCTCCAACTGTACCACCAAAGAGCAGCTTGGTCCTATAAAATGAATGCAACATCTGTAGAAAAATCTGAATTACACAGTATGCTCTGCAGTCTACAAATTAATTCAAACTTTTAATCACTAAGCATTTCAAATGAATAAAGCAAATCAGATTGTGTTAAGTTTTTTTGAACAGGAAACTACTTTTCTTCTTCAAATGTTAAGTGTTACTTAATTTTATAGGGTGCTTCTCAAAATAAATAAATAAATCATGTCAATAAATCACACTAACCCAGCAAAAGTAAGTTTCAATAGTATGTTTTATTAATGTGAAAAACATTTATAAAAAAAAATGATTTTCAGTCATTTAAAAACAAGTCAAATTCAACTCCATCTGATGTCGAACAGAAAATACAAACCACACTGAAATAACACAAGTCAACTTGAACACAAATGTCTAAAAACTTGTGATCACAGTGCTGGGAGTGGGGCGGGTCCACTATTAGATCCCACTTTGAGAGAAATACCAGTTAAGATATTTACATTTTCTTATATTTATTTATTTTATTTTCTTTTATTACATCACTTTTTTAAAAGTACAACTCCGGTCATGGAAATGAATAAACCACAAATAACATCAAGATTACTTTAAACAATTATTTAAGAGCACAATTGTGAGGATTATGTGGTTTAGTTTGGGTTTTGTTATATTTGTTCATGTTCTAAGTTGCTCTTGTCAGTCACACCAGTTTCAGGTTAATCATCCACAGCTGTCTTCATTTAGTTAATCAACCTCAGTGTATTTAATGATGACCTGGTTTTCAGGTCATCTGCTTTGCCTTGCTGCCTTTTTGGCTCTCAATAGTTTTATCATTCTCCACCATTTCCTGACACTAGCAGCAAGGTCAGGTCATCTGCTGTGATCGTCATGTTACAGCAACATTCATAAATTCGGTTGCACCAAGATATATGCTTTCAGTTCTCTCGACACAAATGTTTATTGCTATATTAACACTTTTGATGGAAAATACTTTCCAAAATCTTTTGTCACCCAACAAGTTATTTTTTTAGTATACATATATTCCAATACACCCTTGTATGTTTAATACCCGTTATTATTTTTTGTTAATTTATTGGTCCAAATTTAAAATTCACATGTCGTGAAGTTTTTACATCAGTTTGATTTGCACATTCAATGTATTTTAGACCACAATTTGATGTTGCACTTAGATGTAGATTTGATGTTATTTCAACATCAATTTTCAACCGGACAATAATGTCAAATTGATATTAGAGTTTTGATGTCAATTTTATTTGCACATTCAACTTGTTTCTGACATCAGTTTGATGTCAAGCATTGATGTTGATTTAACGTCATTTCAACATCAATTGCCCACTGGGTTTACAGATTTAAACTTTCAGACAATAAAAATTTAAAGGAAACATTTTCTCTCTGGCCTGTTTTTTTTTTAAAAAGTGCATATTGTTTGATAAAATTTAACCTATAAAACATTGTGATTAATAACAACCCAAAAGTGTGATTAATGTTTTAATCGATTGATAGCAATTATATGAGAATACTTAAAGAGAAAACTGGTTTTAATAAAAGAGTCATCAAAATGATCTAAAATTTGTGTATTTCTAGCAACAGAACAAAAAAACTGGTTCTTTATATAACATCCTGGTATTTTTATTTCTCCAGTTCAATGAACAGAAAGAAGAAAATAAAGTCATCGAGCCAAAGAAACTGGCGCGCCGACAGCTGAAGACCAAACGCCTAAAGGAGTACACTATTAAATCCCACTCCAGTATGCCTCCTAACAACACATATGTGAACTTTGAGCGCTTTGCCCAGGTGATGGAGGACATTGAACAAATGGAGAGTTTGTTTATGAGCCTGGCTGCAATTCATGATTCTCTGCAGGGAGACATGGATGGCATAGCTTCCATTTTTAATGAGAAGGAGGCCTGGTACAAAGAGGAGAGTGAAAGTGTACGCCAGGAGCTTTCACAGATTCGCTATGAGTTTCGGAAAGTGGAGGCCACAAAGAGGAGCCTGTATGAAGACATGGAGGCTTTCAGCTGCAGCCTCAGTGCAGTCAATGATCGTTACCAAGAGAGGCACAAGCACCTTGATTCCCTCCGACAAGACATCGGCAAAGAGCTGAAATGGGTGCAGGAGGTTGTGTCAACATTACCTATGGACGTAGAAGGTGGAGGATATCACAACTGCAGCTTCTCCACAGTTTTAAATAATGACGTGAATGAGGCTCTCAAAGATTTATTGAACCGCTCTTGTGGAGGAGAGCTACTGTCTGGGATCAACCAAGTGTTTTCTGAGACAGGACAGCAGAGATGATCATTCAAGCTCTTTTGGTTCTAAGTTGTTGGGAGTGACAACGTAATGTATTACAGCAACGTGTGATTTTTTTTTTTCCGTAATAAAGTAGCATTACTACTGAAATTTGAGTAATATCTTAGTCATTGAATGTCCATTATACCATGGTCTGGGTAAATACTATATTCTTGCTAGTTGCAGGATTTGGATTAAAAAGGGATATTGGACATCTATAAAATAAGTTCTGATCACATAAACCAAATGTTCAATATCACTACGTTGGCCTAAACGCAAGTTGGTATTCCAATTATTTAAATACATTTTAAAAAAGAATATATCATTATTATAGGAAATAGACTTTGAAGGATACACTCTAAATGTAATGTTTCATTGTTTCACTTTTTAAAAGACTGGACAAATCACTGGATGGAAAATTTCTGACAATCCATAGAAGCTTGACTCAGGGCAGTCATGTTGACTTCAGTTTATTCCACCCACCTCACCAAGGTTTAAAAAATGGGCAACTTTAGTCCTCCCACCTGCCAATAAAAACTGTTGGGTATGGAATACAATGGAGCTGCTTCCTTCTCAAACCTGCTTGCAGTGGAGGAATTGTAACATTTAATTCTTTCTGGTTTGGATCAGAATGTGGAGATTTGGTTTTTAACTTTTCCTTCATTGCTTTTGATTTAATTAGAAAAATAAAGAGCACTTCATGTTTAGTTTCTGGGTAACTGTGGACATCCATGACCTCTGTACTGAGTCTTCAGTCTCTGACCTTCAACTGGTTTCTCCTCTGCCGCCTGCGTTGTTTCTCTGGGATCCTTTAGCCTTTTGTGATACATTAACCCTAGAAAATAAAGGGGTTTTGATCCACATATTTCATCTTAGACAAATTTCTGCTTCTTCTGTAAAACTTCTTAAACCTGGAATCTTTCGTAAAGCTTTAGCATTATTCCAAACGGCTCTGTGCAGCAGCGGCCCATTCACACTGATATGAAGTTAGGACAAAAAAAAAATAGAGAAGAGAAAAAAAAAACGTTGTTATACCTTATTTTGCAGTTCATCACAACAGCGAGACAGTGAAAAAGACAAGTGATTTGAGTTTCCTTTCACCTTCTGGTCAGTTTAATCATTTAAAAGACTGGGATGCAGCAGAAGAAAATGACACACCATATTGTGATGGACGGTTTAGGCTCTCATGTCGTCCAATAATTTCAGCTTTACACAGACACTGGAAGGCTGTCTAAAGTTTATCCCTGTGCAAGATGCTTCACATCTCTGGAGTCCTTCTACCTCAACCTCCAGTGGTTCTTACCAGGTAACAGCAGGTGCTGTTCAGTTTGACAAATGTGAAAACTTAGAAAAAATGTGCAATTTCCCATCTGTAAACCCAACTGCTAATGTTTACACGGTTCTCTCAGGAACAACTGCAAGACCTAAATACTTCCAGGCAATCCTGATAGATGGACTAGTGAGGTGGAAAGAGGATTGCGCAGCAGCTGCTTCACCGCCACCTACAGCTGAGGAAAGTCTGTCGGCTCTGCAGTCTTTCGGTGGCCACCTCAAGCAAGCCCTTAACCAGTAGAACCAAAGGCTGCTTGGTCTGGATAGTTAAGGATTTCACCAAACCTGCGTCATTTACAGATGGACGGTCACAAAAGAGGCCAGATGTGGACACCTGCTGCACCTGAGCAAGGGCTTCCAGCAGGGACAAAAGAAGGCTGACAGGTGGTGCAGTACACCTGCAGAAAATGTGGCCAACCTAAAACGCCAGACACTCGCCACAAAAGCGCTCCTGGAGTGTTTTACTGTGAAGCTGTACACTTTGGATCAACGCACCAACAGACCACACTCCACACGGGTCATCTATGTTGGCAGAATCCAAGAGCCAATCTGCTTTACCTCTATCTTGCTATCAAAGCACAAGAGCCCAGCTGCCACATGGGAACATCTGAAACCTACACTGGACTATGTACAGACCACATAGCCAGTAGTGTCTGTTGTGTACTTTCTTAGTGATGGGCCCTGTACACAGTACAGGCAAAAACTGACCTTTTTTTCTCTTCAGTACAGAACTTCACAAGAGAGGACTGAGAGGGACCTGGAATTTTTTTGGGTCAAGTCATGACTAAGGAGCACCAGATGGTGTTGGTGCTGCCTTAAAGAGATCAGCAGACAACCTCATCAGTCATGGGTGGGACATCAACAATGCATATGAGCTCCTCAAGGCCCTTTCTGAGACAGACACCTCCATCAAACTGTATTTTATCTGAGATGAAGAGCTGTAGAGCAGGCACTGCAAAGGATGCCACCCACTATCCCAACAATTCCAGGAACCATGCACATCCATCAGGTCATCACTGTTGCTCAATGGGAGATAATATTGTGAGACGTTAGCTGCATGTGGTCCACCTTTGGAAAGCTTGAATGTGAATGCTGGAATAGAAAGTATTTCAGCGTTGTTGGGAAAGTCCCAGCTATGGTGTCACAAAGCAGGGAAGTGGTGTGTGCTCACTTCTGATGAAAAAAATGTATCCAGGAATAATCTTTGCCACAGACATAAACAATGTTAAAGTGAAATGCATGCACTATGCTAGAATAAGCAAAAACAGGTTCTTCTGGCCTCTACAAGAGCTAACTTAACTCTCTCTTTACCACAACAGACGGGTACAGCGACCGCATAACTGTGGACTCTGCACCAATCCACCTGTCGATTTTCATGTTCTGATCTTTCCTCACTCACGAACAAGACCCCAAGATATTTAAACTCCTCCACCTGGGGAAGGAGCACTCCACCCACCTAAAGAGGGCAAACCAGCTTTCTTTGGTTGAGAACCATGGCCTCAGACTTAGCGGTGCTGACCCTCATACCAGCCACTTCACACTCTGCTGCAAACCATTCCAGTGCAGGCTGGAGGTCCTTGCTTGATGAAGCCAACAGGACAACATCATCTGCAAAGAGCAGAGAGGAAATCCTGTGGTTCCCAAACCAGACCCCCTCCGGACCCTGGCTGCACCTAGAAATTCTGTCCATAAAGACTATGAACAGAACCGGTGACAAAGGGCAGCCCTGCACATGCACCGGGAACAGGTCTGACTTAGTGCCATCTATGCGGACCAAGCTCCTGCTCTGGTCATACAGAGACCGGACAGCCCTGAGTAAGGCTTCCCGAACCCCTTACTCCCAAAGTACCCTCCACAGGACACCACAGGGGACATGGTCGAATGCCTTTTCCAAATCCACAAAACACATATGGACAGGATGAGCAAACTCCCACAAACCCTCCAGCACTCTAGAGAGGGTGTGGAGCTGGTCCACAGTTTCACGCCATGACGGAAACCGCACTGTTGTTCTTGGATCTGAGGTTCGACTATTGGCTGGACTCCTCTCGAGTACCCTGGCATAGACTTTCCCAGGGAGGCTGAGGAGTGTTGATTCCCCGGTGGTTGGAACACACCGGTCCCCCTTCTTGAAAAGGGGAACCACCAAGACACTCCCACAGAATCTAGAGACTTGAGAGGTGCTCAGGACAGACCTCAGCCACTCCAGGTGCCTTGCCACCGAGGAGCTTGTTGACTACCTCTGTGACTTCAGCTTGGGTGATGGACAACCCCACCCCAAAGTTCTCAGCCTCTGCTTCCTCAACAGAAGGCGTGTCAGCGGGATTGAGGAGATCCTCGAAGTATTCCTTCCACGGCCCAACAATGTCCCCAGTTGAAGTCAGCAGCTCCCCACCTGCACTTGAAGAAGTGCTTGAAGAAAACTGTTTCCCCCTTCTGAAGCACCGGACGGTTTGCCAGAAGCTCTTTGAGGCCAACCGATAGTCATTCTCCATTGCCTCACCGAACTATTCCCAGGACCGAGTTTTTGCCTCTACTACAGCCTAAGCTGCAGCTTGCTTAGACTGCCGATACCTGTCAGCTGCCTCTGGAGTCCCACAAGTCAGCCAGACCTAATAGGACTCCTTCTTCAGCTTGACGGCATCCCTTACTTCCGGTGTCCACCAACGGGTTTGGGGGTTGCCGCCACGACAGGCACCAGAGACCTTGTGACCACATCTCCAAACAGGAGCAGAGAGAATCGAGGTGGAGAACATGGTCCATTCCAACTCGATGTTACCAGCATTCCTCGGTACCTGTTTGAAGCTCTCCCAGATATGGAGGTTAAAGACTTCCCTGATGGAGGGCTCAGCAAGATGTTCCCAGCAGACCTTCACTGTACGTTTGGGTCTGTTAAGTATTTCTGGCCTCCTTCTCCACCATCGAATCCAACTCACCACCAGGTAATGATCAGTGGACAGCTCTGCCCCTCTCTTTACCAGAGTATCCAAGACACACGGCTGAAGGTCACCTGAAACGATTACAAAGTCGATCATCCAATGAGGATGTATGGTCTGTAATCCTAGAACTTAAAGGAATTGTTGAACTTTTGATCTCTTTGAACTTTACAGAAGAAAGTTTGTGTCATCTTGAATCCAAAATTGGAGAACATACAAAATTATTACTGAGTGTGTTTCCAGAACTAAAAATCAAACCAAAGCATATATTTTTGGAGTTTTGGCCTACTTGTGAACTTTTGGACATTACGTTTTGAAGGAAACATATCTTTTTCAAAAAAGTGGTTTGTAATGTTAATTTTAAAAACTTTCAGTTAACTTTGTCTGTCAGACATGAACTTATGTTGGCTTACCACTTAAACATGTCAAGCCTGTTCAAACCAAAAGTGGAACTGAAAGGAGTGTCAAGTGTTTCTCTTGACGTTGCCTGAATTGAATTTTGCCCCCTCCCTGAAGCATGTAATTGAGTAGAAATGTGGACATAATGACAATGTCTCTGCAGCAAGAACTGCATACATAGTACACGATACACAAAGGACATGTTTATTTCTGTTGGAAGCACAAGTAGACTCCCTGACTTTTGTAAAATTGTTCATTTTCTATTTGTTTGCAACAAGATCAGTTTTGTTTTGGAATCTTTCTCAGCCTGGTTTTTGGAACACTTTAGGTGCTACGAAGTGTGCAAGAAAGATTCTGGTGAACTGGTGGTTGAAGAACCCAACGAACTAAACCTCTGGACAATGGAACTTCATTCCATTGTCCTCATACACCGTGCAAGGTCGACTTGTGGTGTGTTCAAAGGCATTCCTTGTGCATTAAGATAATACTTTATGCCACACAGTTAATCCAGTTATTGCTAAGCATGTTTTCATATTTTATATATGAAAGTAACCCGGTTTTCTTCTTATTGTACACAGTTTCATGATGCTGCCACGTGTCATCTTGGCAGAGAATGACATAAAACACATAACAATAGTCAAAATTCCAGAAAATCTTGAAGACATTCATTCAATTAAAGCCGCAAGCGGCGTTGGATGGCCCGCAGGCGCTACCCGTCGCCCTAGCCCTGGCCTCTACACGCCACCGCCGCCCTAGCCCTGGCCTCCTCGCACCTCCGCCGCCCTAGCCCTGGCCTCTTCACGCCTCCGCCGCCCTTGCCGCCCTCCTCTACGCAACACTCTTGCCCCTACCGCCCACCTATGAGCCCCCTCCCACCGCCCCCAAAGTGCACAATTGACCCTATCACACTTTTAGCCCAAAAAACCCCATTATAAGCCAAATTAGCGAAAAAAGTTAGCATATTGCTAAAACGTTAGCTTAACTCAGAATTAGCCCAAAAAACCCCACTATTAGCCAAATTAGCGAAAAAAGTTAGCATACTGCTAAAACGTTAGCTTAACTCAGAATTAGCCCAAAAACCCCCTTTTATTAGCCAAATTAGCGAAAAAAGTTAGCATATTGCTAAAACGTTAGCTTAACTCAGAATTAGCCCAAAAAACCCCATTATTAGCCAAATTAGCTAAAAAAGTTAGCATACTGCTAAAACGTTAGCTTAACTCAGAATTAGCCCAAAAAGCCCCTTTTATTAGCCAAATTAGCGAAAAAAGTTAGCATATTGCTAAAACGTTAGCTTAACTCAGAATTAGCCCAAAAAACCCCATTATTAGCCAAATTAGCGAAAAAAGTTAGCATATTGCTAAAACGTTAGCTTAACTCAGAATTAGCCCAAAAAACCCCATTATTAGCCAAATTAGCTAAAAAAGTTAGCATATTGCTAAAACGTTAGCTTAACTCAGAATTAGCCCAAAAAACCCCATTATAAGTCAATGTAGTGGAAAAAGTTAGCATATTGCTAAAACGTTAGCTTAACTCAGAATTAGCCCAAAAAACCCCATTATAAGTCAATGTAGTGGAAAAAGTTAGCATGTTGCTAATACATTGCCTTAACCCAGAAACTGCCCTCAAAGAACCCCATTATGCTCTATATAAGAAATTAATGGGAAAAAAAAGCACTTTTTTCAAAATGGCGGCTTTTCTGTTGGTTTAATCGCCATAGCAACCATTTTAGGTTTTGATCGCCCCGTGACACCGAACAGATAGACGTCTGTTTCAGACAAATCGGAAAACGTTAACCCTTAAAACCCCTTAGCAACGAAGGTTATTCGCTAGCCACGCCCACTTTCCTAATGTATTCGTATTCGCTCCTTTTATGTCATGTCCAGTTCTGGTCAGAGGTCAACATATTAAATTTTCACAAGAATCCGTCAAAAAATGGCCGAGTATAAAGACTGCGCCACTTTTGCGAGCTAGCTACGCGCACATCGTTTGAGATACAGAGTTACTATTGGTATCAAATTTTCACAAATTTCCTCCCGATGATGCTATTAAAGTTTGAAGAAGATCGGGAAAAAAAACCCTTGGGCTGAATTTTTCATTTAGCTAGGAGTAAAAACGATTTTTTTAAAAATTCAAGATGGCGGCCTCTTCCCAGGGTCAAACCGGAACGATACTTCTTGGGTCATCGTAGACTCGCGCTAGCTGCATGTGTATGAAATTTCGTTTAAATTGTGACAACGAAAGGTCGGTTTTCACATACGTAAATATCGCGGAATGTCCGATTTTGAAACAAAATGGCCGCCAAACCGTTGGTCGTGTGGCAATCACGTAATTATTTCAAAACTTCGTTTGGATATCCCCGATAAAGTTACGTTGGTTTCGTTCGGTAATTCTAAAAAAAAAATTCAGAAAAAATTTTTTTTTGCCGAGTCGGCGCTTTTTTTCGCGTCGGTTTTTCGCTTCCCCTGGCCTCAATTTTAACATTAGAGTTTCAAATGTTACATTGCCACGTTCAGCTTGACGGACCGCACGCGTGGATATGCGTTTCGTGATATTTCGCTAAAACATGCGCAAGCTAGCTAAAACCGTGGCGGTTGCGAGCTCGCCACGCGCACGCCATTCATATTCTACAACTTCTAATTCCAACATTTTGTCCACAGTTCCCGGCCATTGATGCTCGTGAAGTTACAAGACGATCGAAGAAAATCCCTAGGACGAGTTTTCGTTTGAATCTTGTACTAAACGTGCTTTTTTTGAAAAATTCAAGATGGCGGCCTTTTCCCGAGGTCAAAGGTCGATGAAACTTCTGTGGTGATTGTAGACTCCGGCTAGAGGGACGTGTGTGAAGTTTCGTAAAAATCGGAACAACCAAAGTGTCGGTTTCCCATATTGTGGAAAAACGTGAAAATCGCCAAATCTCGCACTTCGCCACAAAATGGCCGCCAAGGCGTGGGTCGTGCGGCACCCCCATAATGATTTCAAAAGTTCTCCTGGATACCCCCGACGCGTGTGTTTTGGTTTCGTGTATGTATTTAAAAATTTTTTTTTTTTGCTCCTTAAACAAATTTCGGCCCATTCATTTTTTTCGCGGGATCGCACGCCGTGATGTCATCATTTTGGGGGGGGGTTTGTTCACTTCAAAAAAAATTATTTTACAATTTTCCCCAGGTTTGTGGAAATTTTGGTGACTTTTCGGGTATGTTCAGGGGGTCAAATTTAGGCAAACAGGTGTCGTAAGAAAGGAGAATAATAATTAAAGCCGCAAGCGGCGTTGGATGGCCCGCAGGCGCTACCCGTCGCCCTAGCCCTGGCCTCTACACGCCACCGCCGCCCTAGCCCTGGCCTCCTCGCACCTCCGCCGCCCTAGCCCTGGCCTCTTCACGCCTCCGCCGCCCTTGCCGCCCTCCTCTACGCACCACTCTTGCCCCTACTGCCCACCTATGAGCCCCCTCCCACCGCCCCCAAAGTGCACGATTGACCCTATCACACTTTTAGCCCAAAAAACCTCTTTATAAGCCAAATTAGCGAAAAAAGTTAGCATATTGCTAAAACGTTAGCTTAACTCAGAATTAGCCCAAAAAACCCCACTATTAGCCAAATTAGCGAAAAAAGTTAGCATACTGCTAAAACGTTAGCTTAACTCAGAATTAGCCCAAAAACCCCCTTTAATTAGCCAAATTAGCGAAAAAAGTTAGCATATTGCTAAAACGTTAGCTTAACTCAGAATTAGCCCAAAAAACCCCATTATTAGCCAAATTAGCGAAAAAAGTTAGCATATTGCTAAAACGTTAGCTTAACTCAGAATTAGCCCAAAAAACCCCATTATTAGCCAAATTAGCGAAAAAAGTTAGCATATTGCTAAAACGTTAGCTTAACTCAGAATTAGCCCAAAAAACCCCATTATTAGCCAAATTAGCGAAAAAAGTTAGCATATTGCTAAAACGTTAGCTTAACTCAGAATTAGCCCAAAAAACCCCATTATTAGCCAAATTAGCGAAAAAAGTTAGCATATTGCTAAAACGTTAGCTTAACTCAGAATTAGCCCAAAAAACCCCATTATTAGCCAAATTAGCTAAAAAAGTTAGCATATTGCTAAAACGTTAGCTTAACTCAGAATAAGCCCAAAAAACCCCATTATTAGCCAAATTAGCGAAAAAAGTTAGCATATTGCTAAAACGTTAGCTTAACTCAGAATTAGCCCAAAAAACCCCATTATTAGCCAAATTAGCTAAAAAAGTTAGCATAATGCTAAAACGTTAGCTTAACTCAGAATTAGCCCAAAAAACCCCATTATAAGCCAAATTAGCTAAAAAAGTTAGCATATTGCTAAAACGTTAGCTTAACTCAGAATTAGCCCAAAAAACCCCATTATAAGTCAATGTAGTGGAAAAAGTTAGCATGTTGCTAATACATTGCCTTAACCAAGAAACTGCCCTCAAAGAACCCCATTATGCTCTATATAAGAAATTAATGGGAAAAAAAAGCACTTTTTTCAAAATGGCGGCTTTTCTGTTGGTTTAATCGCCATAGCAACCATTTTAGGTTTTGATCGCCCCGTGACACCGAACAGATAGACGTCAGTTTCAGTCAAATCGGAAAACGTTAACCCTTAAAACCCCTTAGCAACGAAGGTTATTCGCTAGCCACGCCCACATTTTTAATATATTCGTATCCGGTTCTATTATATCATGTCCAGTTCTGGTCTGGGCTCAACATATTGAATTTTCACAAGAATCCATCAAAAATTGGCCGAGTATAAAGACTGCGCCACTTTTGCAAGGTTGTCACGCGCACGCCATTTAAAATCTACAACTTCTAATTCCAACATTTTGTTTGCAATTGCTTCCTCTTGATGCCCAAGTAGTTACAAGATGATCGATAAAAATTCCAAGAACGAGTTTTCGTTTGAAGCTAGTGCTAAACTAGCTTTTTTTTGTAAATTCAAGATGGCGGCCCCTTCCGAAGGTCAAAGGTCAACGAAACTCTACATGTCAGTGTAGACTTGCGCTAGCACCCTTTGGACGAAATTTCGTTAAGATCGTCAAAACAAAAGGTCACTTTTGATGTAGTTGAAAATCGCCAATTGTCAGATTTTGAAACAAAATGGCCGCCAAGGAGTGAGTCGGGTGTTCATCGCGTAATAATTTTAAATCTTCGTTTGGATATCCCCGATAAAGTTACGTAGGTTTCGTTTGTCAATTCTAAAAAAAAAATTCCGAAAAAATCGTTTTTCGCCGAGTCAGCGCTTTTTTTTGCGTCGGTTTTTCGCTTCCCCTGGCCTCAATTTTTACATTATAGTTTCAAAAGTTACATTGTTACATTCAGCCTGGCGTACCGCACGCGTGGATATGCGTTTTGTGATATTTCGCTAAAACATGCGCAAGCTAGCTAAAACCGTGGCGGTTGCGAGCTCGCCACGCGCACGCCATTCAAATTCTACAACTTCTAATTCCAACATTTTGTCCACAGTTCCCGGCCATTGATGCTCGTGAAGTTACAAGACGATTGATGAAAATCCCTAGGACGAGTTTTCGTTTGTAGCTTGTACTAAACGTGCTTTTTTTGAAAAATTCAAGATGGCGGCCTTTTCCCGAGGTCAAAGGTCGATGAAACTTCTGTGGTAATTGTAGACTCCGGCTAGTGACATGTGTGTGAAGTTTCGTAAAAATCGGAACAACCAAAGTGTCGTTTTCCCATATTGTGGAAAAACGTGAAAATCGCCAAATTCCGCACTTCGCCACAAAATGGCCGCCAAGGCGTGGGTCGTGCGGCCCCCCCACAATGATTTCAGAAGCTCTCCTGGATACCCCCGACGCGTGTGTTTTGGTTTCGTGTGCGTTTTTCGAAATTTTTTTTTTTGGCCCCATAAGCGATTTTGGGCCCATTCATTTTTTTGGCGGTATCGCACGCCGTGATGTCATCGTGTTGGGGGGGGTGTCGGGCATTATGCCGAAAATTCATTTTCAATTTTCCCCAGGTATGTGGAAATTTTGGTGAGTTTTCGGGTATGTGGCGGGGGTGTAATTTTCGCTCAAAGACGCCGTTAGAAAGAAGACAAATAATAATTAAAGCCGCAAGCGGCGTTGGATGGCCCGCAGGCGCTACCCGTCGCCCTAGCCCTGGCCTCTACACGCCACCGCCGCCCTAGCCCTGGCCTCTTCGCACCTCCGCCGCCCTAGCCCTGGCCTCTTCAGGCTTCCGCCGCCCTTGCTGCCCTCTTCTACGCACCACTCTTGGCCTTACCGCCCACCTCTGAGCCCCCTCCCCCCGACCCCGCAGTGCTGCATTGACCCTATCACACTTTTAACCCAAAAAACCCCATTATAAGCCAAATTAGCGAAAAAGGTTAGCATATAGCTAAAACGTTAGCTTAACTCAGAATTAGCCCAAAAAACCCCATTATTAGCCAAATTAGCGAAAAAAGTTAGCATATTGCTAAAACGTTAGCTTAACTCAGAATTAGCCCAAAAAAGCCCATTATTAGCCAAATTAGCGAAAAAAGTTAGCATATTGCTAAAACGTTAGCTTAACTCAGAATTAGCCCAAAAAAGCCCATTATTAGCCAAATTAGCTAAAAAAGTTAGCATATAGCTAAAACGTTAGCTTAACTCAGAATTAGCCCAAAAAACCCCATTATAAGCTAAATTAGCGAAAAAAGTTAGCATATTGCTAAAACGTTAGCTTACCTCAGAATTAGCCCAAAAAACCCCATTATAAGCTAAATTAGCGAAAAAAGTTAGCATATTGCTAAAACGTTAGCTTAACTCAGAATTAGCCCAAAAAACCCCATTATAAGCCAAATTAGCGAAAAAAGTTAGCATATTGCTAAAACGTTAACTTAATTCAGAATTAGCCTAAAAAACCCCATCATTAGCCAAATTAGCAAAAAAAGTTAGCATATTGCTAAAACGTTAGCTTAACTCAGAATTAGCCCAAAAAAGCCCATTATTAGCCAAATTAGCTAAAAAAAGTTAGCATATCGCTAAAACGTTAGCTTAACTCAGAATTAGCCCAAAAAACCCCATTATTAGCCAAATTAGCTAAAAAAGTTAGCATATTGCTAAATTGTTAGCTTAACTCAGAATTAGCCCAAAAAACCCCATTATTAGCCAAATTAGCTAAAAAAAGTTAGCATATCGCTAAAACGTTAGCTTAACTCAGAATTAGCCCAAAAAACCCCATTATTAGCCAAATTAGCTAAAAAAGTTAGCATATTGCTAAAACGTTAGCTTAACTCAGAATTAGCCCAAAAAACCCCATTATAAGTCAATGTAGTGGAAAAAGTTAGCATGTTGCTAATACATTGCCTTAACCCAGAAACCTGCCCTCAAAGAACCCCATTATGCTCTATATAAGAAATGAATGGGAAAAAAAAGCACTTTTTTCAAAATGGCGGCTTTTCTGTTGGTTTAATCGCCATAGCAACCATTTTAGGTTTTGATCGCCCCGTGACACCGAACAGATAGACGTCAGTTTCAGTCAAATCGGAAAACGTTATTCCTTAAAACCCCTTAGCAACGAAGGTTATTCGCTAGCCACGCCCACATTTTTAATATATTCGTATCCGGTTCTATTATATCATGTCCAGTTCTGGTCTGGGCTCAACATATTGAATTTTCACAAGAATCCATCAAAAATTGGCCGAGTATAAAGACTGCGCCACTTTTGCAAGGTTGTCATGCGCACGCCATTTAAAATCTACAACTTCTAATTCCAACATTTTGTTCGCAATTGCTTCCTCTTGATGCCCAAGTAGTTACAAGACGATCGATAAAAATTCCAAGGACGAGTTTTCGTTTGAAGCTAGTGCTAAACTAGCTTTTTTTTGCAAATTCAAGATGGCGGCCCTTTCCGAAGGTCAAAGGTCAACGAAACTCTACATGTCAGTGTAGACTTGCGCTAGCACCCTTTGTACAAAATTTCGTTAAGATCGCCAAAACAAAAGGTCACTTTTGATGTAGTTGAAAATCGCCAATTGTCAGATTTTGAAACAAAATGGCCGCCAAGGAGTGAGTCGGGTGGTCATCGCGTAATAATTTTAAATCTTCGTTTGGATATCCCCGATAAAGTTGCATAGGTTTCGTTCGTCAATTCTAAAAAAAAAATTCCGAAAAAATCGTTTTTCGCCGAGTCGGCGCTTTTTTTTGCGTCGGTTTTTCGCTTCCCCTGGCCTCAATTTTTACATTATAGTTTCAAAAGTTACATTGCCACGTTCAGCCTGGCGTACCGCACGCGTGGATATGCGTTTTGTGATATTTCGCTAAAACATGCGCAAGCTAGCTAAAACCGTGGCGGTTGCGAGCTCGCCACGCGCACGCCATTCAAATTCTACAACTTCTAATTCCAACATTTTGTCCACAGTTCCCGGCCATTGATGCTCATGAAGTTACAAGACGATTGATGAAAATCCCTAGGACGAGTTTTCGTTCGTAGCTTGTACTAAACGTGCTTTTTTTGAAAAATTCAAGATGGCGGCCAGTTCCCAAGGTCAAAGGTCAATGAAACTTCTGTGGTGATTGTAGACTCCGGCTGGCGGGATGTGTGTGAAGTTTCGTAAAAATCGGAACAACCAAAGTGTCGTTTTCCCATATTGTGGAAAAACGTGAAAATCGCCAAATCTCGCACTTCGCCACAAAATGGCCGCCAAGGCGTGGGTCGTGTGGCCCCCCATAATGATTTCAAAAGCTCTCCTGGATACCCCCGACGCGTGTGTTTTGGTTTCGTGTGCGTATTTAAAAATTTTTTTTTTTTGCTCCTTAAACAAATTTCGGCCCATTCATTTTTTTCGCGGGATCGCACGCCGTGATGTCATCGTTGTGGGGGGGGTCTGGTTCACTTTAAAAAAAATTATTTTACAATTTTCCCCAGGTTTGTGGAAATTTTGGTGAGTTTTCGGGTATGTTCAGGGGGTCAAATTTAGGCAAATAGGTGGCGTTAAAACCCGGAATAATAATAATTAAAGCCGCAAGCGGCGTTGGATGGCCCGCAGGCGCTACCCGTCGCCCTAGCCCAGGCCTCTACACGCCACCGCCGCCCTAGCCCTGGCCTCCTCGCACCTCCGCCGCCCTAGCCCTGGCCTCTTCACGCCTCCGCCGCCCTTGCCGCCCTCCTCTACGCACCACTCTTGCCCCTACCGCCCACCTATGAGCCCCCTCCCACCGCCCCCAAAGTGCACGATTGACCCTATCACACTTTTAGCCCAAAAAACCTCATTATAAGCCAAATTAGCGAAAAAAGTTAGCATATTGCTAAAACGTTAGCTTAACTCAGAATTAGCCCAAAAAACCCCACTATTAGCCAAATTAGCGAAAAAAGTTAGCATACTGCTAAAACGTTAGCTTAACTCAGAATTAGCCCAAAAACCCCCTTTTATTTGCCAAATTAGCGAAAAAAGTTAGCATATAGGTAAAACGTTAACTTAACTCAGAATTAGCCCAAAAAACCCCATTATTAGCCAAATTAGCGAAAAAAGTTAGCATATTGCTAAAACGTTAGCTTAACTCAGAATTAGCCCAAAAAACCCCATTATTAGCCAAATTAGCGAAAAAAGTTAGCATATTGCTAAAACGTTAGCTTAACTCAGAATTAGCCCAAAAAACCCCATTATTAGCCAAATTAGCTAAAAAAGTTAGCATACTGCTAAAACGTTAGCTTAACTCAGAATTAGCCCAAAAAGCCCCTTTTATTAGCCAAATTAGCGAAAAAAGTTAGCATATTGCTAAAATGTTAGCTTAACTCAGAATTAGCCCAAAAAAACCCATTATTAGCCAAATTAGCGAAAAAAGTTAGCATATTGCTAAAACGTTAGCTTAACTCAGAATTAGCCCAAAAAACCCCATTATTAGCCAAATTAGCGAAAAAAGTTAGCATATTGCTAAAACGTTAGCTTAACTTAGAATTAGCTCAAAAAACCCCATTATTAGCCAAATTAGCGAAAAAAGTTAGCATATTGCTAAAACGTTAGCTTAACTCAGAATTAGCCCAAAAAGCCCCTTTTATTAGCCAAATTAGCAAAAAAAGTTAGCATATTGCTAAAACGTTAGCTTAACTCAGAATTAGCCCAAAAAACCCCATTATTAGCCAAATTAGCGAAAAAAGTTAGCATATTGCTAAAACGTTAGCTTAACTCAGAATTAGCCCAAAAAACCCCATTATTAGCCAAATTAGCTAAAAAAGTTAGCATAATGCTAAAACGTTAGCTTAACTCAGAATTAGCCCAAAAAACCCCATTATAAGCCAAATTAACTAAAAAAGTTAGCATATTGCTAAAACGTTAGCTTAACTCAGAATTAGCCCAAAAAACGCCATTATAAGTCAATGTAGTGGAAAAAGTTAGCATGTTGCTAATACATTGCCTTAACCCAGAAACTGCCCTCAAAGAACCCCATTATGCTCTATATAAGAAATTAATGGGAAAAAAAAAGCACTTTTTTCAAAATGGCGGCTTTTCTGTTGGTTTAATCGCCATAGCAACCATTTTAGGTTTTGATCGCCCCGTGACACCGAACAGATAGACGTCTGTTTCAGACAAATCGGAAAACGTTAACCCTTAAAACCCCTTAGCAACGAAGGTTATTCGCTAGCCACGCCCACATTTTTAATATATTCGTATCCGGTTCTATTATATCATGTCCAGTTCTGGTCTGGGCTCAACATATTGAATTTTCACAAGAATCCATCAAAAATTGGCCGAGTATAAAGACTGCGCCACTTTTGCAAGGTTGTCACGCGCACGCCATTTAAAATCTACAACTTCTAATTCCAACATTTTGTTTGCAATTGCTTCCTCTTGATGCCCAAGTAGTTACAAGACGATCGATAAAAATTCCAAGGACGAGTTTTCGTTTGAAGCTAGTGCTAAACTAGCTTTTTTTTGTAAATTCAAGATGGCGGCCCCTTCCGAAGGTCAAAGGTCAACGAAACTCTACATGTCAGTGTAGACTTGCGCTAGCACCCTTTGGACGAAATTTCGTTAAGATCGTCAAAACAAAAGGTCACTTTTGATGTAGTTGAAAATCGCCAATTGTCAGATTTTGAAACAAAATGGCCGCCAAGGAGTGAGTCGGGTGGTCATCACGTAATAATTTTAAATCTTCGTTTGGATATCCCCGATAAAGTTACGTAGGTTTCGTTTGTCAATTCTAAAAAAAAAATTCCGAAAAAATCGTTTTTCGCCGAGTCAGCGCTTTTTTTTTGCGTCGGTTTTTCGCTTCCCCTGGCCTCAATTTTTACATTATAGTTTCAAAAGTTACATTGCCACATTCAGCCTGGCGTACCGCACGCGTGGATATGCGTTTTGTGATATTTCGCTAAAACATGCGCAAGCTAGCTAAAACCGTGGCGGTTGCGAGCTCGCCACGCGCACGCCATTCAAATTCTACAACTTCTAATTCCAACATTTTGTCCACAGTTCCCGGCCATTGATGCTCGTGAAGTTACAAGACGATTGATGAAAATCCCTAGGACGAGTTTTCGTTTGAAGCTCGTACTAAACGTGCTTTTTTTGAAAAATTCAAGATGGCGGCAAGTTCCCGAGGTCAAAGGTCGATGAAACTTCTGTGGTGATTGAAGACTCCGGCTGGCGGGATGTGTGTGAAGTTTCGTAAAAATCGGAAGAACCAAAGTGTCGGTTTCCCATTCTGCGGAAAAACGTGAAAATCGCCAAATCTCGCACTTCGCCACAAAATGGCCGCCAAGGCGTGGGTCGTGCGGCCCCCCATAATGATTTCAAAAGCTCTCCTGGATACCCCCGACACGTGTGTTTTGGTTTCGTGTGCGTATTTCAAAATTTTTTTTTTTGGCCCCATAAGCGATTTTCGGCCCATTCATTTTTTTTACGGTATCGCACGCCGTGATGTCATCGTCGTGGGGGGGGTTTCGTGCACTATGTCGAAAATTCATTTCACATTTTCCCCAGGTATGTGGAAATTTTGGTGAGTTTTCGGGTATGTGGCGGGGGTGAAAAATTGGCTCAAACTTGCAGAAAGAAAGAAGAATAATAATTAAAGCCGCAAGCGGCGTTGGATGGCCCGCAGGCGCTACCCGTCGCCCTAGCCCTGGCCTCTACACGCCACCGCCGCCCTAGCCCTGGCCTCCTCGCACCTCCGCCGCCCTTGCCGCCCTCCTCTACGCACCACTCTTGCCCCTACCGCCCACCTATGAGCCCCCTCTCACCGCCCCCAAAGTGCACGATTGACCCTATCACACTTTTAGCCCAAAAAACCCCATTATAAGCCAAATTAGCGAAAAAAAGTTAGCATATTGCTAAAACGTTAGCTTAACTCAGAATTAGCCCAAAAAACCCCACTATTAGCCAAATTAGCGAAAAAAGTTAGCATACTGCTAAAACGTTAGCTTAACTCAGAATTAGCCCAAAAACCCCCTTTTATTAGCCAAATTAGCGAAAAAAGTTAGCATATTGCTAAAACGTTAGCTTAACTCAGAATTAGCCCAAAAAACCCCATTATTAGCCAAATTAGCGAAAAAAGTTAGCATATTGCTAAAACGTTAGCTTAACTCAGAATTAGCCCAAAAAACCCAATTATTAGCCAAATTAGCGAAAAAAGTTAGCATATTGCTAAAACGTTAGCTTAACTCAGAATTAGCCCAAAAAACCCCATTATTAGCCAAATTAGCTAAAAAAGTTAGCATAATGCTAAAACGTTAGCTTAACTCAGAATTAGCCCAAAAAACCCCATTATAAGCCAAATTAGCGAAAAAAGTTAGCATATTGCTAAAACGTTAGCTTAACTCAGAATTAGCCCAAAAAACCCCATTATAAGTCAATGTAGTGGAAAAAGTTAGCATGTTGCTAATACATTGCCTTAACCCAGAAACTGCCCTCAAAGAACCCCATTATGCTCTATATAAGAAATTAATGGGAAAAAAAAGCACTTTTTTCAAAATGGCGGCTTTTCTGTTGGTTTAATCGCCATAGCAACCATTTTAGGTTTTGATCGCCCCGTGACACCGAACAGATAGACGTCCGTTTCAGACAAATCGGAAAACGTTAACCCTTAAAACCCCTTAGCAACGAAGGTTATTCGCTAGCCACGCCCACATTTTTAATATATTCGTATCCGGTTCTATTATATCATGTCCAGTTCTGGTCTGGGCTCAACATATTGAATTTTCACAAGAATCCATCAAAAATTGGCCGAGTATAAAGACTGCGCCACTTTTGCAAGGTTGTCACGCGCACGCCATTTAAAATCTACAACTTCTAATTCCAACATTTTGTTTGCAATTGCTTCCTCTTGATGCCCAAGTAGTTACAAGACGATCGATAAAAATTCCAAGGACGAGTTTTCGTTTGAAGCTAGTGCTAAACTAGCTTTTTTTTGTAAATTCAAGATGGCGGCCCCTTCCGAAGGTCAAAGGTCAACGAAACTCTACATGTCAGTGTAGACTTGCGCTAGCACCCTTTGGACGAAATTTCGTTAAGATCGTCAAAACAAAAGGTCACTTTTGATGTAGTTGAAAATCGCCAATTGTCAGATTTTGAAACAAAATGGCCGCCAAGGAGTGAGTCGGGTGGTCATCACGTAATAATTTTAAATCTTCGTTTGGATATCCCCGATAAAGTTACGTAGGTTTCGTTTGTCAATTCTAAAAAAAAAATTCCGAAAAAATCGTTTTTCGCCGAGTCGGCGCTTTTTTTTGCGTCGGTTTTTCGCCTCCCCTGGCCTCAATTTTTACATTATAGTTTCAAAAGTTACATTGCCACATTCAGCCTGGCGTACCGCACGCGTGGATATGCGTTTTGTGATATTTCGCTAAAACATGCGCAAGCTAGCTAAAACCGTGGCGGTTGCGAGCTCGCCACGCGCACGCCATTCAAATTCTACAACTTCTAATTCCAACATTTTGTCCACAGTTCCCGGCCATTGATGCTCGTGAAGTTACAAGACGATTGATGAAAATCCCTAGGACGAGTTTTCGTTTGTAGCTTGTACTAAACGTGCTTTTTTTGAAAAATTCAAGATGGCGGCCAGTTCCCAAGGTCAAAGGTCAATGAAACTTCTGTGGTGATTGTAGACTCCGGCTGGCAGGATGTGTGTGAAGTTTCGTAAAAATCGGAACAACCAAAGTGTTGTTTTCCCATATTGTGGAAAAACGTGAAAATCGCCAAATCTCGCACTTCGCCACAAAATGGCCGCCAAGGCGTGGGTCGTGCGGCCCCCCCATAATGATTTCAAAAGCTCTCCTGGATACCCCCGACGCGTGTGTTTTGGTTTCGTGTGCGTATTTCAAAATTTTTTTTTTTTGCTCCTTAAACAAATTTCGGCCCATTCATTTTTTTCGCGGGAACGCACGCCGTGATGTCATCATTTTGGGGGGGGGTTTGTTCACTTCAAAAAAAATTATTTTACAATTTTCCCCAGGTTTGTGGAAATTTTGGTGACTTTTCGGGTATGTTCAGGGGGTCAAATTTAGGCAAATAGGCGTCGTTAGAAAAAAGAAGAATAATTAAAGCCGCAAGCGGCGTTGGATGGCCCGCAGGCGCTACCCGTCGCCCTAGCCCTGGCCTCTACACGCCACCGCCGCCCTAGCCCTGGCCTCCCCGCACCTCCGCCGCCCTCGCCGCCCTCCTCTACGCACCACTGTTGCCCTTCCTGCCCACCTCTGAGCCCCCTCCCACTGCCCCCGCAGTGCACCGTTGACCCTATAACACTTTCAGCCCTAAAAACCCCACTATAAGCCAAATTAGCGAAAAAAGTTAGCATATTGCTAAAACGTTAGCTTAACTCAGAATTAGCCCAAAAAACCCCATTATAACCCAAATTAGCGAACAAAGTTAGCATATTGCTAAAACGTTAGCTTAACTCAGAATTAGCCCAAAAAACCCCATTATTAGCCAAATTAGCTAAAAAAGTTAGCATATTGCTAAAACGTTAGCTTAACTCAGAATTAGCCCAAAAAACCCCATTATTAGCCAAATTAGCGAAAAAAGTTAGCATATTGCTAAAACGTTAGCTTAACTCAGAATTAGCCCAAAAAACCCCATTATTAGCCAAATTAGCGAAAAAAGTTAGCATATTGCTAAAACGTTAGCTTAACTCAGAATTAGCCCAAAAAGCCCCTTTTATTAGCCAAATTAGCGAAAAAAGTTAGCATATTGCTAAAACGTTAGCTTAACTCAGAATTAGCCCAAAAAACCCCATTATTAGCCAAATTAGCGAAAAAAGTTAGCATATTGCTAAAACGTTAGCTTAACTCAGAATTAGCCCAAAAAACCCCATTATTAGTCAAATTAGCTAAAAAAGTTAGCATATTGCTAAAACGTTAGCTTAACTCAGAATTAGCCCAAAAAACCCCATTATAAGCCAAATTAGCTAAAAAAGTTAGCATATTGCTAAAACGTTAGCTTAACTCAGAATTAGCCCAAAAAACCCCATTATAAGTCAATGTAGTGGAAAAAGTTAGCATGTTGCTAATACATTGCCTTAACCCAGAAACTGCCCTCAAAGAACCCCATTATGCTCTATATAAGAAATGAATGGAAAAAGAAGCACTTTTTTCAAAATGGCGGCTTTTCTGTTGGTTTAATCGCCATAGCAACCATTTTAGGTTTTGATCGCCCCGTGACACCGAACAGATAGACGTCCGTTTCAGACAAATCGGAAAACGTTAACCCTTAAAACCCCTTAGCAACAAAGGTTATTCGCTAGCCACGCCCACATTTTTAATATATTCGTATCCGGTTCTATTATACCATGTCCAGTTCTGGTCTGGGCTCAACATATTGAATTTTCACAAGAATCCATCAAAAATTGGCCGAGTATAAAGACTGCGCCACTTTTGCAAGGTTGTCACGCGCACGCCATTTAAAATCTACAACTTCTAATTCCAACATTTTGTTCGCAATTGCTTCCTCTTGATGCCCAAGTAGTTACAAGACGATCGATAAAAATTCCAAGGACGAGTTTTCGTTTGAAGCTAGTGCTAAACTAGCTTTTTTTTGTAAATTCAAGATGGCGGCCCCTTCCGAAGGTCAAAGGTCAACGAAACTCTACATGTCAGTGTAGACTTGCGCTAGCACCCTTTGGACGAAATTTCGTTAAGATCGCCAAAACAAAAGGTCACTTTTGATGTAATTGAAAATCGCCAATTGTCAGATTTTGAAACAAAATGGCCGCCAAGGAGTGAGTCGGGTGGTCATCGCGTAATAATTTTAAATCTTCGTTTGGACATCCCCAATAAAGTTCCGTAGGTTTCGTTCGTCAATTCTAAAAAAAAAATTCCGAATTTTTTTTTTTTCGCCGAGTCAGCGCTTTTTTTTGCGTCGGTTTTTCGCTTCCCCTGGCCTCAATTTTTACATTACAGTTTCAAATGTTACATTGCCACGTTCAGCTTGGCGTACCGCACGCGTGGATATGCGTTTCGTGATATTTCGCTAAAACATGCGCAAGCTAGCTAAAACCGTGGCGGTTGCGAGCTCGCCACGCGCACGCCATTCAAATTCTACAACTTCTAATTCCAACATTTTGTCCACAGTTCCCGGCCATTGATGCTCGTGAAGTTACAAGATGATTGATGAAAATCCCTAGGACGAGTTTTCGTTTGTAGCTTGTACTAAACGTGCTTTTTTTGAAAAATTCAAGATGGCGGCCTTTTCCCGAGGTCAAAGGTCGATGAAACTTCTGTGGTGATTGTAGACTCCGGCTGGCGGGATGTGTGTGAAGTTTCGTAAAAATCGGAAGAACCAAAGTGTCGGTTTCCCATTCTGCGGAAAAACGTGAAAATCGCCAAATCTCGCACTTCGCCACAAAATGGCCGCCAAGGCGTGGGTCGTGCGGCCCCCCATAATGATTTCAAAAGTTCTCCTGGATACCCCCGACACGTGTGATTTGGTTTCGTGTGCGTATTTCAAAATTTTTTTTTTTGGCTCCATAAGCGATTTTGGGCCCATTCATTTTTTTGGCGGTATCGCACGCCGTGATGTCATCGTGTTGGGGGGGGTGTCGGGCACTATGCCGAAAATTCATTTTCAATTTTCCCCAGGTATGTGGAAATTTTGGTGAGTTTTCGGGTATGTGGCGGGGGTGTAATTTTCGCTCAAAGACGCCGTTAGAAATAAGACAAATAATAATAATAATAATAATAAACAAAGCAGAAACAATATAGAAGTTTTTGCGTCTAGGATTAAGTGCGTCCTTTTGTGTATCTTGTCTTGTACTACACACTGGTCAGGTCTGTTAAAGCTTAGGCCCTTGGATTGAGGCCTTTTAAAGGGCTTTTTCGTTTTTTGGGTTAAAGCAAAAACAATATGGTCCTTGCAGACAGGACCCCTGCTGCTGCGGGCCATAATTAAAGCCGCAAGCGGCGTTGGATGGCCCGCAGGCGCTACCCGACCTCGCTGGCCACCTCTACGCACCACCGCCGCCCTCCCGCCCGCCTCTACACGCTACTGCACCCTCTACACGCCACTGCAGCCTCCCCACCCACCTATATGCACCACTGCTGCTCTACCCTCCCAGCTCTGAGACCCCCCCCCCCCCCCCCCCCCCTTCGCACACACACACACACACACACACTCCGCCCCCATGGCCCACCATTGACCCTATCACACTTGTTAAGCAGCCACAGTGCACACCTGACCCCCACCTTTCTCATTCTGTAAGGCTAGTCTGAGCTGTATATGACAAATGGATGAAAAAAGCACTTTTTTCAAAATGGCGGCTTTTCTGTTGGTTTAATCGCCATAGCAACCATTTTAGGTTTTGATCCCCCCGTGACACCGAACAGATAGACGTCAGTTTCAGACAAATCGGAAAACGTTAACCCTTAAAACCCCTTAGCAACGAAGGTTATTCGCTAGCCACGCCCACATTTTTAATATATTCGTATCCGGTTCTATTATATCATGTCCAGTTCTGGTCTGGGCTCAACATATTGAATTTTCACAAGAATCCACCAAAAATTGGCCGAGTATAAAGACTGCGCCACTTTTGCAAGGTTGTCACGCGCACGCCATTTAAAATCTACAACTTCTAATTCCAACATTTTGTTCGCAATTGCTTCCTCTTGATGCCCAAGTAGTTACAAGACGATCGATAAAAATTCCAAGGACGAGTTTTCGTTTGAAGCTAGTGCTAAACTAGCTTTTTTTTGTAAATTCAAGATGGCGGCCCCTTCCGAAGGTCAAAGGTCAACGAAACTCTACATGTCAGCGTAGACTTGCGCTAGCACCCTTTGGACGAAATTTCGTTAAGATCGCCAAAACAAAAGGTCACTTTTGATGTAGTTGAAAATCGCCAATCGTCAGATTTTGAAACAAAATGGCCGCCAAGGAGTGAGTCGGGTGGTCATCGCGTAATAATTTTAAATCTTCGTTTGGATATCCCCGATAAAGTTGCGTAGGTTTCGTTCGTCAATTCTAAAAAAAAAATTCCGAAAAAATCGTTTTTCGCCGAGTCGGCGCTTTTTTTTGCGTCGGTTTTTCGCTTCCCCTGGCCTCAATTTTTACATTATAGTTTCAAAAGTTACATTGCCACGTTCAGCCTGGCGTACCGCACGCGTGGATATGCGTTTTGTGATATTTCGCTAAAACATGCTCAAGCTAGCTAAAACCGTGGCGGTTGCGAGCTCGCCACGCGCACGCCATTCAAATTCTACAACTTCTAATTCCAACATTTTGTCCACAGTTCCCGGCCTTTGATGCTCGTGAAGTTACAAGATGATTGATGAAAATCCCTAGGACGAGTTTTCGTTTGTAGCTTGTACTAAACGTGCTTTTTTGAAAAATTCAAGATGGCGGCCAGTTCCCAAGGTCAAAGGTCAATGAAACTTCTGTGGTGATTGTAGACTCCGGCTAGAGGGATGTGTGTGAAGTTTCGTAAAAATCGGAACAACCAAAGTGTCGGTTTCCCATATTGTGGAAAAACGTGAAAATCGCCAAATCTCGCACTTCGCCACAAAATGGCCGCCAAGGCGTGGGTCGTGCGGCCCCCCATAATGATTTCAAAAGCTCTCCTGGATACCCCCGACGCGTGTGTTTTGGTCTCATGTGCGAATTTCAAAATTTTTTTTTTTTGCTCCTTAAACAAATTTCGGCCCATTCATTTTTTTCGCGGTATCGCACGCCGTGATGTCATCGTTATGGGGGGGGGTTCGTTCACTTTAAAAAAAATTATTTTACAATTTTCCCCAGGTTTGTGGAAATTTTGGTGAGTTTTCGGGTATGTTCAGGGGGTCAAATTTAGGCAAACAGGTGTCGTTAGAAAAAAGAAGAATAATTAAAGCCGCAAGCGGCGTTGGATGGCCCGCAGGCGCTACCCGTCGCCCTAGCCCTGGCCTCTACACGCCACCGCCGCCCTAGCCCTGGCCTCCCCGCACCTCCTCCGCCCTCGCCGCCCTCGCCGCCCTCCTCTACGCACCACTGTTGCCCTTTCTGCCCACCTCTGAGCCCCCTCCCACCGCCCCCCCAGTGTACTGTTGAACCTATAACACTTTCAGCCCTAAAAACCCCATTATAAGCCAAATTAGCGAAAAAAGTTAGCATATTGCTAAAACGTTAGCTTAACTCAGAATTAGCCCAAAAAACCCCATTATTAGCCAAATTAGCGAAAAAAGTTAGCATATTGCTAAAACGTTAGCTTAACTCAGAATTAGCCCAAAAAATCCCATTATTAGCCAAATTAGCGAAAAAAGTTAGCATATTGCTAAAACGTTAGCTTAACTCAGAATTAGCCCAAAAAATCCCATTATTAGCCAAATTAGCGAAAAAAGTTAGCATATTGCTAAAACGTTAGCTTAACTCAGAATTAGCCCAAAAAACCCCATTATTAGCCAAATTAGCGAAAAAAGTTAGCATACTGCTAAAACGTTAGCTTAACTCAGAATTAGCCCAAAAAACCCCATTATTAGCCAAATTAGCGAAAAAAGTTAGCATATTCCTAAAACGTTAGCTTAACTTAGAATTAGCCCAAAAAACCCCATTATTAGCCAAATTAGCTAAAAAAGTTAGCATATTGCTAAAACGTTAGCTTAACTCAGAATTAGCCCAAAAAGCCCCTTTTATTAGCCAAATTAGCGAAAAAAGTTAGCATATTGCTAAAACGTTAGCTTAACTCAGAATTAGCCCAAAAAATCCCATTATTAGCCAAATTAGCGAAAAAAGTTAGCATATTGCTAAAACTTTAGCTTAACTCAGAATTAGCCCAAAAAATCCCATTATTAGCCAAATTAGCGAAAAAAGTTAGCATATTGCTAAAACGTTAGCTTAACTCAGAATTAGCCCAAAAAACCCCATTATTAGCCAAATTAGCGAAAAAAGTTAGCATATTGCTAAAACGTTAGCTTAACTCAGAATTAGCCCAAAAAACCCCATTATTAGCCAAATTAGCGAAAAAAGTTAGCATACTGCTAAAATGTTAACTTAACTCAGAATTAGCCCAAAAAACCCCATTATTAGCCAAATTAGCGAAAAAAGTTAGCATATTGCTAAAACGTTAGCTTAACTTAGAATTAGCCCAAAAAACCCCATTATTAGCCAAATTAGCTAAAAAAGTTAGCATATTGCTAAAACGTTAGCTTAACTCAGAATTAGCCCAAAAAACCCCATTATTAGCCAAATTAGCTAAAAAAGTTAGCATATTGCTAAAACGTTAGCTTAACTCAGAATTAGCCCAAAAAACCCCATTATAAGTCAATGTAGTGGAAAAAGTTAGCATATTGCTAAAACGTTAGCTTAACTCAGAATTAGCCCAAAAAACCCCATCATTAGCCAAATTAGCGAAAAAAGTTAGCATATAGCTAAAACGTTAGCTTAACTCAGAATTAGCCCAAAAAACCCCATTATAAGCCAAATTAGCGAAAAAAGTTAGCATATAGCTAAAACGTTAGCTTAACTCAGAATTAGCCCAAAAAACCCCATTATAAGCCAAATTAGCAAAAAAAGTTAGCATATTGCTAAAACGTTAGCTTAACTCAGAATTAGCCCAAAAAACCCCATTATTAGCCAAATTAGCGAAAAAAGTTAGCATATTGCTAAAACGTTAGCTTAACTCAGAATTAGCCCAAAAAACCCCATTATTAGCCAAATTAGCGAAACAAGTTAGCATATTGCTAAAACGTTAGCTTAACTCAGAATTAGCCCAAAAAACCCCATTATTAGCCAAATTAGCGAAAAAAGTTAGCATATTGCTAAAATGTTAGCTTAACTCAGAATTAGCCCAAAAAACCTCATTATTAGCCAAATTAGCAAAAAAAGTTAGCATATTGCTAAAACGTTAGCTTAACTCAGAATTAGCCCAAAAAACCCTATTATTAGCCAAATTAGCGAAAACAGTTAGCATATTGCTAAATTGTTAGCTTAACTCAGAATTAGCCCAAAAAACCCCACTATAAGCCAAATTAGCTAAAAAAGTTAGCATATTGCTAAAACGTTAGCTCAACACAGAATTAGCCCAAAAAACCCCATTATAAGTCAATGTAGTGGAAAAAGTTAGCATGTTGCTAATACATTGCCTTAACCCAGAAACTGCCCTCAAAGAACCCCATTATGCTCTATATAAGAAATGAATGGGAAAAAAAAACACTTTTTTCAAAATGGCGGCTTTTCTGTTGGTTTAATTGCCATAGCAACCATTTTAGGTTTTGATCCCCCCGTGACACCGAACAGATAGACGTCAGTTTCAGACAAATCGGAAAACGTTAACCCTTAAAACCCCTTAGCAACGAAGGTTATTCGCTAGCCACGCCCACATTTTTAATACATTCGTATCCGGTTCTATTATATCATGTCCAGTTCTGGTCTGGGCTCAACATATTGAATTTTCACAAGAATCCATCAAAAATTGGCCGAGTATAAAGACTGCGCCACTTTTGCAAGGTTGCCATGCGCACGCCATTTAAAATCTACAACTTCTAATTCCAACATTTTGTTTGCAATTGCTTCCTGTTGATGCCCAAGTAGTTACAAGACGATCGATAAAAATTCCAAGGACGAGTTTTCGTTTGAAGCTAGTGCTAAACTAGCTTTTTTTTATAAATTCAAGATGGCGGCCCCTTCCGAAAGTCAAAGGTCAACGAAACTCTACATGTCAGCGTAGACTTGCGCTAGCACCCTTTGGACGAAATTTCGTTAAGATCGCCAAAACAAAAGGTCACTTTTGATGTAGTTGAAAATCGCCAATTGTCAGATTTTGAAACAAAATGGCCGCCAAGGAGTGAGTCGGGTGGTCATCGCGTAATAATTTTAAATCTTCGTTTGGATATCCCCGATAAAGTTACATTGGTTTCGTTCGTCAATTCAAAAAAAAAATTTCCGAAAAAATCGTTTTTCGCCGAGTCGGCGCTTTTTTTTGCGTCGGTTTTTCGCTTCCCCTGGCCTCAATTTTTACATTATAGTTTCAAAAGTTACATTGCCACATTCAGCCTGGCGTACCGCACGCGTGGATATGCGTTTTGTGATATTTCGCTAAAACATGCGCAAGCTAGCTAAAACCGTGGCGGTTGCGAGCTCGCCACGCGCACGCCATTCAAATTCTACAACTTCTAATTCCAACATTTTGTCCACAGGTCCCGGCCATTGATGCTCGTGAAGTTACAAGACGATTGATGAAAATCCCTAGGACGAGTTTTCGTTTGTAGCTTGTACTAAACGTGCTTTTTTTTAAAAATTCAAGATGGCGGCCTTTTCCCGAGGTCAAAGGTCGATGAAACTTCTGTGGTGATTGTAGACTCCGGCTAGCGACATGTGTGTGAAGTTTCGTAAAAATCGGAACAACCAAAGTGTCGTTTTCCCATATTGTGGAAAAACGTGAAAATCGCCAAATCTCGCACTTCGCCACAAAATGGCCGCCAAGGCGTGGGTCGTGCGGCACCCCCATAATGATTTCAGAAGCTCTCCTGGATACCCCCGACGCGTGTGTTTTGGTTTCGTGTGCGTTTTTCGAAATTTTTTTTTTTGGCCCCATAAGCGATTTTGGGCCCATTCATTTTTTTGGCGGTATCGCACGCCGTGATGTCATCGTGTTGGGGGGGGTGTCGGGCATTATGCCGAAAATTCATTTTCAATTTTCCCCAGGTATGTGGAAATTTTGGTGAGTTTTCGGGTATGTGGCGGGGGTGTAATTTTCGCTCAAAGACGCCGTTAGAAAGAAGACAAATAATAATAAACAAAGCAGAAACAATATAGAAGTTTTTGCGTCTAGGATTAAGTGCGTCCTTTTGTGTATCTTGTCTTGTACTACACACTGGTCAGGTCTGTTAAAGCTTAGGCCCTTGGATTGAGGCCTTTTAAAGGGCTTTTTCGTTTTTTGGGTTAAAGCAAAAACAATATGGTCCTTGCAGACAGGACCCCTGCTGCTGCGGGCCATAATTAAAGCCGCAAGCGGCGTTGGATGGCCCGCAGGCGCTACCCGTCGCCCTAGCCCTGGCCTCTACACGCCACCGCCGCCCTAGCCCTGGCCTCCTCGCACCTCTGCCGCCCTAGCCCTAGCCTCTTCACGCCTCCGCCGCCCTCGCCGCCCTCCTCTACGCACCACTGTTGCCCTTCTTGCCCACCTCTGAGCCCCCTCCCACCGTCGCCGCAGTGCACCGTTGACCCTATAACACTTTCAGCCCTAAAAACCCCATTATAAGCCAAATTAGCGAAAAAAGTTAGCATATTGCTAAAAAGTTAGCTTGACTCAGAATTAGCCCAAAAAACCCCATTATAAGCCAAATTAGCGAAAAAAGTTAGCATATTGCTAAAACGTTAGCTTAACTCAGAATTAGCCCAAAAAACCCTATTATTAGCCAAATTAGCGAAAAAAGTTAGCATATTGCTAAAACGTTAGCTTAACTCAGAATTAGCCCAAAAAACCCCATTATAAGCCAAATTAGCGAAAAAAGTTAGCATATTGCTAAAACGTTAGCTTAACTCAGAATTAGCCCAAAAAACCCCATTATTAGCCAAATTAGCAAATAAAGTTAGCATATTGCTAAAACGTTAGCTTAACTCAGAATTAGCCCAAAAAACCCTATTATTAGCCAAATTACCAAAAAAAGTTAGCATATTGCTAAAACGCTAGCTTAACTCAGAATTAGCCCAAAAAACCCCATTATATATCAATATAGTGGAAAAAGTTAGCATGTTGCTATTACATTGATTTTACCCAGAAACTGCCCCCCAAAAAGCCCATTATGCTCTATGTAAGAAAATGATGACTAAAAAAGGACTTTTTTTCAAAATGGCGGCTTTTCTGTTGGTTTTATCGCCTTAGCAACCATTTTATGTTTCGATTGCCCCGTGACACCGAACAGATAGACGTCAGTTTCAGACAGATTGGAAAAAGTAAACCTTTGAAACCCCTTAGCAACAAAGGTTACTCGGTAGCCACGCCCACTTTCCTAATGTATTCGTATTCGCTCCTATTATGTCATGTCCAGTTCTGGTCAGAGGTCAACATATTAAATTTTCACAAGAATCCGTCAAAAAATGGCCGAGTATAAAGACTGCGCCACTTTTGCGAGCTAGCTACGCGCACACCGTTTGAGATACAGAGTTACTATTGGTACCAAATTTTCACAAATTTCCTCCCGATAATGCTATTAAAGTTTGAAGAAGATCGGGAAAAAAAACCCTTGGGCTGAATTTTTCATTTAGCTAGGAGTAAAAACGATTTTTTTGAAAATTCAAGATGGCGGCCTCTTCCCAAGGTCAAACCGAAACGATACTTCTTGGGTCATCGTAGACTGGCGCTAGCTGCATGTGTGTGAAATTTCGTTTAAATTGTGACAACGAAAGGTCGGTTTTCACGTACGTAAATATCGCGGAATCTCCGATTTTGAAACAAAATGGCCGCCAAACCGTTAATCGTGTGGCAATCACGTAATAATTTCAAAACTTCGTTTGGATATCCCCGATAAAGTTATGTAGGTTTCGTTCGTTAATTCTAAAAAAAAAATTCCGAAAAAATTTTTTTTGCCGAGTCGGCGCTTTTTTTTGCGTCGGTTTTTCGCTTCCCCTGGCCTCAATTTTAACATTAGAGTTTCAAATGTTACATTGCCACGTTCAGCTTGACGGACCGCACGCGTGGATATGCGTTTCGTGATATTTCGCTAAAACATGCGCAAGCTAGCTAAAACCGTGGCGGTTGCGAGCTCGCCACGCGCACGCCATACATATTCTACAACTTCTAATTCCAACATTTTGTCCACAGTTCCCGGCCATTTATGCTCGTGAAGTTACAAGACGATTGAAGAAAATCCCTAGGACGAGTTTTCGTTTGAAGCTTGTACTAAACGTGCTTTTTTTGTAATATCCAAGATGGCGGCCTTTTCCCAAGGTCAAAGGTCAATGAAACTTCTGTGGTGATTGTAGACTCCGCTTGGCGGGATGTGTGTGAAGTTTCGTAAAAATCGGAAGAACCAAAGTGTCGTTTTCCCATATTGTGGAAAAACGTGAAAATCGCCATATCTCGCACTTCGCCACAAAATGGCCGCCAAGGCGTGGGTCGTGCGGCACCCCCATAATGATTTCAAAAGTTCTCCTGGATACCCCCGACGCGTGTGTTTTGGTTTCGTGTACGTATTTCAAAATTTTTTTTTTTTGCTCCTTAAACAAATTTCGGCCCATTCATTTTTTTGGCGGGATCGCACGCCGTGATGTCATCATTTTGGGGGGGGGTTTGTTCACTTCAAAAAAAATTATTTTACAATTTTCCCCAGGTTTGTGGAAATTTTGGTGACTTTTCGGGTATGTTCAGGGGGTCAAATTTAGGCAAACAGGTGTCGTTAGAAACAAGAATAATTAAAGCCGCAAGCGGCGTTGGATGGCCCGCAGGCGCTACCCGTCGCCCTAGCCCTGGCCTCTACACGCCACCGCCGCCCTAGCCCTGGCCTCCTCGCACCTCCGCCGCCCTAGCCCTGGCCTCTTCACGCCTCCGCCGCCCTTGCCGCCCCCAAAGTGCACGATTGACCCTATCACACTTTTAGCCCAAAAAAACCCCATTATAAGCCAAATTAGCGAAAAAAGTTAGCATACTGCTAAAACGTTAGCTTAACTCAGAATTAGCCCAAAAACCCCCTTTTATTAGCCAAATTAGCGAAAAAAGTTAGCATATTGCTAAAACGTTAGCTTAACTCAGAATTAGCCCAAAAAAACCCCATTATTAGCCAAATTAGCGAAAAAAGTTAGCATATTGCTAAAACGTTAGCTTAACTCAGAATTAGCCCAAAAAACCCCATTATTAGCCAAATTAGCGAAAAAAGTTAGCATATTGCTAAAACGTTAGCTTAACTCAGAATTAGCCCAAAAAACCCCATTATTAGCCAAATTAGCGAAAAAAGTTAGCATATTGCTAAAACGTTAGCTTAACTCAGAATTAGCCCAAAAAACCCCATTATTAGCCAAATTAGCTAAAAAAGTTAGCATATTGCTAAAACGTTAGCTTAACTCAGAATTAGCCCAAAAAACCCCATTATAAGCCAAATTAGCGAAAAAAGTTAGCATATTGCTAAAATGTTAGCTTAACTCAGAATTAGCCCAAAAAACCTCATTATTAGCCAAATTCGCTAAAAAAGTTAGCATACTGCTAAAACGTTAGCTTAACTCAGAATTAGCCCAAAAAGCCCCTTTTATTAGCCAAATTAGCGAAAAAAGTTAGCATATTGCTAAAACGTTAGCTTAACTCAGAATTAGCCCAAAAAACCCCATTATTAGCCAAATTAGCGAAAAAAGTTAGCATATTGCTAAAACGTTAGCTTAACTCAGAATTAGCCCAAAAAACCCCATTATTAGCCAAATTAGCTAAAAAAGTTAGCATATTGCTAAAACGTTAGCTTAACTCAGAATTAGCCCAAAAAACCCCATTATAAGCCAAATTAGCTAAAAAAGTTAGCATTTTGCTAAAAACTTAGCTTAACTCAGAATTAGCCCAAAAAACCCCATTATAAGTCAATGTAGTGGAAAAAGTTAGCATGTTGCTAATACATTGCCTTAACCCAGAAACTGCCCTCAAAGAACCCCATTATGCTCTATATAAGAAATTAATGGGAAAAAAAAGCACTTTTTTCAAAATGGCGGCTTTTCTGTTGGTTTAATCGCCATAGCAACCATTTTAGGTTTTGATCGCCCCGTGACACCGAACAGATAGACGTCTGTTTCAGACAAATCGGAAAACGTTAACCCGTAAAACCCCTTAGCAACGAAGGTTATTCGCTAGCCACGCCCACATTTTTAATATATTCGTATCCGGTTCTATTATATCATGTCCAGTTCTGGTCTGGGCTCAACATATTGAATTTTCACAAGAATCCATCAAAAATTGGCCGAGTATAAAGACTGCGCCACTTTTGCAAGGTTGTCACGCGCACGCCATTTAAAATCTACAACTTCTAATTCCAACATTTTGTTCGCAATTGCTTCCTGTTGATGCCCAAGTAGTTACAAGACGATCGATAAAAATTCCAAGGACGAGTTTTCGTTTGAAGCTAGTGCTAAACTAGCTTTTTTTTATAAATTCAAGATGGCGGCCCCTTCCGAAAGTCAAAGGTCAACGAAACTCTACATGTCAGCGTAGACTTGTGCTAGCACCCTTTGGACGAAATTTCGTTAAGATCGTCAAAACAAAAGGTCACTTTTGATGTAGTTGAAAATCGCCAATTGTCAGATTTTGAAACAAAATGGCCGCCAAGGAGTGAGTCGGGTGGTCATCACGTAATAATTTTAAATCTTTGTTTGGATATCCCCGATAAAGTTACGTAGGTTTCGTTTGTCAATTCTAAAAAAAAAATTCCGAAAAAATCGTTTTTCGCCGAGTCAGCGCTTTTTTTTGCGTCGGTTTTTCGCTTCCCCTGGCCTCAATTTTTACATTATAGTTTCAAAAGTTACATTGCCACATTCAGCCTGGCGTACCGCACGCGTGGATATGCGTTTTGTGATATTTCGCTAAAACATGCGCAAGCTAGCTAAAACCGTGGCGGTTGCGAGCTCGCCACGCGCACGCCATTCAAATTCTACAACTTCTAATTCCAACATTTTGTCCACAGTTCCCGGCCATTGATGCCCGTGAAGTTACAAGACGATTGATGAAAATCCCTAGGACGAGTTTTCGTTTGAAGCTCGTACTAAACGTGCTTTTTTTGAAAAATTCAAGATGGCGGCCAGTTCCCGAGGTCAAAGGTCGATGAAACTTCTGTGGTGATTGAAGACTCCGGCTGGCGGGATGTGTGTGAAGTTTCGTAAAAATCGGAACAACCAAAGTGTTGTTTTCCTATATTGTGGAAAAACGTGAAAATCGCCAAATCTCGCACTTCGCCACAAAATGGCCGCCAAGGCGTGGGTCGTGCGGCCCCCCCATAATGATTTCAAAAGCTCTCCTGGATACCCCCGACACGTGTGTTTTGGTTTCGTGTGCGTATTTCAAAATTTTTTTTTTTGGCCCCATAAGCGATTTTCGGCCCATTCATTTTTTTTACGGTATCGCACGCCGTGATGTCATCGTCGTGGGGGGGGTTTCGTGCACTATGTCGAAAATTCATTTCACATTTTCCCCAGGTATGTGGAAATTTTGGTGAGTTTTCGGGTATGTGGCGGGGGTGAAAAATTGGCTCAAACTTGCAGAAAGAAAGAATAATAATAATTAAAGCCGCAAGCGGCGTTGGATGGCCCGCAGGCGCTACCCGTCGCCCTAGCCCTGGCCTCTACACGCCACCGCCGCCCTAGCCCTGGCCTCCTCGCACCTCCGCCGCCCTAGCCGTGGCCTCTTCACGCCTCCGCCGCCCTTGCCGCCCTCCTCTACGCACCACTCTTGCCCTTACCGCCCACCTCTGAGCCCCCTCCCCCAGCCCCCGCAGTGCACCATTGACCCTATATCACTTTCAGCCCAAAAAACCCCATTATTAGCCAAATTAGCGAAAAAAGTTAGCATATTGCTAAAACGTTAGCTTAACTCAGAATTAGCCCAAAAAACCCCATTATTAGCCAAATTAGCGAAAAAGGTTAGCATATTGCTAATACGTTAGCTTAATTCAGAATTAGCCCAAAAAACCCCATTATTAGCCAAATTAGCGAAAAAAGTTAGCATATTGCTAAAATGTTAGCTTAACTCAGAATTAGCCCAAAAAACCCCATTATAAGCAAAATTAGCGAAAAAAGTTAGCATATAGCTAATACGTTAGCTTAATTCAGAATTAGCCCAAAAAACCCCATTATTAGCCAAATTAGCGAAAAAAGTTAGCATATTGCTAAAATGTTAGCTTAACTCAGAATTAGCCCAAAAAACCCCATTATAAGCCAAATTAGCGAAAAAAGTTAGCATATTGCTAAAACGTTAGCTTAACTCAGAATTAGCCCAAATAACCCCATTATTAGCCAAATTAGCGAAAAAAATTAGCATACTGCTAAAACGTTAGCTTAACTCAGAATTAGCCCAAAAAGCCCCTTTTATTAGCCAAATTAGCGAAAAAAGTTAGCATATTGCTAAAACGTTAGCTTAACTCAGAATTAGCCCAAAAAACCCCATTATAAGCCAAATTAGCGAAAAAAGTTAGCATATAGCTAAAACGTTAGCTTAACTCAGAATTAGCCCAAAAAACCCTATTATAAGCCAAATTAGCTAAAAAAGTTAGCATACTGCTTAAACGTTAGCTTAACTCAGAATTAGCCCAAAAAGCCCCTTTTATTAGCCAAATAAGCGAAAAAAGTTAGCATATTGCTAAAACGTTAGCTTAACTCAGAATTAGCCCAAAAAACCCCATTATTAGCCAAATTAGCGAAAAAAGTTAGCATATAGCTAAAACGTTAGCTTAACTCAGAATTAGCCCAAAAAACCCTATTATAAGCCAAATTAGCTAAAAAAGTTAGCATACTGCTTAAACGTTAGCTTAACTCAGAATTAGCCCAAAAAGCCCCTTTTATTAGCCAAATAAGCGAAAAAAGTTAGCATATTGCTAAAACGTTAGCTTAACTCAGAATTAGCCCAAAAAACCCCATTATTAGCCAAATTAGCGAAAAAAGTTAGCATATAGCTAAAACGTTAGCTTAACTCAGAATTAGCCCAAAAAACCCCATTATAAGCAAAGTTAGCGAAAAAAGTTAGCATATAGCTGAAACGTTAGCTTAACTTAGAATTAGCCCAAAAAACCCCATTATAAGTCAATGTAGTGGAAAAAGTTAGCATGTTGCTAATACATGGCCTTAACCCAGAAACTGCCCTCAAAGAACCCCATTATGCTCTATATAAGAAATGAATGGAAAAAGAAGCACTTTTTTCAAAATGGCGGCTTTTCTGTTGGTTTAATCGCCATAGCAACCATTTTATGTTTCGATCGCACCGTGACACCGAACAGATAGACGTCAGTTTCAGACAGATCGGAAAAAGTAAACCTTTGAAACCCCTTAGCAACAAAGGTTATTCGCTAGCCACGCCCACTTTCCTAATGTATTCGTATTCGCTCCTATTATGTCATGTCCAGTTCTGGTCAGAGGTCAACATATTAAATTTTCACAAGAATCTGTCAAAAAATGGCCGAGTATAAAGACAGCGCCACTTTTGCGAGCTAGCTACGCGCACACCGTTTGAGATACAGATTTACTATTGGTACCAAATTTTCACAAATTTCCTCCCGATGATGCTATTAAAGTTTGAAGAAGATCGGGAAAAAAAACCCTTGGGCTGAATTTTTCATTTAGCTAGGAGTAAAAACGATTTTTTTGAAAATTCAAGATGGCGGCCTCTTCCCAAGGTCAAACCGAAACGATACTTCTTGGGTCATCGTAGACTGGCGCTAGCTGCATGTGTGTGAAATTTCTTTTAAATTGTGACAACGAAAGGTCGGTTTTCACGTACGTAAATATCGCGGAATGTCCGATTTTGAAACAAAATGGCCGCCAAACCGGTGGTCGTGTGGCAATCACGTAATAATTTCAAAACTTCGTTTGGATATCCCCGATAAAGTTACGTAGGTTTCGTTCGTTAATTCTAAAAAAAAAATTCCGAAAAAATCGTTTTTCGCCGAGTCGGCGCTTTTTTTTGCGTCGGTTTTTCGCTTCCCCTGGCCTCAATTTTTACATTATAGTTTCAAAAGTTACATTGCCACATTCAGCCTGGCGTACCGCACGCGTGGATATGCGTTTTGTGATATTTCGCTAAAACATGCGCAAGCTAGCTAAAACCGTGGCGGTTGCGAGCTCGCCACGCGCACGCCATTCATATTCTACAACTTCTAATTCCAACATTTTGTCCACAGTTCCCGGCCATTGATGCTCGTGAAGTTACAAGACGATTGAAGAAAATCCCTAGGACGAGTTTTCGTTTGAAGCTTGTACTAAACGTGCTTTTTTTGAAAAATTCAAGATGGCGGCCAGTTCCCGAGGTCAAAGGTCGATGAAACTTCTGTGGTGATTGAAGACTCCGGCTGGCGGGATGTGTGTGAAGTTTCGTAAAAATCGGAAGAACCAAAGTGTCGTTTTCCCATTCTGCGGAAAAACGTGAAAATCGCCAAATCTCGCACTTCGCCACAAAATGGCCGCCAAGGCGTGGGTCGTGCGGCCCCCCCATAATGATTTCAAAAGCTCTCCTGGATACCTCCGACACGTGTGTTTTGGTTTCGTGTGCGTATTTCAAAATTTTTTTTTTTGGCCCCATAAACAGTTTTCGGCCCATTCATTTTTTTGGCGGTATCGCACGCCGTGATGTCATCGTGTTGGGGGGGATGTCGGGCACTATGCCGAAAATTCATTTTCAATTTTCCCCAGGTTTGTGGAAATTTTGGTGAGTTTTCGGGTATGTGGCGGGGGTGTAATTTTCGCTCAAAGACGCCGTTAGAAATAAGACAAATAATAATAATAATAATAATAAACAAAGCAGAAACAATATAGAAGTTTTTGCGTCTAGGATTAAGTGTGTCCTTTTGTGTATCTTGTCTTGTACTACACACTGGTCAGGTCTGTTAAAGCTTAGGCCCTTGGATTGAGGCCTTTTAAAGGGCTTTTTCGTTTTTTGGGTTAAAGCAAAAACAATATGGTCCTTGCAGACAGGACCCCTGCTGCTGCGGGCCATAATTAAAGCCGCAAGCGGCGTTGGATGGCCCGCAGGCGCTACCCGTCGCCCTAGCCCTGGCCTCTACACGCCACCGCCGCCCTAGCCCTGGCCTCCTCGCACCTCCGCCGCCCTAGCCCTGGCCTCTTCACGCCTCCGCCGCCCTTGCCGCCCACCTCTACGCACCACTCTTGCCCCTACCGCCCACCTATGAGCCCCCTCCCACCGCCCCCAAAGTGCACGATTGACCCTATCACACTTTTAGCCCAAAAAACCCCATTATAAGCCAAATTAGCGAAAAAAGTTAGCATATTGCTAAAACGTTAGCTTAACTCAGAATTAGCCCAAAAAACCCCACTATTAGCCAAATAAGCGAAAAAAGTTAGCATACTGCTAAAACGTTAGCTTAACTCAGAATTAGCCCAAAAACCCCCTTTTATTAGCCAAATTAGCGAAAAAAGTTAGCATATTGCTAAAACGTTAGCTTAACTCAGAATTAGCCCAAAAAACCCCATTATTAGCCAAATTAGCGAAAAAAGTTAGCATATTGCTAAAACGTTAGCTTAACTCAGAATTAGCCCAAAAAACCCCATTAGCCAAATTAGCGAAAAAAGTTAGCATATTGCTAAAACGTTAGCTTAACTCAGAATTAGCCCAAAAAACCCCATTATTAGCCAAATTAGCGAAAAAAGTTAGCATATTGCTAAAACGTTAGCTTAACTCAGAATTAGCCCAAAAAACCCCATTATTAGCCAAATTACGAAAAAAGTTAGCATATTGCTAAAACGTTAGCTTAACTCAGAATTAGCCCAAAAAACCCCATTATTAGCCAAATTAGCTAAAAAAGTTAGCATATTGCTAAAACGTTAGCTTAACTCAGAATTAGCCCAAAAAACCCCATTATTAGCCAAATTACGAAAAAAGTTAGCATATTGCTAAAACGTTAGCTTAACTCAGAATTAGCCCAAAAAACCCCATTATTAGCCAAATTAGCGAAAAAAGTTAGCGTATTGCTAAAACGTTAGCTTAACTCAGAATTAGCCCAAAAAACCCCATTATTAGTCAAATTAGCGAAAAAAGTTAGCATATTGCTAAAACGTTAGCTTAACTCAGAATTAGCCCAAAAAATCCCATTATTAGCCAAATTAGCGAAAAAAGCTAGCATATAGCTAAAACGTTAGCTTAACTCAGAATTAGCCCAAAAAACCCCATTATTAGCCAAATTAGCGAAAAAAGTTAGCATATAGCTAAAACGTTAGCTTAACTCAGAATTAGCCCAAAAAACCCTATTATTAGCCAAATTAGCGAAAAAAGTTAGCATATTGCTAAAACGTTAGCTTAACTCAGAATTAGCCCAAAAAACCCCATTATAAGCTAAATTAGCGAAAATAGTTAGCATATTGCTAAAACGTTAGCTTAACTCAGAATTAGCCCAAAAAACCCTATTATAAGCCAAATTAGCTAAAAGAGTTAGCATATTGCTAAAATGTTAGCTTAACTCAGAATTAGCCCAAAAAACCCCATTATAAGTCAATGTAGTGGAAAAAGTTAGCATGTTGCTAATACATTACCTTAACCCAGAAACTGCCCTCAAAGAACCCCATTATGCTCTATATAAGAAATTAATGGGAAAAAAAAGCACTTTTTTCAAAATGGCGGCTTTTCTGTTGGTTTAATCGCCATAGCAACCATTTTAGGTTTTGATCGCCCCGTGACACCGAACAGATAGACGTCAGTTTCAGACAAATCGGAAAACGTTAACCCTTAAAACCCCTTAGCAACGAAGGTTATTCGCTAGCCACGCCCACATTTTTAATATATTCGTATCCGGTTCTATTATATCATGTCCAGTTCTGGTCTGGGCTCAACATATTGAATTTTCACAAGAATCCATCAAAAATTGGCCGAGTATAAAGACTGCGCCACTTTTGCAAGGTTGTCACGCGCACGCCATTTAAAATCTACAACTTCTAATTCCAACATTTTGTTTGAAATTGCTTCCTCTTGATGCCCAAGTAGTTACAAGACGATCGATAAAAATTCCAAGGACGAGTTTTCGTTTGAAGCTAGTGCTAAACTAGCTTTTTTTTGTAAATTCAAGATGGCGGCCCCTTCCGAAGGTCAAAGGTCAACGAAACTCTACATGTCAGTGTAGACTTGCGCTAGCACCCTTTGGACGAAATTTCGTTAAGATCGTCAAAACAAAAGGTCACTTTTGATGTAGTTGAAAATCGCCAATTGTCAGATTTTGAAACAAAATGGCCGCCAAGGAGTGAGTCGGGTGGTCATCACGTAATAATTTTAAATCTTCGTTTGGATATCCCCGATAAAGTTACGTAGGTTTCGTTTGTCAATTCTAAAAAAAAAAATTCCGAAAAAATCGTTTTTCGCCGAGTCAGCGCTTTTTTTTGCGTCGGTTTTTCGCTTCCCCTGGCCTCAATTTTTACATTATAGTTTCAAAAGTTACATTGCCACATTCAGCCTGGCGTACCGCACGCGTGGATATGCGTTTTGTGATATTTCGCTAAAACATGCGCAAGCTAGCTAAAACCGTGGCGGTTGCGAGCTCGCCACGCGCACGCCATTCAAATTCTACAACTTCTAATTCCAACATTTTGTCCACAGTTCCCGGCCATTGATGCCCGTGAAGTTACAAGACGATTGATGAAAATCCCTAGGACGAGTTTTCGTTTGAAGCTCGTACTAAACGTGCTTTTTTTGAAAAATTCAAGATGGCGGCCAGTTCCCGAGGTCAAAGGTCGATGAAACTTCTGTGGTGATTGAAGACTCCGGCTGGCGGGATGTGTGTGAAGTTTCGTAAAAAATCGGAAGAACCAAAGTGTCGGTTTCCCATTCTGCGGAAAAACGTGAAAATCGCCAAATCTCGCACTTCGCCACAAAATGGCCGCCAAGGCGTGGGTCGTGCGGCCCCCCCATAATGATTTCAAAAGCTCTCCTGGATACCCCCGACACGTGTGTTTTGGTTTCGTGTGCGTATTTCAAAATTTTTTTTTTTGGCCCCATAAGCGATTTTCGGCCCATTCATTTTTTTTACGGTATCGCACGCCGTGATGTCATCGTCGTGGGGGGGGTTTCGTGCACTATGTCGAAAATTCATTTCACATTTTCCCCAGGTATGTGGAAATTTTGGTGAGTTTTCGGGTATGTGGCGGGGGTGAAAAATTGGCTCAAACTTGCAGAAAGAAAGAAGAATAATAATAATAATAATAATAAACAAAGCAAAAACAATATAGAAGTTTTTGCGTCTAGGATTTAGTGCGTCCTTTTGTGTATCTTGTCTTGTACTACACACTGGTCAGGTCTGTTAAAGCTTAGGCCCTTGGATTGAGGCCTTTTAAAGGGCTTTTGCGTTTTTTGGGTTAAAGCAAAAACAATATGGTCCTTGCAGACAGGACCCTGCTGCTGCGGGCCATAATAATAATAATAATAAACAAAGCAAAAACAATATAGAAGTTTTTGCGTCTAGGATTTAGTGCGTCCTTTTGTGTATCTTGTCTTGTACTACACACTGGTCAGGTCTGTTAAAGCTTAGGCCCTTGGATTGAGGCCTTTTAAAGGGCTTTTGCGTTTTTTGGGTTAAAGCAAAAACAATATGGTCCTTGCAGACAGGACCCTGCTGCTGCGGGCCATAATTAAAGCCGCAAGCGGCGTTGGATGGCCCGCAGGCGCTACCCGACCTCGCTGGCCACCTCTACGCACCACCGCCGCCCTGCCCGCCCGCCTCTACGCACCACCGCCGCAACACAGCCCCCATAGCCCACCATTGACAATATCACCCTTGTTAAGCAGCCACAGTGCACACCTGACCCCCACCTTTCTCATTCTGTAAGGTTGGTCTGAGCAGTATATGACAAATGCATGAAAAAAGCACTTTTTTCAAAATGGCGGCTTTTCTGTTGGTTTAATCGCCATAGCAACCATTTTATGTTTTGATCGCCTCATGATACCGAACAGATAGACGTCAGTTTCAGAAAAATCGGAAAACGTTGACCCTTAAAACCCCTTAGCAACGAAGGTTATTAGCTAGCCACGCCCACATTTTTATTATCTTCGTATCCGCTCCTATTATATCATGTGCAGTTCTGGCGTGGGATCGACATATTGAATTTTCACAAGAATCCGTTAAGAATTGGCCGAGTATAAAGACTGCGCTAGTTTTGCGAGCTTGCTACGCGCACACCGTTTAAGATAGAGAAACAGTTTTGGTACCAAAATTTCACAAATTTCCCCTGGATGATGCTATTAAAGTTTGAAGACGATCGGAAAAAAAAACCCTTGGGCTGAATTTTTGATTTTTATCGGAGTAAAATTGACTTTTTTTCAAATCAAGATGGCGGCCATTTCCCATGGTCAAAATTCGACGAAACTTCACGGGTCATCGTAGACTTGCGCTAGCTGCATCTGTGTAAAATTTCGTTAAAATCGTGACGACAAAAGGTCCGTTTTCAGTTACGTAAATATCGTGAAATCTCCGATTTTGAAACAAAATGGCCGCCAAACCGTTGGTCGCGTGGCAATCACGTAATAATTTCAAAACTTCCTTTTGCTATCATGAACAAAGTTACATAGGTTTCGTTTGTTAATTCTCAAAAAAAAAATCCGAAAAAATCGTTTTTTGCCGAGTCGGCGCTTTTTTTGGCGTCGGTTTTTCGCTTCCCTGGCCTCAATTTTAACATTATAGTTTCAAATGTTACATTGCCACATTCAGCCTGGCGTACCGCACGCGTGGATATGCGTTTTGTGATATTTCGCTAAAACATGCGCAAGCTAGCTAAAACCGTGGCGGTTGCGAGCTCGCCACGCGCACGCCATTCATATTCTACAACTTCTAATTCCAACATTTTGTCCACAGTTCCCGGCCATTGATGCTCGTGAAGTTACAAGACGATTGATGAAAATCCCTAGGACGAGTTTTCGTTTGTAGCTTGTACTAAACGTGCTTTTTTTGAAAAATTCAAGATGGCGGCCTTTTCCCGAGGTCAAAGGTCGATGAAACTTCTGTGGTGATTGTAGACTCCGGCTAGCGGGATGTGTGTGAAGTTTCGTAAAAATCGGAAGAACCAAAGTGTCGGTTTCCCATTCTGCGGAAAAACGTGAAAATCGCCAAATCTCGCACTTCGCCACAAAATGGCCGCCAAGGCGTGGGTCGTGCGGCCCCCCATAATGATTTCAAAAGCTCTCCTGGATACCCCCAACACGTGTGTTTTGGTTTCGTGTGCGTATTTCAAAATTTTTTTTTTTGGCCCCATAAGCGATTTTCGGCCCATTCATTTTTTTTACGGTATCGCACGCCGTGATGTCATCGTCATGGGGGGGTTTCGTGCACTATGTCGAAAATTCATTTCACATTTTCCCCAGGTATGTGGAAATTTTGGTGAGTTTTCGGGTATGTGGCGGGGGTGAAAAATTGGCTCGAACTTGCAGAAAGAAAGAAGAATAATAATAATAATTAAAGCCGCAAGCGGCGTTGGATGGCCCGCAGGCGCTACCCGTCGCCCTAGCCCTGGCCTCTACACGCCACCGCCGCCCTAGCCCTGGCCTCCTCGCACCTCCGCCGCCCTAGCCCTGGCCTCTTCACGCCTCCGCCGCCCTTGCCGCCCTCCTCTACGCACCACTCTTGCCCCTACCGCCCACCTATGAGCCCCCTCCCACCGCCCCCAAAGTGCACGATTGACCCTATCACACTTTTTACCCAAAAAACCCCATTATAAGCCAAATTAGCGAAAAAAGTTAGCATATTGCTAAAACGTTAGCTTAACTCAGAAATAGCCCAAAAACCCCCTTTTATTAGCCAAATTAGCGAAAAAAGTTAGCATATTGCTAAAACGTTAGCTTAACTCAGAATTAGCCCAAAAAACCCCATTATTAGCCAAATTAGCGAAAAAAGTTAGCATATTGCTAAAACGTTAGCTTAACTCAGAATTAGCCCAAAAAACCTCATTATTAGCCAAATTAGCTAAAAAAGTTAGCATACTGCTAAAACGTTAGCTTAACTCAGAATTAGCCCAAAAAGCCCCTTTTATTAGCCAAATTAGCGAAAAAAGTTAGCATATTGCTAAAACGTTAGCTTAACTCAGAATTAGCCCAAAAAACCCCATTATTAGCCAAATTAGCGAAAAAAGTTAGTATATTGCTAAAACGTTAGCTTAACTCAGAATTAGCCCAAAAAACCCCCTTATTAGCCAAATTAGCTAAAAAAGTTAGCATATTGCTAAAACGTTAGCTTAACTCAGAATTATCCCAAAAAACCCCATTATAAGCCAAATTAGCTAAAAAAGTTAGCATATTGCTAAAACGTTAGCTTAACTCAGAATTAGCCCAAAAAACCCCATTATATGTCAATATAGTGGAAAAAGTTAGCATGTTGCTATTACATTGACTTAACCCAGAAATTGCCCCCCAAAAAGCCCATTATGCTCTATGTAAGAAAATGATGACTAAAAAAGGACTTTTTTTCAAAATGGCGGCTTTTCTGTTGGTTTTATCGCCATAGCAACCATTTTATGTTTCGATCGCCCCGTGACACCGAACAGATAGACGTCAGTTTCAGACAGATCGGAAAAAGTAAACCTTTGAAACCCCTTAGCAACAAAGGTTATTCGGTAGCCACGCCCACTTTCCTAATGTATTCGTATTCGCTCCTATTATGTCATGTCCAGTTCTGGTCAGAGGTCAACATATTAAATTTTCACAAGAATCCGTCAAAAAATGGCCGAGTATAAAGACTGCGCCACTTTTGCGAGCTAGCTACGCGCACACCGTTTGAGATACAGAGTTACTATTGGTACCAAATTTTCACAAATTTCCTCCCGATGATGCTATTAAAGTTTGAAGAAGATCGGGAAAAAAACCCTTGGGCTGAATTTTTTATTTAGCTAGGAGTAAAAACGATTTTTTTGAAAATTCAAGATGGCGGCCTCTTCCCAAGGTCAAACCGAAACGATACTTCTTGGGTCATCGTAGACTGGCGCTAGCTGCATGTGTGTGAAATTTCGTTTAAATTGTGACAACGGAAGGTCGGTTTTCACGTACGTAAATATCGCGGAATGTCCGATTTGGAAACAAAATGGCCGCCAAACCGTTGGTCGTGTGGCAATCACGTAATAATTTAAAAACTTCGTTTGGATATCCCTGATAAAGTTACGTTGGTTTCGTTCGTTAATTCTAAAAAAAAAATTCCGAAAAAATCGTTTTTCGCCGAGTCGGCGCTTTTTTTTGCGTCGGTTTTTCGCTTCCCCTGGCCTCAATTTTTACATTATAGTTTCAAAAGTTACATTGCCACATTCAGCCTGGCGTACCGCACGCGTGGATATGCGTTTTGTGATATTTCGCTAAAACATGCGCAAGCTAGCTAAAACCGTGGCGGTTGCGAGCTCGCCACGCGCACGCCATTCATATTCTACAACTTCTAATTCCAACATTTTGTCCACAGTTCCCGGCCATTGATGCTCGTGAAGTTACAAGACGATTGAAGAAAATCCCTAGGACGAGTTTTCGTTTGAAGCTTGTACTAAACGTGCTTTTTTTGAAAAATTCAAGATGGCGGCCTTTTCCCGAGGTCAAAGGTCGATGAAACTTCTGTGGTGATTGAAGACTCCGGCTGGCGGGATGTGTGTGAAGTTTCGTAAAAATCGGAAGAACCAAAGTGTCGGTTTCCCATTCTGCGGAAAAACGTGAAAATCGCCAAATCTCGCACTTCGCCACAAAATGGCCGCCAAGGCGTGGGTCGTGCGGCCCCCCATAATGATTTCAAAAGCTCTCCTGGATACCCCCGACACGTGTGTTTTGGTTTCGTGTGCGTATTTCAAAATTTTTTTTTTGGCCCCATAAACAGTTTTCGGCCCATTCATTTTTTTGGCGGTATCGCACGCCGTGATGTCATCGTGTTGGGGGGGGTGTCGGGCACTATGCCGAAAATTCATTTTCAATTTTCCCCAGGTTTGTGGAAATTTTGGTGAGTTTTCGGGTATGTGGCGGGGGTGTAATTTTCGCTCAAAGACGCCGTTAGAAATAAGACAAATAATAATAATAATAAACAAAGCAGATACAATATAGAACAATTTTCGTTTAGGCCTGTGTGGGTTCGTGCGCTTTTTTTTCTACTACACACTGGTCAGGTCTGGGTATGCAAAGGCCTGTTCCTTGAGGTCGGTCAAAGGCTTTTTGTATTTTTTTGGGTCTTTTCGTACGTGTAAAAACAATATGGTCCTTGCAGACAGGACCCCTGCTGCTGCGGGCCATAATTAAAGCCGCAAGCGGCGTTGGATGGCCCGCAGGCGCTACCCGACCTCGCTGGCCACCTCTACGCACCACCGCCGCCCTCCCCGCCCGCCTCTACACGCTACTGCACCCTCTACACGCCACTGCAGCCTCCCCACCCACCTATATGCACCACTGCTGCTCTACCCTCCCAGCTCTGAGACCCCCCCCCCCCCCCCCTTCGCACACACACACACACACACACACTCCGCCCCCATGGCCCACCATTGACCCTATCACACTTGTTAAGCAGCCACAGTGCACACCTGACCCCCACCTTTCTCATTCTGTAAGGCTAGTCTGAGCTGTATATGACAAATGGATGAAAAAAGCACTTTTTTCAAAATGGCGGCTTTTCTGTTGGTTTAATCGCCATAGCAACCATTTTAGGTTTTGATCCCCCCGTGACACCGAACAGATAGACGTCAGTTTCAGACAAATCGGAAAACGTTAACCCTTAAAACCCCTTAGCAACGAAGGTTATTCGCTAGCCACGCCCACATTTTTAATATATTCGTATCCGGTTCTATTATATCATGTCCAGTTCTGGTCTGGGCTCAACATATTGAATTTTCACAAGAATCCACCAAAAATTGGCCGAGTATAAAGACTGCGCCACTTTTGCAAGGTTGTCACGCGCACGCCATTTAAAATCTACAACTTCTAATTCCAACATTTTGTTCGCAATTGCTTCCTCTTGATGCCCAAGTAGTTACAAGACGATCGATAAAAATTCCAAGGACGAGTTTTCGTTTGAAGCTAGTGCTAAACTAGCTTTTTTTTGTAAATTCAAGATGGCGGCCCCTTCCGAAGGTCAAAGGTCAACGAAACTCTACATGTCAGCGTAGACTTGCGCTAGCACCCTTTGGACGAAATTTCGTTAAGATCGCCAAAACAAAAGGTCACTTTTGATGTAGTTGAAAATCGCCAATCGTCAGATTTTGAAACAAAATGGCCGCCAAGGAGTGAGTCGGGTGGTCATCGCGTAATAATTTTAAATCTTCGTTTGGATATCCCCGATAAAGTTGCGTAGGTTTCGTTCGTCAATTCTAAAAAAAAAATTCCGAAAAAATCGTTTTTCGCCGAGTCGGCGCTTTTTTTTGCGTCGGTTTTTCGCTTCCCCTGGCCTCAATTTTTACATTATAGTTTCAAAAGTTACATTGCCACGTTCAGCCTGGCGTACCGCACGCGTGGATATGCGTTTTGTGATATTTCGCTAAAACATGCTCAAGCTAGCTAAAACCGTGGCGGTTGCGAGCTCGCCACGCGCACGCCATTCAAATTCTACAACTTCTAATTCCAACATTTTGTCCACAGTTCCCGGCCTTTGATGCTCGTGAAGTTACAAGATGATTGATGAAAATCCCTAGGACGAGTTTTCGTTTGTAGCTTGTACTAAACGTGCTTTTTTGAAAAATTCAAGATGGCGGCCAGTTCCCAAGGTCAAAGGTCAATGAAACTTCTGTGGTGATTGTAGACTCCGGCTAGAGGGATGTGTGTGAAGTTTCGTAAAAATCGGAACAACCAAAGTGTCGGTTTCCCATATTGTGGAAAAACGTGAAAATCGCCAAATCTCGCACTTCGCCACAAAATGGCCGCCAAGGCGTGGGTCGTGCGGCCCCCCATAATGATTTCAAAAGCTCTCCTGGATACCCCGACGCGTGTGTTTTGGTCTCATGTGCGAATTTCAAAATTTTTTTTTTTTGCTCCTTAAACAAATTTCGGCCCATTCATTTTTTTCGCGGTATCGCACGCCGTGATGTCATCGTTATGGGGGGGGTTCGTTCACTTTAAAAAAAATTATTTTACAATTTTCCCCAGGTTTGTGGAAATTTTGGTGAGTTTTCGGGTATGTTCAGGGGGTCAAATTTAGGCAAACAGGTGTCGTTAGAAAAAAGAAGAATAATTAAAGCCGCAAGCGGCGTTGGATGGCCCGCAGGCGCTACCCGTCGCCCTAGCCCTGGCCTCTACACGCCACCGCCGCCCTAGCCCTGGCCTCCTCGCATCTCCGTCGCCCTAGCCCTGGCCTCTACACGCCTCCGCCGCCCTTGCCGCCCTCCTCTAAGCACCACTCTTGCCCCTACCGCCCACCTATGAGCCCCCTCCCCCCCGCCCCCAAAGTGCACGATTGACCCTATCACACTGTTAGCCCAAAAAACCCCATTATAAGCCAAATTAGCGAAAAAAGTTAGCATATTGCTAAAACGTTAGCTTAACTCAGAATTAGCCTAAAAACCCCCTTTTATTAGCCAAATTAGCGAAAAAAGTTAGCATATTGCTAAAACGTTAGCTTAACTCAGAATTAGCCTAAAAACCCCCTTTTATTAGCCAAATTAGCGAAAAAAGTTAGCATATTGCTAAAACGTTAGCTTAACTCAGAATTAGCCCAAAAAACCCCATTATTAGCCAAATTAGCGAAAAAAGTTAGCATATTGCTAAAACATTAGCTTAACTCAGAATTAGCCCAAAAAACCCCATTATTAGCCAAATTAGCGAAAAAAGTTAGCATATTGCTAAAACGTTAGCTTAACTCAGAATTAGCCCAAAAAACCCCATTATTAGCCAAATTAGCTAAAAAAGTTAGCATACTGCTAAAACGTTAGCTTAACTCAGAATTAGCCTGAAAAGCCCCTTTTATTAGCCAAATTAGCGAAAAAAGTTAGCATATTGCTAAAACGCTAGCTTAACTCAGAATTAGCCCAAAAAACCCCATTATTAGCCAAATTAGCGAAAAAAGTTAGCATATTGCTAAAACGTTAGCTTAACTCAGAATTAGCCCAAAAAACCCCATTATTAGCCAAATTAGCTAAAGAAGTTAGCATAATGCTAAAACGTTAGCTTAACTCAGAATTAGCCCAAAAAACCCCATTATAAGCCAAATTAGCTAAAAAAGTTAGCATATTGCTAAAACGTTAGCTTAACTCAGAATTAGCCCAAAAAACCCCATTATAAGTCAATGTAGTGGAAAAAGTTAGCATGTTGCTAATACATTGCCTTAACCCAGAAACTGCCCTCAAAGAACCCCATTATGCTCTATATAAGAAATTAATGGGAAAAAAAAGCACTTTTTTCAAAATGGCGGCTTTTCTGTTGGTTTAATCGCCATAGCAACCATTTTAGGTTTTGATCCCCCCGTGACACCGAACAGATAGACGTCAGTTTCAGACAAATCGGAAAACGTTAACCCTTAAAACCCCTTAGCAACGAAGGTTATTCGCTAGCCACGCCCACATTTTTAATATATTCGTATCCGGTTCTATTATATCATGTCCAGTTCTGGTCTGGGCTCAACATATTGAATTTTCACAAGAATCCATCAAAAATTGGCCGAGTATAAAGACTGCGCCACTTTTGCAAGGTTGTCACGCGCACGCCATTTAAAATCTACAACTTCTAATTCCAACATTTTGTTTGCAATTGCTTCCTCTTGATGCCCAAGTAGTTACAAGACGATCGATAAAAATTCCAAGGACGAGTTTTCGTTTAAAGCTAGTGCTAAACTAGCTTTTTTTTGTAAATTCAAGATGGCGGCCCTTCCGAAGGTCAAAGGTCAACGAAACTCTACATGTCAGTGTAGACTTGCGCTAGCACCCTTTGGACGAAATTTCGTTAAGATCGTCAAAACAAAAGGTCACTTTTGATGTAGTTGAAAATCGCCAATTGTCAGATTTTGAAACAAAATGGCCGCCAAGGAGTGAGTCGGGTGGTCATCACGTAATAATTTTAAATCTTCGTTTGGATATCCCCGATAAAGTTACGTAGGTTTCGTTTGTCAATTCTAAAAAAAAAATTCCGAAAAAATCGTTTTTCGCCGAGTCGGCGCTTTTTTTTGCGTCGGTTTTTCGCCTCCCCTGGCCTCAATTTTTACATTATAGTTTCAAAAGTTACATTGCCACATTCAGCCTGGCGTACCGCACGCGTGGATATGCGTTTTGTGATATTTCGCTAAAACATGCGCAAGCTAGCTAAAACCGTGGCGGTTGCGAGCTCGCCACGCGCACGCCATTCAAATTCTACAACTTCTAATTCCAACATTTTGTCCACAGTTCCCGGCCATTGATGCTCGTGAAGTTACAAGACGATTGATGAAAATCCCTAGGACGAGTTTTCGTTTGTAGCTTGTACTAAACGTGCTTTTTTTGAAAAATTCAAGATGGCGGCCAGTTCCCAAGGTCAAAGGTCAATGAAACTTCTGTGGTGATTGTAGACTCCGGCTGGCAGGATGTGTGTGAAGTTTCGTAAAAATCGGAACAACCAAAGTGTTGTTTTCCCATATTGTGGAAAAACGTGAAAATCGCCAAATCTCGCACTTCGCCACAAAATGGCCGCCAAGGCGTGGGTCGTGCGGCCCCCCCATAATGATTTCAAAAGCTCTCCTGGATACCCCCGACGCGTGTGTTTTGGTTTCGTGTGCGTATTTCAAAATTTTTTTTTTTTGCTCCTTAAACAAATTTCGGCCCATTCATTTTTTTCGCGGGAACGCACGCCGTGATGTCATCATTTTGGGGGGGGGTTTGTTCACTTCAAAAAAAATTATTTTACAATTTTCCCCAGGTTTGTGGAAATTTTGGTGACTTTTCGGGTATGTTCAGGGGGTCAAATTTAGGCAAACAGGTGGCGTTAAAACCCGGAATAATAATAATTAAAGCCGCAAGCGGCGTTGGATGGCCCGCAGGCGCTACCCGACCTCGCTGGCCACCTCTACGCACCACCGCCGCCCTGCCCGCCCGCCTCTACGCACCACCGCCGCAACACAGCCCCCATAGCCCACCATTGACAATATCACCCTTGTTAAGCAGCCACAGTGCACACCTGACCCCCACCTTTCTCATTCTGTAAGGTTGGTCTGAGCAGTATATGACAAATGCATGAAAAAAGCACTTTTTTCAAAATGGCGGCTTTTCTGTTGGTTTAATCGCCATAGCAACCATTTTATGTTTTGATCGCCTCATGATACCGAACAGATAGACGTCAGTTTCAGAAAAATCGGAAAACGTTGACCCTTAAAACCCCTTAGCAACGAAGGTTATTAGCTAGCCACGCCCACATTTTTATTATCTTCGTATCCGCTCCTATTATATCATGTGCAGTTCTGGCGTGGGATCGACATATTGAATTTTCACAAGAATCCGTTAAGAATTGGCCGAGTATAAAGACTGCGCTAGTTTTGCGAGCTTGCTACGCGCACACCGTTTAAGATAGAGAAACAGTTTTGGTACCAAAATTTCACAAATTTCCCCTGGATGATGCTATTAAAGTTTGAAGACGATCGGAAAAAAAAACCCTTGGGCTGAATTTTTGATTTTTATCGGAGTAAAATTGACTTTTTTTCAAATCAAGATGGCGGCCATTTCCCATGGTCAAAATTCGACGAAACTTCACGGGTCATCGTAGACTTGCGCTAGCTGCATCTGTGTAAAATTTCGTTAAAATCGTGACGACAAAAGGTCCGTTTTCAGTTACGTAAATATCGTGAAATCTCCGATTTTGAAACAAAATGGCCGCCAAACCGTTGGTCGCGTGGCAATCACGTAATAATTTCAAAACTTCCTTTTGCTATCATGAACAAAGTTACATAGGTTTCGTTTGTTAATTCTCAAAAAAAAAATCCGAAAAAATCGTTTTTTGCCGAGTCGGCGCTTTTTTTGGCGTCGGTTTTTCGCTTCCCCTGGCCTCAATTTTAACATTATAGTTTCAAATGTTACATTGCCACATTCAGCCTGGCGTACCGCACGCGTGGATATGCGTTTTGTGATATTTCGCTAAAACATGCGCAAGCTAGCTAAAACCGTGGCGGTTGCGAGCTCGCCACGCGCACGCCATTCATATTCTACAACTTCTAATTCCAACATTTTGTCCACAGTTCCCGGCCATTGATGCTCGTGAAGTTACAAGACGATTGATGAAAATCCCTAGGACGAGTTTTCGTTTGTAGCTTGTACTAAACGTGCTTTTTTTGAAAAATTCAAGATGGCGGCCTTTTCCCGAGGTCAAAGGTCGATGAAACTTCTGTGGTGATTGTAGACTCCGGCTAGCGGGATGTGTGTGAAGTTTCGTAAAAATCGGAAGAACCAAAGTGTCGGTTTCCCATTCTGCGGAAAAACGTGAAAATCGCCAAATCTCGCACTTCGCCACAAAATGGCCGCCAAGGCGTGGGTCGTGCGGCCCCCCATAATGATTTCAAAAGCTCTCCTGGATACCCCCAACACGTGTGTTTTGGTTTCGTGTGCGTATTTCAAAATTTTTTTTTTTGGCCCCATAAGCGATTTTCGGCCCATTCATTTTTTTTACGGTATCGCACGCCGTGATGTCATCGTCATGGGGGGGGTTTCGTGCACTATGTCGAAAATTCATTTCACATTTTCCCCAGGTATGTGGAAATTTTGGTGAGTTTTCGGGTATGTGGCGGGGGTGAAAAATTGGCTCGAACTTGCAGAAAGAAAGAAGAATAATAATAATAATTAAAGCCGCAAGCGGCGTTGGATGGCCCGCAGGCGCTACCCGTCGCCCTAGCCCTGGCCTCTACACGCCACCGCCGCCCTAGCCCTGGCCTCCTCGCACCTCCGCCGCCCTAGCCCTGGCCTCTTCACGCCTCCGCCGCCCTTGCCGCCCTCCTCTACGCACCACTCTTGCCCCTACCGCCCACCTATGAGCCCCCTCCCACCGCCCCCAAAGTGCACGATTGACCCTATCACACTTTTTACCCAAAAAACCCCATTATAAGCCAAATTAGCGAAAAAAGTTAGCATATTGCTAAAACGTTAGCTTAACTCAGAAATAGCCCAAAAACCCCCTTTTATTAGCCAAATTAGCGAAAAAAGTTAGCATATTGCTAAAACGTTAGCTTAACTCAGAATTAGCCCAAAAAACCCCATTATTAGCCAAATTAGCGAAAAAAGTTAGCATATTGCTAAAACGTTAGCTTAACTCAGAATTAGCCCAAAAAACCTCATTATTAGCCAAATTAGCTAAAAAAGTTAGCATACTGCTAAAACGTTAGCTTAACTCAGAATTAGCCCAAAAAGCCCCTTTTATTAGCCAAATTAGCGAAAAAAGTTAGCATATTGCTAAAACGTTAGCTTAACTCAGAATTAGCCCAAAAAACCCCATTATTAGCCAAATTAGCGAAAAAAGTTAGTATATTGCTAAAACGTTAGCTTAACTCAGAATTAGCCCAAAAAACCCCCTTATTAGCCAAATTAGCTAAAAAAGTTAGCATATTGCTAAAACGTTAGCTTAACTCAGAATTATCCCAAAAAACCCCATTATAAGCCAAATTAGCTAAAAAAGTTAGCATATTGCTAAAACGTTAGCTTAACTCAGAATTAGCCCAAAAAACCCCATTATATGTCAATATAGTGGAAAAAGTTAGCATGTTGCTATTACATTGACTTAACCCAGAAATTGCCCCCCAAAAAGCCCATTATGCTCTATGTAAGAAAATGATGACTAAAAAAGGACTTTTTTTCAAAATGGCGGCTTTTCTGTTGGTTTTATCGCCATAGCAACCATTTTATGTTTCGATCGCCCCGTGACACCGAACAGATAGACGTCAGTTTCAGACAGATCGGAAAAAGTAAACCTTTGAAACCCCTTAGCAACAAAGGTTATTCGGTAGCCACGCCCACTTTCCTAATGTATTCGTATTCGCTCCTATTATGTCATGTCCAGTTCTGGTCAGAGGTCAACATATTAAATTTTCACAAGAATCCGTCAAAAAATGGCCGAGTATAAAGACTGCGCCACTTTTGCGAGCTAGCTACGCGCACACCGTTTGAGATACAGAGTTACTATTGGTACCAAATTTTCACAAATTTCCTCCCGATGATGCTATTAAAGTTTGAAGAAGATCGGGAAAAAAAACCCTTGGGCTGAATTTTTTATTTAGCTAGGAGTAAAAACGATTTTTTTGAAAATTCAAGATGGCGGCCTCTTCCCAAGGTCAAACCGAAACGATACTTCTTGGGTCATCGTAGACTGGCGCTAGCTGCATGTGTGTGAAATTTCGTTTAAATTGTGACAACGGAAGGTCGGTTTTCACGTACGTAAATATCGCGGAATGTCCGATTTGGAAACAAAATGGCCGCCAAACCGTTGGTCGTGTGGCAATCACGTAATAATTTAAAAACTTCGTTTGGATATCCCTGATAAAGTTACGTTGGTTTCGTTCGTTAATTCTAAAAAAAAAATTCCGAAAAAATCGTTTTTCGCCGAGTCGGCGCTTTTTTTTGCGTCGGTTTTTCGCTTCCCCTGGCCTCAATTTTTACATTATAGTTTCAAAAGTTACATTGCCACATTCAGCCTGGCGTACCGCACGCGTGGATATGCGTTTTGTGATATTTCGCTAAAACATGCGCAAGCTAGCTAAAACCGTGGCGGTTGCGAGCTCGCCACGCGCACGCCATTCATATTCTACAACTTCTAATTCCAACATTTTGTCCACAGTTCCCGGCCATTGATGCTCGTGAAGTTACAAGACGATTGAAGAAAATCCCTAGGACGAGTTTTCGTTTGAAGCTTGTACTAAACGTGCTTTTTTTGAAAAATTCAAGATGGCGGCCTTTTCCCGAGGTCAAAGGTCGATGAAACTTCTGTGGTGATTGAAGACTCCGGCTGGCGGGATGTGTGTGAAGTTTCGTAAAAATCGGAAGAACCAAAGTGTCGGTTTCCCATTCTGCGGAAAAACGTGAAAATCGCCAAATCTCGCACTTCGCCACAAAATGGCCGCCAAGGCGTGGGTCGTGCGGCCCCCCCATAATGATTTCAAAAGCTCTCCTGGATACCCCCGACACGTGTGTTTTGGTTTCGTGTGCGTATTTCAAAATTTTTTTTTTTGGCCCCATAAACAGTTTTCGGCCCATTCATTTTTTTGGCGGTATCGCACGCCGTGATGTCATCGTGTTGGGGGGGGTGTCGGGCACTATGCCGAAAATTCATTTTCAATTTTCCCCAGGTTTGTGGAAATTTTGGTGAGTTTTCGGGTATGTGGCGGGGGTGTAATTTTCGCTCAAAGACGCCGTTAGAAATAAGACAAATAATAATAATAATAAACAAAGCAGATACAATATAGAACAATTTTCGTTTAGGCCTGTGTGGGTTCGTGCGCTTTTTTTTCTACTACACACTGGTCAGGTCTGGGTATGCAAAGGCCTGTTCCTTGAGGTCGGTCAAAGGCTTTTTGTATTTTTTTGGGTCTTTTCGTACGTGTAAAAACAATATGGTCCTTGCAGACAGGACCCCTGCTGCTGCGGGCCATAATAATAAACAAAGCAGAAACAATATAGAAGTTTTTGCGTCTAGGATTAAGTGTGTCCTTTTGTGTATCTTGTCTTGTACTACACACTGGTCAGGTCTGTTAAAGCTTAGGCCCTTGGATTGAGGCCTTTTAAAGGGCTTTTGCGTTTTTTGGGTTAAAGCAAAAACAATATGGTCCTTGCAGACAGGACCCTGCTGCTGCGGGCCATAATTAAAGCCGCAAGCGGCGTTGGATGGCCCGCAGGCGCTACCCGACCTCTCTGGCCACCTCTACGCACCACCGCCGCCCTCCCCGCCCGCCTCTACACGCTACTGCACCCTCTACACGCCACTGCAGCCTCCCCACCCACCTCTATGCACCACTGCTGCTCTACCCTCCCAGCTCTGAGACACCCCCCACCCCCCACCCCCCCCCTCCGCGCACACACACACACACACACATACACTCCGCCCCCATGGCCCACCATTGACCCTATCACACTTGTTAAGCAGCCACAGTGCACACCTGACCCCCACCTTTCTCATTCTGTAAGGCTGGTCTGAGCTGTATATGACAAATGGATGAAAAAAGCACTTTTTTCAAAATGGCGGCTTTTCTGTTGGTTTAATCGCCATAGCAACCATTTTATGTTTTGATCGCCTCATGATACCGAACAGATAGACGTCAGTTTCAGAAAAATCGGAAAACGTTGACCCTTAAAACCCCTTAGCAACGAAGGTTATTAGCTAGCCACGCCCACATTTTTATTATCTTCGTATCCGCTCCTATTATATCATGTGCAGTTCTGGTGTGGGATCGACATATTGAATTTTCACAAGAATCCGTTAAGAATTGGCCGAGTATAAAGACTGCGCTAGTTTTGCGAGCTTGCTACGCGCACACCGTTTAAGATAGAGAAACAGTTTTGGTACCAAAATTTCACAAATTTCCCCTGGATGATGCTATTAAAGTTTGAAGACGATCGGAAAAAAAAACCCTTGGGCTGAATTTTTGATTTTTATCGGAGTAAAACTGACTTTTTTTCAAATCAAAATGGCGGCCATTTCCCATGGTCAAAATTCGACGAAACTTCACGGGTCATCGTAGACTTGCGCTAGCTGCATCTGTGTAAAATTTCGTTAAAATCGTGACAACAAAAGGTCCGTTTTCAGTTACGTAAATATCGTGAAATCTCCGATTTTGAAACAAAATGGCCGCCAAACCGTTGGTCGCGTGGCAATCACGTAATAATTTCAAAACTTCCTTTTGCTATCACGAACAAAGTTACGTTGGTATCGTTTATTAATTCTCAAAAAAAAAATCCGAAAAAATCATTTTTTGCCGAGTCGGCGCTTTTTTTTGCGTCGGTTTTTCGCTTCCCCTGGCCTCAATTTTAACATTAGAGTTTCAAATGTTACATTGCCACGTTCAGCTTGGCGTACCGCACGCGTGGATATGCGTTTCGTGATATTTCGCTAAAACATGCGCAAGCTAGCTAAAACCGTGGCGGTTGCGAGCTCGCCACGCGCACGCCATTCATATTCTACAACTTCTAATTCCAACATTTTGTCCACAGTTCCCGGCCATTGATGCTCGTGAAGTTACAAGACCATTGATGAAAATCCCTAGGACGAGTTTTCGTTTGAAGCTTGTACTAAACGTGCTTTTTTTGAAATATTCAAGATGGCGGCCACTTCCCAAGGTCAAAGGTCAATGAAACTTCTGTGGTGTTTGTAGAGTCGGTCTGGCGGCAAGTGTGTCAAGTTTCGTAAAAATCGGAAGAACCAAAGTGTCGTTTTCCCATATTGTGGAAAAACGTGAAAATCGCCAAATCTCGCACTTCGCCACAAAATGGCCGCCAAGGCGTGGGTCGTGCGGCACCCCCATAATGATTTCAAAAGTTCTCCTGGATACCCCCGACGCGTGTGTTTTGGTTTCGTGTACGTATTTCAAAATTTTTTTTTTTTTGCTCCTTAAACAAATTTCGGCCCATTCATTTTTTTGGCGGGATCGCACGCCGTGATGTCATCGTTTTGGGGGGGGGTTCGTTCACTTCAAAAAAAATTATTTTACAATTTTCCCCAGGTTTGTGGAAATTTTGGTGAGTTTTCGGGTATGTTCAGGGGGTCAAATTTAGGCAAACAGGTGTCGTAAGAAAGGAGAATAATAATAATAATAAACAAAGCAGATACAATATAGAAACATTTGCGTCTATGGGGCTGTGTGGGTTCGTGCGCTTTTTTTTGTACTACACACTGGTCAGGTCTGGGTACACAAAGGCCTGTTCCTTGAGGTCGGTCAAAGGCTTTTTGTATGTTTTTGGGTCGTTTCGTACGTGTAAAAACAATATGGTCCTTGCAGACAGGACCCCTGCTGCTGCGGGCCATAATAAGAAACAAAGCAAAAACAATATAGAAGCTTTTTTGCGACTAGGCCTGTGTGTGTCTTTTTGTGTGTTTTGTCTTCTACTACACACTGGTCAGGTCTGTTAAAGCTTAGGCCCTTGGATTGAGGCCTTTTAAAGGGCTTTTTTGTTTTTTGGTCCGAGCAAATATAATATGGTCCTTGCAGACAGGACCCCTGCTGCTGCGGGCCATAATAATAATAATAATAAACAAAGCAAAAACAATATAGAAGTTTTTGCGTCTAGGATTTAGTGCGTCCTTTTGTGTATCTTGTCTTGTACTACACACTGGTCAGGTCTGTTAAAGCTTAGGCCCTTGGATTGAGGCCTTTTAAAGGGCTTTTGCGTTTTTTGGGTTAAAGCAAAAACAATATGGTCCTTGCAGACAGGACCCTGCTGCTGCGGGCCATAATAATAATAATAAACAAAGCAAAAACAATATAGAAGCTTTTTTGCGACTAGGCCTGTGTGTGTCTTTTTGTGTGTTTTGTCTTGTACTACACACTGGTCAGGTCTGTTAAAGCTTAGGCCCTTGGATTGAGGCCTTTTAAAGGGCTTTTTCGTTTTTTGGGTTAAAGCAAAAACAATATGGTCCTTGCAGACAGGACCCCTGCTGCTGCGGGCCATAATAATCAGATCCAAAATGGAGATGGGTGTTGACCTTGTGATACAATATCAAGATCCAGACGGTGGGTATCAGCTGTGCAATCTAACACAATTGTCACATCTTCCAAAAGGCAAGGCCACTTCGAGTCTCCATATAAAGACAACAGATGCCTTGTCCGTAAATTCCGACTCCACTTTGGACACAGCAAGTCTGTCGACATCCTCGGAGGAAGGACCAAGTGCCACCCAAACCCGTCAGTTACCACAAGCTTTTGCTATTCCTTCTTTTTCATTCGATGTGGAACTCAAACTAAAAGTGGAAATGAGGCCTACTATTGCCATGGGACACTGCTTAATGTTTTGAAAAATATGAAGACAGACATACTAGACAAGTTAGCTGAAACTTTATATGCTCACAACACATACCCTTCTCGTGAGGACTATAATATAGTTGCCCAAGCTCTCATTCAAAAACATCCATGTTTAAAGGAACCTGATTCTGTTCATGGGTGGTACTGCTGGAAGTTCAGTTCAAAGTTTAAAATTAGGCAGAAAATGTCAGTTGCAGGAAGCTCTGAAGTAAAAATCAATGCTCGGACCACTGGGCCACCTGTGAAGAAACTGAAGAGCCAAAAAAAAGTTAACTTCCTGCCTGATTTTCTTGAAGGAAAAGATTAATTGACCTGGAAAAGAAGAGATGTGCCATGATTACAGAGATGACAAAAAGAAAAGTTGACTTGAGGCACATAGATGAGCATCACATTTTCCTTAAGAACAAAATTAATTGTTCATGATGAACCTCTTGTAGCACAAGTTCAAGAAAGGTGGCCAGTGTCACGGCAGCAGCAGCAGCATCCTGCCTGCTGCCAATCAGCTGATTCCCTCCGGCAGCAGCAGCAGCCTGCCTGCTGCCAATCAGTTGATTCCCTCCACCTGTGCCTGCCACCTTATATCTCTCCCTCTGTCCTTCAGTCTCTGCTGAATCGTTACACTACTGACTTCCAGAGTATCCTCCAGCAGTGCTCATGCTTGGCCTGCCCGCCTGCCTGCTCCGTCAGCTCAGCTTGCATGCCCCTGCCTTTCTCCTGCTCAAATTCCTCCAAAGCCTCGTAAGTCCCCGCACCTTCTCCTATCGCCTCTACCTGGAGCTACGCCTTCCTTGCTGTACAGAGGACTCCTCTCCTCCTCTTCCCTGCCCAAGGTACCTGTTGTTTACCACGACCTCAAGGAAGTGTTGAACAAGGTGAGGGCCACTTCTTTACCACCTCATCCACGTCCTGGGGGACATGCTTAATCTGCACGTGTTCATCTACTTGGACGACATCTTGGTCTTTTCCCGTTCCGAGGCTGAGCTTGTCGCACACGTCTGCCAGGTCCAGCTAAGGCTACTCCAGAATCCCCTTTGTACGCTTTGACGTCAGATAAGAGGTGTTTTACCTGGAGCCCTGAGGCCGAGGCTGCGTTCAATGACTTGAAGAGGTTTTCCTCTGCTCCAGTGTTGCTCACCCCTGACACCAGCAGACAATTCATAGTTGAGGTGGATGCGTCAGTAGCCGGGGTTGGCGCCGTCCTCTCTCAACGCAGTTCAGATCAGAAGGTACATCCTTGTGCCTTCTTCTCACGCCGCCTTTCCGGTGCAGAGAGGAACTACGACGTTGGAGACAGAGAACTGCTGGCCATTAAGGATGCCCTGGTTGAATGGCTGCACTGGCTTGAAGGGGCAGACCTACCTTTTGTTGTATTCAGACCACAAGAACTTGGCTTACCTGAAATCTGCTAAGAGGGTAAACTCCCGCCAAGCCCGTTGGGCTTCGCTTTAATTTTACCCTGTCTTACAGACCTGGCTCCAAAAACACTAAGGCTGACGCTCTCTCTAGATGGGATGACTGCCCTCTTTCATGGTCACCTCCAGAATTTGTGCTTCCATCTACTGGCCGTCCTCAACACGGACATTGAGAGGGAGGTGATGTCGGCCAATCGTGTTTCTCAGTGTCCCTCAGCCTGCCCCACTGAGTGTCTTTATGTTCCCGAGAACCTCAGAGCCAAAGTAATGCAATGGTTCCATGCCTCACACATGTTCTGTCACCCAGGTCAGAGGAGAACTGTTGCAGTCATTAAGGAGTGGTTCTGGTGGCCCACTCTGAGGAGTGATGTCCAGGAATATGTGTCTGCTTGCCCAGAGTGTGCCCAGGGCAAGTCGTCCAACACACCTACTGCAGGACCGCTGCGGCCTCTCCCCGTACCTAAAAATACAGAAATTATGGTAATGAATTTCTTCTTTTCATTTGGGCTTTTCCCTTCAGGGGTCGCCACAGTGAATCAGCTTGCCTCCATTTTAACCCTGTCTACTGCATCCTCTACTATAACATCAGCTACTTTCATGTCTTCATTCACTGCATCCATAAACCTCCTTTTTGGTCTTCCTCTAGACCACTTGCCTGTAGTTCTCATGTTTTTAAGTTGAAATGCTATATTTTGATTCACAGTGTAGATGCAAATGTGTGATCGTGCGTACTTTTCTGCTTTTTTTTTAAAGTGTGTGACCTAACTGGAAGGAATTTTTCTGCTTTTTTTTCCCCTCTACTTTTGTATTTGAAAAAAAAAAGTGTAACCAGTTCTGTTTTTATAGCAATAGTGATCTAGAGTCTAGCATCTCACTAGAGTCGAAGGGCTCAGTCTCTATTTTTTCCAAGAGGTTACAACCTCTAATGTTGAGTTATGGATGAGTTACAACCTCTAATGGTTCATGGTTAAAAAGCTCATCATGATCCCATCCACCCAGGGGTTTTTGGAGGTCCTAAGATATTATGCAGAGCCTTGCTAGAAGAAACGGGGGACGTGAAAGACTTTATCAGAGCAGGACACTTTTACTCTGCATAAACCAGCCAGAATCCATTTCCCCTAGGAACAGAGTGTTTGTCGCGAGACCCTTGAACCAATTTCAAGCCGATCTGAGCGACACACAAGCTTTAGCAGGGAACAATGTTGGAAATAATTATTTACTGATGTTCGTAGAAGTTTTTTTCAAAAAAGGCCTATGTTCGACAAAAGAAAAAAACGGCTAACGAGGTGTCAAAAGCTTTTGAATCCATTTTCAAAGAGTCCGATTCCTGAAAAATTCAAACGGATGATGCCAAGGAATTTTTTAACAAGAGATTTGAAATGCTGATGAAAAAGCACGGAATTGTGCATTTTGCAACAGCCAACGATTTAAAAGCCTCAGTGATCGAAAAATTTAATCGAAGGTTAAAAACTAGAATGTGGAGATTCTTTACGAATCCTCATCCTCATTTTTAGGAAAAATGACTCGCGCTCTTCAGAGTTTTTTGGAAGAGAAAATGCATAAGCAATTTCAAAATTTGTCTTTGTGTGTTTTCAAATGGTGTGACAGTTTGGCTTGTGGCTTCCCACAAACCTAACAGTAATTTTGTTTGCCCGGTGTCAGATGTGCAGCTTCTGAATGGGAAACATCAGCATTATTCTCTGGCTTTGAGCAGTCCTTCAATGAGTCTGCGACAGAATTTTCAGGATTCAATCTTATTGAGGCTTTAGCATTAGTGTCAGTTTCAAAGGGTGCTTCCAAAGCAGATGAAGTGGATACAGCTCAAGCACTTAAATCAGAAGTTGCTGGATTTTCTGTGCATCCTTGTTCTGAACAGTCAGAGATGGAGGTGTCCACATCTGAATCATCATGTGACATGGGGTCTGGAACATAATCCTCGTCCGACATGTTTTCATCAGATGTTTGCTCTGTTTCTGAACTTGAATTGAGATCCTGGTCTGGCCCCTGCTCATCAGTGCAATCTGACAATTGCTCCTGAAAAAGTTTAACATTGACGTTAATCAATAAAAACATTTACTAGAAGGATTTTATAAAGGAACTTCAGCCATATGTTTTTCAAGTAGTTTCTAAAAATTATTTTTAGGTGGTTTGACTGTTATAAAATATAGGGTGTATATTGACTGGAAAAACATTTTTATACTTTGTTAAAATATTTAATACACAAACATTTTACCCTACAAGTGAATACAAACCTGAAATGGTTTTAAAAATTTGTCAGCTGTAATTCGTCTAAGGCAGGACTTGTGCCAAACTCCTGCACACACTGCAAAAGGGTTTAAATATTTCATTATATTATAAATAAATAGGGTTTGTTGGACATTTTGGCATCAATCAAATACTGTTATGCAGCTAAACACGGAACCTTTGCATCTAAAGCCAAGCCATCTCATTGAAGATACTGGACCCAAACACTGAACACACTTGTCCAAAGAGTTCACAATAAGAAAAGCAAAACAAATGATATATAAAAAAAAAAAAAATAGAAATCAAAACAAAACTTCAAAAACCAGAAGTAAACGAGAAGTAAAACTTTTCAGAAAAGAAAATTAAATGAAACATAAAAAAATTACGACAATTAAATTAGTTTAAAAAGGTAATTAAAAAATAAAATTACTTTTTAGAAATCAAAACCAAATCCCAGAAAGCAAAACAAACAAAAAACTTTTCAAGAAAATATAATGAAATCAAACATTTTAAAGAAGACGGGGGGCAAAATGACATTTAGGAAAATGAAAACCAGAATCAAACAGGAAAGGGTATTTACTTCGGGAGATCGCTGATTGGATGATGGCGTTTGCGTTTGGTTTTGTCTGACTTTCAATCATTTTGTCTGTTAGGGTTTGCGGGCAACAGAACAGTCAGAGGCTACTATATACATTTGATTAAGATTGTTTACTTACTCAAAAGTTGACTGGTGTCTTTGACAGAAGATTCCTCTTTAGGTTTATGGCCACAGCCGCTGCAAAAGTCCGGTGATTTCTCAATTCTTTACCGCTTTTTACAGCAAAACCTTCTGCTTTTCCCTCTTAGACAAAATGGACGCATTTGACACTTCATAGTTTTTTTCTGCCATTACTTGGTCTCTTTTCTGCAAGGAGATAATAGGACAAAATGTAGATGTTGAGTTATGGATGAGTTAATGAAAATAAATCTAAAATACAGCATCATGCAACCTATCCCCCAACAGTCTGGGGGATGGGAGGACCTCAGATAACTGTGGTCCTCCAAAGTCATGTAGGAGTCATGGCTTCATACACAAATACACACAAAGTTGGAGAGACTGAAACCCAAAAAGACTCTTGGATAGAACAGATGTCCCCACATACCATGGTCTTCATAAACCAGCTTCAATACACTACACACAGTGTACCACATTTTAACCTCAAGATAAAGCTTACCCTTGCTGTCCTGCTGGATGTTTCTGAGGCCGCATCGGTCGGGTTCAGATCAGAGGTTGAAGTGTCGATTTGGTCCATTTTTGTTTTTTCCTGGAAAAGGAAAATTAAGGAGGAAATTTAAAACAAAAAGTGCTTAGGAGCCAGACTAAGTATTAAAATATTTACTTATTTTCCTTGTGGATTTTCTATTCAGGAGAAGCCTCAGCGAATCAGCTTCCTCCATCTAACGCTGTCTTTTGCATTCACTCCTGTAACAACAGCTGCCTTCATGTCTTCCTTCACTGCATCCATAAACCTCCTCTTTGGTCTTGCTTTAGACCTCTTTCCTGCAGCTCTAGTCTCAGCATCCTTTTACCAATTTATTCACTGTCCTCTCCATCTCCTTCTGGCCTCTCTGACTTTATCTCCAAAACTTCTAACATGTGCTGTCACTCTGATGTATTCATTCCTGATCATACCCATCCTCGTCACTCCCAAAGAGAACCTCAGCCCAAAGAGTACCTCCAGTTCTGCTTCCTGTCTTTTTCACATTGCCACTGTGTCTAGGCCGAACTACATGGCTGGTCTCTCCACAGTTTTGTACACCTTTCCTTTCATTTAATTTAAGCTGAGACTCTTCTAACACACCTGACACTTTTCTTAACCTATTTCACCCTGCCTGCACTTGCTTCTTCTCTTCTTTTCCGCAGTCTTCATTACTTCGGATTGTTGACCCTCGATAACGATACTTCAGATCCTCCACCTGGGTCATGTATCTGTCTCACTGTGGCTAACCGTCATTCCTCTCCTTTCAATGGCAAACCTCTCTCTGTCAAATCAGACCCAGCATTTAATAAAGACAGACACTGACAGTGGAAACAAAAAATATTGAGTTTATATTCTAAATTCTTTAAAATAATAAAAAAAAAAATTACATATGACTTCCCTTTGCTGTGCTACTGGACAAATCTGACCCTGCATCGGTTTGGTTCAGCTCAGAGGCTGAGGTGTCTGTTTGGTCCATATCAGTTGTTACCAGTTGCTTTTGAAGAGAAAAAAAAATGGACCAAGACCCCAAATGATGTCACAACATCATCTATTTCGCTCTTCTGCTGAAAATGGAAAACATGTTTAATTTATTACTTCCTTAAACACGGTTTCTGAAAACAATACAAGTATCACTGACTAATTTTTATTTTTTTATTTTTAAATATAATATTGCTGCACCACATCAAAACCAACTCCTGCAAAGCTGTTATGATTCAAAATACAGTATGTTTATAATGTCAAGTTAAGTCAGTTGTTTGTGTTTTTAAAGAGGCAAATTCAAATATAACTGGATTTAATAAGAACAATTCAGAATGCTCCTCAAAAATCTTATAAATTTATTATAATTACCATCATGATTTTAAATGGTAAATGTCGTATACTTATAGCACTTTTTCTACCTTCATTGAAGGTCCAGAGTGCTTTACAGTCACAGACCCATTCACCCACTCACCCACCCACCAGTGTGAACTGTAAGGAAATGTTACACAAACATGTGGTTGATGTTGCGGTCAATGGTTTGAATAGAAAGGCATTAATTGACACTGGTAGTTCCCAAACCTTGTTGAAATCTTCTCTACTTAACAACGAATTGCTAAACTACGATCAAAGTGTTACTATTGCTTGTGTACATGGGTGCCAGAAAAATTATCTAACTGCAGATGTAACTGTTGAGATAGAAGGTCAAGCGTATATGTTAACAGTTGGAGTTCTTGATTGTTTGGCATATGATGTGATATTGGGAGAGGATTTACCAATTCTGGATAACCTGATCAGTCAGACTTCTACAGCACAAACTTGTGCTGTGGTAACACGTTCAGTGACAAAGGGTTTAGAACCTCTACCACAGGTGGATGATGATCTGTTTGAAGGGAAGCATAAAATAAGGAAAACTAAACGCCAAAAACGTCATGAAAAAAACAAATGGGAGAAAAGGACGAATAAGCATAACCCTGTTATTTCAGAGATGCCGTTTGAGTCACAATGGCAGATCCCAAGCAACTTTGAAGAAAGTCAGCAGAACGATTCATCTCTTAAACCATTGTTTGATAGATGTGTGGTGGATGAAAATAAGAAAACTGATGCGCAGAGTTTCTTGCACGATCCCTTTGTAATTAAAAACAACCTTTTGTACATGGCAGACGCTGAGAAACCCAGACTGGTGGTTCCCAAGTTACATCGAGAAATGATTTTGAATTTAGGACACACCATACCATGGGCAGGACATTTAGGACAAGCTAAAACCTATTATCGCATAGCTCAACATTTTTATTGGCCGGGGCTATATAGAGATGTGGCAGAGTATTGTAAAACATGTCATGAATGTCAAATAGTATCCCCAAAGAAGGTTTCTGATAGGGCTTGCTTGCAAACATTGCCTATCATGGATATACCTTATGACCGAATCGCAAAGGTCCCTTACCAAAAAGCAATGGCGGACACAAATATGCATTGGTTGTTTGTGATTATGCGACAAGATATCCTGATGTCTATCCGTTGCGCTCCATTAAGGTTAAACACATTGTCCGATGTTTAGTGGACCTTTTTTCCAGAGTTGGCATACCCAAAGACATCTTAACAGATCAGGGAACTAATTTCATGTCACATTTGATAAAGGCACTTTACTCCCAAATTGGGGTGAAAGGGATTAGAACTAGCCCATATCACCCTGAAACTGATGGCCTGGTCGAAAGATTCAATGTTACTTTAAAACAAATGTTAAGAAAATTTGTTCATGAAACAGGGAAAGACTGGGATAAATGGTTACCTTTTCTTTTGTTTGCTTATAGAGAAGTGCCACAAGCTTCCACTGGGTTTTCTCCATTTGAATTGGCAGACCAGTTCGAGGTCCATTGGACATGCTGAAGGAGAACTGGGTGGCTGGTCAGGCAGGATCAACAACCACTGTAATCTCTTACATTCTTCAAATGAGAGACAAGTTGGAAACTTTCCGAGAAGAAGCTAAAGCACATCTTCAGGAAGCTCAGCATAAACAGAAGGTATGGTACGACAAACGTGCTCGCGAGAGAGAGCTGCAGATTGGACAGAAAGTCTTGTTGTTGCTGCCGACTGGACCAAGTAAGCTGCTCGCCAAATGGCAGGGTCCCTACACGGTATCAAGAAAAGTGGGCCAAGTGACATATGAGATTCTTTGTCCTGATAAATATAAAACCAAGCAAGTGTACCACGTGAACCTTCTGAAGCCATATAAAGAAAGGGGTGTTCCTGAAGCCACTGAAAACCGTGTCTTGATGGTCAAAGATGTGCAACTTAATGAAACGGATGTCTTGGAAGCTGAAATGAGTCCCTCACGTGATCCAGCTGTGTCTGAGATGCCACCAGAACATCTGACACCAGACCAGTGGCACCAGCTTGGTGAGCTGAAAACATCTTTCACGTCATTATTCTCAGAAGTCCCAGGCAGAACTAATCTAATAAAACATAAGATTGTTTTAAAAGACTCAAAGTCTGTTTGTCTGAAGCCTTACAGAGTTCCAGAAAGAATGAAGGAACCATTGAAAAAGGAAGTGAAGAAGATGCTGGAAATGCGAGTAATTGAACCATCAACGAGTGAGTGGTCAAACCCCCTAGTACTAGTCCCAAAGAAGAACTCAACTCAGCCTCGATTTTGTTCTGACATGAGGAAGTTGAATAGTAAGTCATGTTTTGATTCGTATCCCATGCCGCGCATTGATGAGCTTCTGGAACAATTGGGAACAGCCAAGTACATCACAACATTAGACTTGTGTAAAGGTTATTGGCAGGTTCCGCTTAACCCCTCATGCAAAAAGTACACAGCATTTCAGATCCCAGGAATGGGACTTTTCCAATACACAGTCATGCTGTTTGGTCTTGAAGAAATGAAGTCTAAATAAACAAATACTTGTGTGTGTCATAATAATTCAGTATTAACCAGTATGAAAGTTTAGTGTTAAAAGTGATAAACTTGGTAGACATTGAATACTTAAACAAAAGGGTTTTTCATGGTTTAAACTTTGCAGACATTTTTATGATTGTGTAAATGAATGATAGGATAGTTTCTCACAGCATACAAGGTTAGTTCATATAGGGAGTATGCTGCTTTGAAACAAATGTCTGCAGGCGGGAGTGAACGGAGAGCTGATAAGGAGTTAACGAGGAACAGAGGCACCTGCCAAAGGATGGGAAAAGGCGGACAGTGGGAAAATGCATCTCCAGGGAGAAGATCCAACCTCTTATTTTGATCCAACCTTCTTTTTGCATATTGTGTATAAAACTCTGGGTCAAAGGGAAAAAGGGTGTCTCTATTCTTCATGCACTTCATGATTTATTCCCCATTTTTCGACAATCGCATCTCCCCTCACGGAACTTACAAAAAACTCAACTTCAAAGATCATGTGGAGTAGTGATTGTGAAAATGCTTTTTTGTCATTGAGGATGGCACTGTCTCAAAGTCCTGTGTTGCAGAGCCCTGACTTCACAAAGAAGTTTGTTGTGCAGGTCGATGCCTCTGGTGTTGGCTTGGGAGCAGTACTAGCCCAAGGAGAGCCTGGAGAGGAGAAGCCGATCCTGTTTCTCAGTAAGAAGTTGTTTGACAGAGAAAAGAGATACTCCACAATAGAGAAGGAGGCATTGGCTATTAAGTGGTCTATTGACTCCTTGAGATATTACCTGCTGGGAAGGGAATTCACTCTTCAAACAGATCACAGGCCACTAAAATGGATGCAGTCAAAATAATATCAGAATGCCAGAATATTCCGTTGGTCCCTAGCCCTCCAGCCATACCAGTTCACCATTCAGCATTGTCCAGGTAAGAGAAACCTGATTGCAGATTATTTTTCACGTTTGCCTGATTGTAATCCAGAAGAGGAGGGTGTGTGAAAAATGTGATGAGGATGCAAAATGTTTTGCATTTTGGTTGTATTTATTTCTTTTTATGACTGATTGAGTTTCCATGCTTAAATTTAAAGGAATTATTTTGCTGTTCTGGAATGTTCTTTTTCTTCACATGTGTATTTCCTATTTTGTTTCTGAGTAAATGACTCCTCATCTTTTGCAGGTGTTCTTGCCAAATGCTCTTTCTGATTGGCTGTAGAAATGTTTGCAGGAGGTGTTCCTGATTATATAAGGAAGTTCTGAGAATGGGTCAAGAGGCATTCTCTAATCTCTGCATTGCCCAATTAAAAAAAAAAAAAAAAAAAAAAAAGAAGAGCATTTTTCAGCAAACAGGAGTAGTTGGCTGATTTATTTGATTTACCCGATACGCCTGTTTGGACCACTCATAACAGTTGTCAAGGATTTCAGGAGAAGGAAAAATCTTTTCTCCTGCCAGATCATTACCAGGGATCATTTGTATTTCTTGTGTAGGTAATTGATCCCTGATTGCGACCACAACTGGTCCAGCAACAAGTGGGGATTGTAAGACAGCTTTACTCATAGGGGCCCTGACAACGCTCATTTTGAGTCCTCACACAAAAGTATCATAATCATAGGGTGACTTAGAGGAAAAAGGTAATACATTCCTCAGAAGCAGAGACTGGTTTGCACCAGTATCACGCAAAATGCTAATTGGAACCCTGCTGTCTTCAGCCTCTGTTAAAGATACTGAGCCTTCAAAAATGAAAGGATGAAAACCTTCATCAGTTTGGTCTCCCCTATCAACAATGGTGATGTCAGATGACTGGTCACCACCAGACTAAACAAAACTCACGCTTCTTGTTTGCCCTTTGGGAAATGTGTTTTTTTTCTGGGCCAATGTGGGGCAAAAGGTGACCCTTTTTATAACAGTAGTAACATTCTTGCTCACTCAATGGCAGTGAAGATGTATGTGATGAATGTTTTGTAAGTTGTCCTAGCTTTTTAGTAACCCCAGCAGTTGAGGAAGTGTAACTGTGTTGTGATGCAAAAGTCAAATTTAAAACCACCAGCCTGTTGTTTCTTTCTTTGGTGTAACAGAGAACATCTCTAATCAAAATTAAATGATCTGTGATCCTTCTGCCGGGGACAGAACTCGCTTGGTCTGAATGGATAAGGTCATCTAAAACCAAAGACAGTCTGGAAGCTAAAATTTTACTAAAAAGTTTATAGTCTACATTTAAAAGCGATATAGGTCTCCAGTTTTTCAGCTCTGTCTTGTCTTTATTTTTATCAATCAAACATAGAATCCCTGTTCTAAAACTTTCACTTAGTCTTTCTCGATTTCCAAAATCGGAAAAAACAGCTAAAAGGTCCGGAGCTAAGATGTCCCAAAAGGTCAAATAGAATTCCACTGGGAGTCCATCACTACCTGGAGACTTGAGTTTTTTAAAGGTCAGCAGGTTTTTTTGGAGTTCATTTATGGTTAAGTCCTGTGTCAGCAGATTGTCATTTATCTGGACTTTCTGCATAGTTTGGGTTAGTCTGTTCAAAACGTCCTTATCTATTGGTTTTTCACCATATAGATCTGTATAATATTGTTCGATTGTTTGTAGTATTTCATTTGTATTTTTGCGTCAGCTCGCCATTTGTTTTTTTTATTCTCACTGGGTCTCCCCCTGTCTTCATGACCTTCCTAAAAAAATATTTAGTGCACTTTTCTCCTTCTTCGATTTCTCTTTCCCTGCTCCTGATGATAATTCCTTTGCTTTTTAAATACGACAGTTGGGTCATTTCTTCTTTAATAGCCCTTATTTCTTCACTAAAATCCAGCCCTTGTTGATTCCAAATGTAGTATTTCTGGAGGCGCTTTTGTAGCCCCATCATGTGTTGGACTAGCTTCTGCTTTTTTTTTTTCCCGGCCTGTTTAAAAAATGTCTGAGTCCTACTTTTAATCATTTCCCACCAGTCCAGAGGAGATTTATAAAAGTCTTGGAGGGTTCTCCACTTCTTGTAGGTTTCCACGTATTGTTTGGTGATTACCTGATCATCAAGAAGTGAAACATTTAGTTTCCACAGTCCTCTCCCAGTAGTTACATCAGTAGAGACAGTGAATGTGCAGGTGAGCATATGGTGATCAGAAAAGAAGACAGGAGTTAGATTTACATTAGTTGGTGTCCATTCTCTTATAAAGAAGTAATCAATTCTAGACGCTTTTGTCCCGTCTCTGCTAAACCAAGTAAAACCATCCTCTGTGGGGTGGGTTGCTCTAAAAACATCTAAAAGTTTAAAGTCTCTACACATACCCTGCAGAAGGATTGAGGTTTTATCCACTTGAAGGTTTTTGTTTGCCGTTTTCCTGTCTGCTCTGCTCAAAATACAGTTAAAATCTCCCCCTACCACCAACGGAGCTCGTCCCAGCATTGATGGTTGGAGGTCTTCTAGAAGATCATACCTCTCATGTTTATCATTATACCCATAAATATTTAAAAGGTTGAAATCCTGTCCCAAATAGGTTAAGTGTACTAAAATGGCTCTACCAGCTCTCACCACAGAACTTGCTCTTATGCTGATCTTTGGGTTTTTAATTAAAATCCCCACTCCATCATTTTTATTTTCATTTGAGCCACTCCACAAAGAGCTCTGAGGCCAGAGGTCTTCCCAGCGTTTGTATGAATTTTGGAAGGGTAGTCCACATTCTTGTAACATGATTATATCAGAGTTTACCTGGTTTAAAAAGGAAAAAATGCTTTGGGCTCTGACTAAAGACTTAATGCTTCTCACATTTATTGTGGAGCAGGTAAGAGCCATGAGTAAAAATAATAAGTACATGATTTAAGAGGTTAAAGAAAGACTTTGTCGAAAACAATACGCTGCAAATTGAAAGGATTCCTTAAGACAAGAGTTCATGTTTTGCTGTGCTAAATATTTCCTTGGGTTTCTAGTTCCAAGGGTGGGTCTTTGCTACAATCGGGCACTGAGTTTGAAGCATTTGGTGTGGACTGTCGAACAATTGTTAAAAAGGAGATTTCGTTTGGGGAGTCTGAGGGGAAAAGTCTTGAGTTGTCCATAGTCGAGGTTTCTGAGCCACTGTGAACTCTGCCTCTTTTTTCAAAAACTATTTCTGAGTCTGGGGACATTTCATTTGCTGTTCTTTTTGTATATTGTGGTTCACTCTGTAATAAATCTTGTTCTTTTCCTATTTCTTTTTGTTTTTCTGCGTCTGGTTCTTTTTCTGCCTCAGTGTTCATAGTTAACTGTCTTTGTACTGGCTCCTCCTCTGGCATTATGTTTGAGCCAATCACAGGGTCTGGCTGTATATTTGAAATTTGGGGCATCGTCTGTTCAATTAAGTTTACCAGTTCTTCAACTGGTTCATTTCCAGCTGGAACCTGGGCAGTTTTCAATTTGTTTGCGAAGGATTTTGGGCAGTTTCTGAAGAGGTGATTTGTCTCTCCACAGAGGTTGCACCTTCTCCCGTTTGGACATTCTGCAAAGGTGTGTCCAATCTCTTTGCATTTACCACACACACTAATTACACAATTCTCTGCCAGGTGGCCCTCCTCACCACACTTGCGGCAAAGTTTGGGCTGTCCCTGGTAATAAATGAAACCCCTATTTTCACCTAATACCAAACTTGCAGGCAGGTGTTTTAGTCCTTGAGCACCATGTGAGTCCTGCCACAGTTGGACAGGAATACGCCATGAGCAATTCCAAATACCATCAAGATCTCTTACCTCAGTAGCTTGTCCTTTCACTGTGCAGTGTCGTCCCAGCCACCAAATGATGTCCTCTGTGTTAACTGTTTCATTAAACATTTTGACAATGACAGTTTTCAAAGAAATATCAGTAAGTTTTTCTATTTTGAACATGTCAAACTGTTGTTTTACATCCTCTAATCTCTGCCAAAAGTCACCCAGAAGAGCCGCAGTCCGAAAGCTAACATCGTAGCCTCTATTTGAGGGGAGAGTCAAAATACAATTTAGGTCATCTGGCTTAAAGTTCAGGATTTTTTGGATGAATTTCCTTGAGAAGTCGAGTCTGCCAATCATAGGTGTGTTACCAAAATGTTCATTTAGGGTGAAGCGCACACTGTGGTGCCTCCTCATGCCAGCAAAATTTGCTGACATGTTGGAGGCACCACAGTGAAACAAGCAAAGAGCAGAAGAGTATCAAGATAAAACTATTTAAATTAAGAAAAACAAATTTTACAAAATAAAAACGGGGGAACAATTTAACGAACACCAGTCAGATACATTTCTATACTTTACAGAAAGGAGAGAGTTTAGAGTATTCTCCAAAACAGGTTATAGACATCTGCCACAATTAGGCAGTATGCGCCACCCAAAGGAGTTGATCGCAACTACGACCTGGTAGCCAGAAAGCGTAGAACTGATAAGAACAGATACTACACTTGATCTTAGCCAAAAGGCCGAGAAGCGATAACCAACAAATCGACTCGTCAAGGAACCCAACTCTTGCAGCAGGACACTAGACTCATGGATGCCTCTTCAAAGGTGGAATTGGTGACCCACCAGAAATCCCAGCTCCCTACTAACATTTCCCACATCACGGTTTGGGAAAAAAAGATTGCAGTCTGTGACCCCGAAAGTGTTTTGTTTACATATACATAAATATAGGTTGAAGAATGTAGGTGATATTAATTCAAAGATTTTCATTTTGGGTTTTTTAAGCAGAGGGACACAATTTCACGAGAGACACACAAGCAGTAAGAGAAAAACTGACTTGCAGGCTTTATTCCGGCTACATTAGACTAAATTGACTTTTACTTGGTAGATTTTTGTGTCACTGATTTAAAAACCTTCCAACAACAAGATTCCAAGAACCAAATTCCATCCATTACATGAAACCTTTGGATACTGATGATGACATCCATGCCCCGCTACGAGTGTAGATTCCTGCAATGTGGTGGTGTGAATAGGTTTTTCTGTCTGGGAAGAGGTTGATTCACCTTAGCCTAAGCTCTGACAGACATGTTTTAGAAACAATTGCTTTTCTATTCATTTTTGTTTTTACACACCAACAAAAGTGGCACTGCTCCCAGAAACACTGCAATACTGGGTCAATGCATGCAGTGAATAGAGCAAGCCCAACATTCACCACCATTGTTCAAAAATAGGCTTAATATTTTGTCCTCACCTGGAGGACATATCAGATATTAAACTGATAAGAACAGATACTACACTTGATCTTAGCCAAAAGGCCGAGAAGCGATAACCAACAAATCGACTCGTCAAGGAACCCAACTCTTGCAGCAGGACACTAGACTCATGGATGCCTCTTCAAAGGTGGAATTGGTGACCCACCAGAAATCCCAGCTCCCTACTAACATTTCCCACATCACGGTTTGGGAAAAAAAGATAGCAGTCTGTAACCCCGAAAGTGTTTTGTTTACATATACATAAATATAGGTTGAAGAATGTAGGTGATATTAATTCAAAGATTTTCATTTTGGGTTTTTTAAGCCGAGGGACACAATTTCACGAGAGACACACAAGCAGTTAAAGAAAAACTGACTTGCAGGCTTTATTCCAGCTGCATTAGACTAAATTGACTTTTACTTGGTAGATTTTTGTATCAGTGATTTAAAAACCTTCCAACAACAAGATTTCAAGCACCAAATTCCATCCAATACATGAAACATTTGGATACTGATGATGACATCCATGCCCCGCTACAAGTGCAGATTCCTGCAATGTGGTGATGTGAATAGGGTTACATGTCTGGGAAGAGGTTTATTCACCTTAGCCTAAGCTCTGACAGACATGTTTTAGAAACAATTGCTTTTCTATTCATTTTTGTTTTTACACACCAACAAAAGTGGCACTGTTCCCAGAAACACTGCAATACTGGGTCAATGCATGGAGTGAATAGAGCAAGCCCAACATTCACCACCATTGTTCAAAAATAGGCTTAATATTTTGTCCTCACCTGGAGGACATATCAGATATTAAACTGATAAGAACAGATACTACACTTGATCTTAGCCAAAAGGCCGAGAAGCGATAACCAACAAATCGACTCGTCAAGGAACCCAACTCTTGCAGCAGGACACTAGACTCATGGATGCCTCTTCAAAGGTGGAATTGGTGACCCACCAGAAATCCCAGCTCCCTACTAACATTTCCCACATCACGGTTTGGGAAAAAAAGATTGCAATCTGTGACCCCGAAAGTGTTTTGTTTACATATACATAAATATAGGTTGAAGAATGTAGGTGATATTAATTCAAAGATTTTCATTTTGGGTTTTTTAAGCAGAGGGACACAATTTCACGAGAGACACACAAGCAGTAAGAGAAAAACTGACTTGCAGGCTTTATTCCGGCTACATTAGACTAAATTGACTTTTACTTGGTAGATTTTTGTGTCACTGATTTAAAAACCTTCCAACAACAAGATTCCAAGAACCAAATTCCATCCATTACATGAAACCTTTGGATACTGATGATGACATCCATGCCCCGCTACAAGTGCAGATTCCTGCAATGTGGTGATGTGAATAGGTTTTTCTGTCTGGGAAGAGGTTGATTCACCTTAGCCTAAGCTCTGACAGACATGTTTTAGAAACAATTGCTTTTCTATTCATTTTTGTTTTTACACACCAACAAAAGTGGCACTGCTCCCAGAAACACTGCAATACTGGGTCAATGCATGCAGTGAATAGAGCAAGCCCAACATTCACCACCATTGTTCAAAAATAGGCTTAATATTTTGTCCTCACCTGGAGGACATATCAGATATTAAACTGATAAGAACAGATACTACACTTGATCTTAGCCAAAAGGCCGAGAAGCGATAACCAACAAATCGACTCGTCAAGGAACCCAACTCTTGCAGCAGGACACTAGACTCATGGATGCCTCTTCAAAGGTGGAATTGGTGACCCACCAGAAATCCCAGCTCCCTACTAACATTTCCCACATCACGGTTTGGGAAAAAAAGATAGCAGTCTGTAACTCCGAAAGTGTTTTGTTTACATATACATAAATATAGGTTGAAGAATGTAGGTGATATTAATTCAAAGATTTTCATTTTGGGTTTTTTAAGCCGAGGGACACAATTTCACGAGAGACACACAAGCAGTTAAAGAAAAACTGACTTGCAGGCTTTATTCCAGCTGCATTAGACTAAATTGACTTTTACTTGGTAGATTTTTGTATCAGTGATTTAAAAACCTTCCAACAACAAGATTTCAAGCACCAAATTCCATCCAATACATGAAACATTTGGATACTGATGATGACATCCATGCCCCGCTACAAGTGCAGATTCCTGCAATGTGGTGATGTGAATAGGGTTACATGTCTGGGAAGAGGTTTATTCACCTTAGCCTAAGCTCTGACAGACATGTTTTAGAAACAATTGCTTTTCTATTCATTTTTGTTTTTACACACCAACAAAAGTGGCACTGTTCCCAGAAACACTGCAATACTGGGTCAATGCATGGAGTGAATAGAGCAAGCCCAACATTCACCACCATTGTTCAAAAATAGGCTTAATATTTTGTCCTCACCTGGAGGACATATCAGATATTAAACTGATAAGAACAGATACTACACTTGATCATAGACAAAAGGCCGAGAAGCGATAACCAACAAATCGACTCGTCAAGGAACCCAACTCTTGCAGCAGGACACTAGACTCATGGATGCCTCTTCAAACGTGGAATTGGTGACCCACCAGAAATCCCAGCTCCCTACTAACATTTCCCACATCACGGTTTGGGAAAAAAAGATAGCAGTCTGTGACCCCGAAAGTGTTTTGTTTACATATACATAAATATAGGTTGAAGAATGTAGGTGATATTAATTCAAAGATTTTCATTTTGGGTTTTTTAAGCCGAGGGACACAATTTCACGAGAGACACACAAGCAGTTAAAGAAAAACTGACTTGCAGGCTTTATTCCGGCTGCATTAGACTAAATTGACTTTTACTTGGTAGATTTTTGTATCAGTGATTTAAAAACCTTTCAACAACAAGATTTCAAGCACCAAATTCCATCCAATACATGAAACATTTGGATACTGATGATGACATCCATGCCCCGCTACAAGTGTAGATTCCTGAAATGTGGTGATGTGAATAGGGTTACATGTCTGGGAAGAGGTTTATTCACCTTAGCCTAAGCTCTGACAGACATGTTTTAGAAACAATTGCTTTTCTATTCATTTTTGTTTTTACACACCAACAAAAGTGGCACTGTTCCCAGAAACACTGCAATACTGGGTCAATGCATGGAGTGAATAGAGCAAGCCCAACATTCACCACCATTGTTCAAAAATAGGCTTAATATTTTGTCCTCACCTGGAGGACATATCAGATATTAAACTGATAAGAACAGATACTACACTTGATCTTAGCCAAAAGGCCGAGAAGCGATAACCAACAAATCGACTCGTCAAGGAACCCAACTCTTGCAGCAGGACACTAGACTCATGGATGCCTCTTCAAACGTGGAATTGGTGACCCACCAGAAATCCCAGCTCCCTACTAACATTTCCCACATCACGGTTTGGGAAAAAAAGATAGCAGTCTGTGACCCCGAAAGTGTTTTGTTTACATATACATAAATATAGGTTGAAGAATGTAGGTGATATTAATTCAAAGATTTTCATTTTGGGTTTTTTAAGCCGAGGGACACAATTTCACGAGAGACACACAAGCAGTTAAAGAAAATCTGACTTGCAGGCTTTATTCCGGCTGCATTAGACTAAATTGACTTTTACTTGGTAGATTTTTGTCACTGATTTAAAAACCTTCCAACAACAAGATTTCAAGCACCAAATTCCATCCAATACATGAAACATTTGGATACTGATGATGACATCCATGCCCCGCTACAAGTGTAGATTCCTGCAATGTGGTGATGTGAATAGGGTTACATGTCTGGGAAGAGGTTTATTCACCTTAGCCTAAGCTCTGACAGACATGTTTTAGAAACAATTGCTTTTCTATTCGATTTTGTTTTTACACACCAACAAAAGTGGCACTGTTCCCAGAAACACTGCAATACTGGGTCAATGCATGGAGTGAATAGAGCAAGCCCAACATTCACCACCATTGTTCAAAAATAGGCTTAATATTTTGTCCTCACCTGGAGGACATATCAGATATTAAACTGATAAGAACAGATACTACACTTGATCTTAGCCAAAAGGCCGAGAAGCAATAGCCAAAAAAATGACTCGTCAAGGAACCCAACTCTTGCAGCAGGACACTAGACTCATGGATGCCTCTTCAAAGGTGGAATTGCTGACCCAACAGTAATCCCAGCTCCCTACTAACATTTCCCACATCACGGTTTGGGAAAAAAAGATAGCAGTCTGTGACCCCGAAAGTGTTTTGTTTACATATACATAAATATAGGTTGAAAAATGTAGGTGATATTAATTCAAAGATTTTCATTTTTGGTTGTTTAAGCCGAGGGACACAATTTCACGAGAGACACACAAGCAGTTAAAGAAAAACTGACTTGCAGGCTTTATTCCAGCTGCATTAGACTAAATTGACTTTTACTTGGTAGATATTTGTATCAGTGATTTAAAAACCTTCCAACAACAAGTTTCCAAGCACCAAATTCCATCCAATACATGAAACCTTTGGATACTGATGATGACATCCATGCCCCGCTACGAGTGTAGATTCTGGCAATGTGGTGGTGTGAATAGATTTTCCTGTGTAGGAAAAGGTTTATTCACCTTAGCCTAAGCTCTGACAGACATGTTTTAGAAACATTTGCTTTTCTATTCAGTTTTGTTTTTACACACCAACAAAAGTGGCACTGTTCCCAGAAACACTGCAATACTGGGTCAATGCATGGAGTGAATAGAGCAAGCCCAACATTCACCACCATTGTTCAAAAATAGGCTTAATATTTTGTCCTCACCTGGAGGACATATCAGATATTAAACTGATAAGAACAGATACTACACTTGATCTTAGCCAAAAGGCAGAGAAGCGATTGCCTAAAAATCGACTCGTCAAGGAACCCAACTCTTGCAGCAGGACACTAGACTCATGGATGCCTCTTCAAAGGTGGAATTGGTGACCCACCAGAAATCCCAGCTCCCTACTAACATTTCCCACATCACGGTTTGGGAAAAAAAGATAGCAGTCTGTGACCCCGAAAGTGTTTTGTTTACATATACATAAATATAGGTTGAAGAATGTAGGTGATATTAATTCAAAGATTTTCATTTTGGGTTTTTTAAGCCGAGGGACACAATTTTAAGAGAGACACACAAGCAGTTAAAGAAAAACTGACTTGCAGGCTTTATTCCGGATACATTAGACTAAATTGACTTTTACTTGGTAGATTTTTGTGTCACTGATTTAAAAACGTTCCAACAACAAGATTCCATGCACCAAATTCCATCCATTACTTGAAACCTTCGGATACTGATGATGACATCCATGCCCCGCTACGAGTGTAGATTCCTGCAATGTGGTGGTGTGAATAGGTTTTTCTGTCTGGGAAGAGGTTTATTCACTTCAACCTAAGCTCTGACAGACATGTTTTAGAAAACAAATGCATTTCTTGTCATTTTTGTTTTTACACACCAACAAAAGTGGCACTTTTCCCAGAAACACTGCAATACTGGGTCAATGCATGGAGTGAATAGAGCAAGCCCAACATTCACCACCATTGTTCAAAAATAGGCTTAATATTTTGTCCTCACCTGGAGGACATATCAGATATTAAACTGATAAGAACAGATACTACACTTGATCTTAGCCAAAAGGCCGAGAAGCGATAACCAACAAATCGACTCGTCAAGGAACCCAACTCTTGCAGCAGGACACTAGACTCATGGATGCCTCTTCAAAGGTGGAATTGGTGACCCACCAGAAATCCCAGCTCCCTACTAACATTTCCTACATCACGGTTTGGGAAAAAAAGATAGCAGTCTGTGACCCCGAAAGTGTTATGTTTACATATACATAAATATAGGTTGAAGAATGTAGGTGATATTAATTCAAAGATTTTCATTTTGGGTTTTTTAAGCCGAGGGACACAATTTCACGAGAGACACACAAGCAGTTAAAGAAAAACTGACTTGCAGGCTTTATTCCGGCTGCATTAGACTAAATTGACTTTTACTTGGTAGATTTTTGTATCAGTGATTTAAAAACCTTCCAACAACAAGATTTCAAGCACCAAATTCCATCCAATACATGAAACATTTGGATACTGATGATGACATCCATGCCCCGCTACAAGTGCAGATTCCTGCAATGTGGTGATGTGAATAGGGTTACATGTCTGGGAAGAGGTTTATTCACCTTAGCCTAAGCTCTGACAGACATGTTTTAGAAACAATTGCTTTTCTATTCATTTTTGTTTTTACACACCAACAAAAGTGGCACTGTTCCCAGAAACACTGCAATACTGGGTCAATGCATGGAGTGAATAGAGCAAGCCCAACATTCACCACCATTGTTCAAAAACAGGCTTAATATTTTGTCCTCACCTGGAGGACATATCAGATATTAAACTGATAAGAACAGATACTACACTTGATCTTAGCCAAAAGGCCGAGAAGCGATAACCAACAAATCGACTCGTCAAGGAACCCAACTCTTGCAGCAGGACACTAGACTCATGGATGCCTCTTCAAACGTGGAATTGGTGACCCACCAGAAATCCCAGCTCCCTACTAACATTTCCCACATCACGGTTTGGGAAAAAAAGATAGCAGTCTGTGACCCCGAAAGTGTTTTGTTTACATATACATAAATATAGGTTGAAGAATGTAGGTGATATTAATTCAAAGATTTTCATTTTGGGTTTTTTAAGCCGAGGGACACAATTTCACGAGAGACACACAAGCAGTTAAAGAAAATCTGACTTGCAGGCTTTATTCCGGCTGCATTAGACTAAATTGACTTTTACTTGGTAGATTTTTGTATCAGTGATTTAAAAACCTTCCAACAACAAGATTTCAAGCACCAAATTCCATCCAATACATGAAACATTTGGATACTGATGATGACATCCATGCCCCGCTACAAGTGTAGATTCCTGCAATGTGGTGATGTGAATAGGGTTACATGTCTGGGAAGAGGTTTATTCACCTTAGCCTAAGCTCTGACAGACATGTTTTAGAAACAATTGCTTTTCTATTCGATTTTGTTTTTACACACCAACAAAAGTGGCACTGTTCCCAGAAACACTGCAATACTGGGTCAATGCATGGAGTGAATAGAGCAAGCCCAACATTCCCCACCATTGTTCAAAAATAGGCTTAATATTTTGTCCTCACCTGGAGGACATATCAGATATTAAACTGATAAGAACAGACACTACACTTGATCTTAGCCAAAAGGCAGAGAAGCAATAGCCAAAAAAATGACTCGTCAAGGAACCCAACTCTTGCAGCAGGACACTAGACTCATGGATGCCTCTTCAAAGGTGGAATTGCTGACCCAACAGTAATCCCAGCTCCCTACTAACATTTCCCACATCACGGTTTGGGAAAAAAAGATAGCAGTCTGTGACCCCGAAAGTGTTTTGTTTACATATACATAAATATAGGTTGAAAAATGTAGGTGATATTAATTCAAAGATTTTCATTTTTGGTTGTTTAAGCCGAGGGACACAATTTCACGAGAGACACACAAGCAGTTAAAGAAAATCTGACTTGCAGGCTTTATTCCGGCTACATTAGACTAAATTGACTTTTACTTGGTAGATTTTTGTCACTGATTTAAAAACCTTCCAACAACAAGTTTCCAAGCACCAAATTCCATCCATTACATGAAACCTTTGGATACTGATGATGACATCCATGCCCCGCTACGAGTGTAGATTCTGGCAATGTGGTGGTGTGAATAGATTTTCCTGTGTGGGAAAAGGTTTATTCACCTTAGCCTAAGCTCTGACAGACATGTTTTAGAAACAATTGCTTTTCTATTCATTTTTGTTTTTACACACCAACAAAAGTGGCACTGTTCCCAGAAACACTGCAATACTGGGTCAATGCATGGAGTGAATAGAGCAAGCCCAACATTCACCACCATTGTTCAAAAATAGGCTTAATATTTTGTCCTCATCTGGAGGACATATCAGATATTAAACTGATAAGAACAGATACTACACTTGATCTTAGCCAAAAGGCCGAGAAGCGATAACCAACAAATCGACTCGTCAAGGAACCCAACTCTTGCAGCAGGACACTAGACTCATGGATGGCTCTTCAAAGGTGGAATTGGTGACCCACCAGAAATCCCAGCTCCCTACTAACATTTCCCACATCACGGTTTGGGAAAAAAAGATAGCAGTCTGTGACCCCGAAAGTGTTTTGTTTACATATACATAAATATAGGTTGAAGAATGTAGGTGATATTAATTCAAAGATTTTCATTTTTGGTTTTTTAAGCCGAGGGACACAATTTCACGAGAGACACACAAGCAGTTAAAGAAAATCTGACTTGCAGGCTTTATTCCGGCTGCATTAGACTAAATTGACTTTTACTTGGTAGATTTTTGTATCAGTGATTTAAAAACCTTCCAACAACAAGATTTCAAGCACCAAATTCCATCCAATACATGAAACATTTGGATACTGATGATGACATCCATGCCCCGCTACAAGTGTAGATTCCTGCAATGTGGTGATGTGAATAGGGTTACATGTCTGGGAAGAGGTTTATTCACCTTAGCCTAAGATCTGACAGACATGTTTTAGTAACAAATGCTTATCTATTCATTTTTGTTTTTACACACCAACAAAAGTGGCACTGCTCCCAGAAACACTGCAATACTGGGTCAATGCATGCAGTGAATAGAGCAAGCCCAACATTCACCACCATTGTTCAAAAATAGGCTTAATATTTTGTCCTCACCTGGAGGACATATCAGATATTAAACTGATAAGAACAGATACTACACTTGATCTTAGCCAAAAGGCCGAGAAGCGATTGCCTAAAAATCGACTCGTCAAGGAACCCAACTCTTGCAGCAGGACACTAGACTCATGGATGCCTCTTCAAAGGTGGAATTGGTGACCCACCAGAAATCCCAGCTCCCTACTAACATTTCCCACATCACGGTTTGGGAAAAAAAGATAGCAGTCTGTGACCCCGAAAGTGTTTTGTTTACATATACATAAATATAGGTTGAAGAATGTAGGTGATATTAATTCAAAGATTTTCATTTTGGGTTTTTTAAGCCGAGGGACACAATTTTAAGAGAGACACACAAGCAGTTAAAGAAAAACTGACTTGCAGGCTTTATTCCGGATACATTAGACTAAATTGACTTTTACTTGGTAGATTTTTGTGTCACTGATTTAAAAACGTTCCAACAACAAGATTTCAAGCACCAAATTCCATCCATTACTTGAAACCTTCGGATACTGATGATGACATCCATGCCCCGCTACGAGTGTAGATTCCTGCAATGTGGTGGTGTGAATAGGTTTTTCTGTCTGGGAAGAGGTTTATTCACTTCAACCTAAGCTCTGACAGACATGTTTTAGAAAACAAATGCATTTCTTGTCATTTTTGTTTTTACACACCAACAAAAGTGGCACTTTTCCCAGAAACACTGCAATACTGGGTCAATGCATGGAGTGAATAGAGCAAGCCCAACATTCACCACCATTGTTCAAAAATAGGCTTAATATTTTGTCCTCACCTGGAGGACATATCAGATATTAAACTGATAAGAACAGATACTACACTTGATCTTAGCCAAAAGGCCGAGAAGCGATAACCAACAAATCGACTCGTCAAGGAACCCAACTCTTGCAGCAGGACACTAGACTCATGGATGCCTCTTCAAAGGTGGAATTGGTGACCCACCAGAAATCCCAGCTCCCTACTAACATTTCCTACATCACGGCTTGGGAAAAAAAGATAGCAGTCTGTGACCCCGAAAGTGTTTTGTTTACATATACATAAATATAGGTTGAAGAATGTAGGTGATATTAATTCAAAGATTTTCATTTTGGGTTTTTTAAGCCGAGGGACACAATTTCACGAGAGACACACAAGCAGTTAAAGAAAAACTGACTTGCAGGCTTTATTCCGGCTGCATTAGACTAAATTGACTTTTACTTGGTAGATTTTTGTATCAGTGATTTAAAAACCTTCCAACAACAAGATTTCAAGCACCAAATTCCATCCAATACATGAAACATTTGGATACTGATGATGACATCCATGCCCCGCTACAAGTGCAGATTCCTGCAATGTGGTGATGTGAATAGGGTTACATGTCTGGGAAGAGGTTTATTCACCTTAGCCTAAGCTCTGACAGACATGTTTTAGAAACAATTGCTTTTCTATTCATTTTTGTTTTTACACACCAACAAAAGTGGCACTGTTCCCAGAAACACTGCAATACTGGGTCAATGCATGGAGTGAATAGAGCAAGCCCAACATTCACCACCATTGTTCAAAAATAGGCTTAATATTTTGTCCTCACCTGGAGGACATATCAGATATTAAACTGATAAGAACAGATTTTTTTTTTTTCCTCTGTTTATTGAAACATATTCAAATATGCCACAGATATTAAAATTTCATAGTCTTGTTCTAAAAAAAGGCTTTTTAAATATCAAAGTCGAAAATTTTTTAAACATTAAAATTTGACAGGACATCTCTGCTGCTTCCCCCTGATCGGTGGATGTCCAGGTGGGACCAGTGATGTTTTCTCTCCCAAACGTCAGTCGTGTGCTCTGAGTGGGTCCCCCCCTTTTGGCTCCTTCCCACCGAACCTCTCCCGGAGAGCCAGGCTGCTACTGCCGGGACCTTCCTTGTGGGGCTCCAGCTCCTCCCATCCGAATGAGCACAGAGGCGATTCTTCTTTGTGTCAGGACCTAGGCCCGCCGCCCGCAGCAACCGTCAGCCATATGGTTGCTGCAGCCATTTTGGTCACAGCCACTGGGGGGATCTGCTTGTGCTTTCTCACCAGCAAGTTCCTGGAGGTCCACATTGCGTCTTTTAAGGCGGCGAGGGTGAGCCATTGCCTTGGAGTAGCCACGTATTGAGGCATCTCGTCTTGGCTCACCCCGTAGAGCACCAGATGTGCTGTCAGGACCTCCCTTGCTGGCAAGTACGGGAAGCTGGTGGAGATGGCTGTTGCCCACAGGTCCACGGCAGTGCTGCACTCCCAGAATAGGTGTCTCACCGTCTCAGGGGCGTCACAACCTGGACGGGGGCAAATAGAGCTTGCAGACATTCCCCGGGTGTGCATGACAGACCTGACCGGGAGGACCTCATGAGCCGTCATCCATGACAAATCACGCAGTCTGTTTGGGAGGATGGGCCGGTTAACCAGTCCCCAAACGATCAAGGGGTCGCTACATGAGAGTCCTCGCACAAGACAAACAGGTGCCTGCTCCTGTATTAGAGATAATAAAAGGCGGTGGTTAGTTAAGGTATCAAGACCCTTGTATTCCAAGTTATATTGCGTTAAAAACTTTTTCATGTGTTCATATTGTTCAGGCAGATTAAAAGACACTGGAACTCTTAGATCAGTCTTGAGAATCTTTAACCTGCGCAAGTATCCACCCATCCAGAATTTTGTTAAAGCTGCCGTTTTTTTATTACCTGCTTGTTCTGTGGCATATTTGACATGTAGACTGGTGTACTTGGTTAACATGTGGAGATATATGTCAGGTACACCTTTTCCTCCCTTTTCCTTTGGTCTCTTCATGACTTCTCTTGTTAGCCTTTCACACTTTGAGTTCCATAGAAAATAAAAGATTTCCCGTTCAAGATTTAAGATTAGTCTCCTCCGTGGGAGGAAAACAGAACTGATCAGCAAAAGCAAGGGTAAGATCACAGCTTTAACTATTAAGATCTTGCCCTCCATGGTCAGCTGCCTCACTCTCCAAAAAGCAATCCTTTTTTTTACTTTTGTTAAAACTTCTGGCCAGTTGCTTTGTCCTCCACCATTCCCATCAAATTGGACCCCAAGAATTTTTAATGCATATTGTTCTGTTGTCACTGGGAGGCTGCTTTTTTCTGCCTCTGACCACTGTCCATAAAATTGTGCCCTGGTCTTTTCTTTGTTTAACTTTGATCCCGATGCTTGTCCGAAACAGTCTGTCAGCTCAATTGCCCTCGCAATGGACTGTGCGTCAGTGCAAAAGATATTTATATCATCCATGTATAAGAGGCATTTCATTTCAAGGCCGCCACTTCCTGGTATTGGTACCCCTTTAAGAAATAGATCTTTTCTTAGGGTTTGTGCCAGGGGTTCTATACACAGAACATACAAAATGGCAGACAGAGGGCATCCTTGGCGTACTCCCCGCTGTATCCTGATGTCGTTGGTCAAGTGGCCGTTTACCAAACATTTGCTTTTGATGTTGGAATATAAAAGTCCGATCCATTTTAAAAGAGTAGAGGGAAACCCATAATTCTGTAAAACTCTAAAAAGGTATTCATGTGATATCTGGTCAAAAGCTTTTTCAAAATCCAAATTTAAAACCACCAGCCTGTTGTTTCTTTCTTTGGTGTAACAGAGAACATCTCTAATCAAAATTAAATGATCTGTGATCCTTCTGCCGGGGACAGAACTCGCTTGGTCTGAATGGATAAGGTCATCTAAAACCAAAGACAGTCTGGAAGCTAAAATTTTACTAAAAAGTTTATAGTCTACATTTAAAAGCGATATAGGTCTCCAGTTTTTCAGCTCTGTCTTGTCTTTATTTTTATCAATCAAACATAGAATCCCTGTTCTAAAACTTTCACTTAGTCTTTCTCGATTTCCAAAATCGGAAAAAACAGCTAAAAGGTCCGGAGCTAAGATGTCCCAAAAGGTCAAATAGAATTCCACTGGGAGTCCATCACTACCTGGAGACTTGAGTTTTTTAAAGGTCAGCAGGTTTTTTTGGAGTTCATTAATGGTTAAGTCCTGTGTCAGCAGATTGTCATTTATCTGGACTTTCTGCATAGTTTGGGTTAGTCTGTTCAAAACGTCCTTATCTATTGGTTTTTCACCATATAGATCTGTATAATATTGTTCGATTGTTTGTAGTATTTCATTTGTATTTTGCGTCAGCTCGCCATTTGTTTTTTTTAATCTCACTGGGTCTCCCCCTGTCTTCATGACCTTCCTAAAAAAATATTTAGTGCACTTTTCTCCTTCTTCGATTTCTCTTTCCCTGCTCCTGATGATAATTCCTTTGCTTTTTAAATACGACAGTTGGGTCATTTCTTCTTTAATAGCCCTTATTTCTTCACTAAAATCCAGCCCTTGTTGATTCCAAATGTAGTATTTCTGGAGGCGCTTTTGTAGCCCCATCATGTGTTGGACTAGCTTCTGCTTTTTTTTTTTTCCCGGCCTGTTTAAAAAATGTCTGAGTCCTACTTTTAATCATTTCCCACCAGTCCAGAGGAGATTTATAAAAGTCTTGGAGGGTTCTCCACTTCTTGTAGGTTTCCACGTATTGTTTGGCGATTACCTGATCATCAAGAAGTGAAACATTTAGTTTCCACAGTCCTCTTCCAGTAGTTACATCAGTAGAGACAGTGAATGTGCAGGTGAGCATATGGTGATCAGAAAAGAAGACAGGAGTTAGATTTACATTAGTTGGTGTCCATTCTCTTATAAAGAAGTAATCAATTCTAGACGCTTTTGTCCCGTCTCTGCTAAACCAAGTAAAACCATCCTCTGTGGGGTGGGTTGCTCTAAAAACATCTAAAAGTTTAAAGTCTCTACACATACCCTGCAGAAGGATTGAGGTTTTATCCACTTGAAGGTTTTTGTTTGCCGTTTTCCTGTCTGCTCTGCTCAAAATACAGTTAAAATCTCCCCCTACCACCAACGGAGCTCGTCCCAGCATTGATGGTTGGAGGTCTTCTAGAAGATCATACCTCTCATGTTTATCATTATACCCATAAATATTTAAAAGGTTGAAATCCTGTCCCAAATAGGTTAAGTGTACTAAAATGGCTCTACCAGCTCTCACCACAGAACTTGCTCTTATGCTGATCTTTGGGTTTTTAATTAAAATCCCCACTCCATCATTTTTATTTTCATTTGAGCCACTCCACAAAGAGCTCTGAGGCCAGAGGTCTTCCCAGCGTTTGTATGAATTTTGGAAGGGTAGTCCACATTCTTGTAACATGATTATATCAGAGTTTAACTGGTTTAAAAAGGAAAAAATGCTTTGGGCTCTGACTAAAGACTTAATGCTTCTCACATTTATTGTGGAGCAGGTAAGAGCCATGAGTAAAAATAATAAGTACATGATTTAAGAGGTTAAAGAAAGACTTCCGGCAATACGCTGCAATTTGAAAGGATTCCTTAAGACAAGAGTTCATGTTTTGCTGTGCTAACTATTTCCTTGGGTTTCTAGTTCCAAGGGTGGGTCTTTGCTACAATCGGGCACTGAGTTTGAAGCATTTGGTGTGGACTGTCGAACAATTGTTAAAAAGGAGATTTCGTTTGGGGAGTCTGAGGGGAAAAGTCTTGAGTTGTCCATAGTCGAGGTTTCTGAGCCACTGTGAACTCTGCCTCTTTTTTCAAAAACTATTTCTGAGTCTGGGGACATTTCATTTGCTGTTCTTTTTGTATATTGTGGTTCACTCTGTAATAAATCTTGTTCTTTTCCTATTTCTTTTTGTTTTTCTGCATCTGGTTCTTTTTCTGCCTCAGTGTTCATAGTTAACTGTCTTTCTACTGGCTCCTCCTCTGGCATTATGTTTGAGCCAATCACAGGGTCTGGCTGTATATTTGAAATTTGGGGCATCGTCTGTTCATTTAAGTTTACCAGTTCATCAACTGGTTCATTTCCAGCTGGAACCTGGGCAGTTTTCAATTTGTTTGCGAAGGATTTTGGGCAGTTTCTGAAGAGGTGATTTGTCTCTCCACAGAGGTTGCACCTTCTCCCGTTTGGACATTCTGCAAAGGTGTGTCCAATCTCTTTGCATTTACCACACACACTAATTACACAATTCTCTGCCAGGTGGCCCTCCTCACCACACTTGCGGCAAAGTTTGGGCTGTCCCTGGTAATAAATGAAACCCCTATTTTCACCTAATACCAAACTTGCAGGCAGGTGTTTTAGTCCTTGAGCACCATGTGAGTCCTGCCACAGTTGGACAGGAATACGCCATGAGCAATTCCAAATACCATCAAGATCTCTTACCTCAGTAGCTTGTCCTTTCACTGTGCAGTGTCGTCCCAGCCACCAAATGATGTCCTCTGTGTTAACTGTTTCATTAAACATTTTGACAATGACAGTTTTCAAAGAAATATCAGTAAGTTTTTCTATTTTGAACATATCAAACTGTTGTTTTACATCCTCTAATCTCTGCCAAAAGTCACCCAGAAGAGCCGCAGTCCGAAAGCTAACATCGTAGCCTCTATTTGAGGGGAGAGTCAAAATACAATTTAGGTCATCTGGCTTAAAGTTCAGGATTTTTTGGATAAATTTCCTTGAGAAGTCGAGTCTGCCAATCATAGGTGTGTTACCAAAATGTTCATTTAGGGTGAAGCGCACACTGTGGTGCCTCCTCATGCCAGCAAAATTTGCTGACATGTTGGAGGCACCACAGTGAAACAAGCAAAGAGCAGAAGAGTATCAAGATAAAACTATTTAAATTAAGAAAAACAAATTTTACAAAGTAAAAACGGGGAAACAATTTAACGAACACCAGTCAGATAAATTTCTATACTTTACAAATAGGAGAGTTTAGAGTATTCTCCAAAACAGGTTATAGACATCTGCCACAATTAGGCAGTATCCACCACCCAAAGGAGTTGATCGCAACTACGACCTGGTAGCCAGAAAGTGTAGAACTGATAAGAACAGATACTACACTTGATCTTAGCCAAAAGGCAGAGAAGCGATAACCAACAAATCGACTCGTCAAGGAAGCCAACTCTTGCAGCAGGACACTAGACTCATGGATGCCTCTTCAAAGGTGGAATTGCTGACCCACCAGAAATCCCAGCTCCCTACTAACATTTCCCACATCACGGTTTGGGAAAAAAAGATAGCAGTCTGTGACCCCGAAAGTTTTTTGTTTACATATACATAAATATAGGTTGAAGAATGTAGGTGATATTAATTCAAAGATTTTCATTTTTGGTTTTTTAAGCCGAGGGACACAATTTCACGAGAGACACACAAGCAGTTAAAGAAAAACTGACTTGCAGGCTTTATTCCGGCTGCATTAGACTAAATTGACTTTTACTTGGTAGATTTTTGTATCAGTGATTTAAAAACCTTCCAACAACAAGATTTCAAGCACCAAATTCCATCCATTACATGAAACCTTTGGATACTGATGATGACATCCATGCCCCGCTACAAGTGTAGATTCCTGCAATGTGGTGATGTGAATAGGGTTACATGTCTGGGAAGAGGTTTATTCACCTTAGCCTAAGCTCTGACAGACATGTTTTAGAAACAATTGCTTTTCTATTCATTTTTGTTTTTACACACCAACAAAAGTGGCACTGTTCCCAGAAACACTGCAATACTGGGTCAATGCATGGAGTGAATAGAGCAAGCCCAACATTCACCACCATTGTTCAAAAATAGGCTTAATATTTTGTCCTCACCTGGAGGACATATCAGATATTAAACTGATAAGAACAGATACTACACTTGATCTTAGCCAAAAGGCCGAGAAGCGATAACCAACAAATCGACTCGTCAAGGAACCCAACTCTTGCAGCAGGACACTAGACTCATGGATGCCTCTTCAAACGTGGAATTGGTGACCCACCAGAAATCCCAGCTCCCTACTAACATTTCCCACATCACGGTTTGGGAAAAAAAGATAGCAGTCTGTGACCCCGAAAGTTTTTTGTTTACATATACATAAATATAGGTTGAAGAATGTAGGTGATATTAATTCAAAGATTTTCATTTTTGGTTTTTTAAGCCGAGGGACACAATTTCACGAGAGACACACAAGCAGTTAAAGAAAAACTGACTTGCAGGCTTTATTCCGGCTGCATTAGACTAAATTGACTTTTACTTGGTAGATTTTTGTATCAGTGATTTAAAAACCTTCCAACAACAAGATTTCAAGCACCAAATTCCATCCAATACATGAAACATTTGGATACTGATGATGACATCCATGCCCCGCTACAAGTGCAGATTCCTGCAATGTGGTGATGTGAATAGGGTTACATGTCTGGGAAGAGGTTTATTCACCTTAGCCTAAGCTCTGACAGACATGTTTTAGAAACAATTGCTTTTCTATTCATTTTTGTTTTTACACACCAACAAAAGTGGCACTGTTCCCAGAAACACTGCAATACTGGGTCAATGCATGGAGTGAATAGAGCAAGCCCAACATTCACCACCATTGTTCAAAAATAGGCTTAATATTTTGTCCTCACCTGGAGGACATATCAGATATTAAACTGATAAGAACAGATACTACACTTGATCTTAGCCAAAAGGCCGAGAAGCGATAACCAACAAATCGACTCGTCAAGGAACCCAACTCTTGCAGCAGGACACTAGACTCATGGATGCCTCTTCAAACGTGGAATTGGTGACCCACCAGAAATCCCAGCTCCCTACTAACATTTCCCACATCACGGTTTGGGAAAAAAAGATAGCAGTCTGTGACCCCGAAAGTGTTTTGTTTACATATACATAAATATAGGTTGAAGAATGTAGGTGATATTAATTCAAAGATTTTCATTTTTGGTTTTTTAAGCCGAGGGACACAATTTCACGAGAGACACACAAGCAGTTAAAGAAAACTGACTTGCAGGCTTTATTCCGGCTGCATTAGACTAAATTGACTTTTACTTGGTAGATTTTTGTCAGTGATTTAAAAACCTTCCAACAACAAGATTTCAAGCACCAAATTCCATCCATTACATGAAACCTTTGGATACTGATGATGACATCCATGCCCCGCTACAAGTGTAGATTCTGCAATGTGGTGATGTGAATAGGTTTCATGTCTGGGAAGAGGTTTATTCACCTTAGCCTAAGCTCTGACAGACATGTTTTAGAAACAATTGCTTTTCTATTCATTTTTGTTTTTACACACCAACAAAAGTGGCACTGTTCCCAGAAACACTGCAATACTGGGTCAATGCATGGAGTGAATAGAGCAAGCCCAACATTCACCACCATTGTTCAAAAATAGGCTTAATATTTTGTCCTCACCTGGAGGACATATCAGATATTAAACTGATAAGAACAGATACTACACTTGATCTTAGCCAAAAGGCCGAGAAGCGATAACCAACAAATCGACTCGTCAAGGAACCCAACTCTTGCAGCAGGACACTAGACTCATGGATGCCTCTTCAAACGTGGAATTGGTGACCCACCAGAAATCCCAGCTCCCTACTAACATTTCCCACATCACGGTTTGGGAAAAAAAGATAGCAGTCTGTGACCCCGAAAGTGTTTTGTTTACATATACATAAATATAGGTTGAAGAATGTAGGTGATATTAATTCAAAGATTTTCATTTTTGGTTTTTTAAGCCGAGGGACACAATTTCACGAGAGACACACAAGCAGTTAAAGAAAAACTGACTTGCAGGCTTTATTCCGGCTGCATTAGACTAAATTGACTTTTACTTGGTAGATTTTTGTATCAGTGATTTAAAAACCTTCCAACAACAAGATTTCAAGCACCAAATTCCATCCATTACATGAAACCTTTGGATACTGATGATGACATCCATGCCCCGCTACAAGTGTAGATTCCTGCAATGTGGTGATGTGAATAGGGTTACATGTCTGGGAAGAGGTTTATTCACCTTAGCCTAAGCTCTGACAGACATGTTTTAGAAACAATTGCTTTTCTATTCATTTTTGTTTTTACACACCAACAAAAGTGGCACTGTTCCCAGAAACACTGCAATACTGGGTCAATGCATGGAGTGAATAGAGCAAGCCCAACATTCACCACCATTGTTCAAAAATAGGCTTAATATTTTGTCCTCACCTGGAGGACATATCAGATATTAAACTGATAAGAACAGATACTACACTTGATCTTAGCCAAAAGGCCGAGAAGCGATAACCAACAAATCGACTCGTCAAGGAACCCAACTCTTGCAGCAGGACACTAGACTCATGGATGCCTCTTCAAACGTGGAATTGGTGACCCACCAGAAATCCCAGCTCCCTACTAACATTTCCCACATCACGGTTTGGGAAAAAAAGATAGCAGTCTGTGACCCCGAAAGTGTTTTGTTTACATATACATAAATATAGGTTGAAGAATGTAGGTGATATTAATTCAAAGATTTTCATTTTGGTTTTTTAAGCCGAGGGACACAATTTCACGAGAGACACACAAGCAGTTAAAGAAAAACTGACTTGCAGGCTTTATTCCGGCTGCATTAGACTAAATTGACTTTTACTTGGTAGATTTTTGTATCAGTGATTTAAAAACCTTCCAACAACAAGATTTCAAGCACCAAATTCCATCCATTACATGAAACCTTTGGATACTGATGATGACATCCATGCCCCGCTACAAGTGTAGATTCCTGCAATGTGGTGATGTGAATAGGGTTACATGTCTGGGAAGAGGTTTATTCACCTTAGCCTAAGCTCTGACAGACATGTTTTAGAAACAATTGCTTTTCTATTCATTTTTGTTTTTACACACCAACAAAAGTGGCACTGTTCCCAGAAACACTGCAATACTGGGTCAATGCATGGAGTGAATAGAGCAAGCCCAACATTCACCACCATTGTTCAAAAATAGGCTTAATATTTTGTCCTCACCTGGAGGACATATCAGATATTAAACTGATAAGAACAGATACTACACTTGATCTTAGCCAAAAGGCCGAGAAGCGATAACCAACAAATCGACTCGTCAAGGAACCCAACTCTTGCAGCAGGACACTAGACTCATGGATGCCTCTTCAAACGTGGAATTGGTGACCCACCAGAAATCCCAGCTCCCTACTAACATTTCCCACATCACGGTTTGGGAAAAAAAGATAGCAGTCTGTGACCCCGAAAGTGTTTTGTTTACATATACATAAATATAGGTTGAAGAATGTAGGTGATATTAATTCAAAGATTTTCATTTTGGTTTTTTAAGCCGAGGGACACAATTTCACGAGAGACACACAAGCAGTTAAAGAAAAACTGACTTGCAGGCTTTATTCCGGCTGCATTAGACTAAATTGACTTTTACTTGGTAGATTTTTGTATCAGTGATTTAAAAACCTTCCAACAACAAGATTTCAAGCACCAAATTCCATCCAATACATGAAACTTTGGATACTGATGATGACATCCATGCCCCGCTACAAGTGTAGATTCCTGCAATGTGGTGATGTGAATAGGTTTACATGTCTGGGAAGAGGTTTATTCACCTTAGCCTAAGCTCTGACAGACATGTTTTAGAAACAATTGCTTTTCTATTCATTTTTGTTTTTACACACCAACAAAAGTGGCACTGTTCCCAGAAACACTGCAATACTGGGTCAATGCATGGAGTGAATAGAGCAAGCCCAACATTCACCACCATTGTTCAAAAATAGGCTTAATATTTTGTCCTCACCTGGAGGACATATCAGATATTAAACTGATAAGAACAGATACTACACTTGATCTTAGCCAAAAGGCCGAGAAGCGATAGCCAAAAAATTGACTCGTCAAGGAACCCAACTCTTGCAGCAGGACACTAGACTCATGGATGCCTCTTCAAACGTGGAATTGGTGACCCACCAGAAATCCCAGCTCCCTACTAACATTTCCCACATCACGGTTTGGGAAAAAAAGATAGCAGTCTGTGACCCCGAAAGTGTTTTGTTTACATATACATAAATATAGGTTGAAGAATGTAGGTGATATTAATTCAAAGATTTTCATTTTTGGTTTTTTAAGCCGAGGGACACAATTTCACGAGAGACACACAAGCAGTTAAAGAAAAACTGACTTGCAGGCTTTATTCCGGCTACATTAGACTAAATTGACTTTTACTTGGTAGATTTTTGTGTCACTGATTTAAAAACCTTCCAACAACAAGATTTCAAGCACCAAATTCCATCCAATACATGAAACCTTTGGATACTGATGATGACATCCATGCCCCGCTACAAGTGTAGATTCCTGCAATGTGGTGGTTTGAAGAGTTTTCCTGTCTGGGAAGAGGTTTATTCACCTTAGCCTAAGCTCTGACAGACATGTTTTAGAAACAATTGCTTTTCTATTCATTTTTGTTTTTACACACCAACAAAAGTGGCACTGTTCCCAGAAACACTGCAATACTGGGTCAATGCATGGAGTGAATAGAGCAAGCCCAACATTCACCACCATTGTTCAAAAATAGGCTTAATATTTTGTCCTCACCTGGAGGACATATCAGATATTAAACTGATAAGAACAGATACTACACTTGATCTTAGCCAAAAGGCCGAGAAGCGATAACCAACAAATCGACTCGTCAAGGAACCCAACTCTTGCAGCAGGACACTAGACTCATGGATGCCTCTTCAAACGTGGAATTGGTGACCCACCAGAAATCCCAGCTCCCTACTAACATTTCCCACATCACGGTTTGGGAAAAAAAGATAGCAGTCTGTGACCCCGAAAGTGTTTTGTTTACATATACATAAATATAGGTTGAAGAATGTAGGTGATATTAATTCAAAGATTTTCATTTTTGGTTTTTTAAGCCGAGGGACACAATTTCACGAGAGACACACAAGCAGTTAAAGAAAATCTGACTTGCAGGCTTTATTCCGGCTACATTAGACTAAATTGACTTTTACTGGGTAGATTTTTGTGTCACTGATTTAAAAACCTTCCAACAACAAGTTTCCAAGCACCAAATTCCATCCATTACATGAAACCTTTGGATACTGATGATGACATCCATGCCCCGCTACGAGTGTAGATTCTTGCAATGTGGTGGTGTGAATAGGTTTCTGTCTGGGAAGAGGTTTATTCACCTTAGCCTAAGCTCTGACAGACATGTTTTAGAAACAATTGCTTTTCTATTCATTTTTGTTTTTACACACCAACAAAAGTGGCACTGTTCCCAGAAACACTGCAATACTGGGTCAATGCATGGAGTGAATAGAGCAAGCCCAACATTCACCACCATTGTTCAAAAATAGGCTTAATATTTTGTCCTCACCTGGAGGACATATCAGATATTAAACTGATAAGAACAGATACTACACTTGATCTTAGCCAAAAGGCCGAGAAGCGATAACCAAAAATTCGACTCGTCAAGGAACCCAACTCTTGCAGCAGGACACTAGACTCATGGATGCCTCTTCAAAGTGGAATTGGTGACCCACCAGAATCCCAGCTCCCTACTAACATTTCCCACATCACGGTTTGGGAAAAAAAGATAGCAGTCTGTGACCCCGAAAGTGTTTTGTTTACATATACATAAATATAGGTTGAAGAATGTAGGTGATATTAATTCAAAGATTTTCATTTTGGTTTTTTAAGCCGAGGGACACAATTTCACGAGAGACACACAAGCAGTTAAAGAAAAACTGACTTGCAGGCTTTATTCCGGCTGCATTAGACTAAATTGACTTTTACTTGGTAGATTTTTGTATCAGTGATTTAAAAACCTTCCAACAACAAGATTTCAAGCACCAAATTCCATCCAATACATGAAACATTTGGATACTGATGATGACATCCATGCCCCGCTACAAGTGTAGATTCCTGCAATGTGGTGATGTGAATAGGGTTACATGTCTGGGAAGAGGTTTATTCACCTTAGCCTAAGCTCTGACAGACATGTTTTAGAAACAATTGCTTTTCTATTCATTTTTGTTTTTACACACCAACAAAAGTGGCACTGTTCCCAGAAACACTGCAATACTGGGTCAATGCATGGAGTGAATAGAGCAAGCCCAACATTCACCACCATTGTTCAAAAATAGGCTTAATATTTTGTCCTCACCTGGAGGACATATCAGATATTAAACTGATAAGAACAGATACTACACTTGATCTTAGCCAAAAGGCCGAGAAGCGATAACCAACAAATCGACTCGTCAAGGAACCCAACTCTTGCAGCAGGACACTAGACTCATGGATGCCTCTTCAAACGTGGAATTGGTGACCCACCAGAAATCCCAGCTCCCTACTAACATTTCCCACATCACGGTTTGGGAAAAAAAGATAGCAGTCTGTGACCCCGAAAGTGTTTTGTTTACATATACATAAATATAGGTTGAAGAATGTAGGTGATATTAATTCAAAGATTTTCATTTTTGGTTTTTTAAGCCGAGGGACACAATTTCACGAGAGACACACAAGCAGTTAAAGAAAAACTGACTTGCAGGCTTTATTCCGGCTACATTAGACTAAATTGACTTTTACTTGGTAGATTTTTGTATCAGTGATTTAAAAACCTTCCAACAACAAGATTTCAAGCACCAAATTCCATCCAATACATGAAACATTTGGATACTGATGATGACATCCATGCCCCGCTACAAGTGTAGATTCCTGCAATGTGGTGATGTGAATAGGTTTACATGTCTGGGAAGAGGTTTATTCACCTTAGCCTAAGCTCTGACAGACATGTTTTAGAAACAATTGCTTTTCTATTCATTTTTGTTTTACACACCAACAAAAGTGGCACTGTTCCCAGAAACACTGCAATACTGGGTCAATGCATGGAGTGAATAGAGCAAGCCCAACATTCACCACCATTGTTCAAAAATAGGCTTAATATTTTGTCCTCACCTGGAGGACATATCAGATATTAAACTGATAAGAACAGATACTACACTTGATCTTAGCCAAAAGGCCGAGAAGCGATAACCAACAAATCGACTCGTCAAGGAACCCAACTCTTGCAGCAGGACACTAGACTCATGGATGCCTCTTCAAACGTGGAATTGGTGACCCACCAGAAATCCCAGCTCCCTACTAACATTTCCCACATCACGGTTTGGGAAAAAAAGATAGCAGTCTGTGACCCCGAAAGTGTTTTGTTTACATATACATAAATATAGGTTGAAGAATGTAGGTGATATTAATTCAAAGATTTTCATTTTTGGTTTTTTAAGCCGAGGGACACAATTTCACGAGAGACACACAAGCAGTTAAAGAAAATCTGACTTGCAGGCTTTATTCCGGCTACATTAGACTAAATTGACTTTTACTTGGTAGATTTTTGTCACTGATTTAAAAACCTTCAACAACAAGATTTCAAGCACCAAATTCCATCCATTACATGAAACCTTTGGATACTGATGATGACATCCATGCCCGCTACAGTGTAGATTCTGCAATGTGTGGTTGAATAGTTTTCTGTCTGGGAAGAGGTTTATTCACCTTAGCCTAAGCTCGACAGACATGTTTTAGAAACAATTGCTTTTCTATTCATTTTTGTTTTTACACACCAACAAAAGTGGCACTGTTCCAGAAACACTGCAATACTGGTCAATGCATGGAGTGAATAGAGCAAGCCCAACATTCACCACCATTGTTCAAAAATAGGCTTAATATTTTGTCCTCACCTGGAGGACATATCAGATATTAAACTGATAAGAACAGATACTACACTTGATCTTAGCCAAAAGGCCGAGAAGCGATAACCAACAAATCGACTCGTCAAGGAACCCAACTCTTGCAGCAGGACACTAGACTCATGGATGCCTCTTCAAAGTGGAATTGGTGACCCACCAGAAATCCCAGCTCCCTACTAACATTTCCCACATCACGGTTTGGGAAAAAAAGATAGCAGTCTGTGACCCGAAAGTGTTTTGTTTACATATACATAAATATAGGTTGAAGAATGTAGGTGATATTAATTCAAAGATTTTCATTTTTGGTTTTTTAAGCCGAGGGACACAATTTCACGAGAGACACACAAGCAGTTAAAGAAAATCTGACTTGCAGGCTTTATTCCGGCTACATTAGACTAAATTGACTTTTACTTGGTAGATTTTTGTATCAGTGATTTAAAAACCTTCCAACAACAAGATTTCAAGCACCAAATTCCATCCATTACATGAAACCTTTGGATACTGATGATGACATCCATGCCCCGCTACGAGTGTAGATTCCTGCAATGTGGTGGTGTGAATAGGTTTTCCTGTCTGGGAAGAGGTTTATTCACCTTAGCCTAAGCTCTGACAGACATGTTTTAGAAACAATTGCTTTTCTATTCATTTTTGTTTTTACACACCAACAAAAGTGGCACTGTTCCAGAAACACTGCAATACTGGGTCAATGCATGGAGTGAATAGAGCAAGCCCAACATTCACCACCATTGTTCAAAAATAGGCTTAATATTTTGTCCTCACCTGGAGGACATATCAGATATTAAACTGATAAGAACAGATTTTTTTTTTTTTTTTTTTTTCCTCTGTTTATTGAAACATATTCAAATATGCCACAGATATTAAAATTTCATAGTCTTGTTCTAAAAAAAGGCTTTTTAAATATCAAAGTCGAAAATTTTTTAAACATTAAAATTTGACAGGACATCTCTGCTGCTTCCCCTGATCGGTGGATGTCCAGGTGGGACCAGTGATGTTTTCTCTCCCAAACGTCAGTCGTGTGCTCTGAGTGGGTCCCCCCCTTTTGGCTCCTTCCCACCGAACCTCTCCCGGAGAGCCAGGCTGCTACTGCCGGGACCTTCCTTGTGGGGTCCAGCTCCTCCCATCCGAATGAGCACAGAGGCGATTCTTCTTTGTGTCAGGACCTAGGCCCGCCGCCCGCAGCAACCGTCAGCCATATGGTTGCTGCAGCCATTTTGGTCACAGCCACTGGGGGGATCTGCTTGTGCTTTCTCACCAGCAAGTTCCTGGAGGTCCACATTGCGTCTTTTAAGGCGGCGAGGGTGAGCCATTGCCTTGGAGTAGCCACGTATTGAGGCATCTCGTCTTGGCTCACCCCGTAGAGCACCAGATGTGCTGTCAGGACCTCCCTTGCTGGCAAGTACGGGAAGCTGGTGGAGATGGCTGTTGCCCACAGGTCCACGGCAGTGCTGCACTCCCAGAATAGGTGTCTCACCGTCTCAGGGGCGTCACAACCTGGACGGGGGCAAATAGAGCTTGCAGACATTCCCCGGGTGTGCATGACAGACCTGACCGGGAGGACCTCATGAGCCGTCATCCATGACAAATCACGCAGTCTGTTTGGGAGGATGGGCCGGTTAACCAGTCCCCAAACGATCAAGGGGTCGCTACATGAGAGTCCTCGCACAAGACAAACAGGTGCCTGCTCCTGTATTAGAGATAATAAAAGGCGGTGGTTAGTTAAGGTATCAAGACCCTTGTGTTCCAAGTTATATTGCGTTAAAAACTTTTTCATGTGTTCATATTGTTCAGGCAGATTAAAAGACACTGGAACTCTTAGATCAGTCTTGAGAATCTTTAACCTGCGCAAGTATCCACCCATCCAGAATTTTGTTAAAGCTGCCGTTTTTTTATTACCTGCTTGTTCTGTGGCATATTTGACATGTAGACTGGTGTACTTGGTTAACATGTGGAGATATATGTCAGGTACACCTTTTCCTCCCTTTTCCTTTGGTCTCTTCATGACTTCTCTTGTTAGCCTTTCACACTTTGAGTTCCATAGAAAATAAAAGATTTCCCGTTCAAGATTTAAGATTAGTCTCCTCCGTGGGAGGAAAACAGAACTGATCAGCAAAAGCAAGGGTAAGATCACAGCTTTAACTATTAAGATCTTGCCCTCCATGGTCAGCTGCCTCACTCTCCAAAAAGCAATCCTTTTTTTTACTTTTGTTAAAACTTCTGGCCAGTTGCTTTGTCCTCCACCATTCCCATCAAATTGGACCCCAAGAATTTTTAATGCACATTGTTCTGTTGTCACTGGGAGGCTGCTTTTTTCTGCCTCTGACCACTGTCCATAAAATTGTGCCCTGGTCTTTTCTCTGTTTAACTTTGATCCCGATGCTTGTCCGAAACAGTCTGTCAGCTCAATTGCCCTCGCAATGGACTGTGCGTCAGTGCAAAAGATATTTATATCATCCATGTATAAGAGGCATTTCATTTCAAGGCCGCCACTTCCTGGTATTGGTACCCCTTTAAGAAATAGATCTTTTCTTAGGGTTTTGTGCCAGGGGTTCTATACACAGAACATACAAAATGGCAGACAGAGGGCATCCTTGGCGTACTCCCGCTGTATCCTGATGTCGTTGGTCAAGTGGCCGTTTACCAAACATTTGCTTTTGATGTTGGAATATAAAAGTCCGATCCATTTTAAAAGAGTAGAGGGAAACCCATAATTCTGTAAAACTCTAAAAAGGTATTCATGTGATATCTGGTCAAAAGCTTTTTCAAAATCCAAATTTAAAACCACCAGCCTGTTGTTTCTTTCTTTGGTGTAACAGAGAACATCTCTAATCAAAATTAAATGATCTGTGATCCTTCTGCCGGGGACAGAACTCGCTTGGTCTGAATGGATAAGGTCATCTAAAACCAAAGACAGTCTGGAAGCTAAAATTTTACTAAAAAGTTTATAGTCTACATTTAAAAGCGATATAGGTCTCCAGTTTTTTCAGCTCTGTCTTGTCTTTATTTTTATCAATCAAACATAGAATCCCTGTTCTAAAACTTTCACTTAGTCTTTCTCGATTTCCAAAATCGGAAAAAACAGCTAAAAGGTCCGGAGCTAAGATGTCCCAAAAGGTCAAATAGAATTCCACTGGGAGTCCATCACTACCTGGAGACTTGAGTTTTTTAAAGGTCAGCAGGTTTTTTTGGAGTCCATTAATGGTTAAGTCCTGTGTCAGCAGATTGTCATTTATCTGGACTTTCTGCATAGTTTGGGTTAGTCTGTTCAAAACGTCCTTATCTATTGGTTTTTCACCATATAGATCTGTATAATATTGTTCGATTGTTTGTAGTATTTCATTTGTATTTTGCGTCAGCTCGCCATTTGTTTTTTTTAATCTCACTGGGTCTCCCCCTGTCTTCATGACCTTCCTAAAAAAATATTTAGTGCACTTTTCTCCTTCTTCGATTTCTCTTTCCCTGCTCCTGATGATAATTCCTTTGCTTTTTAAATACGACAGTTGGGTCATTTCTTCTTTAATAGCCCTTATTTCTTCACTAAAATCCAGCCCTTGTTGATTCCAAATGTAGTATTTCTGGAGGCGCTTTTGTAGCCCCATCATGTGTTGGACTAGCTTCTGCTTTTTTTTTTTCCCGGCCTGTTTAAAAAATGTCTGAGTCCTACTTTTAATCATTTCCCACCAGTCCAGAGGAGATTTATAAAAGTCTTGGAGGGTTCTCCACTTCTTGTAGGTTTCCACGTATTGTTTGGCGATTACCTGATCATCAAGAAGTGAAACATTTAGTTTCCACAGTCCTCTCCCAGTAGTTACATCAGTAGAGACAGTGAATGTGCAGGTGAGCATATGGTGATCAGAAAAGAAGACAGGAGTTAGATTTACATTAGTTGGTGTCCATTCTTTATAAAGAAGTAATCAATTCTAGACGCTTTTGTCCCGTCTCTGCTAAACCAAGTAAAACCATCCTCTGTGGGGTGGGTTGCTCTAAAAACATCTAAAGTTTAAAGTCTCTACACATACCCTGCAGAAGGATTGAGGTTTTATCCACTTGAAGGTTTTTGTTTGCCGTTTCCTGTCTGCTCTGCTCAAAATACAGTTAAAATCTCCCCTACCACCAACGGAGCTCGTCCCAGCATTGATGGTTGGAGGTCTTCTAGAAGATCATACCTCTCATGTTTATCATTATACCCATAAATATTTAAAAGGTTGAAATCCTGTCCCAAATAGGTTAAGTGTACTAAAATGGCTCTACCAGCTCTCACCACAGAACTTGCTCTTATGCTGATCTTTGGGTTTTTAATTAAAATCCCCACTCCATCATTTTTATTTCATTTGAGCCACTCCACAAAGAGCTCTGAGGCCAGAGGTCTTCCCAGCGTTTGTATGAATTTTGGAAGGGTAGTCCACATTCTTGTAACATGATTATATCAGAGTTTACCTGGTTTAAAAGGAAAAAATGCTTTGGGCTCTGACTAAAGACTTAATGCTTCTCACATTTATTGTGGAGCAGGTAAGAGCCATGAGTAAAAATAATAAGTACATGATTTAAGAGGTTAAAGAAAGACTTTGTCGAAGGCAATACGCTGCAATTTGAAAGGATTCCTTAAGACAAGAGTTCATGTTTTGCTGTGCTAACTATTTCCTTGGGTTTCTAGTTCCAAGGGTGGGTCTTTGCTACAATCGGGCACTGAGTTTGAAGCATTTGGTGTGGACTGTCGAACAATTGTTAAAAAGGAGATTTCGTTTGGGGAGTCTGAGGGGAAAAGTCTTGAGTTGTCCATAGTCGAGGTTTCTGAGCCACTGTGAACTCTGCCTCTTTTTTCAAAAACTATTTCTGAGTCTGGGGACATTTCATTTGCTGTTCTTTTTGTATATTGTGGTTCACTCTGTAATAAATCTTGTTCTTTTCCTATTTCTTTTTGTTTTTCTGCATCTGGTTCTTTTTCTGCCTCAGTGTTCATAGTTAACTGTCTTTCTACTGGCTCCTCCTCTGGCATTATGTTTGAGCCATCACAGGGTCTGGCTGTATATTTGAAATTTGGGGCATCGTCTGTTCATTAAGTTTACCAGTTCATCAACTGGTTCATTTCCAGCTGGAACCTGGGCAGTTTTCAATTTTGTTTGCGAAGGATTTTGGGCAGTTTTCTGAAGAGGTGATTTGTCTCTCACAGAGGTTGCACCTTCTCCGTTTGGACATTCTGCAAAGGTGTGTCCAATCTCTTTGCATTTACCACACACACAATTACACAATTCTCTGCCAGGTGGCCCTCCTCACCACACTTGCGGCAAAGTTTGGGCTGTCCCTGGTAATAAATGAAACCCTATTTTCACCTATACCAAACTTGCAGGCAGGTGTTTTAGTCCTTGAGCACCATGTGAGTCCTGCCACAGTTGGACAGGAATACGCCATGAGCAGTTCCAATACCATCAAGATCTCTTACCTTAGTAGCTTTCCTTTTCACTGTGCAGTGTCGTCCCAGCCACAAATGATGTCCTCTGTGTTAACTGTTTCATTAAACATTTTGACAATGACAGTTTTCAAAGAAATATCAGTAAGTTTTTCTATTTTGAACATATCAAACTGTTGTTTTACATCCTCTAATCTCTGCCAAAAGTCACCCAGAAGAGCCGCAGTCCGAAAGCTAACATCGTAGCTCTATTTGAGGGGAGAGTCAAAATACAATTTAGGTCATCTGGCTTAAGTTCAGGATTTTTTGGATAATTTCCTTGAGAAGTCTAGTCTGCCAATCATAGGTGTGTTACCAAAATGTTCATTTAGGGTGA